>BTHU01000017.1:2777500-3417500 GCA_036184795.1 Tokudaia tokunoshimensis
TTCTAATAGTGACCGACACAGGAGTGTAAGAACCTGGTTTATATGTGTGTACCAGTTTGCCTTTCTGTTGCTTTGATAAATACCATGACCAGCTTAGAGAAGGAAAGGACATATTTCAGCTTACAGGTAATAGTTCATCATGGAAGGAAGCCAAGATGGGAATTCAAGGCAGGAGCTTGAAGGAGAAACCATAGAAGCGCGTGGCTTACAAGCTTGCTCTCAGGCCCAAACTCAGCTTCCGCTTTGATTTGGTCCTGCCTAGCCATGGTAACACCACAATGGGTTGGGCCCTTCTATACCAAGTAGCAACCAAGACAATGTCCCACAGACCTGGCCACCAGCCATTCTGTTGGAGGCAATTCTGTAGTTGAGGTTTCCTCTTCCTAGTTGATAACCAGGATTAGCCACCATGGTGTCTCTATGTAGCCGACTCTGAAGGGTCATTCTGGTCACAGATATCCCTCTGGGGCCATGTGAGGCTGTCACTGGCCTTACATTGTTCTTCAGCTTTCCTCCGTGCCTTCTCCTATCATCACATCCTTTCTATAGCATGAAGTGAAAAAGTAATCTCTAATAAATGACTTGCATGTTAAAGTATGACCCAGAGTCTGCTTGCCAGGGAACCTGGCCGATGACAGCTTCTTTCTGAAACTTGACAAATATCCCAAGTGTAGGCCTGTGCACTAGATCCACTTGCTTTAAGTTTTATTTCAAACAGAAACGACTATTGGGTTTTAAATGTTCAAATAAAATAACTTCTACTCCAGAGTATAATCCGAGTCTTAATGAGATGCCTAAAATAATTGAGAAATTTTAATTTCCTTTAATAACCAAAACCTGCCCTTTGAGAGGTGTCACAGAACTGAGGTAGCTAACACTGTATATTGTGTGCTCCTGCGGCTTGGGTGCAGGGCTGTCATACCGCTGAATGCCTTTTGATGTAAATGTAGAATACAGCTTGGCAGACACGAGACAGAGCAAACGTCGATTAGTAGGCTATGCTGGTGGATTTTATGTGTCAGCTTGGCTTAATAATGATATCCAACTATTTGGTTAGATAAAATTCTAGACGTTTCTAGAGTCCATCTTAGATAAAAAATTAACATTTAAATAAGTGGACTTTTGCATAATGTTGATGACCCCTCATAATGGTGGGCTTCATCAATCAACAAACAGAAAGAGATTGTCTCCCCAGATATGGTGGTTTGATAGACACCATAGACTCATGTGTTAGATTCCTTGGCCATAGGGAGTGGCTCTATTAGGAGGTGTAGCCTTGCTGGAGTATTGGAGGAAATGTGTCGCTGTAGAGGAGGCTTTGAGGTCTTTTACATTCAAGTTATACCCAATGTGGTACAGTCTCCTTCCGCTGCCTATGGTTCAAGAAGTAGAACTCTCAGCTCCTCTGACACCATGCATGCCTTCATGCTGCCATGCTTCCTACCATGACCATCAACAATTGATCAACAATTGATAAATGGAGCCTCGTGAAACTGCAAAGCTTCTGTAAGGCAAAGGACAAAAGGTCAATTGGACCAAATAGCATCTTACAGATTGGGAACAGCTCACTAACAGAGGGCTAATATAGAAAATATGTAAAGAACTCAAGAAGTCAGACACCAACAAACCAAACAACCCAATTAAAAATGGGGTAAAAAGCTAAACAAAGAATTTTCAACAGAAGAATCTCAAATGGATGAGAAGCACTTAAAGAAGTGCTCAAAATCCTCAGTCATCAGGGAAATGCAAACCAAAATGACTCTGAGGTTCCATCTTACACACAGCAGAATGACCACAATCAAAAACTCAAGAGATAGCACATGCTGGTGAGGATGTAGAGCGAGGGGAACACGTCTCCACTGCTGGTATGAGTGCAAACATGTACAACCACTTTGGAAATCAATTTGGTGGTTTCTCAGAAAACTAGCAATAGTTCTACCTCAAGACCCAGCTATACCGTTCCGGGGCTTATACCAGAAAGATGCTCCAACATCCCACAAAGACATTTGTCCAACTTTGTTCATAGTAGCTTTATTCATAATAGCCAAAAACTAGAAACGACCTAGATGTCCTGCAACTGAAGAATGGATGAAGAAAATGTGGTACATCTACTGAATGGAATACTATTTAGCTATTAAAAACAAAGGTGTCATGAATTTTGCAGGCAAATGGATGGATCTTGAGACTATCATCCAGAGTGAAGTAATCCAGTTCCAAAATGAAATCCATGGAATATACTCACTTATAAGTGGATATCAGCCATAAAATACAGGTACCATGTTACACTCCACAGACCCAAAGAAGCTAAACAAGGAAAGCCCAAGTGAGGAAGGTTGAATATCACTTCAAAGAGAGAATAAAATAATTATGAGAGGCAGATGGAGAGAGGGATCTAAGAGGGAGGGAGAATGGGGAGGGGAATGGGGGATTCAGGATCGGGTGTGGAGGACAGGAGAGATGGCTAGATGGCCATGAAAATGAATGGAAATCTGCAACCGACAAGGATGAGGAGGTAGAGGGCATCTCCAGAGACTTGGAATAAGGGAGGTAGGTACCCAAGAATCAATGGGGGTGACCTTAGCTGTGACTCACTACACTGAGGAGGCCACCGTCCATAGCCAGGCAGAACCCTAGTGGAGTGATGGAGACACCAACACACCCACAAAATTTTCAACCCAAAATTTATCCTGTCTACAGGAAATGCAGGCACAAGGGAGGGAACAGAGACTGCATGAGTGGTCAATCAATAACTGGTCCAACTTGAGACCCATCCCATGGGCAAGCAACAATCCCTGACACTATTAATGATACTCTGTTATGCTTGCAAACAGGAACATGTTGTCCTCTGAGAGGCTCCACCCAGCAGCTGTCTCAGACAGATACAGACACCTACAGCCAAACAGTGGATGAAGCTTGGGGACTCTTATAGAATAATAGGTGGAAGGATTGTGGACGCTGAAGGGGATAAGGAACTCCACAGGAAGACCAACAGAGTCAACTAACCTTAACCCTTGGGGCTCTCAGAGACTAAACCACCAACCGAAGAACATATTTGGGCTGGACTTAGGCCTCCCCACACATATGTAGCAGATGTGCAGCTTGGTCTTCATATGGGTCCCAAACAACTGGAACAGGGGCTTTCCAAAAATCTGTAGCTTGTATGTGGTATATGTTCCTCTAGCTGGCCTTGTCTGGCCTCAGTGGGAGAGGAAGTGCCTAGTCTTGCAGAGACTTGAAGTGCCAGGGTCGGGGGGGGGAGGGGATATCCAGGAGGGCCCCCACCCATCAGAGGAGAAGGGCAAGGGGGATGGGGGTCCCCATGCTTGTGTGACTGGTACTTACTGAACCATCCCCTAACTCTCTAGTATATTACCGAAAATGTTTTTGTTAAAAATTTTGTTGGGCTAAATATTTTTTGTTAGTTATTAATGGTTTTATAAACCCTTCGCTGCTCGTTGAAGCAGTTTCTCTTGTTTTGAGTGGGACGTCCAAATGTCAATATCAGACAAGGTTCTCATGTTTCTGAAGTGCTAGTTATGGGTTGACTGTCTATGAAAATCCCACCAGACTGGCATTTTTTCCCCCCAGGAAAAAAGAAAACCACTTTTCCATAGAAGGGGATCATAAATGGCTCAGTCATTCCCTAACTACCTAAGCTCCTTTCCCTCTTTGCATTTTGATAATCTGGTGATTTGTATTATTCTATTAACTTTGATTTAATACAAGACTCAATTCCATTCACTTTAGTGGTGAGATTAATGACACTCCCTGCTTTGTCATATGCCTTGGAGTTTAAAATTTGAGGTGATGACTCATAGGCTACACATAGCTGGGTTCCACGAGCACTGTCTGTGACCCAGAGGAGTGAGCAGTGGCGTAGATGCCACTTGAGTTCCCGTCGAATGGCTAGATTGTGCCTGGAGTGTTTGATTCTCATCTGGACGTTGGGCGTTGTTGTGTAGTTCTTAACTTGCTTGCCTTCTAACTCTTGTTTAATCAGAATCCGGGTTAAAGCTGGAAAGCACCCTATCTCTAATTTGGCCCTTGGGAATGAAAGCATCTGTTATGGATGTGCCTAGAGGTGCCTCCTGAGTGAAGCTTCCTTCCGCATTCTGGCCTCCAAGTATCCACAGAATGGCATTATCTTTTAATGTGCTGGGACCCTGGGTGTTCTCCAACAGAAAATCTCAGTCCCTGGATTTTACCATGTTGCCAAACTCATAAGAGGTAAAATCTAGCAGACATGCACAGCAAACATAGTTTTAAGTTATTTGAGAAGTTAGTATTCGTTTTGCTTAATCTTGAGTTGAACAAACACGATTTAAGAGAAGCTAAAAAGGCCGATGTCTGTCCTGTGGGACACAGGACTGGGGGACCCCGTCCTATGGAATTTCTCTCACAGCTTTACATGGGAGTGAGAATGGGATTTAAATTTAATTTTATGGGAAGACAGATTTCATCTTATGGTAGGAATGCAGAATGCAATATTCTCATTGATATTAACTTTGGGAGACCTTTGCTTGATAATTATACATTAATGCACTGAACTATGCCTTAGAGATAGTATAACGAAAGTGAAGAGGATATTCGTTCTGTCAGTAATGGTCTTTGTGGGCTTCCTCCAGCCAGACACATCTAACCAGAAGCCCATGAGCTGCATGGAGCTATGTGTGACTGAGGATTTCCACGAATGTAAACAAAATTGTAAACTTGCTTAAAACACTGATTTTTAAAAAAAAAATGTGTGAACTTGAACTTTTTAAAATTATTTTTGCTTATTTATTGTGTGTTTGGGGCATCACTCAGGTACCATGGCATGCATGTTGAGATCAAAGAACAATTTTTGAGTATTGATCCTCTCAGGACCCACGGTATGGGTCCTAGGGATCAAACTCAAGTCATCAAGCATGGCAAAACGGACCCTTACCCACTGAGCCATCTTGATGGTCCTCAAATATGAACCTGATAGAGGTTGAATACACCTGACAGAGGCAAGATGGTGATTTTAGGTTATGGGGACCTCAGTGAGTATGAGCATTAGACCGATAGACACAGTCATACATTCTCTTCACTGCTCCAGTGTTAAATCCAGCTCCCAGTACATAGTAGATGCTAACTGAGTATTTTTTGAATGGATTAACTCATGTTCACAGGTTATCCACGAATCCACAAATTCCTCAACTATGGAACCAAAGCCCTTGATGTACTTTTCTCTGATATTTTATAGTCTCTTGTTCTCAAGTTCCTTCTCTCCTATAGGGATATAAATCATGTGACTATTAACTTATGAGGTGGGCAACAAGGAAGAATATCATGCTATTTCCATGCAACAGCTCTGGTGTGGGAAACATCTACCAGGACTTCACAAAGACAGAACCCTTTCCCTTCGGATTTCAAGAATATTCACCGCTGTGACTCCATCTGTTTGTGTGTGTGTGTGTGTGTGTGTGTGTGTGTGTGTGTGTGTCTGTCTGTCTGTCTGTCTGTCTGTTTATTTCACCACCTTCACAAGAAGCATACCATCTCAGAGTCTTTCTCCTGCAACTTTCATTGTTTGTATTTTGAGATAGGATCTTTGCTATATAGCTCAGGCTGGCATGGAACTCATGACCCCCCTACCTTAGCTAGGATTCTGAGGGCTAGGATCACAGACACATGGCATGATGCTTGTCCTTGGATGTCTGTGTGCATTGTGTCATGGTCACTGCAGTGAAACCAATTAACATATTCATGACTACCCATATCGAACTCCAAGAACTTGAACCAACTTATAACCCAAGGTTTACACCCTTTGACCAACATCTCCCCATACTTCTGCCTCTGCTCCCCTGACAACTATCAACTACTGTCTTCCAATTCTGTGTCTTTGACATCTTAATTTCATTTATACAGCTGCAGGTGGTGTCTTGTCCATTTCACTTAAACAGTGTTTTCCAGGCCCATCCATGTTGTTCCAGTTCTTCTTTTGGTAGCTGAATAATAATATTCCATCTTGTAAATATACATTTGCATTTACAGCTACGACACCATCTTCATTCACCCTCCTGTCAGCAGGCACGTGGCTTGAGGAAACTGAGACATAAAGAGGACATATAACTTCCCTAAGTTACAGGCAAAGATGCTAGGACACTGGGGGAGGAAGGGAGGGGCTCACACTGTAATGTACACGTAACTCTACAGCCTGTGGGCCTTATTATACACAGCACGATGGGCCAAGGGCCATGTGAGGGAACACAACAGTGACCACAGACACCAGGTCACTTAACCTGCACAATACCTTGTCCTCACTTTCTGTTTCAGGACTGATACCTGAAGCACAGAAGGACTGATTGGCTGTCTGTAACCACACAGGACTGAGGCAACTGTAGTATTAATATTTAATAATAAATCTCAGTGCAGGGTTGCTTCCTGCCTCAATGGTTTATGATCCTGAATGAATGACACACAGCCTGTATATATATATATTGGTTTATCGAGACAGGGTTTCTCTGTGTAGCCCTGGCTGTCCTGGAACTCACTTTGTAGACCAGGCTGGCATCGAACTCAGAAATCCTCCTGCCTCTGCCTCCCAAGTGTTGGGATTAAAGGCGTGTGCCACTACCGCCCGGCTTTATATTTTAAAATGCTCTAAACAGCACAATAGCTGGGTGACTGCCTAACCTCCATGCTGCTAGAATCTACCTCCTGTCAATAATCCTGAGTTATCACTCAATAATTTCTATACTCCATCTTGGCTGTCCCTGACCCAACTGAGCAGCCCTCTGGGTGAAGGCCTCTTGGCCCCCTTACAGGGCAGCTCAGCTCTTCTCTCCTGTCCACACCTCCTTTCTCCTTTCTTGAGGTCCCAAGTCCTGGAAAACTAAATCTTGTCTCTCCTCTCCCTCTCCCTGTCTACCTCTCCCCCTCCCCCCCTCCTCGCAAGCTATTGGCTGCTCCTATCTTATTTATCAATCAGAATTAACTGGGGGGCAGGGTCCCAGAAGCTGCATGCAGGCCCCTCTTGTCCACACTGATTTGGGGGGGGGAACCAATTAGCGTTAGAATACACACAGCTAAAGGCAACAAGCTGATTAGTAGGGCTAGGGCACACATCAGAGAAAAATCAGAAGCAAGATCGCCCCAAGATTGAAGTGCCAAGGCGGTGATTCTTAACCTGCGGGTCACAACCCCTTTAGGGGTGAATGACCCTTTCACAGGGGTCACTTATCAGATATTTACATTGTGATTCATAACAGGAGCAAAATTACAACTACGAAGTAGCAATAAGTTTACAGTTTGAGGAGCTGTATTAAAGGGTTGCAGCATTAGGAAGGTTGAGAGTCACTGTGTTGAAGGGAGGAAGACATCTAAAACTGTAGCTCATGCTCCTCGCCGGGGCCTCCTCAGGGTAAGATCCTTGTAACCTCCCAGAGGAGGTTACATACAAATGGGTTATTGGGCCGGGCGGTGGTGGCGAACGCCTTTAATCCCAGCGCTTGGGAGGCAGAGGCAGGCGGATTTCTGAGTTCGAAGCTAACCTGGTCTATAGAGTGAGTTCCAGGATAGCCAGGGCTACATAGAGAAACCCTGCCTCAAAAAACAAAACAAAACAAAAAAAAAAAAAAAACCAAAAAAAACGAATGGGTTATTGGGTTCTCTGGACAGAGAGCTGGGGAAAGAAAACGGGGTGACGAGGGAAAAACATGGAACAAGACAACATGGCTGTTCAAAGTCCGTGGTTTATTTTGGGAACCGACAATTTAAGGTTTGGGGGCGAGACCCTTCCCTCAAAGTTGAGAGTCTGCTCAGCGGGGCTTCGGCTCGACTGGTTTTTTTTGTTTTTTGTTTTTTTTTTCCGAGACAGGGTTTCTCTGTGTAGCTCTGGCTGACCTGGAACTCACTCTGTAGACCAGGTTGGCCTCGAACTCAGAAATCCACCTGCCTCTGCCTCCCAAGTGCTAGGATTAAAGGCGTGCGCCACCGCTGCCGGGCTTCGGCTCCACTGTTAGCAGTTCCACGGCTCTGCTGCTCTCGGGGGAGGCTGAGGTGTCTTTCAGAAGGATGCAGGCAGCTGGCTTCTCTCAGGATGCTGCAAATCCTTGAAGAACAATGGACTTCACTTTGGTCCTAGAGCTCCATAAGGGGGGGGGGGGGAGAGGCTGTGACTCACTGGGGTCTGGAGGTTCCGGTTCAGAAAGCTGAGTGGGGGAAGAGCACAGATCGTAAGTGTTCCAGGCTAGAGGACATTTTTTATTTCATTGACAATGACTGAACTCAGGGTCTTGGTTCTGCTAGGGAAATGCTTTCCCACTGAACTGAAAGTAATTTTGAAGACACACAGCTTCAAGGAGTATGGCTGGTAGTACTAAATGTAGAGTGTAGGTGTCGCCCAAAATAACCTAGTGATACATTTGCTCTTTATAATAATGAGTCACGCGTTTAGTTCTATCAAATCCGTATTATTAAGGCCTCCTCATACCGCATCTCTGTGTAGAGACAGCTAAATTAGAAGGCGCTGTGGTGAAGTAGGCGAATCAGAGTTCACTTAAGCAAATGTGTCATTTCATCTGATTTGTTCAAACTTGGGTTTAATTACTCATCCTGAGCGGAGCGAGTTGGGCAGGTTGTTTCATGCTTTTAAAGGGGTCACAAACTTGTCATATATACAGGCGAGTGAATAGGAAAGATTTAAACTAGATAGGATTTACCAAGTACTACCCAACCATTGACAAATAGTTTTGAGTGTTTGTGCTGTTCCCACGTTGCCTTAGTCCTGAAGATGGAAGGTCATTTACTGAGGTCACTTAGACCAGTGAGTTTTTTTTAACTCCCTGGGGAGAAAGGCCAATAAAATAAGGTTCAAGTTGCTGGCAGCCAACAAGCCAATTTTGTGACCTACACTATACAACTGGTTATGAGAAAAGTGGCCGCATAGTTGGATGGCGTAGTGACGTCAAGTTGCTAACCGTGTTCACAGTTAGGTCTTGCACATTTCTCACTGCAACTGCTGTATTGATTACCACAGACAGTCACAGCCTGGCTCCCTTTGGCAGGCCTCAGCTATGACCAGAATGAAGAAAACCAACTTCTCTGACGGCTGTCCAATGTCTTGCTTACTGTCTTGGTGGAGCTTCATACCTGATAATGATTTAAGCAAACTTTGGTTCAAACTCACCTCCCTTGCCCAATGTAAATGCAATAGTGAAGTACTTCCTTTGCAGACCAACAAAAAAAAAATCAAAAGAGAAGATATGAAATAGAAGCCATAGAGATAGATCCACGGTGAGATGTGAAGCCAAGGCTAGGCTTCAAGGAAGGAACCTCTTCAGAGACAAAGCACATCTCCAGTGCATGAGTACTGAGTTTGCCTTGGAGAAGTCGCAGAGAAGCAGCTAAAAGAGTCTGTGTTTGAGGAAGTGTCCCTTCTGGCACTGTCCTTGATAGCTTGGAAGAAAGCACTGCCCCAATAAGTTTTTGGGTTTTTTTTTTTTTGTTTGTTTGTTTTAAACTTGGAATGGAATTAATGGAACATTTAGACAAGGGCAAAACACAGTGCACGAGACTCAAGAGATCAAATTTTCCTTTTCCCTAGATACTTACCCAGGAAAAGGCCAGAGAAGTAAAAAGAAATAATGAAAGAAAAACTTAATTTTCTTTTCCCACATGCACTATATGTTATAAATGTAGACATGGGATTCTGAGATTTTTCAGTTTCCCAGAAGAGTCTGAGGGTGAAATCTTCCAGAAAAAGTGTTCTGTCACTTCTGATACTTTATAACTTGTGAGAACAAAGCCTACAATGATAGTAGGTGATTTTGATCAATTCCTTTTGGGGTTCCCGTGTCTGAATTATCCATGAAGTGTGTAAGTCCCCATCTACACCGGTGGCTTTCAAGGGTGGGGAGATAGTTGGTGGTTAAAGTTCTGAAAGAGAGAGGGTTCCCAGAACCATCCCAAATGCTCATAATTTAGCAATCTGGCTTGAGATGCACTGAGAAGCTCGACTGCTTTGGTTGAGGTCTCTCACACAGGACTGCCCTCTGAGGGCTTGCGGGGATCTGTAGTGTCCAAGAAGGCTGAACTCCATCACAGTTGGACTTACGCCTTGTTATCTGAGTTCCAAAGCTTCTGGAAGATAAGAGATGGTTAAACTTCTGCAGTCACCAGGCTTGCTCAGTCTCATTGGTTGAAGGAAGCCCCACAGTCAGTTCACACTCTGCAGAAGAAGCAACAACACAGGGACATAAATTCTGAGAGGCTCTGCTCACAGCGAGGCCAACAACGCAATCCTCACCGCCCTTCATGGGCCCTGTCATTGGAAGGCTCCAGTATTTCGTGAACTAGTTAAATGTTTGGCCAGGGATCAAATACGGGGACACTCTGGAGGCTCTTCAAATGCAAACTATCTCTTTATTTGGGCCTGTTTGAAAGATTCTCACCAAAGTTTCTGCCCCAGAAATGATGTATTCTACACCCAGAAACAAGTCAGTACAGGATAGCTGAGTGTGAGGTTTGAGTATTTTTGCCGTTGGCTATATAAACTATTCTGGGGTATTCAAATCCTTAAGCCTAGGGTGACCAAAAATGGAAAAGGGCCCGTCACAAGATTATTTTAGAAGCTATTTACTAATTTCACTTAAAATCTTTGGCAGATTAATTAGCGACTTCTTGTCAAGAGGAGGCGTGTTCCATTCTTTTAAACCTCCCATTAAGCCCTAGCAAGATGTCTCATTACTCATTCTCTGATTTTTCACCCATCTACATAATGAAAACAATGGCTTCTACCCACTTGCCTAGCAGGGTATAGCTCTAGGCTGGTAGGAAGAAGTGTCATTGTGAAGAAATGGTGCTGTTACATAGATGTAGGTTTTCTTTTATCTCAGAACTGTGGCTTGCAGTAACACACACCAAGGGTGGAGAAAAAGGAACCCCTCCTAATAGCAAATGTATAAAATTACCTCTTCTGTCCAAGCACATATTTTGAATAAAAGCTGAACTGGAGTGTGCGAAGCAAGGGCTGGAAGGAAAGTCATAGGACTGGAATGTGAATTCTTCACAAGGCTTTTGGCAGACCTAAGTACCAGGGAGTGCCCTAAGGAGAGGCACCATTGTCAAGGTTCCAACCAAAGCTGGGTTCTGCCTGAAGGGAGAGAAAACACTGGGGCCAACCAGGCCTAGAATTCCACACCGCGCTGAGGATCATAGGCTCAGAAGGATCTGGCTTGTTACAGGTCACAGGTCAAATGAGGATCTCTGCTCCATAAAGCACCCTTAGACCCGGTGCCCTGGAGCAGGAATGCCCACACTTGCTGCCCATGGCAGGGGTGGGGGTGGGGGTGGGGGAGGCTGCCCATGGCCGGATTTCTGGGATGGTTTATGGTAATGAGGACTTAGGTAAGTCTCCTGACTTCCATATCTGCAGACAAAAAAAAAAAAAAAAATAAAAAGATGCTGTATCTGTATTTTCCTAGGTCCAGTACCTGAGGGAAGTCCTTGGCTTTCAAGATGGCCAGTAACAACGCCAAGGGGTGTTCCCCTTCTTCGTTTGATCTGGAATGATTTGGGCTCAGCCTGGTCAAGCAATCATTTCACACTAGTGAAAAACCTGCACTTTTACATAGGTCTGCAATAACTTGGAGAAGTGTTTGCTAAGAAATTCACTTGGTGAAATTCTCTCAAAATAGGTTATAGGAGAAGAGCAAAATTTCCTACTTTTTTTTAAAAATACTGTTTGTTCTACATACAGAGAAATGTATTGGATTGTGCCTTTTTACGCAGATGTGTTCTACCTCATTCTCAACCCCTCCAGTTGCTTTCTGAAGGCTCTTTTGCCCCACCCCCTCACTCCTGTGCTGGTCCCCTTACTCCACAAAATATCCAGTTATGTTTTTGTGACACATAGATTCCTTTACTCTCTCTTGACCCTGACCCTGTTCCCCGTTCAGACCCCTTCCTCTGCTTTTATCGTCACTGTTCACACCCTCAAGTATATTAATACATATAAGCTTAAAGGTAGATTCTATATCTGAAAGAGAACATGATACTTGTCCTTCTGATTCTTAGTTGTTTTTAATGTAGAGACTGACATAACTTCATGTGAGAGACCAAATCTTTTCAGTTCAGACTCCATCTTAGAGAACCTGACCTAAGGTTGAACTCATGTTAACTAACAGACCGGTACCTAGCACCAGTTTCCACATTAACCCCGCAACAAGACCTGCATCTAGCACCAGTTTCCAGGTTATTCCCCAACAAATCTGCACCTCCAGGTTACAAGCCTGCCCCTGACACTTCACTTCCTAACAACCACCAATCAGGAAAAATATAAAAGTTAAGTTTATGGTTTGGCTTCCAGCACCAGCCAATTATGTTAAAGGCCACAATGGCCCCCAAATCAGATGTGTACCCGGCTAGACACCCCTTTCTTTCTTCTATAAATGCTTGCCTAAAACTATGCTCAGGGTTCCATCTTCCTTCTGTGTGAGCGGTGCCGGGGAACCCAAGCTTGAACTTGAATAAAGAGACCCTAACGGGATTGCGTCGGAATCAGCTCCTTGGTGGTCTTTTTGGGTTTCACAAGCATTACCTGGCACAACACATTCAATTTCACAACTGAATAAGATTCGACTGTGTAGATGCACACAGTTCCATTTCCCGGTACTACACATACACTTTCACAACTGAAGAAGAGCCGACTGTGTGGATGCACACAGTCCTTTATCTAGTAATGGCCCTCAAGGCTGGTTACCAGGAGTGGCACAGCAATGACGGTGGGTGTTCAGGCATCATTGTGATACACCACTTAGTCTCTTTTGGATAACTATCCCAGGAATGCTGTATGTGGTTCCATCACAGGGTAACTGACTTTCATCATGACTGTGTCAGCTTTACACTTCCGTGAGCAGCATCCATTTATTCTTTCGTGACATCCTCACCAAGATTCCTTGTTGCTTGATTCTGCATGTATAGGGGTGGAGGTGGGTGTCAGGCCAGAGGTCAATCACAAGTGCCATTCCTCAGGACTCTCCTTAACCTGGGGAACAGTAATTCAGCAAGGCTCTGCTAGTCAGAAAGCCCCGGGGATCAGCCTGTTTCCAGCTACCTGGTGCTAGAATTCCAAGTGCATGCCATCATGCCTGACTTGTTTAACATAGTTTCCGGGAGGGTCAAACTCAGGCCCTCACACTTGCAAAGCAAGCACTTTGCTGGCTGAGTCTTTTCCTAAGCCCTCTTATCTGGATCACAGCCATTTTGGCTGGGCTGAGATGGAATCTCAAAGTCATTGTACTTTGCATTCCCTGACAGTTATTGGTCATTTATATTTCCTCCTTTGAGACCTGTCTATTTAGCTCACTTGTCCATTTATTAACTCAGTAGCATTCTTTCATCTATTTTGATTTTAGAGTTCTTTATAGATTCTAGATATCAATCCCCTATTGAATGTATATATAACCAACAAAGACTTTTCTCTCATATAGTTACTGGGCAGAAGCTATTTTGCTGATCTTGAAGTATCTTTCTCTCTTGAGGGCATGGTTTGCATCAGTAGGGATGCAGTGGAGGGCCTTGAGCATTCAGGGAAAACATTCTACCACTGAGCTATGTCTCCAGGCTCAGGTGCTGTAATCTCATGCAAGCCCATTTGTGTGTTCTTGGGCCTTTCCCCTCTGCTATTAGAAGCCATTTGGGAAAGTTCTCCCTGTGACCCGTAACTCAACATGTGTTGCCTGTTTTCTCTTAGTCTGGTCAGAACTTCAGCTTTAATGAAGGTCTGACTCATTTCGAATTGGGTTTTGTGCAGGGTGAGAGCGATGGATCTAGTTTCATTCTTTTACATGTAGATATCCAGTTTTCTACAAACTCGTTTTTGAAGAGGCTGCCTTTACCCAAAGTATGCTTTTAGCCCTGCTGTCAAAGATTAGCTGTAGCTGCGTCGTGGGCTCCTTTCTGGGCCCCCTCTTCTGTTTCACGGGTCTGTGTGTCTGCAGTACTTTGTTCTTGTTTTCGAGGCATGGTTTCAATATGTAGCCAGCCTGACCTTGAAGTCAATGATCCTTACAAGTTCGGGGATTTCCGGCCTGTACCACCATGTCCAGCTATACTACTTTCTTATTTTAAGAAGTCCTGAGAGATGCTTTGCATCTTCAGGTTTGTAATGTAGCTACCCGTTGGGACAGCAGAATTTGTGGTTTCATCGTTACGTCAGCCTTCTGGAGGCCACAGGTGTGTGGTATGAACAAGGAGCAATGCCTTTAGTTTTGCTGTTTTGTTTATAGTCTTCCCCTTGCTGCTAAGGACCCACACACAGGTCTGCAGTGCTGCCATTGCTTTTGATGAGGGAAGGAGGCAGCTTTTACAACTTATTTCTTTAGTGAAATCAAACCAGTAGCAAGTAGTGGTTTAACAGATTAGTAATAATAAGCAGGACTCAGGACTTTGGTCTCAGTTCGTATTCCTAGGAGGACTCTGGAAAGCTGCCATACTGGGAAAGCGGTAGAAGAAGGCAAAGAAGAGAAAACCCAAGAGCATCTGCTATGATACATTGTTGCCTAAGCACTAATATCCAAAGGGTGTTAACTAGTTTGATTAGACACAGTCAGGCAGTCTGCTTGCATGTCTAGGTTCTTGACCTCTCGGAGAAATGCTTGAGAACAATGTCACACAAGTTTCCTTTCCATCTGAGTTCTGAAGGACTCAGAAGGGTCATCTCTGAAGCATTACGATACCAGCCAAGTCCCAACTCACCTTGGTTGTTGACATTCAACTACATACTTTGTTCCACCCACTCTCTCGGACCAAATTAGTAGCTCCTCTTGTCCTCAGGACCCAGCTGTAGTCTTTGTCCAAATCTGGGCATCTTTTCCTTTTGCCCTTTCTGAATCCTCCTAGGAACACAAATTAGGAATCCCAAGCCCTGTGTCCAGCTGAGAGTGCAACTGTATGTCCGGTTATTGAGTAGGTTGAGACAGGACGATCACTAGAATCCACAAGTTCAAAATCATCCTAGGCAACATGGTGACATACTGTCACAAGAAAAAAAGAGAAAGAAAGAAAGTGGGGGTGGGGGAGGAAGGAAAGAGAAATAAATCCTGGGTTCATCATTTAAAAAATATAGACAAAAAGACCATCCAAAATGAAATCAATAAAGCCCCCCAAGCAAAAATCAATTAATCAAAACCTCAAAGAAAAACAAATTCATTGACAAGTTATTTAATTTCTTGAAGTATATCTTCTCTCTGTGTTAAAATACCGAGGCTTCGTCTGGCCTTAAACACAGGTGTGGCCAAGTTTGCTGCCCTTATCTTTAAAAGCATTTGATCAGAATTAGTTTAACCTCATAAACTCAAACTTGCAAATAGCTTTTCTCTTCCTGACTCATATTAACTCTCCAGTGTTCAGGCCTCCAGAGGGTGGTTGTTTGCTTGGGATACATCACCTTTAGAGAAATGGCCTTACTAGTCGTGATGGTTTGTATATGCTCGGCCCAGGGAGTGGCACTATTAGGAGGTATGGCCCTGTTGGAGTAGGTGTGTCACTGTGGGTGTGGGCTTAAGACCCCCACCCTACCTGCCTGGAAGCCAATCTTCCACTAGCAGCCGTCAGATGAAGATGCTTCTCCTGCACTATGCCTGCCTGGATGCTACTATGTTCCTGCCTCGATGATAATGGACTGAACCTCTGAACCTGTAAGCCAGGCCCAATTAAATGTTGTCCTTATAAGAGTTGCCTTAGTCATGGTGTCTGTCTGTTCATAGCAGTAAAACCCTAACTAAGACACTAGCAAACACTATCTGATTGTTTTTAAAGCTGCCACCATTGGGAAAACACTCAATATACTTTAACATCAACAGTCATCACCTCCTCCTCCTCCTCCTCCTCTTCCTCCTTCTCCTCCTCCTCAATTTGAGCTGGTGCCTCTGGTCTGGAATTTGCTGTATATCTGAAGATGACCTTGAACTTCTGATCTTCCTGCTCCACCTCTTGCCTGTTAGTACCATACCTAGTTTTATGCAGTGCTGGGAAGGAACCCAGGCAGACATCCTTACCAACTGAATTACGTCTCTCCAGCCTGACAAGGCATTTTATTTATGTATGTATTTGTGTGGTGTACTAATGTGTGTTCCTTTGTGTGTGTGGTTGTGTGTGCATGTGGAAACCACAGGTTGACTCCGGGTGCCCTACTTTATCATCCTTCACTTAAGTTATTGAGACGGTGTCCATCACTGAATGGGGAGCACACCATCTCCACTAGATTGGCTAGCTGGTGAGCCCTAGATATTTCTGCCTCCACATCCCCTCCTGACTCGATTGTAGGGGTTACTGGTGACACCTGTAACATGGCTTTTTACCTCAGTGCTGGGATCTGAACTCAGGTCTTTACACTTCAGAATTGTTTTCAAAAATGGTTGAGTGGTAAGAATTCTTTATTCTGGATATAGATGTCTTAAGAGACAGTCCATTTTTTTTATTAGATATTTTCTTTATTTACATTTCAAATGTTTTCCCCTTTCCACGTTTCCCCTCTGAAACCCCCCATCCCCTCCTCCCTCCTCCTGCTTACCAACCCAACCACTCCTGCTTCCCTGACCTGGCATTCCCCTACCCTGGGCAATGAGCCTTCATAGGTCCAAGGGCCTCTTCTCTCACTGATGTCTGACCAGGCCATCCTCTGCTACCCATGTGGCTGGAGTCAGGGGTCCCCCCATGTGTACTCTTTGGTTGGTAGAAGACAGTCGATTTTGAAGTATCTTTTACTGCTCTTTGGGTAGAAGTATTCTGTGAAATACTCAACTTAAAAAATTCAGTAAGATTCATTCCTTTTGTACTTCTGACCTATCTAAGAAGTTGCTTTCCTTATATTTCCTTTCAGAGTTTCATAGTTGTAGCTTTATGTCACTTGAGTTAATTTTTTCATGTAGTGTGAGGTAGGAGTTCATCTTGGCTCTTGCATGTGGATAGCCAACTAGGCAAGCACCTATTATTACAAGATTCTTTTCTCATACAGTGGCTTTGGTATCCTGCTGAAAACCAAGTGCTCGCGACTTAAAGGTTTGTTTATGGACTCAATTATGTTCAATCGATCTATGCATTCCTCCTCTGAGTTGTCTTGATTGCAGTCATCTTGTTTTAAATTCTGAAGTAAAAAAAGTGAAACTTATACTTCGTTGTTTTTAGGATCACTATGAACATTCTAGGTCCCCTGAATTTTAGGATCCTCATGTCAGTTTCTGAAAAAAGGTAAGAAAAAAAAAAGAGAGAGAGAAAAGGAAAACTGGGATTCTGATAGGGATTGTGGTCAGACTACAGACTGCTGTGTGGACTATTATATCTTAACATTTTATATACCAACCCATAAATATAGAACTTTACATTTACAGGTATTCCCCGAATTACTGATATCTTGGTGTGATGTTAATTTTGGTTGTCACTTGGACACACCTTGGAAGAGAAAGTGTCAACTGCAGAATTGTCTCTATCATATTGGCCTATGTGTATGTGTATTGGGCATTTTCTTGCTTATTGATATAGGTAGGCTCTGCACACTGTGGACAGTACCTTCCCTCAGCAGGGGGACCTGAATTGTCCCAAAAGGGTATCAGAATGTGAGCCTGCTAGCAAGCCAATAAGAAGTGTTCCCCGAGGTCTGGTCTTCCGGTTCCTGCCTCCATGTTCCTGGCTTCCTTTAACTGATAGACTGTGACCTGTAAGATGAAATCAACCCTTTCCTCTCCAAGGTGCTTTTGGTTATGGTGTTTATCCCAGAAACAGAAAGCAGACTAGAACATTTGGCTTACACTCCGTCTACTTCCCCAACCCCCCAAAACCCCCAATTTACCAACTGCATGAAAACAATACTAAGTCAGCCCAACCCATGTTTTGAATTAAAAACCCTTTCCTGAGCTAATGATCTGTAGTAAGATATTGTTTTGATGTTGGGCACTAGCAGTAGTAGTAATCTCCAGTTACCCTCATCTCCATGAAGGTGAAACCCCAGGTCTGCACCCCATTTGGTGAGCTGTGCTGCTCAGTAGGTCAGGTGGCCTAAATGCATATTTGGCTTACAATATTGTCACCTTATGATGAGTTTATAGGATGTTTCTTCCTTGTAAGTTAAGGTACATCTGTATTAAGATCCTTTGAAACATCTTTGAAAGATATTCAGTTTTTATAGGACAAATATTGAACTTTTAAGTTTACTTTATTCCTAGGAATTTTATTCTTTTTATGCTATTATAATTGAATTTTTTTTATAATTTCATTTTGCTAGTGCTAGAGATAGGATTGGTTGTGTGCATTTTCATATACTTTCCTTTTTGTTAGATATTGCAAATATATGTCAAAATATATTTCTATAAGGTTCTTCTTATGGCCTTCTAATAACATTGAGGGGCTTATAAACAAAAACAAAACAAAACAAGCTAAATGGCTTCAAGGAACCATTGGATCAAATGTTTGTCAATGCCCTTGAGTATTTCAGGGCTATAAATCTCAGGGCTATAAAACTACAGGGCAAATTATTATTTTTTTAAATTTATTTATTAATTAATTATATGTAAGTACACTGTAGCTGTCTTCAGACACCCCAGAAGTGGGCATCAGATCTCAATACAGATGGTTGTGAGTCACCACGTGGTTGCTGGGATTTGAACTCAGGAACTTCAGAAGAGCAGTCAGTGCTCTTAACCACTGAGCTATCTCTCCAGCCCCAGGGCGAATTATATATATCAGTGATTAGCACGGCAGAAATTCTTCCCCTCTGATGTAAGGTTTTCCACTTTTACCAAGAGTGTGTTGATTTCATGAATTCTCTTCATTCCTCAACTTTACATTTAATTATTTTTATTAGTTGATAAGTGAAAGACAAGTCTTACTTTCTGGTGTGTTGTTTGTATCTTGGTTCCCAGGAAGAGCAAAACTCTAAACTTTTAGTTACATGTATTTGCTTTTAAAATTTCTTTTTATTAAATTGCCTGTTATCTCTCTTAGCCCTGATGTTGGGCTTTTCTGTGTTTGTTTGTAAGAGTTGCATTATTAAAGGCATTAGTCAAATGTCACCTACGGAACCCATTTTCTCCCGCATGTGTTTTCCAATTTTTGCTGGTTAAGATGCTGACAGGCACATTTTCAATCAGTTCTTATGGCCTCTATTTTATGCCTTTCCCTCCCTCTAGAACACACAGAAGAGTAGATAAGTCACATAACTATCCCAGTGGGGATCTGCTAACCATTAATATATACTTATATACACATATAAAATATATATTTTATAAGTATATTAGTGGACTCCCTCTCCTTCAGGTCAGTCCATTTGAGCTTTTGGGTGGTTTTTTTTTTGTTGTTGTTTTGTTTTTTTCAATACAGGATTTTACTGTGTAGCCCTGGCTGTCCTGGAACTCACTCTGTAGACCAGGCTGGCTTCGAACTCAAGAGATCCTCCTGCCTCTGCCTGCGGAGTGCTGGGATCAAAGGTGTACAGTGCTGTTGCTGCAGGGCTCAATTGAGCTTTTACAGCAGAGTAACACAAAGTGGGTAGCCTGAAAACACAAAGTCACCTGAAATCAGAACAAGATGACAGCAGATTTCCTGTGTGGTGGGGGCTACTTCCTGGTTTGGACGAGTCTTCACTGTGCCCTGATACTAGTGGGAGCCAGTCACCCAGCGCACTCTGGTGTCTCTGTCTGTCTCTGTCTCTCTCTCTGTGTCTCTGTCTCTCTCTCTCTCTCTCTCTCTCTCTCTCTCTCTCTCTTCTTTCATTCATTTACCTATTCATTTAGGTTTGAGATGGGGTTCTGTCAGCCCAGGCTGACCTTCGACACCTGATTCACCTGCCTCAGCCTTCCATAGTGCTGGGTTGAAGGTGTGCGCCGCCATGCTCTTGGGTCTCGATTATAAAGCCACTGATCGCATTCACCAGCCCCACCGCCTCTACGTATTTACCTGATTGCTCCCTCAATATAAATCTGTACAAGTGGAATGATCGAAACAAATGCAGACTGAAGTTATTTACCAAGAAACTCCAAAAAAAAAAAAAATCCTTCTTTAACTAAAACCTTCACAGTTGACTGCAGGGTTTCAACCTATGAATTTGTTGGGGGGAAATTTGGGGATATTCACACCATAGCACCCCTCAAATGTGCCAAGTGTTCTCATTTCTGTATCCAGGCAGAGCGGTGTTCTCAGGTCTTGCCTCTTTCCCCTCCTTTAGCCTTAAAGGCTTCGGTCTTGTTTCATCTGGGGCACTTGGAGCCCTTGAGCATGCTGGCTTCTCCAACAATGGCACCTCCTCTAATAGCTTAGAGGGCCTGTGGTGGACTCAATGTTGGAGCATGTCCAAGCCTCAGCCTTCAGCAAATAGTACCTGGACATCTAAAGGATTTCCCCAGGTACCTTCTCTGCTAACCAACGGAGTGCACCACGCACCACGGGGGGTTGTTTGGATGTATATGTTCCACCACTGCTAATTCAGTGAGATCCTTTAATTCCAGACTGAGCACGTAGCTGCGGCGGCTAGGCAGAAGAATGGGCCAACAGATCAATGCTTGCCTGGGAACTGGAAATATCTTTAACGAAAGTTCTACTGGCAGAGGCAGTTTCCTGCAAGCCTCTCAGAAGCTGGAGTATTTGGAGAGCACAGGGGTGTGATTTCTGATGAAGCCCCCTAGTCTCTTGGATATGGGGAGCCCGGGAAAATTTGCAGCCCGCAATGTCCGTGCCTGACATTTCCTATCGCGGGGATGCCAGCAACAGCGGCAGGTTCCTCAATCCGGAGCCGCGCCCACTCGGCGGGCTCAGCTCCTGGACAGAGGGGCGCGGCCCAGGGCCCCGCCCACTCCCGGGGCTGCCCAGGCGCGCACAGAGTGGCAGCCTCCTGCTCCGCGGTGCCATCCCAGGCACAGGCAGGAGACCCAGCGCCGCGGGATGGCGGTGGTTCTGGGCTGGTCACCTCGTTCCTCACCACTGCTGCTCACGCTATTGCTGCTGTTGCTGCTGAGGATGTCGCCCTGCTGGAGCGAGGTGGCTCAGGACCATCCAGCGGCCGCGCTCATCCTGCACCCGCCCTACTTCAACCTGGCCCAGGCTGCGAGAATCTGGGCCACTGCCACCTGCGGGGAGAGAGGCCTGGAGGTCTCAAGGCCCCGGCCTGAACTTTTCTGCAAATTGGTGGGCGGCCCCACTGCACAGGGCAGCGGCCACACCATCCAGGTATGGTTCCCCACGGGTAGTGTAGCGGGGATTGGGTTAAGAGTGGTGATTAGCTCTCTCCTTGGGCCAATCACTGAGGCCAAAGGATGGATCTTCTTTTCCCAACTCGACCTAATGATCTCAAGTGACTGGGATTGAGCTGTCCCAAGGCCAGACTGGCTGTTACCTGAGCGCAGTGCTCCTGGCATGAGCCTATGAGAGCACTGCCTTGGCCACATACCACTGTAGGTGGGTGGGGTGGGAAAAGCGAGAGTGAGTGACAGTTGTGGTCAGTTTCCAGCTTGTAGAAGAGGAAGTCCGAGGCTTTGTAGCAAAATCTCTATCCCCCAATGGCACCTGGCCATCTCAGGACAGACCCTGGGCCTCAGTGGCGGCTGGTTGTCAGACTTCATTTTTGTACCCTTATGCTTAGGAGACTTCGGTAGTATTTCCGGTTCTATCCCTGGAACCTCTTCACTGTCAGCAAAAAAGATTGACCTGATGGGCCAGCATCAGTTGTCCTGGCGATCAATGAGACCTTCTGGGTAGAAACATTCTGTCAGGGAACACCTGGCAGAAATGAGGGTGCGCGGTTGCTCCAGCTTAATCAGCACCTGGGGGTATGCCAAGCCCTCACACTGGAACCTCATCTTGGACTGGGAGGCACTCAAAAAAGGCCAAGAAACAGCATTTGTCCCCAGGATGACTGTGAGCGTTTGAGTCCAGTCCTAAGTTCAAATTCTCTACTCCAAGTTATCCTTTCTCTTAGAAATCCCGCTGAGGAGAGGAAGTGTTTCGAGAAGTGGGAGTAATTTTGGAGCTTAGAGTGTCTGGGTTATTGTGTTAGTCTGGACTGGCACCGCCATAGATGACAGGTAGTTGGACGTGCCATGTGGTAGATGCAAATTTATAAGTTATATGGATGTGAGCATGCTAATATACTGTGCATATTTAATTCCATGGAAAGAAAATAGAAAAGATAAATCAATGATAAAACACTTTTTGTCATATAGAGTAAATATGCAAAAAGGGAACTAAAAAGAAGACAACCACGATGTGGATAGTTTTAACCTTCTCCAACAGTCTCCACATAGTTTCGCTTTAATTATTTGTTATTAGGCATGGATACAAATGTAATTACGGAATTCCTTCTGACACATTTAGTTCGGTAAGGTAATTGTTGCTCAACTATTCCAAGATGCTCTTCCAGACTGCACATCTGAGAGATCCCTGGAGTGGTGCAGGCTCGTGCTAAGGTTCTAGTCCAGTGCTAGGTGCTCGGCCAGCCATGCAGGCGGCCCGAGGGCCCTCCTGGTACCAAACACAGATGGAAAACCAAATCAGCAGCCTGGTCTGCAAAGTGGTACTCACTGGGAGTTTCAGCACCTGAAAGCCTGGGCAGGAGGATTGAGAATTTGAGCTTTGCCTAGGCTCCATGTAAAGTTCAAGGTCGTGGTCTTGTTGCTTCACTGTCCTTCCTTGCTTTTCTTTTTCTTCCCCACTTTCAGTGGCTTTCCTCATTTTTCACCTTTTCTTTGTAGTTTAGGCTGTTCAAGCAATGTCGTGGGCCGTTTACCATTGTGTTTGGAAGCACTGAATTATAGTACTGTACTACAGGCTAATGCAAGTTTTTCATTTGGAAACAAAAAACTGGATTGTGACATAGGAGCCCTATCAAGTGGGTGTGTGACCGGCTTCTTGCTGTGTGTGCTTACTAAATCGTGTACTCAGAATTCCCTCAGAGTGCGCTCCCCACCCCCACCCCCAGTGAAACCTTGGCTGGTCATGCCTCCTCTTTCATGCTGTAGCCAACATTTTCTACCAGGGAAAAAATCACGCGTTCTAATGTTTCAGACAATCTGTTCAGAAAGCACTGGCGGTTTTCTTTTGGAAAAAATAATAAAATACATTATAAAAGTTTGTTTCACATTTAAGTAAATGAAAATATGAGACTTTTAAAGTTAATGAGTTTCTGGCTTTGCCACAACAAGAGAGGCACGCATTCCCAAATGTCGTCTTTCAGAATGCTTTTTCCTCCCTGAGGCATGTATTTCCTTAGAAAAGTGTTTACTTTCCCACATACCACTGACATAAGACACCTACTTTGATAAAATAGAGGGTCAGCCAGCCTTTATTGGTCTGTAAACATCAGTTCATGTCCACCAGACCCCTGCTGGCATCCGGTTGTCATCTCAGAGAGAGTCAGCAAGTTTGGAATGTTTGGGGAAAATCCATACAGTTCTTCCAAAAAGCATTTTATTATCATGTATTAATTGTCAAGACAATGGGCTTCAATTTTTCACTCCTGCAAATCATATCCATATGCCGACTACCTTCCTTTCCCTTCCCTCCTCTCCCCTCCCCCGATCCCCTCTCCGAATAGTTCACTTTCTACTTTCCTGACTTTACTTAAAATTTAGATTCGCACATGAGGGAGAATGTGGGAGATTTTTTCTTTCTTAGCCTGGCTCATTTTGGGTGTTGGGGGGATGGTCTCTAGTTCTATCCATTATCCTTTGGATAATATGAGATTATTATTATTATTATTATTATTATTATTATTATTATTATTATTATTATTGAATCACATATCATGCACCCTAATCATACCTTCCAGTCTTCCCATATCCATCCTTCCTTGTGGCTCTCCACCCCAAAAGGAAAAAGCAAGTTCATTTTGTGTTGCCCATATACTCACTGGAGCATGGTCAGGGAGGATGAGTCTTTCTCCACCTGCATCACCCCAGAAGCCATTGACTGAACAGAGCCATGTGGAGGCTGATAAGGGGCGGAGCCAGCCCTCTTGCTTCACTCTCCCTCAGTGGCTCTCAACCCTCCTAATTCTGTAACTCCTTAATACGGTTCCTCATGTTGTGGTGACCTCTAATCATAAAATTACTTTTTGTTGCTACTTCATAACTAATCTTGTTACTGTTATAACTCATAATGTAAATATCTGTGTTTTCTGATGGTCTTTTGTGAGAGTCTTCTGATGGTGACCCTGTGGAAGGGTTGTTCAATCCCCAAAGGGGTCACAATCCAGAGGTTGGGAACTGACTCTCTGCTGCGTATATTCATTCACTCATCTGTCGTGGACACCTAGGATATTCCACATGCTGGCTATTGTAGGCATGTGAACACCAACATAGAAAGTCAAGCAGGGTTTTCTGTTGCACTCTAACTTTGTCTCCTTCGAGTATATACCCTGGACCTATGGTATGGTTGCAGTATATCGTTGTTTTATTTATTCCTGATTTAAGGAGCCTCCATTCTGGTTGACAGAGTAGTTGCCCTGGTTAACAAGGTCGTCTCGCTCTATGAATCCTCACCAGTGCGTCTTGTTTTCATGGTACCCATGCTGGCTGGGATGAGACGGACTCTCAGTGAGTTTTGATTTGCATTTTCAGACAAAGGATGTTGAACACTTTCATCTATTTATCGGCTATTTGTCATTTTGGAGGAAAGTATCTATCTCCTCAGTGTGTCTCAGTTTGGGTGATTAGTGTTTTAAATTATTTATATTCCTGGATATTAATCTTATACTGGTTGAATAGTTGGTGAGAAACTTCTTCCATTCTGTATGTGTCCCTTCACTCTGTTGGTTGTTTCCTGGGATGTGTAGAGGCTTTTTAATTGTACACAATCCCATCATCACACTTGCTCTTACTGTCTGGCCCATTGGGTCCTATTTAGAACATCATGGCTTATCCCTGCATCTTATGTGCATCTTATGTGCTAGTATAATCTGAGGTGAGGTGCTGTGATAGCTCCAATATTGCTTTTTTAAAAAAAATTAGGATTACCATGGCTGTTCAGGTGTGTGTGTGTGTATGTGTGTGTGTATGTGTATGTATGTGTGTACCTGCACATGCACACATGTAAGTGTGCTTTCATATATAATTATTTCTAGTTCTGTGAAAAGATGTCATTGAGATTCTGATAGGGACAACACTGACACACTAGATAGCTTTTGGTAGCATAGAAATAGTATTTGTTCTGCTCACCCACTAGCACAGACATTCTCTCCATCTTCTGGTGTCCTCTTTGGTTTCTTTCTTTGGAGTTGCACAGTTTTCATTGCAAAGGTCTCTCACCTCTCTGGTTATGTTTATCCTAAGGGGCTTTGTAGGCTTTTGTGAATGAGATTATTTTCATGAGTTATTTCTCAGTATATTAATTTTTGATATATAAAAAGCTACTGAGTTTTTTTTTTTTTTTTTTTTTTTTTTTGGTTTTTTGAGACAGGGTTTCTCTGTGTAGCCCTGGCTGTCCTGGAACTCACTTTGTAGACCAGGCTGGCCTCGAACTCAGAAATCCTCCTGCCTCTGCCTCCCAAGTGCTGGGATTAAAGGCGTGCGCCACCACCGCCCAGCGCTACTGAGTTTTATATCTTGATTTTTTTGTACTGTTACTTTGCTAAATTTGTCAGGTTTAAAAGTATTTGGTAGACTCTTCTAAGTATAGGATCATATCATTTGCAAATAGAAATAATTTGACATCTTCCTCTTTCATCTGTAGACCATTTTATTTATTTATTTGTTTATTACGTAATTCATTGAATAAAAACATTAACAGTGGACATCCTTATTGTGGTCCTGATTTTAGACAAAATGATTTGAGTTTTCCCCTTTCTGTATGATGCTGGCTTCAAAGTAATGCTATATAGCATTTATTATGTTAATTCACAATGTTTCTGTGGACTTCCTTTGGATCTTTATGATGAAGAGAAGTTGATTTTTGTCAGTTGACGTCACGCGTCTGTCTAGATGATCATGTGCACTGTTACTAATTCTATTTGAGGCTGAGTTTTATTTACCACTTTGCATTTGTTGAACCATCCTTGCATCCCTAGAATACAACCAACATTATCGTGGTGCACGATTTTTTAAGTGATTGTTGGGTTTATTCTCAAATATTTTGTTGAACTCTTTTTTTTGCATTAACATTCACCAAGAGCATTGGTCAATAGTTTTCTTTTGTCAACTGTCATTCTTATTTGACTTAGGTATCAGAGTGATAGTGGCTTCATAGCTGACGCTAGAAGAATGCTTTCCCTTCCTATTTTATGGGAGAGAATGAAGACTAGTATTGATATTATTGAAGATTAGTGAATATTCTTGATCCTTACCTTTTCTTTGTTGAGAGACTTGTTATTGAATTCGTTTCACTATTTCTATTTGATGTGTTTAAGTATTTAAAAAAAATTCTTGGGGGTTAGAGAGGTTTCACTATTTGTATTTGATGTGTTTAAGTATTTAAAAAAAATTCTTCTTGGGGGTTAGAGAGATGGCCCAGCTAGTACACACTTATTGCTCTTCCAGAGGACCTGGGTTTGGTTCCCAGAACCCAAACGCTAGCTCCCAGCCATTGTCAATATGGTTGTGTCTATTGTGTCTAGTGATGTTTATATTATAAGTTGGATACACGGACATCTGGTGCCTATATGTTTATAATGATCATGACGTTCTGATGTCTGTAGTGACTTTGTCTCTTCTACTATTGTCTGATATGACTGCATAGCATCAGCTTCTTGCTTCTGCACACGGGTTGCTTGGATATCATTTCCCATCCTTTTACTCTGTCTGTCTATATCTTTGCTGCTGGGTTTCTGCAGGCAGCAGAGAGGTGGACCTTGGATTAATGCAATGGCTCAGTGCTAAAATCAGTTGCTGTCAAGACTGGCACCCTGAGTTTGATCCCTGGTACTACATGGTATAAGAACAGAACTAACTCTCACTAGTTGACCTCTAACCTTCGTATGTGCACTGTAGCATGTGTACCTCTCTCTACATATACAAATAAATTTAATAATTTTTTTTAAAGAAAATAGTTGGATCATTTTTGTTAATCCACTCAGAGGTCTATGCCTTTTAATTTGATAATTAAGACTATTTATAATCAGAGTTAGGATGAAAATGTGTGTACTAATTTCTTTCATTTTGTTGCTTTTATGCTATTTGGTTTTTTTTCCTAATTCTTATTAGATTACAGTTCATCACTGTGGGGAAGTCAGGCAGGGATTTGAAGCAACTAGTCACATTCTAGAGTCCAGAGCAGAGAAAGAACAAGTGCATGCACGCTTCCCACTCAGCTCACCTTCTTCACTCTTACACAATCCAGGAAAAACACTAGGGAATAGTGCTGCTCATAGTGGGCTAGGTCTTCCCCCCTCAGTTACCATAATCAATATAACCCCCACAGACATGCCTATAGACAATTCTTCACTGAGACTGTCTTCCTGGACGATTCCAGGTTATGTCAGGTTGACACTTGATGTCCAACCATCACAGGAACTAACATTTCCTAAAGCAACAGCTTAAAAATGGCTCTTGTTACTGCATCTTGCTTTTACACTGAGACAAGCAGAGGGGTTCTCAAGGGCCCTTATGCACTCTCTAAATCAGCTATAGACTTCCTTTTCTGTCTGTTTCTGCATGGGTTTTCCAGGCTGCCTTCCTTTGCTGTCTGTCCCTGTGTCCTTCCACCAGGCAGTCAGACCACTGGACTATGCACAGCTGTGCTCTCTCACCCTCTGTCCCATAAGCAGTCTCTGGGTCTCTCAGTGTCCCTCTGCTTACCCTTGAGTGTGTCCTTCAGACACGAGTTTTCATGAAATAATGGGAAAGTGCTGTCTGCTGCTTTGGGTCCGCCATCTTGGCTCCTTGTCTTCAGGGCGCTTTTAGTACTTCAGCATGAGGTAGCTGTGAGCCCTGGGTCAGAAAGAGACATACGTTCATCTTCACCTCTCATTCCAGTCCAGGCTTGCATCTTTTCTGCTGTTTAACGAAAGGGAATCCATACTTCACTTGGCCGGGTTATGTGTCATGGTCACACACTAGGCTGGTGACAGATCTTCTCTCTCAGACACTCAAAACCATTAAAAGCAAGTGATCATCTGACTCAGGGACTGGGTAAAGGCCCCGATGACAATCTGTATATTAGAGGTTAGCAAAACTGAGCTTTTCACTTTAAGTTAAAATAGCTATCATCTCTAGCTTGAATATTTAATTCTTGAGTGCGCTAGATTACTTGCCACATACCAGCGTTGGAGAGAATCGTTCCAGTTATGGGTAGAGAAGGTATGGGGTGAAAAACTCACCACAGAGATCCTTAACTGTGGCTCTCCTCAGATGTACCCACAGAGAGCCACCGAATGCTCCCCAAGTGGCAGTATTAGTGATGGGCCGGTTGGCCCTGTTGTCTGGCTGCCCAGATAAGTTACCTTTCCTGGTTTCAGTGGGTTTTTGAGACAGGCCAATATACATGGGCTATCATTTCCAGACAGAGTAGGAAGTGGCTTCCCAAGTTCATTCAGCAGATTGTGGTTCTAGGTCAGGGCATAACTTCTTAAAGACTACTAAGTTTGGTGATCAGCTGTGTTTGGTATTTTCCTCCACAAAGAGGAATGAACTGAAGTTGCTTTCTGCTCCAACAGTTTAGGAACTCAGAAAAGTAGATTAGTTGCTGATAGGAAAGAAGCATGTTTGGAGAAGGAAGAAAAAGCTGAGCTCTAGAGGTTGGACTATGGGTCACGCTCACCCAGGGTGGGCAGTCATTCGTATGAATCTGTCTTTCAGATCATGAGAGGTAGAGAAGGATAGAGATAGGATTATTCCACTGTTGGTATCTGAGTGATGCTGGACTTGCCTCTGCTTATGTATAGCTGGAGACTGGAAGTAGAGGGTTAACCAAAGCAGCTCTGTTTCCTCGAATTTTCTAAAAATAAGTTGGTGAAGCCAGCCAAGATTTAGAATTTCACGCCAAAAGGATCTGCAAAGATTAAAGTTACAGAAACGAGCAAAGGCCATTTCTGAAAACAGAACCTGGTTCCATAGTAGTGGATTATTTTTGGTAGTGCATCTATAACAACAGGGCTGGCGTTTTAATGGTTGTCCCAGTCAACAGGCAGGGTGATTTACGATTCTGAGTAGTGTTTGTGTGAGAATGTTATTCGTTGTGCTGTTCCTGGTCCGAAAGATCCCATTAAGCAGATTTCGGATTCTTGCTGTTATTCAGATTTCTGAATGTTTTGTTTTGAGAGATTTCTTTGATCCAAGGGTCCCATCCATGCTTTATCAGAAAGCCTGCAGTCCAGCAAGAACTTAGAAACCATTGACCATTTGATGGGACCAGAGTGAAAGGATGTCTAGCAGTTAATCTGACAGATATATTGACTTTGCATGGTCCCTTATCTGTGGAACCTGGGGATGTTACATACTGGACAACAGCAATATAAAATGGGAATTGGAGGTCTATATTGAAAGTACAGCCTCGAGTCCAGGGGCTGAGATAGCTCATCGGTTAAGCACACTTGATGTTTTTCCAGAGGACCCGGGTTCACGACGGTTTCAGGTGGGTGACGCCACTAGCCACTGTGGGCACCTGTACGCCTGTGTATATATACATGCAGTCATACATCCTACACATGATTTAAAATAATTTTAAAAAATCTTTATAAGAAATCAAAAGAAAATGTGACCTAAGAGTTTAGGCTAGCTTGGCATAAACACTACAATTGTCACGGATGAAGCACATATTCACCAGAGATCCTGAATTTGTATAGCAGCAGGTCCACTCGCCCTTTATCCATCCCTGTACCCTACTGTGGCTCCTATAGAGAGCTTGTGTTTGACTTGGATGACAGTGACACATGCATGCACAGGCGTGGGTAAGTGTGGCAGTGCTTGCTTGACGTTTGCTATAAACCACAACCGAGTTTCAGCTGTGTGTATAACTTGGTGGCAATGACCATAAACAGGAAAGTGAGTCACACCAGGGTTCCGTTTATAGAACTATTGTGAAAGAGAATCATTTGTTAACAGGGCCTTTCCTCCCATTCACATAAAACCCTTGAGTGAGGGCTGGGAAGTCTAAGACATTTACTCTGTCCTTCTTGTAACAATTGTTAATGATAAAATTATTTTGACAATTCAGACAAATGTCCTATCCATTTAAAGATGACTAATAACTTTAATTTATTTTATATTTATGAGTGTTTTGCCTGCATGCGTGTTTGTGTACCACATATGCCTGGTGCCCACTGAGGCTAGAAGTAAGCATCAGATTCTCTGGACCTGGGGTTACAGATGATTGTGAGCCACCATGGGGGCGCTGGGAATTGAACCCCTGTGCTCTGGAAGGGTCAGCAGTTCTCTAGCCCCTCTTCATTTAAAAAGAATATTCTTAATATTTTCCCATGCTTGTAGACCTCAGCAATGAAAGCTCATGTACAAGCACACAGAGGGAGAGGACGCAGAGGTGTTTTTCCTTGGTGAGTCGACTTGACGGACCAATGAAGATGCATGCTCTCACACCAGACCAGCAGCATTTTGTTTTGTTTTGTTTCTAGGCAAATCTCACAGAGCTAATGCACCTTTGGGATTGTTTATGCTACAAATGTCCAGACCTTGAAGGAACAGATTGCCTTCCTGCTCTGAATTACTGTTGCCATTGAGAGTCAAGGTCAGCTAATCTGAGAGAAAGAAACCTACAGCCACAGAGGAAAGGCCCCAAGATACTGTTCATTGCAGCCTCTCACTTGTATGATGGTGCATCTCAAACTCAAGCATGTGAAAGGACCTGTGACAAAGGAGTCTTTGCTAATGACAAGCATGTATTGGTTCCGTTTGTCGTGACTCCATAGAGGAAAATGTACCAAAAAAGTTATGTTGGTGTTCTGGAGGCCTCTTGCCACTTCCGCGGACTTGGGCTGATTGGCAGAGTGATGTCAGCTGATATACACTCACTGGGAGTTTTGCTAAGACAGACTCATGCAGTGTTTTGCTGAGGCCGTGGTGATTGGAGGGCGTATAAATAGGACCTGATGGGCAGTGACAGGGCTTGTTTTCACAGCTAGCTTTGCAGTGGTTAGGGTTGGGGTTATGGTTAGGGTTAGGGTTAGGTTTGGTTAGTGTTAGGGTTAGGGTCAGGGTTAGGGTTATGAGAGAGGCACAGCTTAGAACTTCCCCTAGTGGTCTTTTTTTTTTTTTTAATTAAAAAAGGAAGTTAAAGCATTTTATGATAAAATTAAAGATTTACATGGAAAATGTTTCTGACAAAATTGAAGAAGCATATAATAGAAAAACACATTAAGATTGACAATTTTCATGGAAAGTTAAAGTGTAAAATGGTAGACATAAAAAACATTGCTAAATTAATTGAAAAAGGAAGTAGAAACATGTTATGATAGAATTGAAGATTTACATTGGAAATAATTCTAATAAAACTGTAGAAAAATATAAAATAACATATTAAAATTGAAGATTATCATGGAAAATTACAGATAAAATGGTAGGCATAAAAATATTTCTAAGTTGATTGAAAGTGGAATTATAAACATTTTCTGATAAAATTGAAGATTTACAAGGAGAATATTTTTGATAAAATTCAAGAAACATGTAGAAAAACCTGTTAAAATTGACTGTTTCATGGAAAATTATACAGATAAAATGGAAGGCATAAAAATATTCCTCAGTTGATTGAAAGTAGAATTATAAACATTTTCTAATAAAATTGAAGATTTACATGGAAAATATTTCTGATAAAATTGAAAAAATATATAGAAAAACATTAAAATTGAAGATTATCATGCAAAATTATACAGAGAAAATGGAAGGCATAAAATATTTCTACGTTGATTGAAAGTGGAATTATAAACATTTTCTGATAAAATGGAAGATTTATATGGAAAATATCTCTGATAAAATTGAAGAAATATATAGAAAAACAATCCATCCTGCTAACTCCTGTCGGTTCAGCTGAGGCCTGGCTGTCTCCGTTAGGTTGTGCTATCGTCTGCTACCCGACACCACTGAACTAGACTGCTCCGATATTAGCGAAGTGTTTGCAAGTGGACAGAGCCGCCGCTGTTGACTTCTGTGAACTGAACTGCTGATTTCCTGACAACACAGATGGGATTTGTTCCAAAGAACAATTTCCAAACAAGTCTACTGCCTGTATCCTAATAGCCTTTCTTTTCCACTACGACTGGTGCGTGGTGGGCTCGCAGGGAGGTTAAAGCATTTCAGAACCCATATTGAAAGTAGGTTTTGAAAAGCTGAAGCCTACAGTTGGCTCTCTGTGTGGTGTCTCTACTCCACATAGGAAAACTACGTATCTTTTTCCAATTCTTGAAACATGAGTCTTTCCTCACAGTTTTAGTGAAGTGTAATTTAAATTCTATAAAATGTATCTATTACAATCCTTTAGGCTGCATCATACAAACAACTTAGCTTCAAATTCCAGTTATGTATAGGTTGCTGTAGGGTCTTGAACAGGTTTGAGTTCTGAAAAAGCCAACTTTACCAATTAATTGCTTATTAATTCAGTGGGGGCAGAAGCGGATCCTGGGAGGCCCCCACTTCCTTGTTTTTGACGACTCCCCTCATTTTTTAAGGCTTCTTTATTCTCTGGTATCACATGCTTCAGGGAGGCTATCCCTGGAATCAACTGATTCTTCAAGGTTGTATTGAGTGTGACATTTGGAAACTAAGGGCTGGTGTTTTGTCTCCTTGTCAGTCCTGATGTTCCCTTGCTTCCAGGCCGTGTCATTGGCCAAGGCTGGGGTAAATGCAGCTGCCACCCTTCTCTATATAACGCTCATCCGCATTAGAGATGCAGTCAATGTTTGATTATTGGTTTTCCATCCCATAACCTCGTTGTGGTTCTTTTTATAGACTCTCTGGGAGTTTTCACAAAAAGATGCATGTTTTTCTCCTTTCTGTGTAAGTAGTAAACTCTCTGAGCTGAGGAGACAGCTTCCCAGTTCTAGGCTGACTCTTTTATAATGTTCAAAGATGTTGAGGTGTTTCATGAAGTTCAGAGACTGTTCCTAGGTAAGACTTCCAGATGGTAAGATTATCTGTCATAGTAGTCATGTAAAAGTTTTATGTAAAATTCTTTTACTTTATATTACTGTGTGTGTTTGTGTGTGTTTTGTGGGCTTGTATGCATGCACATGTATATATTTTTATGTTGGAGATAACAGGACCAATTGTGGGAGTCAGTTATTGTCTTCCTCTGTTCAGATACAACTTTTATCTAAAATCTAAAGGATGTATTTTGCATAAGATAAAATGACATTTGGGGAATTAATTTTTAAAGCTAATTTATGTGGCAATAGTACATTTTTCAGATCATGAGTTATTTCTGGTTGTCATTTAGGTGTTTCTGGGTCCATTTACCCACTGGGGAAAGTATTACACGGTCCCTGAGTAGTTTAAACCAAGGGCCTGCCTGTGGTTATGGTGTGTGTGCAAAAGACTTTAGAGAGCCAGAATCCACTTGGGCAGGGCTGCATCTGCCTTTGCCAGAGCTTCCAGGACACTGATTAGAATTAGAATTCTCTTGCCAACAGGGTGGAAACTGCCTTGGGGAAGCCAGCTCACTGAGTCCCACGGGTCCTAGTTTTCATCCTTGTAAGCATTATAATCTCTCAGTGAGGTTCACATGGTCAGAAAACACGTGGAATTAACGAATGGATGCCAGTCAGAGAGATGGGCTTTCAGTGACTGTGTTCACCATGCGAAGTGAGGAAGAGGCTGGTTCTGCTACTCTGATGCTCTCATTTTGCAGTGCAAAGTTTATAGGATGGCGCCAGGTAGATGGGGAGGCATAGGCTGACAGTCAGAGCCTGCTTAATGCAAGACTGTAACGTAACACATTCTAGTGTGGTACTGAGTGATACTAGGCACTGGCTGAACACACCTCACATATGTTGACTTCTTGCTTTTAGAAAGTGTGTGTTTGTGTGTGTGTGTGTGTCTGTGTGTCTATGTGTGTGTCTATGTGCACACCACTGAGAATATGTGGTAAGCATTCAACTGTGTTTGCAAGCCATCAACACACACACACACACACACACACACACACACACACACACACACACACAAACTCCTAATGTAATACTGCAGAATAGAGTTCTCTCCTTCTGCCCTTACTTGAGTTCTGGGGTGGAACTTAGGTTGCCAGGTCTGCACAGTTAGCACCTTTATCTATTGAGCCACCCCACTTATCTCTATGCTGACCGCTTAATCACCACAACCATTTACCAACATTTATAAAAGAGCCTTGCTTGATGTGCTCATTTTACCAAAAATGGATTCTGGAGCACAGAGAAGTTAAGCCGCATGTCTAAGACTACACAGCAAACATGCAGTAAAGCCAAGGTTCAAACCCCAGTAACTAAGGGTGAAGAGTCTGCGAGTTAGTTGCCCACTGTGCCGTGCCTACCTTCTGTGCCCCACAGTGCAGGTCACCAGGATTTCCTCCAGTTGAGCTTTGCACCCTCCAGCTGATGCCACAGCACCTTGGAGCTGTTTCTATTCAAATCTCCTTCCATGTTAGCTCCTGAGTTCCCTGAGGGTGGGGTTGTTTCTTCCTGCTCCTGACAGTCTTTCCTGTGGCAGCTTGTCTTAGGTGCAATGTTCAAAGGGCAATGCCAGCCGAGAAGTTCCCTGCCAGAACAACGCCAAGTCTCAACAAGCTTTTTTTTGGAAGGCAGATGTTTCATGAACTTTCCCTGGAGGGCACAGACCAAATGATTCCACCCCAGTCTAGTTTGATGAGCTAGTGAGTTTACTGGATCTGCTTAGAGAGCACAGGTGGTAGCCCCTAAGCAAACACCCCACTGAAGAGTCTCCCCCAACAGAGATGATGACTTCCTCCCAGATGCAGAGATGGACTCCTCCATCAGTTCGCCTTCCACCTCTGTGTGCTTCACTCCTGCTGATGTCATACCCTGAGGCCACATGCAGAAAGAAGCAGTTGGAGCCTGAGATGAGGGTCTGATGACCCTCCCCACACCCTTCCTCCATGAGGGAATACCACCAGACCTGACAAGTCTGGATTCTCACACCTGCTCTCTTGAAGATAGTGAGGTCGCAGGTGTGGCCTTGGTGTGTTAGGCTTCAAAGCAGAGGTTCTTGGTACATCAGTGCAGATGGATGTCTCCGGTTAGGCTTCAGGAAACTGGAGAAGGCACAGAAGGAACCTTCCCCAACAGGTTTAGGGAGAGCATGGCCCTGTAGACATCTGGAGTATGGTCTTCTCACTTCCAGAGGGAGACCATCCATTGATGTTCTAAGTGAGCCTGTGAGTGCTTTCTATGTAGTTACTGCAGCTACTGCAGTGGTACTTTTGACTGGGATGCAAGGGAGAGCAGAGGATGGGGGTCGGGGCGCTGTGTGAGGCCCTGGGGGTGGAAAAAGATGTTTGTAATCAGACGACTGCAGACGTGGTTCTTAGACAGAGCAGGAGAGATTGTGGCTGAATAGATGGTAGGTTTCACCCATATTAGGAATCTTCTTTGTAGATGAGGTGCTCACCAGACTGGCGCAGAGTAAGGGTTTTGTTTTCAGAAAAACACCTGTGCACCAGCCTGGGCGCTCTGTTTGGAGATTGTTTGGCTGAGGCACCCCACACACACCTCTATCAAGACTTCCTTTGTGCAGGAGTAAATCAGTTTGCTGAGGCTGCCAAAAGGTGTCCAGACCTGAACTTGAAACAATGGGATTTGGTTTTCTATGGCTTTCTGTTGCTACTTTGTTTCCAACCCAATTACCCGGTAAAAGAAATCTCAACTCAATCAGTAACAATACAAGCTATAAACCTAGATTGGGCAGATCTCCCACTACACTACTCTATTCCCATCTATATTATCCCATATAACTTGAGGTTTCTCCAGGCCAGGAGCTTCTCTCTCTGCAGCCTCTCCTTCGATCCCTCATAGCTTCTCCCCCTACCCCCAGCAATCCTTTTTCTCCTCCCTCAAACTCTCAGCTCCTCCCCCTTCCTCCTGCCCAATCATTGGCCCAAGCCTTTATTTGAAAAGTTAAGGTGGGGAGAAGGTTCACAAGGCAACTCCTCATCTGTAGCCCCTCTGAGGAGTGGAATTAGAATTAAAATACAAGCCCAGGGCTATCCACAACAGCTCTGGAGGCTGGGAGTGTTTGTTGTAGGGTGAGTTCTTTCCCAGGCCTCACTCCAGGGCTGTGATGTTTGGGACCCAATTTAGCTGACAAATATCTGACATGAGTTCCCCACCCCTTAGGTTTTGTTGTCTTTGCTGTTGTTTTTGCCAAACTGATTTCTTAGTTTTCTGTTTCTCCTTTCTTCGGTTTCCCTTGTGGGACATAAGAAGATTCATAAAAAGTCTTTTGGGACATGTTTGCCAGTGAAGCAGCTCCTCCTGTCACCTGACCTTTGCCTGGTGCTATTTCATGGAGGAGCAGATTATTTGTGGGAAACCAGAACCCCTTTTTGTCATGGAGTAGAAATAGTCATAGTGGTTGCCTTCATTGCTCTGGCTGACCGAGTTAACACCTGAAGATGGGTAGTAGCGGATGATGTTTTTGAGGTGATCCTATACTATAAAGATCTGTACTATCTGGCGTAATACTTGTGGATGCATTTATGTGCACTGCTTGTGGATGCATTTTGTGTACTGCTTGTGGATACATTTATGTGCACTATTCATTTGCTTCTGTAGTTAATAAATATTTACTGACACCTTTTGAGAACCAGATATAACAGAAGACAGGGATGGTCCCTGAACTAATGTACTCTCGGGAAGTGGTGACCAGTGAATAAACAGAATGAATACAGGTCATCGCTGAGCTGGACGAGGGCAGGGGAGTCCACGTAAAGGCCAATGGCAGAAACCCAGGACACAAAGGGGAATCAGGTGTGGGGTGAGAAAGTGAGTTCTAGGTAGAGGAACAACCGAGGCCCTTGTGGTGGGAATGTGTTCTACATTTCCTAGGAACCTGGCTCCAGATGGGATGTATCTGAACATTATCCTGAGTGAGACTTACATAAGCTCTCCAAGATTTCTCAGCACTTCATCCTGGCTTTGTGTGCATTTGTATTCCTCCTGGTCTTTGAAAGAATTTAATTAATGATGAGCCTCAAGCAGGATGAATGGGAGCATTGAGGATCTGGGGACAATGGGAACATAAGTTAGAAAAAAGTGTTTTATAAGATTAAAGTAGAAACTGGAGATGGAGCAGGAAGGAATCTGACTAAGGGGTCTGACTGCCTCCAAGGATGGTGTCAGGCTCTTAGCAGGCCAGTGGCTGATGTTCAGATGAGTAGTCTACTAGGCAGACCCACTGCCTGCCAGTCGAGGCTTAGCTGAGTGATTACAAAGAAGGGCCCAGGTTTGGGGCAGCAAGTACACAGGCCCAGGAAAACCCTTTCGAATGAAAAAAGAACTATACAAAAAAAGTGTGTTGTAACCAGGAAATGATTATGATTTTGCTTTTTTGTTTTGCTTTGCTTTTTTCTTTCCTTTCTGATTTGGCCTTAATACGTGAGAAAAATGTCTTAGTTTGGCCTTCCATTGCTGTGGAGAGAGACTGTAATCATGGCAACTCTTATAAAGAAAAACATTTAATTGGAGTTGACTTACAGTTCAGAGGTTCAGTCGATTATCATCATGGCGGGAGCACGGCAGCAGTCAGGCAGGTGTGGTGCTCGGAGCTGAGAGTTCTACATCTGGATCCCCAGGCAGCAGGAAGGGAATGAGACACTGTGCCTGGCTTGAGTGTCTGAAACCTGAAAGCCCTCCTCCCCCACCAGTGACATACTTCCCCTAACTGGTCGCACCTCCTAATAGTGCTACTCTCTATGAGCCTATGGGGGCCATTTAAACCACCACAGGAAAGTTAGCACCTGAGAGGTCTTGGGGACCAGCGAGATCTGGGGTGAGTGTGAGAGGCACTTCCTAGCCAGAGTAGCCAGTAGAGAAGAGAGGAGAGTTGCTCTGGGGAGGCCCAAGAAGTGAAACAAGAAGGTTTGCACCATGGCACAGAAAGCAAGTCTAGAGTAGGTAGGCAGTACACTCGAATCAGTGACCTTAAGGACAGGACAGCTGTAAGATCCGGTTCATCCCGAGTGGAAAATGATCACTAAACTACAAATTAACATGTAGTCGAATCGCGCAAGCCACTTAGCTTATTAATTATGTCAATGGCTATTGAATGCTTGCCTCATGCCAGGTACCCGATTCTGGGTTTATGATTGTGAACAAGGCCTCTGAGGTCCCTGACCTCAGGGCATTTACAATCCAAGAATTATCATAATTCTTAGAAATCCAAATGTCTAGTGATTGGATAGGACACACACACACAGGTAAGAGAGTACAACATACCTACTCCTTGTTAGGGGAAAATCTCCTTGAAGAGAGTCTGAAGTTGTGTGTAGTGTGTTCTTTGGAGACAGAATAGCACGTGTAAGGGCCCTGAGGCAGCATAAGGTTCTAGGCCATTGAAGAAGTAGCAAGTGAGTCACCGTTGGGGAGAGGGCTGAGGGAGGTACAGTTGTTTATGTAAAGGTTTTGAACAGGCCGTAGAGACAGGATGTGGGCCCATGGAACACAGATGGCCTCTCCATAGCTGTAGGAGGGAAGGCAGGCGTAGCGGGCTCAGTACAGGCGCAGGGCGGTTATGGCTTAGGACCAAAGCAAGTTAAATGAGTTCCTGCACTGAGAACAGAAAGAACACGGGGAAGCAGGGAGGGTGTGTGCAGCAGTAGCTCCAAGGAGACCAAGAGGGAAGATGGGCAAAAGCATCTCAGCATGGGCACCTGAGGCTGCTCAGTCATTGGTACATGGCTGAGTCAGAATGCCTCCTCCCAGAACACATGTCCTCCAGCCATGTACAGACCAAGGCATCAACCCCAGGCACCTGTATCCTGTCGTCTTCTCTTTTCTCCCCTTCTCCAGTGCCCAGCCTGAGTCAATCCTTCCTGGGTTTGCTTGGCTCCTCGACTTGGACAGATTGCTCCTTCTCTTTTGTGTCTTGACTCCCCAGTGATTGTCTCTACCCTCCAGATTTATCTAGGAATGCAAACTATGTCCATGTAAAGTGTGAGGTGTCCACCTGGCTTGTAGATGCTTCCTACTGCCTTATTGTTACCAAATGCAGTGGCTCTGTGACCATGGCCGTCAGATGTCTCTATAGCACCTGTACATCAGTCACGTTACCTCTGTACTTTTCAGACTCATAAGCAGAAAAATAATTGGAGGTGCGTTTAAACAATTCTGATTTTTGCTTTCACCAGAGATGTTGATTCTGTAAGGCCTGTGCAGGATGCTTGAGTCTTTGTCTTTCTTTCTTTCTTTCAAATATTTATTTATTTATTATATGTAAGTGCACTGTACCTGTCTTCAGACACACCAGAAGAAGGCATCAGATCCCATTACAGATGGTTGTGAGCCACCATGTGGTTGCTGGGACTTGAACTCAGGACCTTAGAAAGGGCAGTTGGTGCTCTTAACCGCTGAGCCATCTCGCCAGCCCAAGTTTGCATATTCAATAAGCACTCAATTGGTTCTAGAGGCGATGTACTCATATACCTGAGCAGGGTGCTTCATGAACAGCATCACACCTAACCCTGATAAGCACAGCACAAAATTGTGGGACTAAGACAAATAAAAGGGAAACAAAGCTTACAGTGGCTAAGTAATTGCATTAATGCTCCACAGTATTGCAGGGGTCAGGATATGAACCTCCACCTGCTATGGTTTGGAACTAAAATTCCTCTGAAGGTATGTATGGTTTGCTGCCAGCTGATGGATTCTAGGGAAATGGGTAGGTCATGGTGGGCTATTCAGAAGTAAAGTTACTAGTTTAGGACTCCGCTGATGGAGAGGTTCTTAGGGTTGTACTCTTAGGGACTGATCGTACTAGTTGCTTTTTTTGTTGCTGTTACGAAGTATCTGACCAGGCAAACAAATGAACAAACTAAGCCTGGAGGGAGAGACAGAGGCAGGGAGGGTTTATTTTTGCTTTACAGTGTTAGGGTATGACATCATGGTGGGGAAAGTATGGTGGCAAACATGAGGTGGCTTGTCACTGTGTGTCAGTGAGGAAGCAGAAAGAGATGAATGCTGGCCCTCAGCTCGCTTTCTCCTTTTTATTCAGTCTAAGAGCCTGACTCATGGACTGGTGCTCGCCATGTTACTGTTACTGTTACATGTTAGAGTTAGTTAGTTAGAGTTACTGTTATATGATTTCCTGAGGAGGCAAGATACAAGTGTCTATTCATCTCAGACAGGAACTGAAGACAGACCAAAGTAGTCATATCCCTAAAGTTCACAGTGATGAGCCAACGAGTTTGCTGGAGTTCTGAGTATGGGTGAGGGGGTCACACAATCAGGGACAACTCAAGGGCAGCTGTGTCACTGAAGGCCCACTCTAGCACAGGTGACAATCCATTCGAGCTACAAACACCACCCTAATTACTGTCTACAACTCCATCACAGACACATCCGGAGGCTTGTTGCCTAGGAGACATAGAACCTGTCAAGTTGTCACACATTCACCACTGTAAGGATTCATCTCGTTTCCAGCCATTTCTCACTCCCTGCTGTGCCTCTTGACTTCCTGGTTGCCAAGAGGCAAACAGTTTTGCTTTCTACCACAAGTTCCACTCTGCCTTGTCTCAGGCCCAAAGAGTTGGAACCAGGTGAGCATGGACTGAGACCCCCAAAATGGTGAGTCCCAACTTTCCCTCTTGCAGATGATTTTCTCTGGTGTTTTGTCATAGCTACAAGAAAACTTACAGAAACATCTGTTCTACTCCAAAATATAGACCTCTGAAATGACCCAGAAAGAGCTGCCCCACCCCACCTGGAATTCGGACTACATGCACACAGTTTGCACACATGCACACATGCACACAGCTTGCACACATGCACACACATACACATGCACATAGCTTTTGAATCACACATTTGCACACACTTGTTTATTTTTTCTTAGTTTTCTTTAAGCACTTAGAACCAACACTGAGTCCCTTGTTTTCTGTCACTCAAATCTCTATATCCAGGAGCCTGGCACATCTGGGCGGTAATATCCCAGCCCCTGGTGCTATGAATCGTGCGGAGCCACAGTACCATGTACTCTGTGTGCTGTGAAGTCACCCCTCACTCCACACTGTGCAAACTTTCAGGAAAATGACCGAGTGTTAGCCTTAACAACTGTAACCACTCCTGTATGCGTCGGTGCCTCTCAAAGGGAACAGGATCCTTGCAAAGGGGCAGCCTTAGGTTTGGAACTGTCTCACTGCAGATTATTCTCCACTTATGGCTGGCTTGGGTTTGAGCACTGGAGACACTGTAGCTTCTAGAGTCTTAGCGAAGGATGAATTGGAGTGGAGCCCGGGCAGTGTGCATGCATGGCATGTGATGGGGCTGTTGATGGATGAGTGTGGTTAGACACTCCTCTTGCCAGGATTTCTGTGCCTGATATGTACATGTAAACTGCTGCCAGGCAGGGCTCCTTTCTGAACTGGGGCTCTGTGCACATCTGGCAGTGACAGGTACTTGGAGAACAGTGTAATTGCTCTTGTAACGCCGCCCTACATTCCATCCTTCTCGGACACAGACCTCAATGTTCAAGCAGAAAATCAAAAGTTCTGTTGGGGGTACTGTTGGAATCAGTGGTTGTATTATGAAGTCAATGTAGAGTATGACACACCAGAGGCTATTGAGCCTAAGGCAACCATCAAGAATATTGAGAGCTAGCAGAGGCTAGATTCCCATGTTTACGAAGAAGACCCTGTTGCTATGGCACTGGTGGATGCTGGCTTATCTCCTGTGGACCACCTATGCTGGAGTATTATACTTCATGGCTAATTATTTGGACAGTCCCTTCTCCTTTCTTTTAAAGAAGGGATTAATTGCTCCCCCTTTCCTTTCTGCCACCGCCATGCCATCCGGACTGAGGAAAACCCGGAAACTCCGAGGTCACGTGAGCCGTGGCCATGGCCGCATAGGTAAGCGCCGCAACCACCCAGGAGGCTGAGGGAACGCTGGAGGCGTGCATCGTCACAGGATCAACTTTGACAAATATCATCCAGGTTACTTCGGGAAAGCTGGTATGAGGCATCACCACTTGAAGAGGAACCGGAGCTTCTGCCCAACTGTCAACCTGGATAAATTGTGGACGTTGGTCAGGGAGCAGACACCAGTCAATGCAGCAAAAACCAAGACTGGAGCTGCTCCCATCATTGATGGTGTTAGATCGGGCTACTACAAAGTTCTGGGCAACGGGAAGCTCCCTAAGCGACCTGTCGTCCTGAAGGCCACATTCTCAGGCAGAAGAGCGGAAGAGAAGATAAAAGTGTTGGAAGAGCCTGTGTTCTAGTGGCTTAAAGCCACTCCGGAGGTTAATTAAATGCTAACATTTAAAAAAGGGGGGGATTAATTATAATTTATTTATGTGTGTGGCTCTACCTACCCTGTGTGTGTGTGTGTGCGTGTGTGATAGTTTAATAGAACAGTAAGCTGGGCAGTGGTGGTGCATGCCTTTAATCCCAGCACTTGGGAGGCAGAAGCAGGTGGATTTCTGAGTTTGAGGATAGCCTGGTCTACAGAGTGAGTTCCAGGACAGCTAGGGCTACACAGAGAAACCCTGTCCCCAAAAACAAAACAAAACAAAACAAAGTACAGTAAACATACATAAACTTGCTACGAAAACCAAAGGCAGAGCCTAAATGGTAACCTGTGTGGCAGCAAGCGTCCCCCGTTTCCACTGTCTCCAGTCATGAGGAACCCGCCATCCTGAGTTCTTAATTATTACTTGCTTCCCTCATTTCCTCCTTTCTTTTGTTTTGTTCTTTTTTCTTTCTTGAGCCAGGGATCTCGTTGTGCCGCCCAGGGTAGCCTCGAACTCACGATGCATGTGCCACAGCCTCCTGAGCCCTGGGATTATAGGTTCATGTCCCCATACTCAGCAGCTTATTGAAAAGAGAGTATTTTATATTATCCATATGCATTTTCTAAAGAATGTTGTATTGCAGTATGCGGACGTCTTGCTGAAGCTGTCCATTTATTTGTTGTTTACACAGCCACCTAGGATGTGCCCATGCCATTCCTGAGTTACCTGCTTTCCTGTAGCCACACGGTTAGGCTAGTCTCAGGACTTTGCTCTTGTGAAGGGACTGCAACACATAGTCTTGCATGCAGTGCCGTCAGATACGAGCAAGCTGTTCTTCCTGAGTTATGAACTCAGGAGTTGGATTGCTTGCTATGCTCTAGGTGTGAACTTCCTTTAGCAGTGATACCAAAGCGGCTGCCAAGTCACACTCTTAGTAACTCACACGCTCAGTAACTCACACTCCTAGGATACCCTTTAGTATTTATTGTCACCACATTTTAAATTTGGGAAGGCTGAGTGTGTGAAACACTATTGTAAGTGGTCTGCTAGAACTGCCAATGGCGATGATTTACTCCCAAGCTTTTCTGGCCTTTCTGTGAGAGCCCTGTTCCTATTTTTGTCCATTTTCCTGATGAACTGTTTGTACTTCTTTTGATGCTGTGAAAAGATTTGGTATATGTTTGGCTAGGTGAGTCTTGAAAATGTGTCTCTGAAGGCTGATTGGAGTTAAGATAAGCTCAGATAAAACACAGTAATACCAAAAGAGGATAGATATCTACCTAGCTCTTGTGTTTAAGGATTATTGTAAATAATTGTATCTGTGTTTCAGTTCAGAAACTGAATGTTTAAGGGAGGGTGGGTGAAAAGATTTGGTATATGTTTGGGAAATTTAGGGATATTCTGTTTCCTGTTCAATTACTGATCCTTTTGATGATGATGATGATGATGATGATGAACACTTCAAAACTTGGAGGCTTAAATCAACAGTAGAAATTCTCCCCCATGAGGAGGGACCTTACTGCTCAAATCTGGCAGCCTGAGTTTGATTCCTGGAATCTACATAAAGATAGAGGGAACCAATTGCCTAGGGTTGTCCTGTGCCCCCTACTCTCTCTCTCGCTCTCTCTCTCTCTCTCTCTCTCTCTCTCTCTCTCTCTCTCACACACACACACACACTCACATACACACATACATTTACACACATATACATTCACACACATACACACACAGTCACACACTCATACACACACATTCACACACATACACTTACACAAGACACACATTCACACACACACATTCACACACATACACACACACTCACACACACATACTCATACATACATTCACACACTCACACACACATTTATACACTCACACTCACACACATTCACACACACGTACATGCATTCACACACTCACACATATTCACACACACATATTTATACATACATTTACAAACTCACTCACATACACACACACACACACACACACACACACACACACACGATTAACTAGACTAGAAAACCTTTAAAGTCCTTAAGAACTTGTCAGTGGAGTCACTGCTCTGCTGACCTTCTACACCGTCTACGCATTGGCAGAAATGGCAGGGTACGGACCAAGCCACGCACCGTCTCTAGTCTCATATCCCCAAGGTGCTGCTGAGTTCTAGAAATGTGTTTAATATTAAAAGATAAACATCTAAACAAATAGCTTAGCACATAGGAAAGTGCAGTTGTATACCACCAAAAACCCATTTTGTTCACAAGGACGTTTGGCTACATGCCAGACCCAAGCTCATCTTGAAACTCTTGAGAACTGCTAAAGATGGCCAAAGAGCCACCCATTGGCTACAGCACATTTCTGAAGAAGCATCGAGCACAATTTTGCTCCTTTCCCCTCTCCTCCTTCATGCTACTTACACTCCAGGATAACTTCGTTTCTGAGTCTGTGAGGTCCATCTCTGGTGGGGGAACCATAGATCTTTGACAAAGTTAACGTATTATCCAAACACGAGGAAGACCAAGGTCCAGCTTTTTCGCTGGCAAATATCTGTAAAATTCTGCATTGAAAAGAATAAAGGAGAACAAAACCAGAATCAAAACAATCTAAAGAGCGACAAACTTAGGGCTTGGCTACTGTAACACCAGGCGCCCCCGGGGGAAACAGACTCCAGTTTACCAACTGTATTAACTGCTTCTCACTGTGGTGCTCCCAGCCAGTCCCACCCTCCTGTGGATCTATGACCTCCTATCTTCCAGTCAGTGTAGACTAGCTAGTCCCTGTCTTTGCTCAGGTTGATTGTTCTACTTGGAACACTTTCTTATTTGAGGTTAAAGACTGTTTACAAGAGACCTCTTCTCCGCTCTCACAAGCAGCCCAAGTGTCCTCTTCCACCATGGACTGCGCACTCAGCCTTAGACTTGGCAGCATTCTGTATTCTGCAGAGGCACATGCTGTATGCTGTGGCTTTCTTGGTGTTCATTTGTGCATTTTGTGTCTCTACTGGGATCACGGTAGAGAATGTGTCTCATGCTGAACTGCTAAGAGCCCAGTGGGTTTGTGAAGGAGAAAATATCCTTGCATCCCCAATTTGGAAGTTCTTTGTGAAGAGTTGTGTGGGTTGAGGAAAGCAGTCACAAGGGGCAGAAGAAAATACTCTGACTACAAACAGCAGACCTGGCTTCAGACGAAGTGAAAAGAGGCCTTTGTCGGAGGGCATTGCCTTGCAGCAATACAACAGCCATCTCGAAATGACATGGAACAGCCTGGGCTGTTTCTTCTGCTAAACTAATGCAAAAACATTCCTCGGAAAAATTTAAAAGACCTTTTCTCCTCCCCAGGGCCAGTTCTGTGACTACTGCAATTCTGAGGATCCCAGGAAGGCGCATCCAGCCATCCATGCAATTGATGGATCTGAGCGCTGGTGGCAAAGCCCGCCTCTCTCCGCCGGCACACAGTACAACAAAGTCAACCTCACCTTGGATCTGGGTCAGGTAAGTGTTACTTTTGGTTGGAACAGGGATATGGGTTTGGATCTCTGTTTCTGTGATTTCTGAAAGACAGAAATAAATATTAGTTTTAATCTATTCATTGTTTTCAATCCACGACATGGATATTTTACTCCCTGTAAAGCCCAGGCCAACCTGAGTCACAGTGCAGATCCTCAGTCTTGTCTTGGCTCAATTGGTAAAGTGTTTGTTGCACAAATATGAGGACCTAAGTTTAGTCTTCTAGAATCTACGTAAAAGCCAGGCATGGAGGCAGGCTGTGATCCCAGGACTACGGAGGTGGAGAGGCAATCCCTGGGGTTTGCCAGCCAGCTAGCTCCACATCTAGTGAGAGACACGGTCTCAAAAAATAAGATGGAGAGTGGTCAAGGAACAGACCCAGCGTTGACCTCTGGCCTCCACACACAAGAGCACATATGTATATGTACACTCTCACACATATACCTACATGCATATGCATACTTGAACACACACAAATTTATAGTCGTGAATAGTTGCATTATAAAAATAATCTTTATTATTATTTTAATTGTGGCATAATGCAAATATAAAATGTGCTGTGTTCACCATCTAAATGTATTGTTTAGTGGCATCTGATAGATGGACATTGTTGCGCTAACACCATCCCCACCTTCCAGAGTCTTCATCTCCGTATCATGAAAGGCTGAAACTGCACACCTAGCCAACTCCATTCCCTTGTCTCCCTCACTCTAGGCAACCACTGTGCTATTTTCTGGGGACCAATGTCTCTAGGAATGTCATGTAAGTGAACCATATAGTATTTGCCTTTTTATGGCTAACTTATGCCCATTAACCTATGCTTTCAAGAGTCAGACACTTTGTACTACATGTCAGTATTTCCCCCTCTTCCAGGCCGAGTGAATAGAATTCCGTGTATTTTTAACCACCTTTGTGTGTTTCCACTGATGGACGCTTGGCTTACTTCCAGCTTTGAGCTATTGTGAACAGTGCCGTCAAACATATGGGTGTGGTAATTATATTTTTATTGCATTCATTTTCCTGGAAATCCTGATTCATGGAATATTGAATACCATAATTTGGGACCTTATTTGGCCAACTGGTCACAGGGAGGCAAGCTTGAGGTTTATTCTTCTTTGTAGGCTATGAAGGTCCCAAGATGGCTGCCTCTGGTACATATACGTGTGGTCAACCCCCTTGCCCTTGTGAATAGGCAACACTGTGACCATTGTGAACGTGACTCCATTGGATGAGGAGTTTTTATGAAGGACGTTTATGAGTGCATTTTATGGTCAGTAAATTCAAATGGGGAGGTTTTCTCTGATGAGAATTTCCAATGGGGCTGACCCTTTTGAGAGAAGACATTTGACTATGAGAGGTTCTCCTACTAGCCATGAAGGCAAAAGCTGCCAGGTTGTGAACTTGCCCTGGAGACAGTCATGGGGCAAGGATTTGAAAGTGGACTCTGGAAGCTGAGGGTGGCCTCCAGCCAGCATCTCACAAAGGGCAGATCTAGCTGACAGCTTGATGCACTTTTGATCTTGAGCAGAAAACTTGGCCCAGCCATGCTGACTCCTAAATGGTAGTTTGAGATAATAAACGTGTTATTTCAAGGCATCAAACTTAAGGTACTTTGTTATGCCAAAATAGAAAATGAAAATGAATGCAGCTTATTCTACAGGTTAGTTTATTTTAGTTTTTCAAGACAAGGTTTCTCTGTGCAATAGTCCTGGCTGTCCTGGAACTTGCTTTGTAGACCAGGCTGGCCATGAACTCACAGTGATCCGCCTGCCTCGGCCTCTGCCTCTGGAGTGTCACCACGCCTGGCTTATTCTACCTTTTAAAGGAGGGAGTTCACACTATTCCTTTAACACGTATTTATTACACTCCAGTAGGCACTTGGGATATATCACAGTTGCTAAATAATACATTATAAACTCATGTAGTGTGTTTGCAGCTGAAATGAGGCCGGAAGAAGCAGATTAAGGGCTTCGTGAGAATCAGGGACAACCGGATTGTAGTTGGCAGCTTTTCTTTGGTGTGCAGAAGCAGAGTATTGAAGTGTATGAAGGACTGTGTTATGCGTGTAGATGTCTGACACCCAGACAAAGCTCTACACAGCCCCTAAGGCAAAGCTTGTGTGAGAACATGGAACTGCATGGAGGGAGAGTGAACCAGGAGGAAGTGGCAGCTGGGGCAGAGGTCAGGGAAAAGGAAGCACGCCCAAGCCTTAGCAATGACACTGGCTTGAAAGTGAGACAAGGATCAGACACCTTAAAGTCACTTTGGAGTGCTCTGTAGAGTTTATAAAAGGATGGGAGTCAATTACCATAACTCATGAGAAAGATGCTGTTAGTAGCCACGGCCGTGAGCCAGTGGATGCCAGCTATGCTTAGATGACAGAGCTGCCATGGTTTCATCGTGGGTTGCAAGTGGAATTAGCTAGAGGGTTCAGGGATGATGCCCTAGACTTATGAGCACCACTGTTGACTCAGATGTGTGCTGGAAGACTGTGCATCTAGTGCTACTGTTTGGATTGCCGTCTGGGCTAGGAGTAGACGTTGAATATGGATTCATTTAGTTTCAGCTTCTCCCTGCAACTGCTTGAATCTGTCAGTTTGTGCTTTTCATCGGCTCTGGATATTTCAATGCCATTGTTTCATTGAGTAATTCTCAGCATGTTTCCTTCTGGGATTGTGTGTGTGTGTGTGTGTGTGGGGGGGGTGTGTGTGTATGTGTTTACCACATGTTTGCTGGTGTCTGCAGAGATCAGACCCCCTCCCACTTAGTAGCTGGAGTTACAGAGCTGCTGTGACATGGGTGCTAGGAACAATCTTGGGTCCCCAAGAAGAGCTTCAAGGCGTCCTAACCACTGAGCTGCCTCTAAAGTCCCCAAAGGTTCACTTTCGGTTACTGTTCCCCAGTTCTCTGACAGTATGTTCATTTTTATTATCCAGTTGATTTTTTTCTCTTATTTTTTTTCAGATGAGGCAGTTTGTATGGTTCTGTCTTCAAGCCCACAGAATATTTTGTATTTTGCCTCTGTTACGCTCTTGGGCATTTGCCTTCTGTGTTTTCAGTCCCCCTTGGGACTTGTTCTTTGTTGTACGTTTTATTTATTCTTGAAGGTTTTATACCTGTTCCAGAGTATTTATGATCACTTTTTGGAACGGTTTATGCCTATTGCCTTAAAGAATTTCTCAGATTATTCTGCCATGTGATTCGTCTTTCTAAGTTAGGATTCTTCCCTGGTGTGATGAGGACTTTCTGCTGTAGTCTAGGTCTTTGGATAATTATGTTAAAGACAACTCTAGGCTCTATTTAAATCTTGTTTAGCCAAACATCTTCACTGTGGTGTAGGCCCTGGTGAGCACCTCGTGGTTCTGTTGTAGTCAGTTTTCAGAGTTCTGCAGTGCTGCACCAGGCGTCTCTGTTCAATGGGTATCAATGTCTCCTGTCTTGGGGAGCAGAGCGAGTTTCTTGTCCCCATTTAGTAAAAGGTCCAAGGCACTGAGTATTTGAAGGCGCAGAGTGCTTTCTCCCAAACCATTGTCTGAGACTGCTGGTAAGGAATCGAGAGCACATAGACAGTATTCAACCACCAAAGTGGATGAAAATCAGAAGAGAGTAGACCCAAGGGCTGAGTCCTGCCACTCACCAACACCAAGGAGCCAGAGCGAAGGGGAGGAATCAGTCACGAAGACTGGCCTGGGTCATAGAGGGTGAAGGAAGTCAAACACGAAAATGGGATGTCCCAAAGACCGAGAAAGACTGAGACAAGGAGGACAATTCCAGGTTAACAATATGAGTCCAATAAAAAAAACAGCTTAAAAGGTCTGGATATAGTAGAAGATACACTGAAAAAGATATACCAGTGTTCAGAAAGTCTGCAAAAGCAGGTTCAGCATAATTAGTGACCAGGGAAATTCTAATCGAAACACGATAAGGGGCAGGGGAGATGGGGTTTCAGCAGGAGAGATGGGGTGTCGGCAGGAGAGATGGGTGTGAGCAGGAGAGATGGGGTGTGAGCAGGAGAGATGGTGTGTGAGCAGGAGAGATGGGGTATTGTAAGAGAGATGGGGTGTGAACAGGAGAGATGGGGTGTGAGCAGGAGAGATGGGGTGTGAGCAGGGGAGATGGGGTGTCGTAGGAGAGATGGGGTGTGAGCAGGGGAGATGGGGTGTGAGCAGGAGAGATGGAGTGTCGGCAGGAGAGATGGGGTGTGAGGAAGAGAGATGGGGTGTCAGCAGGAGAGATGGGGTGTCGGCAGGAGAGATGGGGTGTGAGGAGGAGAGATGGGGTGTCAGCAGGAGAGATGGGGTGTCGAAGGAGAAATGAGGTGTGAGCAGGGGAGATGGGGTGTCGGCAGGAGACATGGGGTGTGAACAGGAGAGATGAGGTGTGAGCAGGGGAGATGGGGTGTCGGCAGGAGAGATGGGATGTGAGCAGGAGAGATGAGGTGTGAGCAGGAGAGATGGGGTGTCATAGGAGAGATGGGGTGTGAGCAGGGGAGATGGGGTGTGAGCAGGAGAGGTGAGGTGTGAGCAGGAGAGATGGGGTGTGAGCAGGAGAGATGAGGTGTGAACAGGAGAGATGGGTTGTCGTAGGAGAGATGGGGTGTAAGCAGGAGAGATGGGGTGTCGTAGGAGAGATGGGGTGTGAGCTGGGGAGATGGGGTGTCGGCTGGAGAGGTGGGGTGGTGGTTAGGGACGTGAGCCGCCCCTCCGGATCAGAGCACCTGTGTCAAGCAGCTCATGACTACCTGCGACTCCAGCTCAGGGGATCTGCAGGCTCCTTTCTTTCCTCCGTGGACACCAGTGTTCACATGCACATACCTCCTCCCACATAACTAAAAATAAAGTAACTCTAAAAACATAACTACCACTCTAACAAGACATCATTTATACTGACTTAGATGGTTATAGCAAAAATTTTGATAGTAGCAATGTTTACGAGGCCAAGAAGCTGGTACCCATGGACATTGTTGGTAGAAATGCAAAACGGTGTAGCTATTGGATACCTCACAAAGTTAAGCACACGGCTACCACATCACTCGGAGATCTCACTTGTAATTTGCACCCAAGAGAAGCGAGTGTATGTGTCCACAGAAACCTTGCCCGTCAGTCATGACTGTACCACTGATCAAAGGTGGAAGCAGTAGAAGCTCTAGCATCTGGTGAATGAGTGAGTCAGATGCAGCATGTCCCAAAGTAGGCTATTATCCAACAATAAGAGTTATGAAATTCGATGAACGCTACATAAGCAAATCCAGAAAAACGTCATGGTGTGCGAAGGCAGCCAATAAGAGGCCATGTGTCCTGTGCTCCAGTGAAAAGTCCTGATAGGCAGAGAGAGAGAGAGAGAGAGAGAGAGAGAGAGAGAGGGAGGGAGGCAGAGAGAGAGAGAGAGAGAGAGACAGAGAGAGACAGAGAGAGAGAGACAGAGACAGAGACACACAGAGAGAGAGACAGAGAGACAGAGAGAGAGAGACAGAGAGAGAGACAGAGAGAGACACACAGAGAGAGAGAGAGACAGAGAGAGACACAGAGACACAGAGAGAGACAGAGAGAGACAGAGAGAGAGAGAGAAGTTAGCACCCACCTGGGGCTGGGGCGTCTGGAGACAACTGCAGCTTGAATGCTAATAGGTCTAAAATAGGTGTGTCATGTATGAAGAAAAACCGCATGCAGCAACAGGCTTGTGTATAGTCAGCAGTAAGCGTAAGAAGAGGAGCAGCTGCTGTTAGTGTGTGAATCTGTCAGATCTTGTCGAGCACTAACATCAGGGACACACCAGTCAGCATGTTGTTCTTGTTCCTGTGTGTGCACAGTACAGCTCACCCAGGAAATACTGTTAGAAATGACTAAAGACGTATGCCCTACCCTGAAAGTTGAAAGGTATTGAGGTTTCCGAAATGTCATCTTCATTCAGGTTGGGCCTAGTTATGATAGAAGGGTCTCCCTTATTCTGTGTTGTGATTCTCCTGACAGAATCTCACCACTGGATTGCATATGATTTAGCTCACAGATGGATCAAACCCATCATGGGTCCAAAAGCTGTGATCCTGACTTAGTTGTGAATTAGCTTTCCAAAGAGTCAACCTGAAGCGTTTACTCAAGTCCTATCATCATGATCAAGATTTACCTATTATATCATTTTTTTAAGGAAAGATCTGATTATGTAGTCCAGAGAGCCCGACCTTATAATCCAACTGCCTTAGCCTCCCAGAGCTAGGATTACAGCCACACACCAGCACAAACCATTATCATCATGCCATTTTTTGAGGCAATGGGAATTGAACTCAGGGCCTTATCCACACTGTGCAAGTGTTCTACCATGGGCTTCATGCCTACACTTGCTTTATGCCACTTTTTACCTGAGGCTTTCTATAACGAGGAATTTTAACCCATCAAAATGGTTCTCACTGAACATAACCATACCTGTTGTCCTTACAGCTTTTTTTAAAGGCCATTTTTAAAAGACCTGCCTTTTAAAGCACCCCTTTGATGTACCAAAGAATCCCTAATTAAGACACTTAAGTTAAGAAAACACCAACATAGCAACAAGTTAGAAGCTTGCAGACACTCATGAAGATATTCATTACAGACATTCATGAAGGCTCCATGTCACCTAACTTCTGGTTGGTTGGGAGCAGCTCTGTACCAGGGGTGGGTATGTGGTCTTCAGCCTGCCCTGGCCTGTGCTTCACATCCTGTTCTCTTGCTGTGTGGTACTTTACAGCACGCTGAGCTGCCCTGTGCCTCAGTTTCCCCATTTGTAAACTGAGGCAACTGTACCTACACCACAGGACTTTTGAGGTTTAATGAATTAATGGCTTAATTTCCAGACCTCTTTAGGGTGGTGCTAATATTTATTTATTTTTTATTTAACAGAATGAGCACTCATGATTAAAACGAATAGACTAAAACTACATACGGTACTCTAGACAAATTCTTGGAAAAGCTTAGGATATGGAAAAGCAACATAAATTATATCAAGCTGAACATATTTCCTTCCTCCTTACATTGGAGCAATATGGTGTCTCAAGAAGTGTATGCTGTCATGTATAATTCCTATTTTATGCCCCATTGATCCAATGTTTTCTTGGCCATGAAAATGCTATCCAAAGGCTGGATTCCACAATTTAAAAGTCATGTTAATATCTTAGCTCTAGGGCATTGTGAGTTCTGATGTGTGATTGGGAAATAAAATGAGCACTGACTTGTCACAACCAAATGGCCTTCTTTTAACTTGTTGAGAAGTTTGACAGGGAGGAACTGAGGTCTGTTTGACAGTTTATGTTTCGGGTCGGGGTTGATTTCTTCGTCTTGTTCTGTACTAAATGGTGATTTATTCTTCCCCTACCACCATGTGTGTGTGTGCTTTTGTTTAAACAATGTTTTAAATTCTCCTGACAATTTCATATTGTTGTATATTTATAGAACATATCTGGATTATAGCCAACTCACTCTCTACACTGGTTGGCAAAGTTTTTACTGTGGTTTTATTGTTTGTTTGCTTTGTTTTTCTAAGTCAGTATCTGCAGGTCTGATCATGAAGGGCAGCTTTGTCCCCCCATAGCTGACACTTCCTGGGAAGTTCTGTATCATGGTGTTTCCTGGGGTTCCACAAGTCCATCCTGCCATGTTATTCGTGAGTTTTGGGCTGTATCTATGGGAAGTTTTGTGTTGTCAACTATAGTCAGTTTGTTTTAAAGTTTAAAGTGAAATGTGGTGTTGGACTATTGCAAGCAGAGTCTTGGGGCTCAGGGACATTTGCTTCTTCTGGATGGCCTGGTGGGCATGTCTGTGGGAGATAGAAAGGTAGAGTCTTGGGGTTCTATATGTGGGCTTCCTCCAGGAACTCCTGACACTTGCCTGTTCCCTATCCTAGGCTGGGGTCTAAGGAAATATGTAGAATACATGTGGTGTTGGTCTCCATGCCCTGAAATGAGGGGAGCTTGGATGTTGTCATCAATTGGCTCTTCATTGGGATGGAAAAAATGTCTAGGAACCACAGGGAACAAAATGTACTTGTTTCTGGAAATTCATCTGAAGAAGACATTTAAAGCATTTCTGTACCTGTTAGTACTAAAACTACTGTCATAGTTAGGGTTTCTATTGCTGTGAAGAGACACCATGACCAAGGCAACTCTTATAAGGACAACATTTTATTGGGGCTGGCTTACAGGTTCAGAGGTTCAATCCATTATCATCAGGGTGGGAGCATGGCAGCATCCAGGCAGGCATGGTTCAGGAGAAACTGAGAGTTCTACATCTTCATCAAAAGGAAGCCAGGAGCAGACTGTTTCCAGGCAGCTAGGAGGAGAACCTCAAAGCTTATCCCCACAGTGACACACTCCAGCAAGGCCACACCTACTCCAACAAGGCCACACCTACTCCAATAAGGCCACACCTACTCCAACAAGGCCACATCTACTCCAACAAGGCCACACTTCCTAATAGTGCCACTCCCTGGGCCAAGCATATTCAAACTACCACAACTATGAAGACAAAACAGAACACACAAATAAACATAATTCCTGCCCCAGGCCCTTAGAAGGACTGGTCATTGGTTCAGAAGTTGGGAGTGCCAAGAGAAGGCAGTTTGGTCCCTGCTCTGAGAGGTGACCTGGGGAAGGTGCCTGCCTGCCTCTCATGGAACAGGGCAACAGCTGAGACACCCCATTGGGTTTACAGATTAGAGGCTGCAATGCCGACTGACTGTCTAGCTTCCCTCCTGACTGGCTTTTCCCTGTCCCATCTTGAAAGCCTTATTTGATTCCTTTCTTCTTACCTCAGGGCTATTGCCATAGCTCCAAGAGCCTTTTAAGTACCTGCAGCGCCATTCATTCCACTGGGTGGGAGTTGATGGGAAAAGCCCTGTTTCCTGTCTCTCCGCGGACCATTTCTGAAGGACATTCTATATAACTTAGGATACTCTTAAAATGGTAATATTCTGCTTATGGCACATGAGCTCTATTAGCCCGTGTCCCTCTCAAATTTGTGATTCTTGAGAACGACCCATAAATAAACCATCGCTATCCAAGTCTTTGTCTCAAACTTTAGAAAGGATGCAAGCTGATTCAGAATAAAGGGGCCCAAGGCCCTGAACCTTTTCCAGATGTTCGCACAAAAGAATGTGATCAGAAAGGTCTTTAAAAGGCACAGGATGTGGGACTGGGAAATGGCTTAGTGGGTAAGAGCACTTCTCTACTTCTCTGTAGCTTTGAGAACATGAGATTTAATATTCAGAACTCAAATGAAAACAAAACAAAACAAACAACCAAAGTGCAGTCAGGCGTGGTTGGATGTACCTGTAACCCTGGAACTATGGGTAGAGACAGGACCTGAGAATATACTGGCTTGCCAGCCTAGTGAAAACAGCGGGCTTCTGGTTCAATAAAGGATCTTGTCTCAAGCTGTCTTAGTTTGGGTTTTACTGCTATGAACAGACACCATGACAAAGGAACTCTTATAAGGCCAACATTTAATTGGGGTTGGCTCACGGGTTCAGAGGTTCAGCCCATTATTATCAAAGCAGGAACATGGCAGCATCCAGGCAGGCATGGTTCAGGAAGAGCTCAGAGTTCTATATTTTATCTAGAGGAAGGCAGAAGTAGACTGACTCCTATGTGGCTAGGAGAAGGGTCTCAAAACCCACCCCCACAGTGACACACTTCCTCCAACAAGACTACACCATCTAAAGTGCCACTCCCTGGGCCAAGCATATTCAAATCACCACACAAGGCAATAAAGTAGAGAATGATACAGGAAGATACGCAATGTCAGGCTTTGGGTTCTGCATGTGCACACTGCCCCACAGAGATTGTCTAAGAAGCTAAGATTAAGCGGGGTCGCACCCCCAGCTGGGGAGCGCTATTGACAGTTGATAGATACTTGGAGAGTCTGCTTTTTTTAAGTGTAAAGCACCTGGTAGGTGTACTGTGTTCCAAGTAGATGGCCCCATGCTCAAGAGTATATGGGCAGCATTGATTAGACTTGATTTTTTTTAATGAGGGTACAGAGTTAGGCAGGTAGTGCAGGGAGGGTTGATTTTGGAGGAGTTTGTGGAGAACAGATGAAATGACCAAAATACATTGTATAAAATTTCAAAGAATTAAAAGTATTTTCCAAAAAAAAAAGAAAGAAAAAAAGAAATAGTATTATAACTTCTAAGGAAAACTAGGTCCCAAGGAAAATATCCTCATTCCACACTTGTGTTCTATGAGCAAACCCCAAGGATTTGATGTGAATACCGAGTCCAACCAAGGGAGAGTAGATCAGCACAGACACACTGTGAGCCTTAGGTTAATGAATTCTAATCATTCGTCACCCAAATCAGTCTGGAGTCAGTTGTGGGAGAAGGAAGCCCGGGCTAACTTCTGAGTCTCTCTTCAGCTCGAAGATTGGAGAAATGAAGTTGATGAGGTTTTGGCAGATGAAGTCAGTCAGAAGAAGCCCAAGATGGATGCAGTGTCATCTTGAAGGTGGATGGCTTCTCATTCCACCTCATCTTTCTGGGTTCCTTATAAACCACCCAGAGTATGGCTTCAGGAAGCCAGGGACTACACCATTGCTCCACAGTGCACTTTGCTGGCCTAGCATCTTGCGCAATGTTTAGCCTACAACAGATGCTCAATAAACATTTGCTGAGCTCATGTAGAGTGAACGAAGGGTGACTCTGGATCATATGTCATTTTCTCGGGGTGCAGAAACAGTAGAAGGAAGCAGGTTGTTGTGAGCTGAATCTCTGGACGGGGGAGGAGGAAGGCCTGATTTAGGTCTAAAACTGGAGGATTGGTTCCACTTACGATGCTGGGTCTTTTTGCAACATCTTTTAACAATTGTGTAGCTTTAACAAAATTAGAAAACATATTTGGAACACCTTGCTGTTGATGAATATGCTATGAAATTGCCCACAGAGGGGGCATTTCTGTCACAGAGATGAGCAAATGCTACCAAGCTCCACTTCTGAGGGCCGGTGTACCGGCACAGCTGCCAGTGACTTCCATGTTTCTCTCTTTCCCTGTCCTTAGCCCTGCTTGTAAATACTGTTATTCCTTGGTCCTCAGAATGGAGTGTAGGACCTCAGACGTCCTGGGCAAACACCCCACCACTTACTGTCATGCCCTGGTGCCTTCCTCCTGGGTTGAGAAGGCTTGGGCTGTTTATGTAGCTGAGAATGAGTTTGAATCCAGCTGCCGCCATCTTCTGAGTGCTGGGATTACAGTGTGGCAGGAATGGAGCCCAGAGCTTTGTGCTTGGTAAGCAAAGAGCTGCATCCTCACCGGGGCTTCTTCGTATGGCCCTTGGAGTCTGGATTCTCTCTGATGATGCTGTGCTAGGTTGGTTTGACTCTTATTAACTTTTCACAATGAGTTCACCATCGATAACTTCACAATGAGTTCACCATCAATAACTTTTCACAATGAGTTCATCATCGATAACTTTTCACAATGAGTTCATCATCAATAACTTTTCACAATGAGTTCACCATCAATAACTTTTCACAATGAGTTCAAGATCGATAACTTTTCACAATGAGTTCGCCATCAATAACTTTTCACAATGAGTTCAAGATCGATAACTTTTCACAATGAGTTCAAAATCGATAACTTTTTGCAATGAGTTCACCATCAATAACTTTTCACAATGAGTTCACCATCAATAACTTTTCACAATAAGTTCACCATCAATAACTTTCACAATGAGTTCACCATCGATAACTTTTCACAATGAGTTCACCATCAATAACTTTTCACAAGTTTATCATCAATAACTTTTCACAATGAGTTCACCCCCTATAACTTTTCACAATGAGTTCACCATCAATAACTTTTCACAATGAGTTCACCAGTCTCTTAATTGATCTCCAGATGCTTCTTCCCTTAGCTCACTGATTTTGCAGTTGACTAAAGGTCGGAATTCCAAATGGTGAGATGAGAACTCGGCCATCTTTCAAGAGTCCACCTACCAGATTCTCATGGCTTCCAGGGGGAAGTAGAGATGGGAACTTACCTGAAAGGAATCCCTTGATTGGCATCTTCTAGTCACTTTCCCATGTTTTCAGAATAAAGGGCAATTTTCTGCCAGAACTTAGGAGCCCTTCAGAGTCTAGATGCTTCTCCTCTTCCCCCCTCTTTTCCTGTTCCTTCCTCCCCTGTTTTTCTCTCTCCTTCTCCTCCTCCCTCCCCTTCCTCATTCTATCTTATTGTTTTTAAGAGATGGTTTAGCTCCGCAATCCTCCTGCCTCATCCTCCCAGGTGCTGGCTATAAGCCACAATGCCTTATTGGTGGTGCTTTCTCTGCGTATTCCACGCCACTTCAGTAGAGCCTTAACTGTGGCCCTGGAAGCATCGTGTGCTGCCTTGTGCCTCTGAGCCATTTTCTGGTACAATTTCCAGTCCTCAGAATATCTTCCCACCCTTCCTGGTCTGGCAGCCATCTTCCCGAGGCAACACAAATGTCACTGTTAGGCACGGTCCCTGACTGCTGACTGCCTTCCACTCAATGCTGTGCTCTAAAGGCTATGTGAACTCTGAGCTTAAGGTCAGGGGCTGTACAAGCAACATTCTTTTTAAATTCATAGGATCGAAAAGTCTAAGGTTTTGTCATTTCTCAACAAATGTTGATTTTCATGCAACCATAAATTTCAATACTTCTTTACCTTTCTAATTGATGACATGTGTTTCTATAACCACAGACTACTTGATTGGAAAGGTCTCTGTCTTAGGGTTTTTACTGCTGTGAACAGACGCCATGACCATGGCAACTCTTATAAAAGAAAACATTTAATTGGGGCTGGCTTACAGTTTCAGAGGTTCAGTCCATTATCATCATGGCATCGTGTAGGCAGACATAGTGCTGGAGAAGGAGTCGAGAGGTCTACATCTTGATCTGAAGGCAACTGAAGGGACTGTGAACCACACTGGATATGACTTGAGCGTATGAGTCCTCAAAGCCCGCCCCCATAGGGACACACATCCTCCAACAAGGCCATGTCTCCAACAAGGCCACACCTCTTAATAGTGACACTCTCTATGGGCCAAGGGAATAAACACAGTCTATGGGACCATTCCTATCTGAACCACCACAGTCTCTAAAACATTTTTACTTTACTTTCCTATAACTAGCACTACAAAAATAACAGATACAATGGAAAATGAACTAAATATGTTTTCTGTCCAAACACTCAGGGGCTGTGAGTAGGCGGCTTGTGCCTCAGAAACATGGGTGAGGATAAAGGCTGGGCTAGAAAGAAGAAGAAGAAGAAGAAGAAGAAGAAGAAGAAGAAGAAGAAGAAGAAGAAGCAATGCCTTGGGGCGAGGCACTTCCTTCTGGGATTCTCCCAGTCGTACAAAGAGGTGTTCAAATGATAAAGTGGTCACTGGAGGCCACTGTGATCTCCTTGGGGACTTACCAGAAGGTCCTGGCTTACCCACAATTAGGACGCTGGCCTTTGGTTCCCTTCTAGGACATGGCCATTGTGAAGTCAGAAGGATTTTTCTGCTCAGGAAAGGTGAAAGCTAGGGTGTGGTTAGACACAGGGAAGTCTGCAGTCCAGGGCGGGGCACCAGGAAGGAAGGCCCCTGACTCAGCAGTCAGCCCATATCTGGAAGCTTTTACAAGGCTGGGCAGCAATTGTCTAGGATCGCAGTCCATGCAGAGAAGAGAAAGCCTAAAACAGAAACTACTGTCTCTGTGCCATTAAAAACAAAAGGCTAATCCTTTTCCTATATGGTTGAGAAGACACATACAAGCAACTGGGGGGTTGGCAAGGAAGGAAATGTAGGGGTTTTGTTTTTGTAATTTGCAAATAAAATCACTTCAGGGTTAAGGAAGCCACTTAAACATTTGCCCAGTAGCAAATCTCATTGAATTTCCACACAGAATGGCCATACTAAAGCCCGGAGCTCTGATTAACAGACTTTACACTTTCAATATTAGTTACATTCTTATTCAGTTTTTTACCATGGCAACAGAAAAAAAAAGCAACAATGAAATTGAAACTAGCAAAAGAAACTGTTCTACATTCCCTTTCATGGCCCATGTGACCTTTGGCCTGCTCTCTGTTCTTTTCTGCAGGGTGGCTTTGCCCCTCTTCTAGGAAGAAGTTATCACCTTTTCTCCTCCCCACCCCACCTCCCTTCCTCTTTCTTTTCTTCCCTCCTCTTACTGCCTTTCCTCTTTAAACATATTTTATATTGTATTTTTGCTTCTTTTGGGCATGTGTGTCTCTGCGTATGGGCATGTGTGACAGTCAGAACACAACTGTGGGTCAGCCCTGTCCTTCTAACACATGGATCCTGGTGACCAAATTCAGCTCTTTAGGGCTGGAGTCAAGTTGCTGTTACCTACTGAGTCATCTTGCTAGCTTGCCTTTCCTTCTATTGAGACGGGATCATACCTAGGCTGGCCTAGAACTCACAGTATAGCTCAGGCTGGCCTTGAACTCCCAGTTCTCTTTGTCTCAGCTTCTCCAGGGCTGGGATTAGAGAAGGAAAGTTACCATGGTCTTAGGGAGAGTCCAGGCTACTGTGCTAAGGTTGGGTATATGGGAGTGGTCGGGCCTGGAGGTTGCCCAAGGCATAAAGCTGGAGCTGGCTGAGGTCAGGATGTCTGGGAGCTGGTGTGTTCCTGGTGCATAGGGAGGACTCACTGCCTATGTTTAGAGTCCTGTGTGTGTGTGTGTGTGTGCACGCACACACGAGTGTTCTTTGAGCATTGTAAAGCACTAGGCAATATGGGTTAGAAGATTATCTCCTCCAAACCAGCAGAGTGCCTATAAACACAATTCACCCCACAGCTCTGGGGATTCAGTGCAGATAGATTCTTCCCAAGCATTTATACTTTAAAAGGCATATCATCCTCAGCACAGAATGACCACTTTTAGGGATGTTACCTGCAGAAATTGATGAGATAAATACTAAAGTGTTCGATCTAGGATATTTATTCAAGCAATGTTTATGATAGTAAAAAATGGAGACAATTTCAATATTTAATAAAGGGCCATTCAAATGATGTTGTAGAGTTAGCGCCAAGCTGCTGAGTATATACATGTGGTATTGTGAAGAAAATATAAAATATATTATGTCATATATATGAAAAACATATTTACTGTGTATTATATATATGCATGAAATATATGTATACATATATAATATATTTAATATGATACAATGTCATATTATAGTGAAAATAATCTATATATAAGCCAGAACAAAATTACTAGGGGAAAACTCCTGATGTGCTAATGGTGCTCCTCTCAGGAAGGTGTTGTTATCTGGGATTTTCACTTTCGTCCCTGACTCTCACTTGGATCATAGACTTGCTTTCTGACCTAAGCACGCGTGGCCTCTGTCAGTGTCTTCACCTGAAGTCTGGGGATGATCTAGGGCTGACTGTTGAGGTTGTCGTGAGGAGATTGTGAGCTAACACAGGGAGAGCTCAGTCTCTGGTCCACACTGTATCTGCACATTCTTCCGGCTGCATCTTCTGTTACAGAGTTAAGGAAACAATAAAGTTAGTTTCCTTTTGAGGGAAAGGAAACGTTCGGGGACTGGGGAGATAGCTCATGGAGTACAGTGTTTGCCTAAGTGTGAGGAGCTGAGTTGGGATTCCCCAGAACCCACATAAAACCCAGGCACAGCCAAGCATGCCTACAATCCTAGTGCTGAGAAATGGAAGATTCTCAAAGCTTGCAGGCCGGCTAGCCTGGTCTATTGGGCAAGACTCTTGGCCAGAGAGAAATGCTCTGAAACAAAAGGTGGGAGGCACCTAAGGACTGACACCCAAGTTAACCTTTGACCTTCATGAGCACAGTATGCATATACATACCACACCCATAGGTGCATTCATTCATGTGAATGCCCTTACTCTTACTCACACACACACACACACACACACACACACGCACACACATATACACACATACATACACACACATATACACATATACAAATATACACATACACACATATACAAATATACACATACACATATACACACATGTGCACACACATACACACACATATACACATACACACATTCGCACATACACACACATACACACATGTACATACACATACATACACACATGCACACACATGTGCGCACATACATGCACATGCACACAGATACACACGTGCACACAAATACAAATATACACACATTCACACACATACACACACACACATACACACACCAAAGAAACAATGGTTCCTGGTAGAATTTAAGGGCTGTATGGAAAAGCCACCTTGAAGCTGTCCTGGTGTCCCCTCCAGAATGCCTTTGAACTTGATTTTTCACCCAGAATGAGCTTGGCCTTCGGAGATCTTTAAATGCCAATGGAGTCAGAAAATATCCAGCAAGTGGAAGTTGAGTTTTTTAAAGCAGCATTTTTATCCCTTAGCAAATCTTGAAAACTAGCTTATATCTTTCCTCTGGAGAAACTTTCAAATCCATTTTGGCTTTAAATCATGGACATTTTATTACTCTCCACGGCAAGAGCATATAAGGGAATACACGTATACAAGTGTATAAGGGAAAGGTAAAGTTCAGTGTGTGTGTGTGTATGTGTGGGCAGATGAAATCCAGACAGTGGCCCTAGCAAAGGGTGTGAGGTGGGCAGAGTAGCGGAACAATGAGAAGAGGGTAGCGGTTTGCACATAGCCTATGCATGATCTTTCTGGAAGCGGGCTCTGTAATACCCAGCACAGTTTTATAAAAGCTGCAAACACAGCTCTATTGTTTATACATGCTCAGTAAAGAGGCACTATTCCCCCAAGATTTGATGGATTTAATAATGGATGATCAAATCTGCAGACGTGGGACCATGGACAAAGAGAGCCAAGCACATTTGGAATAGGTTGGTCTGGCATCTCGCCTGGGCTGCCCGACTTACCCTTATTAGTTGGTCACTATGGCAGCAGCATCAAGACACAGTTTCAACTTATCACTCTCCACGTTAGCAAGTCCCTTAGTTGTGGACATGTTCCCTTTCTTACAGCATCATCACATCCCTCTGCCTAGCCTCTGGGTCCTGGCCCCCATGGATCTACATTTGTGTAGTGAGAAAAGGCATTCTGACCATTTGTCCCACTCGCTCCCTCTGCTGGCTGTGGGCACACCTTCTCAGTGCTTCCCAAGCAAGGTCCTGACCCCAGCTTTGTCCTGGCCACTGCGGTCATCAGTGCCTTCCAGCCCAGGGTAGGGAATCCTCAGGTTTTCACTCTGTTGTCTCCCTTTAACAAATGGGTTTGTTGATGCAATTGTAAAGTGTGTTTACTGTTTTTGCTTAGCGAGATCTTCCTGTAGAAATACTTCTTGTGCAGCATGCAGCGTTTCTGAGTCGCCTTGTGCAGCACAGTGCGAATCCACGGCAACACTTGAGCTGTTGGCTGACTGGAGCTTGTTTTCAGCTTGCTTCTGTCCAAGTGGATGGTCGCAGAGAAGCCAACATTGAGTGGACTGTCTTCATGAGGAATGTGCCAGGTCAAAAGTTTCCTTTTACACTCTGCAAGGGATAAAGAAGCTACTTTCATTTAGCGTTCTCGCTTCCTTTTTTAAAAATGTAGTTACTTGCTCGGTTAGCAGTGGTTTCAACCTGTAGATATTCTGTATATCAGATATTTACATTTTGATTCATAACAGTAGCAAAATTACAGTTATGAAGTAGAAATGAGATAATTTTATGGTTGGGGTCGCCACAACATGAGGAACTGTATTAAAGGGTCACAACATTAGGAAGGTTGAGAAACACTGGTTAGTATGTGTTGTGTGTATTTGGAGGTATGTAAACGTGACTGTACGTGTACCACAGTGCATACACGGAGGTCAGAGAATGCCTTGTGTAAGTCAGTTCTCTTTCTATACCTCATAGGTTCCAGGGACCAAACTAAGGTTGTCAGGCTTGGTGTCAGCCCTTGCCCACTGAGCTGTCCTACCAGCGCAGCTCTCTTTTTAATTTGATTTTTCCCCCCTTAGAGCAAAAATATCTTTTGATGCTGAGACTTTGGTAGCTTTTGTACTGTTTCTCAGGTATTTTTCTCTAAAATGATTTGATTCTAGAGGCAGCAGGAAAAGGTTTGCGTCTAAATAGATGCTCAGTATCCACACCTGTCCCTCCTTCACAGCCACCGGCTATATGAGGACTCTATCAGTAGCCACCACAACTCTCACCCTCTCTACCTTTAGCCTCATCAGAAATAAAAGAAACTTTTTTATTTTATTTCTGAATCTATTCATAACCAGATAGATGGAGATAAAGTGGTCCTCACAGATTAATTTCTTCAGAGGTCACAGAGTCTGGTTCCAGATCCAACAGTCTCAGCTCACACACTTCCTTCAAGACCCCGAGTGTTGTCCCATGCATTGCTTTCGATGCCTGTAAATATGCTATTGCGTCTAGTTTGATGTTGCGTGGGTACGCACGCACCTTACGTTATTGCGACTCCATCCGTGTTGATCCGTAGGACTCGAATTCCTTGGTTTGATGTTTCCAGGGTTGGCATTTGTGTGGCCATTAGTGAGATTGCATTTCCACATTCCCATATTCTACTATCAACTATAGTGTTGCCTTGCTGTAAAACATACTCAGGTATAAACGTTCTGTGCCAAAACTTAGACCAACTATTTAGAATTAGCATTGTGTTTTTCTAAGTAAATAACTACTGAATAAGGACTATCCCCTAGGTCTCAAAAGTACAGGGAGCCCCTGTGCCGATCAGAAAGCTTTACAGGTCATACTTGCGAGGGGGTGAGGGGGAACATACCAACCTCGAGTTTTAGGAGAAAGTCCTTTCAATGGCTCACATTAGCCCCATACTCTAGAATCCCTAGCTACTCATTCATGTTTACCCTTCCTCAGATGCAGAGCTCATTCCCTGGGTGATGAGGCTGAGCTGGGCTTGTTTTTAGCTGCTTGCTGGACAGACAGTTTCTCCTCACTGAGCCCCCTTCTCAGCCAGTAAGCAGGGAGACTAAAAGCTGCTCCTCCACCCATTGGGATGCCTGGAGCTGATTATTCCCTACTGCTGGCTCTAGTATCCACATCCTCTGTGGAGGGTCTGTCTGGCCACCCTGCCCACCTCTTTGGCTCCTTTCTACTCTCTGGCCCTCATTCCTAAACAGAATGTCTCCCAGCTGGCTTCCAGGCACCTAAACTCAACTTCCGACCAAGGCTCGGCTGGGTATAGCCCCACTTCTCCTGCTATTCATCAGGTCTGGAGGGTATGGAGTTCATGTACAGCCATCCTCCTGCCTCCCATTTTGCTATGACCTTTCTGACCCCAGAGCTTCCCTCTGGTTATCCCACATTATCCTGCCCTCTGGTGGGGGGGGGAGGTCCTTACAACATCAGGACAGTCAGATAGGAGCATCTAGGACACAAGTAAGTTCTACTGTTCAGCTGTCCTCTGGGATCGTCCTCTTATTACAGTGGAAGTGACTTGTTTTAGGCCAAATAAACACAATCCTTAAGTCCTGGTTGCCTACCGCCATTGCCCCCCACCCAAATAAAAGCAGGCTGTTTCCTGGCTTAAGAATCTAGGTACCAAATGCTTCTGTTTCTACTGCAGTTCCTGAGGGGGCAGGATAGCCCGACACACACCCCACATTCTCCAGGTGAATTTTTATTTAATTGCTTTTGTGATTTTTTTTTAATTTTTTTTTTTGCACAGTACTCTTTGAAGCACAAGATACAGAGGTTGAATCAGACAGCAAGGCAAAGCTGAGGCCTGAAGGTTGGGTAGAGTCGGCAGACATCTTGGGGGCTGCGGTCAGGCTTCAGTTGAGTTGAGGGGGAAGTGAGGTTCTGAGGAGGTCTCTGCAGGCGTCATACAGGGAAGCAAGCCACACAAAGAGATAAGAATAAAACTTGACTTCCTCAACCTGGATCAGACTTCAGGGAGTCGAAGAACAGGCAGGTTATTCCCAATGCATTTAAGCCCAGCATAATTTAAAAAAAAATGTATTCTGGAGTGATAAAGTCCCCTTTGAGCAAAAAGGTGCAATTATACTCTCAACTAAAGGTGTTATTTCTTCCAAGAAGATGGGTTCTTGAGATATGCTACCTGCACTAGCTTAAGGGCTGTAGTGGCTATTCCTGATTGTCAACTTGACTAAATCTGGAATGAACTAATCAAGAATCGGAAGGCTTACTTATGATCCTAATTTGGAGGCTCAGAGATATAAGTTTCTGACCTGGATCTTGGCATGGAGATCTTGAAGCATAGTGACTATGAATTCCAGAAGATTAAGATAAGGAGATCTCTGAGTTCAAGGTCATCTGGGATTAAAGGCTCGGTGGTACTCACCTTTAATCTGGGCCACACCCTCTGTTGGAGACCTACATAAGGACGTTGGAAGAAGGAAGATTTACTCTGACTCTTCCTGGCCTGCCTCTTGGGACTAAGCAACTGCAAGATCCTTGGACTTCCATCCACAGCTGCCTTGTGGGACTGAGCAACTGCTAGATCCTTGGACTTCCATCCACAGCTACTGCTGACCATTGTTGGAGAGTTGGACTATAAGCTGTAAGTCATCGACAAATTCCCTAACTATATAGAGACTACCCATATGTTCTGTGACTCTAGAGAACCCTGACTAATACAAGGGTCTAAGGATCTGGCTTGGTCTCAGTCATTCAGATAACATAAAGGTCATCTGGGTTATTTTCCATCTCTGGTCCTGGTTGTGAGAATTTGGGGGAGCCTCTGGCTCTAACAGTCATTGAGATTACTACCCACCTCCAGTCCTGGTTGTAGGAGCTTGATCCAATGGGTAACACAGATCACCAGGCTGTTAATCACTTCCAATTCTCAGCTTTCTGGATGGAAGGACTGGGTTTTTTTTTTCATCTTTCCCATTGGAAAGATAATTCTATGTGCTTATTTCCTGGTTTCTCTGGAGACCTCCCTGCTCTGCTCCCAACAAGGCTAAGTGGGCTACCAAGTAGACACTGGGTACACAGCTATAAAGTTTATAAAGCTATTAAGTTGGCTGAAGGAAGAAATGATTGTCGGTGCTGTACTATGGATGTGACATGAAGGGAGGCAGAGGAGAGAAGGGGACTGAGCTGTTTCTCGGCCATCTGAAGCTACCTGAGTGGGGTAGAATACAAGGGTGGGGGAAAGAAAGGTGTGTGGATGGAAGGAGAGGTTTTTCTCTTTTGAAATGATAGACCCATTTAAAAGCTAATGGTATGGATCCAGTAGGAGGCCAAGAGAGTGATATTGAAGCATAGAGCATGGGACGACTTTGGAAAGGCAGTTTTCCCTCCTCTGCTCCAGAGGGAAGCAAGGCTAGTGTGCAGATGCTACTGTAATCAGATTTGTGTAAGTAAGAGAAGATATGAGTTCTGGCATGTGTGTGTGTGTGTGTGTGTGTGTGTATGTGTGTGTGTGTGTGTGTGTGTAGTTTTGATGTTACTGGTGAAAGAGAAAAAATAGCTTTCAAGAGTGGAAGAAGCTGAGATTCCCAGGATTCTGCAAACCAAAGAGAATCAGGGTCAGGACCCAGGAAGTTGCACAGTCAGAATCTCCGCAGCAGAAAGCTTGGAGTCCATCTTCAGGATCACTGCTGAGGCCGGATGCTGTTTGCTGCCACTTATCCTGATCACTTACTTAGCCCTGGGTCTGGATACTGGGCTCTGTAGGTTCCTGCTGGGATCAGACATCGTCCCCAGAAAACAGATGGTGCTGCTATCTGCCCTACTTCTGGAAAGAATCTTTGGATCTTTTAGTGTCTCTGCCTTGTTGTGTTCCTTGCTCTAGATGCAAAGTCTCAGAAGGAGACCTCAGTGCAGACACGGGTCCATCTGTCTTCCCTGTAGGGGTGCTGGGAAAACTGGCAGCTGAAGCATTTAAAGTAGGAGTCACGGTCTGCTCACGGAAACATTCAGGTGGCAGGAAGGACATTCAGCTCCCCAAAAGTCAAACAGGGGAAAGACAAATGCCTGGAATATGGCCCCTCTATAGCTAGACTCTGGTTAGTTGCTGAAAGAGCCTGTGTGGAGCCCACACCCCTGGAGGACAGCCTGCTAGTCCCAGAACTTGCCTGTAGTCTTTCTCAGAGATCAGGTGAATGCTATTGTAGGGCTCGCCATTGTGACCGAGCAACAGGACATCTTGTGGCATACATCTGTAGTCTTAGCACTTGGGAGGTAGAGACAAGTGGATTAGGAGTTCAAGGCCATCCTGGACTAAACAAGAATTTGATCCTCCCCCCAAATAAATGAACTGAATGAGTCTCCTTTATTGTATTTGAAACTGACCTACTCTTGGGGTTTGTATTCAAGAAGTTAAGACAGTAAAGGTCACAGGATGTTCTAAGAATATTTGTTCTCTTTCTGGCTGGTTTGAAGTCATACTTCATGTGACAGCTGGTTCTCAAAATCAACATGCTGACTAATAAAACTGAAAACACTGAGCTAGCACCCAGGGCCACCATTATGCCCTCTAGAAATACATAGCTGTAGTCAGAAAGCTTTGAAGCACTTGAGCTATCTCCAGACCCTTCATCTCCTTCGAATATTGAAACGCTCTGATATGGACACACTTATTTACAGTGACCACGTCACTCTTGAGTAAGTGACTCATTAATCCCTTATATATTGGGAGGAGAAAGGCAGAGGTGCAAAGTGGGGAGGCAGGAAGAAGTTGATAGAGAATGTATTGTCTCTGTTGGATAGGGAGACTAAATGGTTAGCATTTTAGGTGATAGGTGTGGATTAGCTTAATTCAATAGTTCTGAATTGTAGGTTGGGGGTGTGGCTCAGTGGGAGGGTGCTTGTGTGAAGTCCTGTCTTTACTTCTCAACGCTACAAAAATACTGTTGCTAGTATTGCTGTTACCTCCTGCTGCAAGTCCTACTGAGTTGAATTTGCACGCATTTATTATGTCATTTTGTATCCTATTACTAATTAAATGTGTTACTATCCAATAAAGAATAAGATTGGCCAATTAAAGAAGTATTTGGAGAATTTACTGGTAGCAATTAAGAGTCCGGTTGGTTCTCTTTGCCTCGTGTAAATATGACAATGCAATTTATCTTTGTCATGATTTGTCAGGTACATTCTCAGGCAGCTTAGTTCAGCAAGTGAGTCAAATGTTGTACTGACTTCCTTGTAAATTAGCAAAACAGAAGTCAAGCATGAACAAATGGGGCTTTAGAGGGGGAGTCAGGATCCAGACACAATCCTCCCTGACAGTTGAAAGTTGTTAGGAGGGTAGGAAAAAAGCACAAGACTTACTATAGGATGGGGCTCGGAGATTCTGTGTGTGCTAGTTATGTTTGGCTGCTGTGGTAGAACACCATGACCAAAAGCAACTTAAGGAAATGTTTATTTTGAGTTGTGGTTCCAGAGGAGGAAGATAAACAGAAACCAAGAGCAAACTGCAAGTTCAGCAATACTGTAAACTTCTCAGGGCCACTGCCTATGATGAACCTTCTCCCGCGAGGTTGGACCCGAGAAAACTTCTACAGCCTTGCCAAACAGCGCCACCAACAGGAAACTAAGTGTTTAAACACATGAGCCTACGGGGGACATTTCATTCAAACCACTAAACTAGGTTTTATGGGGCTTGTCTTAGGGTTTTTACTGCTGTGAACAGACTCCATGACCAAGGCAACATTATAAGGACAACATTTAATTGGGGCTGGCTTACAGGTTCAGAGGTTCAGTCTGTCACCATCAAGGCAGGAGCATGGCAACATCCAGGCAGGCATGGTGAGAGTTCTACATCTTCATCTGAAGGCTGCTAGTGGAAGACTGGCTTCCAGGCAGCTAGGAGTAGGGTCTTAAAGCCCATGCCCACAGTGACACACCTACTCCAACAAGGTCATACCTCCAAATAGTGCCACTCTGGGTCAAGCATATATAAACCATCACAGAGCTTCATCTAATTCATACTACCAAATCTATTTGCAAATGTTGGTTGGTACAAAAATGTTCTCCAATAGCAGTTTGGGCTCAAGTTTACACTTTAAGGGAATAATGACTAAATTCATAAGGACTATAAATCATGTTCTAAGCTGTCAGTTACCCCCATGTGTTAAAAATTTGTCAGTATGAAATTTTTTCTTTTTGTATGTATGTATATATGCTCATGTGTGTTTGTGTCTGTATGTATGTTTGTGTGTGTGCCTGTGTGTGTGAGTGTCTGAATATGAGTATGCTCATGTGAGTGTATATTCACATGTGTGTGTGTATATGTGTGCATGCTCATGGTGTTTGTATTTGTGTCTGTATATGTGTATGCTCATGTGCGTGCATGTGTGTGTGAGTGTCTGAATGTGTGTATGCTCATGTGCGTGTACATTCATGGAGTATATTGGGCAATGTTGCATGTCTTTCAATATCAGTTTTTTTTCCTACTTCATCTTTTGAGGCAGGGTCTCTCTCTCTATGAACTCTGAGCTCACCGATTGGCTAGTCTGGCCAGCTGAAGAGCTCTGGGAACACTCCTACTTCTTTCTTGCCTTCAGTTCTATGGTTAATGATGTTCATGCCTGATTCTTACATGGATACTGATGATAGATATAAAGTTAACTTTCATTGCACCCTGAGCTCACTGACTGACTGACAGACCAAAGAGCTCCAGGATCCTTCTGTCTCTGCCCCACCTCCATGTAGCTCTAAGGCTATTGATTTGCACATACATGTATGACTCTTACACAGACAGGTACTGGGAATCTGAGTTTAGGTCCTCATCCTTGTGCAGTAGGCATTGACTGTCTGAGCCGTCTGCTCAGCTCCCCAGTACAGAATTTAGATGTAAGGCTTCCATTTTCTTCTTGTTGATTATTCTCTTCTAAGTTATTGGTGACCCAAACCTTTCTTGTTTTACTGAGATATGTTCTGTCTCCATGGCTGACTGGTCTCAAATCTCCTACCTTTCCCTGAAGAGTGGATTTGCAAGTATGTGCCACCATGATTTATTGTGTGTGTGTGTGTGCTGTAGTAGGAACCGAACTCAGAGCACGACAGACAAGCACTTTGTTACTGACCTGCATGTCCACTCCAGAGGAGAGGCAGATATTCCTCAGCTGTTCTGATTAAAGAACAATTCTGTTCCAGTTAAAAAGAAAAACATGGGGTTAGAGTGGTACAGGAGACTAAGTCCAAATATTTAATTTTTGGCTTAGTATTTTGATTTCTCAGGCTTTTGTGAGATTTTTCAAAAAAAAAATCAAACAGACACATAAAGTACACACATTTACAGAGCTATATATATTCATATATATGTGCATGAATATATGTACACTGTACTATGTTCAAGTTGGGATACACATATCTATTTTCTCAAACATCATTTCTTTATGGAAAACATTCAAACTGTGTCCTTATCTGTGTCACTTTAATGTGGACTAGTCTACTAGGCCTGTTTAATTACAAGTTAGTTCCTACTGCGTCATTATCCAACCAGGAGGTTATGGAATCATAACTTTTCTCTTCTTCTAGCTTGTGCCCAAATCTTGTCTACCTGCTAATTCAGATCTTCATTGCTTAGACAGAGTGCAGGGAGCCTTGAGCTGGGTTTTCTATTCTGGTCGGGTTGGCATGTGGAATGAAAGGGAGAACACCCTCCCAGGCAGAAGAGGACTTGTGAGAGGTTTTTATCAAAACTTCCAGAAAGCCTCTGGTGGCCTGTCCTCATCCACAGTACAATGGGATCCTCTCAGAAAGAGGTGCTAGGGTTGGAGGTCACTTACTACTTTTTGGATCCTGTCTGGACAGTTTCTGGAATGATCTACTTTACCTCCTTCCAAGTAAGCAGTTTCTTCTGGGAGCCAGTAAGAAGCTGAGAGTGTGTGCCCTTAGAACTTGACCAAACATGCCTCTCTGATAAGAGAGACCATACCAGAGAACAGTGACATATCTGAAATGTCACTGTTGAGAAAAATACAACCATGGCAGCAGTGTGTGGGTTCTTTAGACATTTTATCCCTGCAGCAAAAAGGAAGCTCGAACAGTCCTGAAAACGATGTTTATGAAAATGTCCATGTTTGGGGGAGATACACGCTGAAGCACTTAGCAGCAAGTGTCATGAAGTCTGTTACTTTCAAAGACTCAGACTCCTGTTCGTGTGCACATGCATGTGTGTGCATGTGTGAAACATGAACAACTGATGCACCTAAGTGAAAGACGGATGGGCAGCCATTGCACCATTTTTTGAGATCTTCAGTAGGTTTGCAGACTGTTCAAAGTAAAGCATCATGGAAAGTCACTATTAAAATGTTTCTTTTTGGAACAAGATGCTCATTAAATTCACTTATTAAATCAATATATTTACTCATTAAATAAGTACCCAAGTATGATGCTCTTGGGGTCCACTCTATAGCTGTTTGCCGGCTAATGTCTGTCTCCTGAACACAGCAGCAGAAACAAATCTTCTGTTTTAATTGGTTAATACACACATTCATTGATATATACACATATTATTCTGTTCATAGCAAATTCTAATCATTCATAGTACATATTCAGTTCAGGGAGGCCCTGAATTGAGTAAATGACTGACTGAGGCAAGCTGTAATTTCAGTGGCTTTGAGAGAGACCAGGATCAATTTCTTGCCTTATCTCATCCACTCACCTTGAAATTCTTTGAAGTATAAAGGCCTTTTAAGTATCTTATCTGCTTTATCAAAGCATTATTTAAAAGGCTATCACAGGATCTGCTTAAGTAGAGCCAAGCCAGCTTTAATTTGTTACAAAAGCATTTGAGAGGAGATTACAAGTCTATAATTTTTGCCATTTCTCTCCCACCTCTTTTCTTTGCCCATCAAATACTTACTCGACCATTCCCTTTGCCCCCCAGCTCCCCAGCTCCCCGGCTCCTCTCTGCCCGATGCTGTCTGTTTCTATCCAGGAGTCTCAAGGCTGATGCGTGTGCTTTGAAGTATTTTCAATGGTAGGAGACCAATCTTAAGAGAGCAAGCCGTTTAACGGAAACAGCCAGTTAGGAGCTTATGCCATGGTCAATCAGGAGAAAGCAGACATCGTCTGCTGCCTTCCCGTGCCTGAGCCAGGTTGTGAGCACCCAGAGAACACTCACTCCTGGGCAACAACACTCACAAGTGTCTGTGTCAGAGGGCATTTCCTGCTAAGCTGGAGTACTGTGCAAGAGTTGACAGCAGATTTCCACTGTGGTGGTGCTCGGTCCACCAAACCATGGTGGATCCATTCAAACCAGTGGAATGAGAACTGAATGCAGCCTACCTGTCACCAGACCACATGCACGTGTGGTTAAGGAACCTCAGAATCAGGTCCTCAAACAAAAACAGAAGGGACACTTTTTTTTTATTTTAATTTACATTCCAAATCACTTCCCCTTTCCCGTTTCCTCCCTCCCGAAGGGACACTTTTTTAAAGTGGAATATCCTGTCTGCTTGGCATTGATGGTGGATAGACTTAGTATGTTCGTTAAGTTAGATCCAGGTGATAGGTTCACAGAACAAGCCAGTGGGCACCTGATCTGTTTACTGAGATGTTTCTCTCCTTCCCATGCCCAGCCCGTCCCCCTTCCCCCCCAGTGTGTCTCATGTAGCCCAGGCTGGCTTCAAACTTCATGTAGCCAAGGATGACCTTGAACTTCTGGATCTCCTGCCTTCTGGTTTATGTGGCACTAGGACTTGAAGCCCTGACTTCCTACACCTGAGTGTCATCCTTAGCTCTGACTGGGGATTTTCTGTAACTGCAGTGTTACAGAAGAATGGAGTATCACCTTGGAGTCAGATGACGACGCTAAGTTTAGGAGGCAGTGGTCATTAATTATAATCTATTGACTGTTTTGTAGCAACTATCACTGTGAGAGTTTGATGGGAGAGATAAAGCATGCTTAGAAAGATTCTCGTATTCAAAACACTTCATTTATCATTTATCATCTTATTCTCATACCTAAATGTGCTTCTTGACAGACTGTGGAGCTGGGGGGCAAAGGGAATGGTCGAGAAAGTATTTGTATAAGCAGTTGGAAAGATCTATATTTGTTACAGCTTTCCAAACAGGAGTTCTTGAATTTCCCATAAATCCCTTCAGCGTGCAATCACAGTGTGGTCTTTTGGAAACCTCTATTTTTACCTTTAGCTGTTGCTTTATGGTGTTCAGACCGCCTTTTAATTCTGGTGTTTCTGTATGAAGCAGGACTTTCCCCTGAGCAATGGTATACTCATAGCCCAGGTAAGTATTATTTCCAAAAACTGTAAAGCACAAGGTTGAAGGGACCAGACTAGCTGAGACTTAGGGCTGTCAGTTATTGCTGTTACAATCTTTCTTCCCTCAGAGAAATAGCAAAAGTGCTTCTTACCATGAAAGGTAGACTCTATAAGGGAATGGTGTCTCTCAGAGTCTGGCAAGAGCCTGTGAGGTATCCCCGAGCCCTGGTCCTTTTGGGAGTTCTATAAACCCCAAGAATCTCATTTTTACCTTTAAAGATCTAACTGGGGTAAGATCTGTTTCAAATATTTCACCCAAACCAAACCATGTCACTAGAGATAGAATGCAGAGGCAGATAGGAAAACCTATTCGTTTTCCAATCTGTCAGTCAAAAGGATTTGCAGAAACAGAGCACTGCCAATGTTCTTGTTAGAAAGGATAGTTTCTCGTAACTATACGGCATTTATCTTCAGCACCACTCTAGGGACAGACCTGATGGGGCCGGTGAGGGAATGGAGAAGACACAGAAAAGCTGGGGTTGAACAGTCCAGCTCCTCAGGTGGAGAAACCCTAGCACCCTGGACGCTCAGCTTATCGTGTAGAGTTGAACGGAGGTGGAGTTACTGCATGCAGATAAACAGGCCAGGGGGCCTTATGCCACAAGCTGGACCGAGGAGGGAGGTGTGGCTAATCTAGGTAGGAGCAGCATCTGTAGGGGAGAAGTCTTCAAGTCCAAAACACACTGGGGAAGAAAGCTATGGTGGGTGTTTCTGCACACACTAACCACACCCACACTTGGATCCCAGATGAAGGCTTTGCCATTTCTCTCAGAGCCTCTGTGGAGGGGTGTGAGTGGCAGGGTAGATCTGGGGAGGGGTTGCTCTATTCCCATGGGTCTGAGGCTTTGGTCCTTGTGGTGGCCTGGCCTATGTCCCCAGCACATCTCCATTCATGGCCTCACTCACTTAGGGCTTCCTATGGAGTGGGGTTCCTATTTTAAATGAAGAATCATATATATGCCTTAAATTTCTCAACTTTCACTGTTAATATGGTATATGTCAACATATGAATCAACATAAAAGATTTTGGGGGAGTCTTCTATAATTTTTTAACGTATAAAGGAGTTTGGAGATCAAAAAATGAAGAAATTTTATATAAATGTTTGGGCTTCTAATTTAGAGTTTGGAATATTAATATTAGATAATATTCCTCAGATTTGAATTCACATACACATAGACATATACACAGACACATATACACATACAATTTCTACTATTCTATGTGGAAAATGGTTAAAACTCTTATAATTGTTGTCATTGTTATCAGTATTTTGGTCCCAAAGATAGAGCCAAGGCCTTGCGTGTGTTTTGATATTAAGTTACATCCCAAGCCTTCTTTCTTAGTATTTTTTTTCCAGGAAAGAGGATCCCACAGTGTCTGGGTCTTCTCTTCTCCCTGAGCAGATGAGTTCATTGTACTCCTGGTTCCAGTGGACAAACGAATGTCAGTGGGGCACTCTGCTCAGAAAGCCACTAGGAATCTGTCACTTGGGATGCAGTAGGACCAGGGGACTGGAGAACAGGGGCTGTCTTTGTTGCTTAACAGGATTATGAGGATTTGTTTAAGGCTGTGCTCTGATCTTATCCCTCAGCATCCCTGAGGTTGGTTGTCCTTGTTTTCCTCTGTCCTCTGTATCCCTCAGGGATGCAAGTCCCTTATGTAGAACGCTGCACTTGACTGTAACTTATGCACATCCTCTTATATAATCTAATATCTAAGCTGATGTAAGCACTTGTTGCATACTTCATTGCTCAGGGACTACAGACAAGAATGATGTGACCACCTCCTCCCCAACAGTTTTGATCTTTGGTTGAAATTTCGGATATAGAATCACCAATTTGGTGACCTGACTATAGAACTGTAGAACTCAAATTGCAAAGCAGATACTTTTTGAGGAAGGGGAGAGGGGAGTGAACCACAAGAAACGCCGGGTGTTCCTGGACTCTACCTTGCAGTTTAAGAATTAGAGATGAAGAGAGCAGGACCAGAGCCCAGCTTCATTTCTTTCTGGGTTTGCGTCACTCTGGTCATAGGCAAAGAATGAGAACAAACAAAAATATTGGTCCTAGGGAAAGTAGCTGAGAAACGAGAATGGCGGTGTAAGAGACCCTGGAAGGAGGGGCTTCACCCCACAACAGTTACTTAGGTCTCAGACTACAGCTCTGATCTCTCCAATACCGGGAGGTACAGGCTCTGGCACTAAGAGAAGCTCTGAGCTGTTCTGCTGGTCCTTGCTCCACAAAGGACTTAGCATAACATTCTTAGTGCCTGCCACCAGGCTTCGGATATATAGACGTGATGAGGCCTTTTGCATGCTAGGCAAAGTGCTCGACCACTTAGCTATACCCTCAATCCAGACAAACTATATCTCTCTTGCTTTTTTAGCTTTTCCATGTGGCTTATATCTTAATCAAATTTGCGAACTCTCCCCGCCCTGATCTTTGGGTCCTGGAAAGATCTGTAGACTTTGGAAGCACCTACTCACCGTGGCAGTATTTTGCTCGTAAGTAATCTTGTCTTCTATGCTATGAGGGGGCTTTGATTATCTGGAACTGTTTAAGATTTAGTTTTCTAAAAAAGTGTCTCAGTGTGACGTGGTAGGGTTTGGACCTCTTAAGTTGTTCTCAAAAGGGCCCAGTTTCGTAGTCATGTGTGTGCCGATTCTAAGGATCCCACGTGCAGAATGAAGGTTGTAACTCCTCTTATAATAATTTTGCTCCAAGCTGGGCAGTGGTGGTACACACCTTTAATCCTAGCACTTGGGAGGCAGAGGCAGGTGGATTTCTGAGTTCAAGGTCAGCCTGGTCTACAGAGTGAGTTCCAGGACAGCCAGGTCTATACAGAGAAACTCTGTCTCAAAAAAACCAAAAAAAAAAAAAAGAAAATCTTTTTTTTTTTTTACTCCAACTGGTGGGAGGTGTCTGTAAATGAGCTGGGGGCGTACGTTCTCCTTTTATGAGGAGTTAGGAATAAACTCCCATCCTTCTGAATCCTGGGCTCCAAGTTACTTATTTTGAACCTGTTATCTTTGCTATTGAACTATGTAAGTGTCTCAGGACCACGTGACGAATCAAGGTGAGCAGAGATTTTGCTTCCTTGAGACACGAAGAGTTAATAACATTATCTTCAACTGTGGCTCCTGAAGGGCTCGTAAACTGAAACAGCGGGTATTTCTCTTTCAGGAATTAAAAACTTTGTCCTAAGCTTCCATCTAGAAATACAGGAATTCTTGAGTCCTCTCTTTCCATCCCTCTCAAGGAAACACGAGGCATCTGAAGTAGCCGAGGAGAAAGTGATGTGTTCTTTGATAATGTTCAATTATTTCCTTCCTAGATTCTAGAGGAGATTGTGTAGAACAGTTTGGGCAGGAGGCAAACATGGCCGTCACCCAGGATGACCAGGTGCTCTGTGTTACGGAGTATTCCCGAATCGTGCCTCTGGAAAATGGCGAGGTAACAGCTTTGGGAAGCTGTAACACCAAAGACTCAAGAATGGGTTGGAAGTTCTGTTTGGGGCCCTGGGTTCTCCCCAGGAAATTAGGGCTTGGGATCCAGGGTGCACAGATCTCAGAATTCTGGTGACAGACTTAGAAGGTGGGTGGGTCACTGGTAAGTGGGGTTGATCCCTCCCTCCTCTTCATGTTTCCAGTGAGACTAAGGAGATGTGGGGCGAGGGGGGGATGCCGGTGTCAGGCAGCAGCAGTAAGCCCACATGGAGGTGAACAGAGGTGGGGACAGTCAGGGAAGAACTCCATGGAAATGGTGAATATAGGAATATAAACAGACTTTCAAATCAACTCTCCTTAGGAGTGTGAGATCTTTCTTACTCAAGTAGCTCTATCCAGTACTATCTGGCTGGTGACCTGTTTGTGTTTCAAAGCATCAAGGCTGGGATCTCACCAACCAAGGAAGCGTGAATCCCTGGACCATTTGTTCTTGTCCACATTTTCAATAGCATTTAGATCAGAGGTTCTCAACCTGTGGGTCGAGACACCCCCCCCAGGGTCATATGACCTTTTCATAGGGGCTGTATAAAAGATACTTCCATTGTGCTTCCTAACAGTAGCACAATTACAGTTATGAAGTAGCAAATGAATCATTGTATGGTTGGAGTCACCACAACATGAGGTATTGTATAAAGGGCTGCAGCATTAGGAAGGATGAGGACCACTGCTCTGTTGATTATGTCAGCCTTGTTTCCTTGATGCGACTGGACAGAATCATTTCACTGTGTTTATAGACACAACAATAGCTCTCCAACATTCCCTCATTTGCCCTCCACAGCCACCTGATAAACAGAGGTTTAAGGAAGAAACATCTTCACAGAGACTAGGTTTAAATGTAGAACCAAGAACTAGCAACCTTGTTCTAACTAGAAGCTAGACCACCTCAGCACATCCAGGGGCTCCTTTGAGAACCAGGTGCCTCGGGGGCATGTGTTACTTTTAGTGTTTTCTTGCTACATTTTGAGCAAAGGACTTTCCTTTGGTGTGCCTTTTTTCTTTTCTTTTCTTTTCTTTTCTTTTCTTTTCTTTTCTTTTCTTTTCTTTTCTTTTCTTTTCTTTTCTTTTCTTTTCTTTCCTTTCCTTTCCTTTCCTTTCCTTTCCTTTCCTTTCCTTTCCTTTCCTTTCCTTTCTGTCTTTTTTTTTTTAGATTGTTGTATCCTTGATAAATGGTCGTCCAGGTGCAAAAAATTTTGCTTTCTCCGACACCCTGAGGGAATTTACTAAGGCTACAAACATCCGCTTGCGGTTTCTGAGAACCAATACCCTGCTCGGGCATCTTATTTCCAAGGCAGAGCGAGACCCCACTGTCACGCGTCGGGTGAGTCCTAGGCACCTTAATTTTATTGCTTGTTTTGGTTGCCAAATAAGTAAATTCTTCCAAATGCCTTTCCCAGCCAGTGATACTTAGGCAGAGGGGTGGTTCCTGTCTAAAATAGATATAGCTATTTGCAGGAAAAACCACCAGGCCTGGTGGTGTAAGCCTGTAATCCTAGCAGCTAGAGAAGCTGATGCAGGAGGATAGCAAACACAAGGCCTGATTAACCTGCAAAATGAGTCTGTCCGAGGCCAGACTTAGTTGTTTATCTAAGCTCAGTAATAGATTTAGCTGTTAATCTAGCTCAGTAGTAGAAACCTGGGTTCAATCTCAAAGAAAAGGAACATTGTTATATCCGATAAATGGTTAGAGTGAGTCTCGTGTTGGTGTACATGGTAATCTTGCTGTAATCTACAGCCCCCAAATGTCAGAGGCTTAAGAAAAATCAAGGGCTGTTTCTTTCTCGTGTCACCACCTAATGTGTGTCAGCAGGTAAGACCTGTGTGGTCACTCAGGGTACCAGACCCTTTGTTTCTCCTGAGAGTTCTCCTTTGGGTTCCCTTCATCAGTGCAGCAGATGAAAGAGAAAAAGCAGAAACCCACGTGCTCCAAAGCTATCGAGGTCACTTCCGTCAAGAGGATCTGGTCCTGGTGTAGCCCCTCCTTGGGAAAAGAGGCTGAGAAACGTGATCTAGTGGAGAACATGTGACAGTGAACACTGGAACTCTGTACTCTGAAGGAGATCTACTGGAGCATCTCCCATCCTCAGTTAGGATGGTGTCACGAATTCTAGGGACATAGGGAGCCAGTCAGGAGAGATGCCCTGAGCTCACTCTTCTGCAAGGGCCCAACCTAACAGGAAGCTAGGGGGCCAGAAAGCCTATGGCTACTGCTGATAGGGGTCAGCACAAGGGCTAGGGGGAAGGTCTACCTAGAAGGCTGACTGGAAGATGCCCACTGTACCTTCTAGACTTCGGCATTTTAGTTAATAGGTGTGTAGTTAATAGCACAGAGGTTGGTGGTGGGCAGTCAGCGAGACACTTGTCACAGTTTTGAGCATTTTCCAGAAAGGTCTTGTCTGGAGGTGGCTCATCTGCATTTCCCATACTCTTTGCTCTCTCTGAACCCCTGGGTAGATAGATAGGTTCAAATACTAGTATTTACAAGGATGAGCTGTGCGTTCTGACAAACTGCAAGGCCTCAGCTCGCCACTTCCAGTTGTCCTCCTGCTCATCCAGTAGAGAGAGGAAGAATCACCATTGCCAGGAAAGGAAGAGATGCAGACTTGAGAGAGGCAAGAGAGAGAACATATAATCATGTAAGAGTCAGGGAAGAGCGGCCCCGAGCCATACCCTCAATTGGGTTTAAGGTAACAAAAATGTAATAATTCAGGAGTATGTTTCACGTGTGAGCAAACTTAAGACACTTGCATCATCTCATTTCGGAAATTTTCCTCCACACATTTAAAGCATTTGACTAAAAACAGTCATTAAGAAATGGACAAATTCTAAAGGCTTTAAAAAAAAACTAAGATTGGTTGATGAGTGCATTCATTTTGTAAGACAAGGTACAAGTGAGCGTGGTCCTATTTGTGTTGAGGTCAGCAAGGAGAAATGACAAGAGCCTGGAACAGGGGAAAGCCGGGCCCACCCTTCCGTGCTCTCGTGCGTGTGCAGGTCAAAAGTTAGTAAGAGCACATCTGTATTGTGGTCCCTGGAAGCTGATACTTCTGTTTTCTGCCCTGCAGTATTATTACAGCATAAAGGACATCAGTGTTGGTGGGCGGTGTGTTTGCCATGGCCATGCAGACGCGTGCAGTGCTGACAACTCTGAAAAGCAGTAAGTGCGGCCAGGCCTCTCCTCACCTCGCTATGAATGACCCTAATTGCTGTCATGGATACTCACACCCTGTTAAAGACTCTAGGTTCCAGACTTCAGCAGGAATGCTTCAGAATCCACAACAAGGTGGTGTGTGTGTGTGTGTGTGTGTGTGTGTGTGTGTGAATTCCCTGTAGACTAGTTCTTCCTTTCCCTCCATAGACTGCCAGTGGGTCTATGGTAGACATGATTAACCAATCATAGCACTCTATAGGTAATATAGAAGGCTGCTACCAAATCCCCAACCCTTAATGCTGGACAGTCACTAACAATTTCTAGCTTCGGTTTGATTTGGCATGTATTTTTTTAATTTTTAAAAATATTATTTTTAATTTTATTTTGTGAATGAATGTTTTACTTGCATATATGCCCAGTGCCTGAGGAAGCAAGCAGAGGGCATTGACTCTCTTGGGACTGGAGTTATAGACAGTTCTGAGCCACCATGTGGATGCTGGGAACTTAGCTCAGGTCCTCTAGAAGAGCAGCCCACATTGAGCCATCTCTCCAGCCCCTGACTTTGAATTTAGTTAATCTGGGGTTTCTGCCATGTTTGACAGTTCCTTCCTCAAGGTGGGATTGGCACCGACTCCCCACCCCCAGTGCCCCCACAGAAAATCTTTCATGGTTGCCATTAAAGAGGTGTTGTCTTAGTCAAATAACATTCAGTCTCATTTAAATTCTGCTGACGCGGAGGAGTTCAGTGGCTATAATCTACATGTATGAACAGGAAACCATCCTCCGCTTGAGGTGGCCCAGTGACTTGATGGAGGAAGCCCATCAGTGGACCATCAGTGACACTGGTTCTAGGTAGAACAGTTTTAATCACGCGTGTTTGTCATCCTGACCTCACAGTCTGGATAGCAACAGATCACACTTTTGATTCTGGACTTTGGAGCAGTCGGATAAGCAGGCGTCTCCTCAGGCTCGTAGGCTGCTGTGTCATGAGCTAAACAGTCAGTTGTCTGAGAGAAAAGTGATTGCAGCTGTTAGGACGACATAAGATGGAGATACTCATGCAAAGGCATCTCTCTTGACTAGATCTGAAGCATGTTTGCAGTAGATGCGAGGCCAGATGCTACCTCACCTTTAGACTGAGAGTCAGTACCACAGTGGCTTGGGCATGTCAGCACCATCAGACAGGCACCAGGCTCCTTTCTGAGCTACGCTCAAAACTTCCCTATGAATGTATATGGACCTCATGTTCCTCAAGCAATATCGCTTAAATATTCTTTCTGGCCAACATATGCCAAGTATTTCATTGGTACTGAGCTGTGTCTGCCTCTCCTGCTGAGAGCCCACGTGGTCTCCTGTTGGCAGAATGTTATTGTGCACTGTGTGAAGATTATCCTTGTGTAATCCAGATGCTGATTTCTCTGCTCCCATATCCAGTTGCAATCCAGACGTGGCATTGTAATGTTTACTTCAAGTGCCCCCTGTTTTAAGATTGTGTAACCATAGATCCTCATTTGTTCTCTGGCTTGTCAATAAACCTGATCAGCCAATAGCTGAGCAGAAGAGAGAATAGGGCTGGGCTTCTGCCAGCCGGGGAAGAGGGAGGGAGGGAGGAAGGGAGGGAGGGAGGGAGGGAGAGAGAGAGAGAGAGAGAGAGAGAGAGAGAGAGAGAGAGAGAGAGAGAGAGGAGAGAAAGGGGAGAGGGGAGAGAAAGGGGAGAGGGGAGGTCCTGAGAAGTCACCATGGGAAAAGCATCTGAAGCAGAAAGAACTAAAACATAAATATTAAAAATTAAAACAAATATTAATAAATTAAAACATAAATGCAAATATCATGAGGATTTTTTTTCTGGGAGGCAGTCAGAATGGATTAGAGGTTTAGAATAGATTAATAACTGCTCAGCTATGTGTTGTAATCATGATATAAAAATAGAGTCTCTGTCTCAATAATTTGGGATTAGAGAAAGACTGTCACCCCTTTGACATTAACAGTCTCCAGCCATCATGCCAGTTAAATCCATGTCAGGGCCTCTGCAGACAGTGGGGCAGGGAGAAGGACGGTAACTTCTATTCGGAATGTGACTCTTTGGTCATGCTGCCCTCCAGCTGCCTCTCACAGAAGGGTTGTAGGGGTCCTGAGAGACCCAGCCAGCAGCCTGTTCCACATGGTTTTGAGTCTTCCTTCAAACATGATGAATGATCACTCAAGCGTGGCATTCCATTCCAACACCAAGTGCTGAGATAGATAGGAGATTGTAATTATTAACACCTTTGCCTTGACAAGTGACCTTGGCTATGGGACCTGCAATAGAGCTGGGGCAGCCTGTGGAAGCCTGGTGTTCAGAGAACTTTCCAGTTATCCCCCTTGTCATTTCTGTGCTGGAGGATAGACTGAGTTCAAAACCTTTTTTCCCAGGATCGCTTCAGGTTTCGGTGAAGAAGTGATGCTAAGTGCACCCCAGGAAACTTAGTACCTGCTTGCTCACATATTTTTATTTCTTATTCATTTATATGTGTTGTTTAATGGTAGGCTCTTTTCTGTAGCCCAGGCTAGCCTGGATCCTGTATATTCTTCAGCCTCCCTGGTGGGGTAATTATAGGAGCCACGGTGCCCAGTGTTGTTCAGTTATTGTAACACAATGTGGTCTAGGAGAAAGAACTGGCACTTCAGGAACAAAGGGTGGTTCTCTGCTATCTGCATTTGACCTTTGGCAAGTATGTTTCTCTCTGAGTATCTTAGTTTACTATCTGTGCAATGGAGGTGATGGGGAGGGGCTGACAGAATGTATACAAATTGCTTTGTTCTGGAATTCACTCAGTGATGTTATCCTAGATGACTCAACAATTGTGTATGTGTCATATATCACAGAGGTTTTGGTTTTTGATTTTGGTGCTGGGGATTTATCTCGTAACCTTGCATGTTGGACAGGCAAGAACAACTACTGGTCCATGTAAAAACTTTACACTGGCACTGGGGATGTAGCTCAGCTGGTAGAGTATGCATATAGCAAGCATCAATCTCTGGGTTTGATCTCTAGTACCACATAAACCCAGGGCCCTATAAACCAGGCATGTAGCATACACCTGTAATCCCAGCACTTGGGAGGTATTACAAGTTCAAGGTCTTCCTCAGCTACATAGTCAGTTCAAGGTCCATCTGGGATAAATGAGAACCAGTCTCCAACAAAACAAAACATCTAAATCAAACCAAGACAAACTGCTTTTCAAACTCAGGATGCTAAGGTAGGAGGATTGCTCTGAGTTTGACGCTATACCACCACCACTGTAGGGTTGTGGGGGTCCCACGTCCACTCCGCCACAGGGCACGGCCGCTGGGGAGGCAGGACTCGGGGAGTGACTGGGCTTACCTCACTCTGTCTCTGAGCTGTAGCACAGTCTGAGGTGCAGGACAGCCGGATCTGGCTCTGGGGGCCCTGGGCTTGCAAGGAGACAGGGATGACTGGCTTTCAGGCTCTTGGACATCCAGGCACTGCTGGATGCCTTGGAAGAGCTGAGAACTGAGTAGGCCCCTCAGACTGGATCTAGCCCAGGACTGGGGGGGGGGAGCTCTGGCTGGTCCCATCAGGGAGTCTTTGGCTTGACAGTAGTAGATGGCTTTATTGGGAGCTCAGAGAGGCCTTCTACAGGAGATTAGACAGCGACTCTATAGGCAAAGCCCTTCTCCATGGCTCCCCATTGTGGATCCCAATGAAAAGAGGCAGTCCATGGTTTAAAGGCATTTATTGTCATGGCAGAAAGTAGATATGTAAAACCGTACCCCACTTCTCAGGGTGGGCCTGAGGTTAAATACCTTTTGCAGGGAGGAGTGTCTGGGAAGGAAAGCTTACTGGCTAAGCCTCCAGGCCTTTGGGTACCTCTTTAGCATGGAGATCTGTCTCGAGCCTACATGACCATAGGTCATGTCCTCTACATGTGGAGGGGCTTGGGATGTTGCCCTTACGTGACTGATGACCACAAATCTATGGGGGGCTGTGGCTAGTGACAGGGCCTGGCACCCAGGAAGAGGCAAAGCTCCTACCATCCCTTCAGGATCTCCGAGGTTTCTAGGCTTAGCTCAACTGGGGACCAGGCTACCTTTCATGGTCCTACACACCACCACACCACTACCACCACACCACAACCACCACACCACCCCCACCATACCACACCACCACACCACCACACCATGACCACTATACCACCACTACCACACCACCATACTACACCACCACATCACACCACCACACTACCACACCACCACACCACCACACCACTACACCACACCACTACACCACACCACCACGTCACACCACCACACTACACCACCACACTACACCACCACCACACCACAACACCACACTACAACACTACACCACCACTCCACACCACTACCACCACCACACTACCACCACCACCATACCACCACACCATCCACTATACCACCACACCACCACACCACACTGCTACCACCACCACACCACACCACCACACCTCACCACCACCATCACACTACAACAGCACACTACAACACCACACCACCACATCATCCCACCACACCACACCACTACCACCACTACCACCACACCACCACACCACACCACCACCACCATACCACTACACCACCATACCACCACACCACCCACTATACCACTACCACCACCACTTTTCAGTTACCAAAATATGCTTTGCCTTTATGCCCAGGTTCCGGTGTGAATGCCAGCACCATACCTGTGGGGACACGTGTAATCGCTGCTGTGCAGGCTACAATCAGAGGCGCTGGCGGCCTGCTGCTCAGGGACAGCCCAATGAGTGTGAAGGTAGGTGCTGGTGTGAAGCCAACACGTTCTGCCTTCAGAGGAGAGGAGCCCTCTCTCCTCTCTACCTAACGAGAGAATGGTATCCTGTCAGCTTTAAAGACTCAGTTATGTTCGCTGTAAGGTATTCCCCCTTTACCCTACTTACGTGCTTCAGACTTCCAGTGGATGCTGAGAGCAGGGTCAGCGGAGACCCTGGGGGTGGGCTATATGCTTCCTACACACAGTTATGAAAATGTTGAATTTATAGATTGGGAACGGTTAAAAGATGAAGAGCAACTAATAATAAATAGCGTTGCGATGACAGCAGATTGTGATAACTGGCTGGCACTGCCATTTTGCACTTGAGAGCCTTTATCAGGTAAACCAGGGGTTAACAAGAACCTAAGAAGTATGCTCGCTGACCCTGCAGGCCGATCTCATCACCAACACCAGTCTGGACGACTCCAGGGCTGGCGCAGAGCGCTTTGAAATACAGGCTGCACCTTTGCTGCGCTGTCAACAGGACACACAGTTTGAAACACAAACTGTTTATTTCTGTGGCTCTCTACATAATATCTGTAGAATGCAGGCAGCTCAGCTATGGAAAATGTAGTCACTGATGAGAGGGGACTGGCACAGGGAAAATATCAGACTTGAGGGGAAAGTATCCTGAATTCAGTTATAAGAAGAAAAAAAGACTTAATAACAGGCACGATACTTTCCTATTTGGATAGTGGTTTAGCTGAGTGGTTTAGCAAGTTGGTCTTCCTGTACACTAAGTAAATGCTCTTCCTCTGAGCCATACACCCAGAAATCTTTAGTGCCATGCACCCACCTTGGCTGTTACTTAGGGTGTGGTATCAGATGGATTGCTGCTGTCTTGAGATGAGAGGAGAATGGTGGTTAAACATGTAGTAGGACGCTGACTCATAGTGGGACACTGTCATGGATTGAATCACGTGGAAGGAGAGAGAGACCAGAAAAAAATGTGGAATAACAGGAGCTGCTTTTAGCAGAAGTAGTAGAAAATTTTAATAGGTGCAGTAGAATGTTAGGAAATGGTGGTTTTTACTGTGATACACACACCAACAAAAGCACTGAGCCCTTACGAATATTGTAATCACATAGCTTAGTGGCTGCGCTCGGCATGCTTTGACTACTCAAGGTTAATTTTAGGTCCTGATCTTTTTTGACTGATGGTTTAGGTATTGTTGACATTCTTCCCCAATCACTGTGAATTCTTTGCTTTCACTCTTGGCATTCAGTATCCTAGGTAGGAGTTCAAGTCAATACAGCGAGGGTTGGTTGAGGGCCACTGTGTGCCTAGGACTAAGTTCCATAACAAACAAAACACATACAAGCCCATCTTCATAGGATGTATAGGCAGCCAAACATATTGTTACTTATCTGTAATGAGATATTAACCTAATTCCTGGTTTTTGCCACTATACATAGTCCTGAAATTAAAAGTTTAGACCATTGGCCGAGAGTGTAGCATTTGGAATCAAAAACAGGCCTGACTTTTTGCTCTCTTGTTTATGAGCTATGAATCATCTTGTAACCTCTCCAGCTCAGTTTTCCTATCTGTGGTATGGGGATAGTGGCACCTACCTTAGAGAGTAGACTAAATACAACAATTTACATCAATACATTTCACGATAAGGAGTTGGACAACAGTCTGTGGTAACACCAGCCGTGGCGGTAGTCTACATACATGGCTGATTGGCATTAGAGTCATTATCGTTATAATTATATATCTTTTTAAAAAGAGAAACCTTTCACTTACTATCAAACAGAAGGAGCTATAAAGTACATAATATCATATAATAGTATTTGTGTAAAAAAAAAAATTCCCTGTAAGTTTCCACAGAGTGGCCCCAGTGTTTCAGAACAGACTTTATTGTAGGCCATGAGCGGAGATCCTGTCTGGGATTCACTAAATATTGCATGGCCGTTTGACCAAGAGTGCTTTGTTCCAGCCTGTAACTGCCATGGGCATGCCGTGGACTGTTACTATGACCAAGATGTGGAGCTTCAGCAGGTGAGCTTGGACAGCAAAGGCGTCTACACAGGTGGAGGGGTCTGCATCAACTGCCAGGTGAGTCACCTCTTAAAGTGGACAGCAACCTTGGGCTTGGCCTTAAAGCCCATTTTCAAATAGATTCGTGTGGGAGAACCAGTCCCACGCTTACATGAAGGGATGAACTTGAAAGTACAAAAGCAACCCAACCAGAAGGTCTTCTTACTCCACTTGTATAAGGCTTTTCATAAATGGTCCTAAGACAACTAGATTTTATGTGGAGAACATAAGCCTTCATCCCCACTTAGATATATAGAATTGATTTGTTATTAAGCATGGACCTAAAGTAAAGCTAGAGCTATAAATGGTTTAGAAAAAAAATTACAGAATCCCTGTGAGATTCAGAAGCAGAGGAAATGGTCCTCAGCTCATGGAAGGCTGTAGTCATGGAAAATGAAGAAATCAGATCTCGCCAAAATGAAAAACTTCTGCTCACGAAAGACACCAAAGAAAACAAGTAGGCAAGTGGCAGACAGGGAGAGAACATTCATTCACAAATGGTAAGTCTACCAGATGGTCAGGGACCACAGTGAGTAAAGACAGGTGACCCCAATTACACACAATACTGAAACAGCCTCTTACAAATGTTAAGTATGTGAAGACCAGTGAGCTGCCGGCTAAGGCTGCACTTGCTTCAGTCAGAGGGAAATGACAATCAAACCCACAGAGGTGCCTCTCCTCCTCTCACTCAGATGGCAGTTGTTAAAAAGCTCGAGACAGGAAACAACTATGCATACCATCCACTGTCCATAGCAATACAACATGGTATACCGTGGCTATAGCAAAGGCCCAACGGTTCGTAAACTGCAATGAAACGTGCCCCTTCCTACACTGTGATAAACCCTACTCGCAATTTATCTACAAGAAATAGAAATGTTTGTCTTCAAATCATTTAGAGCAGATAATGTGGAAAGAGCTGCAAGTGGAAATAGCCTTGGTCATCAGTGGTAAGACGGAGGGACAAGACCTTGCTTGTTTGAGTCGCAGAATACAAGGGAGCAAAGAGGGCCTTGGAGTGATGCTATGTGACAACACCGAGAATCTTACAAGCATGTAGCAATGGAAATCAGATTATACAAAAGGCTAGTGTTGCGTGGCAGTCATTGGCATGGAATTCTAGAATACCAGGCGAGTTAATAGAGAAAAACAAGCATTCGATTGGCTCTTAGGAGGTAGTGGTGGGAGGCTGACTGCGAAGGGACGTGGGAATATTCTGAGGTCATGTGCTGTTTATCCTGCGATAAGAACCTGAGTTTCTATTTTCTTATTTATTACATCCCAATTGCTGCCCCCTCCAGGGTCTCCCCCTCATAGACTCCCTCTCCCATACCTCTCTCTTTCTCTCCCCTGAGAGAGAGGGGTCCCCTGGATATCCCCCCAGAAATTGAATTTATTTGTGTGTATTTGTTTGAACTTGGTGAATGTATTAAGAGTTTTGTTCATGTCAACTATACTATGTAACTAAAAATCAAAAATCATAGGCATATGTTAAAGTCCAGTTAATTAAATCTATGCTTCAGTGTTCAGTGGAGGTAAGCTTGTGTAACTGTTCACTCTGAGACTAGAAATTTTCATAACAATACTGAGCGGAAAAGAAGCTAGCTCCTTCTTGACTCGGTCAGTGTGGTAACACTGATAGTGAGTGTAGCACGGATGTTGAAGACTGCCACTTACCTGGGTTATTGGGTTGCCGCTTGGAGGTATCCTACCTCTGTTAACCAAAATACAGTTGAACCTTGCCTCTGAAGATGGGGCTTTCTAAGTAAGTCTTAAGTTTGCTCCCCAGTTGTTCACATACGCGGCGAGGTTGATAAAATGTTGGTCTCCTATTCCGGAACTGTCTCTGTTGTACGTGTACAGCTTTTAAAACAACGAGACGGGGTCCAGAATCAGAACATATGGTTCTGTTCTGCCCCAAATCCTACAACACACAGAAAAGATATTTAAAAAGCAAAGTGCACCCTCATTCCAGAATCCATTGTAAAATGAAATGAAGAAGGACTGTTATTTGACAAGACCAGCAATTCCAAAGGACTCAAGAAAGGGACAGGACTCTCAGTGTGGGAGTGACATGTAGCAGCCCTGAGAGGCAGTGGAAGGAGCTGATTGTGGGGCTGGAGTCAAATCCTAACACATTATTGAAATTTATAAAATGACCTGTGCTGAGCATAGCCTGTTTTCATAAACATTTTATAAACATTTTAATTTCCTGAAGCCAGCCTATGACTTCAGTGCAATTTTAGGACTTTCACGAAGATGGAGGCGGATTCTAAGCTTATTGGCAGAGCACACATGAGACTAGATAGTTAGAAATGAGTAAATGTGGGGAGACCCATCTTCTGAGGTATCAAAACTGTTGTAAATCCGTAGTTGGGAATGGACTTGGCGCAGGGATTAGTCTGACAGAAACTAATACAACTTAAGCCAGTTCATGGGAATGTTACAATTTGATTTTAAGTGTCATGTAATTTATGACAGAAAAGATGGACATTTTATAACTTGTTTTGGGACAGTTGGCTCTTCTCTTGGGGAAAAATTAGCTGTGTATCTTACGACATGCACCTCAAGAATGTTGGCGTCTTCACTGATAAAGAAAGAGAAGAGAGACTACAAGGCCAGTCAGCTTAGCGGTCAGTTTGGGGTTTGTTGGTAAAGAACACATGTCTTACAGCAAATCCTGTCCTCCCAAAATGCAGTAGTTGGGCTGCTTCCCCCATTTCTGTTGAATACCCACAAGTGGAATATGATGAATTATCTGACCCACAAGTAGAATATGATGAATTATCTGCTGTCATCTCAGAGCGCACAGGAGGCTGTCCGTAGAGACCTCACATAATATCAGTCAGTTTGTACCACTGTAACAAAATACCCGAAACTGGGTAGCTCAGAAAGAAGAAATTTACTTTCACACTGTTCTGAGACCATGAACTCTAACACCAAGATGCTAGCAGGTTGAATTATCTGGTGAGGTTCCTTCAATGTAAACATTGAAGGAAGAAGGCTAAAAGGGCCAAATTCTGCAAAGTCTTCCGTCTATCGGCCTTAATCCACACATAATGAGCCTTTGTGCCATTCACTTCTCAAAGCTACGACCCCTTAACTCTATTACACTGACCGTTGTATTTAAGCCTGAATTCAGGTTCTTATCCTGAAGAGGAAGCAGCCACCAGAGACAGATATGGTCACCTTTGGTGATAAATTATTTTATTTCTTGGGTTTCCCATTTTAATGATTGGGTTGGGTTGTGAGATAGTCAAAGTAAGGTGGCTGGTTTCCTGAGATGTGGCATTTAAATAGAGGCCTCAAGGAAGTAAGGAAATGAACTGGGCATCTGTTGAGGGCATTGGAATAACAGATGGACAAAAAGCCATGGTAAGATTCCAGGGTAGCTGGAGGAGAAGTGAGCTGTGAGAGACAAATCCTTCCAGAAAGGCACCAAAGTCCAGTTCATGTGGAACTCTTGTAAGGAAAGTCCATCTCCTTACAGGGGCAGGGTGGCCAAACAATAATCCTGCTGCTTCTGCTCGAGGCTCACAGATATGGAGGATAAAAGGCTACAGTCAGGGAACTGAGTGCAAGAGACAGTGTTTGCCTAAAGGTCAAAACACCCTGGAAGAGCTCCCTGTGGAGGAATGCAGACCTCAGACAGTCACAGCAGAGCCTGGCTTCTAGGTGAGCACTCCATAGACTGCCTCTGTGGGTCTCAGGGAGATGGTACAGCTGTAATGTTTGCTGTGCAGGCATGAGGACTTGGATTTGAGCTGTAAAACCCATGTGAAAAAGGCAGGTGCTGACTGGCAAGATGGCCTAATGGATCAAGGCACTTGTTAACTCAAGCTTGAGTTCAATCCCTGGAGTCCACAGTAGAAGGGAAGAAACAACACCAGAAGGCTCCTCTAACTCCTGTATGTGCACCATGCAGCGCGCACACCCCCATCTCAGGTTGAGCCAAAGCATTGGCTTTTTGCTGTAGAGGATGCTATTGCACTCACTCACTTGATATCTGAGTATATCCTTTGATGTTAAGCCTTGTGCAAGCACAGTTTCAACTCCCAGTCCTCCCAGCAGGGCTGCTTCCCATAGACCTCTGCTGTAAATCTGAGAAGCTACCTTGTCTCTTGTGTCTTGACTCGTCTGTATTCAGTCCAGCCATTGTCCATAAATGCAATAGTGTGAGTTGCCCTCAGACTGTGGAGGTCCTAGAAAACCATCCTTATTCAGTCGGTAGCGTGTTGCTGTCTCTTGGTGTTTCACTGCTAAAGCATGAATTGGGGTAGAGAGCCAAGGCTACCCACCTCAGAGAACACTTCTCATGACCTAATCTGTTGGATTGCAAGCCAAGGTTAGCTGGAGGTCCGCTGTGGTAAGTCATGGTAGCAAGTAGTGGAACGGAAGGTTAATTGGCATTCGCATGGAAGACCGGGTGGGCTTCAGCTGCTTAATTGCTTACCAGGTCCTTGATGTGAGCTGGAGAGGGGGCCAGCGTGGTTTTGACCTCAGTGCTAAAGTGGATTCAGGTTTTTAGCCCACAGGACAGGAGTGGTAAAAACCAAGGGTCTGAGGTTAATAAAACCCTGCAGGGAAAGGACACAGACTAGGCCTTTGTTCTCCCCTGTGTTTCTGTGAAGGTTCTGTGGTGACGACATTGGATTCGTTCCTGTTGACTTGCTTTCATTAGCAGGATTCTGCTAGTGCTTTTCCACGTTGGAGGGAGATAAAACTGAGCTTGACCCATGGCTCGTGCTTCTTAGAAACTGATGATGTATGCTAAGTCATTGATTTTGTGGCAATTATTAGGGTTAATTAGCCATGGACTAGAAAAAAGCCACCGGACTCTGAACTGAGCTCTGCGCATGCGCATGCGCACGCGCCTGCACCTCGTGCCCACACTGTCCACTCACATAATAGAAATGTCCTGGGAATAGTTCACGACAAAAAAACAAAAAAACAAAAAACAAAAACAAAAAACCACAAAAACCAACCAACCAAACAAACAAAAAAACACAGATAAAATCAGAATGACTACGGACAGAGATCTCTAAATGCCTTCCTTCCAAAATTAAAAAGATATTAATTCGCATGTACCATATCATTCTTGAGCTATACCGGGAATAGTGATTATCCAGTCATTGGCTCCTCTGAGCAAAGCCATAGGAACTGGCCTGAAGCTATGGGGACATGGAGGAGTATTTATTTATTTTCTTATTCAGATGTCCAGTTCATTGAAGCAGTTTTTTTTTTTTTTGGCGGGGGGGGGGGGAGGGAGGGAAAAGCCAGTCCCGCTCATTTATTAAACCTTTCCTTGTTTCTCTTTCTCATGTATGGGGGCGAAGTCGGTGTTCTGTGACACATTTTGGATCCTGTGATATTTTATATGACAGAATTATTTCTGTGGTGGATTATCACAGAATAAAGAGCTTTGGACTTCTCTGGTACTCTTCTTTCCACGTTTTTTTTTTCAATAGCACAACACTGCGGGTGTGAACTGTGAAAAATGTGCGAAGGGTTACTTCCGGCCCTATGGAGTTCCGGTGGAAGCGCTGCACGGATGCATCCGTAAGTCCCATGTCGATCTCATGAATATGACAGGCTGTGTGTACCGCCCAAGGGTGTCATAGGCTCAGGACCAACTGACAGTCTCTTCCCTTGCCTTCCTGCTGTTGGCTCTCCTTCATCCTACTTGTCTCAACTCAGGCAACTTCATACTTTCTCTGAACCCCAGAATTCTTATAGGTAAATGATAATGATAATAAATATTATTTCATAAGTGTGGGTGAAACACTATCAAATGTATCTAGGCAAGCACTTAACTCATTGGGTCAGTCACTATTAAATCTGCAATAAATGTTGCTTCTTCAGCTTTCTACTGGTTTGACAGGTTTCTGTGATCTCCAATAATTCCGACTTTGTCATAATTAGAATCAAGACAGTATAGTAATAAGTCCACAAAGACTTAATACTATTCATAGTATTTAGCTATAATTGAGTGCTTACTATGCATGAGAGATAGCTTAAGCCAATGGGCATTGCTAAGAAGTGTAGGGGCAAATCTGCTTTATGAGGTACAGTGAAGGAGTGACTGGTTCTTTGGTGTTTCCTCTTAGCTTGCAGTTGTGACCCTGAACGTGCAGTTGATTGTGACCAGGGCTCAGGCCGCTGTCATTGTAAGCCAAATTTCTCTGGAGACCACTGTGAGACCTGTGCAGATGGGTACTATAATTTCCCATTTTGCTTGAGTAAGTATCCAGTGTAGAAGAGAGTCCTCCTTTCTGCCCCATAGGCAGCCTTTGTGTGTGGACAATGGGGGGCATGGAGGATATGAGGGGCTGGAGAGTGATGCTCGGATGCATCCGTAAGTCCCATGTCGATTTCGTGTGTATGACAGGCTGTGTGTACCGCCCCAAGAGTGTAGGTTATATTTACATCAAAACATTTCCCTAAGTTGGGAAGACTAATATTTTAGAATTGTGTTTAGCTTGGTGTCGTGCCATAGACATTGCCATTTTTAATAGGTCAGAGGTCTCAAATGCTAGGAAATTCATCTTGGTAGTAACCCATGAACATGACTCAATAGACCTAGCATGTCATTCTTCAAGGAGTTGGGGGACAAGGACTCTTTTCTCTTTTCTGGTAAACCAGAGGGCAAGCTGTCAGGACCTTCACTTCCTGTCCCCGCCCCCACTGTAATGATCTGAGTGAACATTTTCACATCTTCATGAGGCATATGTATGTATATGTGATATGTATGTATATATAGTCTATCTCAGAAGAAGTGCGATACATTCTGTCTTGGAAGAAGTGGGGACCAGGGACCTGTTCTAGGGTTCGTGTTGAGTATGTACCTGCACTGTTCTAGAGCAGTGATTTAAGTAGCAGCCACTTTCACTGTGGAGCTCTTCCTACTTTGGATAATCAAATACATTTACAGGAAACAATGTCTTAAGCCAACGACACTGTTTCAGGGTCTTATCCATTCAGACTGTGACTACAGGATAGGAGCAGTATTTTAGTGGAAAAAACATAAGAAGACGCTTCATTTTTTTTTAATGGAATAAGCAAAAATCCAGGAGAAAAACTTAGAAGAAAAGATGTTTTGTTTTGTTTTTTTTTTTAAAAAACTACTCTCAATTTTAATTAAAAAAAAACAAGCAGTAAAACTTATGTTAAAAAAATCTAAATTCTATTTTCGTTTAGGCATAGCTGCTCTTTGGATGTAACCATTGTGAGTGACTTAGTGATTGTAAGCATAAAACTCCAACCATTTCTGTTCTGCTAATCTACACAGCAGCCTGGCTTCAGCTAAGAGGCTTGTTGGCCATAGAAAACTCCAGAACCATCCCCTGAATCAGTCTCTGCATGTCGGATGTCACCGAGGGAGTGCCCTTGTTCCTGCTCAGTGTGATTCAGTGGTTCACACTACTATCTCCTTAACCTTCCTTTGTGTTTTAAAATAAATTGCTTTGTAGGGATTCCAGTCTCTCCTATCTACACTCCGAGTCCAGAAGATACAATAGCTGGCAATATAAAAGGCAAGTAGCGTCATTTTGATTTAATGTCAATTAAAATTTTATGTACCATTCCCTTCCTGGTTTCTGAGCACAGTGCCAAGTCCAGTTGAAGTTCTGGAGTCCTGTGTGGCTTTTGCACACGTGCCCTGGCCATTCTTGATTGTAGTCTGTGTTTTGAAAGGGCACTACCCGATTCAAGGACACTGGATAGAGTTTGGATTATAGATCACTAGTTTGCTCAAAAAACCTTTCATAGTAGCCTCTCTGTCATGCTGGGCCCCCTGTCCCACCCGCAAGTTCTCAATCTGGGAAGTAATCACAGGAAGGAGCAGGGCACACAAGAGAGACGGGCTTGGAGGGAGTCACGGCACAGGCGCATTGGCCAGGCTCTGTTAATCCTGTCATGGTACCTGGACCACACACTGCTGGACGGTATCAGATGAAGGAAGTCTCGCTTAGATGAAGCCAGGGAGGCAGTGACCTTTGGGAAAGCTGCTTCCATGGTGTGGCCTACAGAAGGCTGGGGGACACCACGGCCAGAAGCAGGTGCCCTGGACACAGAGTGGCAGGTGTGTCTGGGAAGCAGTCTCTGGGGTGGAGAAATGAGTAGGAACAGGGGATTTGGTGTAGCACCTACAGAATAATCATTTGTTCCACCTCCCCCCCCCCCCCCCGTTATTGTCGAAACACCAATCTGGTTGCTAAAGGCTTACTAGTGCATAAAGAAAAATTCCCAGAATTCTTAGATATTCTATTCCTGTGGGGTTTGCTGGGATAGAGATGGGGACTCAGAACTCAAACAATTGTGTGTGTGTGTGTGTGTGTGTGTGTGTGTATGTATATATACACGCGCGCGCGCACACACACACATGTACACACATACACACACAAGCACACATGCAAGCACACATATATACCACACACACAAAACAAGCAAAGTTATGTTTCCATTGTGCTGGTTTGCATTCTGTTACTGGACCAAGATGGTAGGTAAAATCAATTTAGAAGGAGGAAAGTTCATGCTTTGTTGGCTGTTGTGCTCTGGACATGTTGAAGCACAGCGAGTGGTGGGAGAGGCCTATGCACCTCAGGGCAGTCAGGAAACAAACAGGAAGAAAGAGAGAGATGGGGTCCAATTTCTTCTCTGAGGGCACATCTCAGTGACCTCAATTCGTTTAACTATGTCCTGCCCCTTAAATGTCCCAGCACTCCTAAATAGTGTCTTTCTTCCCCAAGGGACACGGGAGGCCTGGGGCCTGATGCTCATGGCATTGGATAAGGGGTGGGAAGGGCATGTAGTCTACGGTGTGTGAGCACCAATACTTCTCTTCTGCATCTGCAGTGATGGTAATTTAGGTTCTGGGATGCAGATGAAGAGCGCTTTAGGGGAAAATATGTCAGAGGGGAAAGTTGGGGAAAGCGAGGTTTACAAATTGAAATAGTCATTCTTGGCAGAGTCCTTAGGATAGGATGTCCAGTAAGCAAAAAGCCCATAGGTGTGACAGCGTGGCTAGGAAAGGGAGAGTGGCTGAGAAGGGAAGTGTCGGGATCTTAAGGCAGACTTTGTCAGCTACTGTGAAAAATCAGTATTTGGCATGAGATAGAGTTCTGCACAGAGAAACCTTACGTCCTTACAGTGCTGTGCTGAGAATGAATTGCAGGGGAGAAAGGCAGTGCAGAGACCCAGTGAGAAGCTACAGTCATCCAGGAGGAAGTGGTGGTGTTGGAGATCATCAGCGGAGGACAGCAGAGGGGCAGGTGCTGGATATCCTCCCCAGAGAGAGCCAGCTGGCCTTGGGATTTCTACATTGGGGACAGACTATGTGACAAAGAGAAGACTCTCGATTGACTCCAGGATGCTGGGGCTGTACACACAGAAGGAAGAAGCTGCCCTTTATTGAAACAAAAAGGCTACTAACCAAATGTCTGCATGAGTGAGAGTAGCCCAGGCAGGGGCAACCACAGACACTTGTGGAAACATTCTGTGCTCTGGTTGTTTCTCATTTGCTCTGTGAAATAAGAAGCAAATGTGTTGAGTCAGGGAATGAGGAGGGTGAAGAGGACTGGGTGTGGAGGAAGAAGGTGGGAGAGCTATCCAGGAGTGTGAACTTAGGAAATGTCACAGGACTGCTGGGTGGTACCAGGGGCTCACTCAGTCAGCTATAGCTGGCTCCCTGCCTTAGTGCCACCCTTCTGTTCTACCCATCCCAACTCCTCTGACCAAGCCAGGGAGCTGTGTGACAGTGAGGAAGGTATCAGTTCATGCTTTGGGCATGTGGGCTGGCAGATGGTGGTCACAGTTGACTAGGTGTGTAATCCCCTTAGTGCGGAGGGTCTGTGGCGTGATGCCCATAGAAGGAATCAGCAGGCATCTCCTTAAATATTCTGTATATTAACTAGGTGTTTAGAACAGAAACATTGGGAACACACAAGAATGTTTAGGTCTCCCATTGATAGCCCGTTTGCAGTAATCTCTTTGTTATTCAATTTCTTCTTCTCTCAGAGGAGGCTTGTGGTAACCTCAGAAAAATGGATAATTGAGCTTGGAAAGAAGTTCAGATGTCTGCTACAAAATACCAGGGAAACCTTGAAACATGGCCTGGTGGAAAATAAGTGTTAGCTCAGTTAAATTTGAGGATTCAAAGACACAGTGATCCACTGGAGGTTGCTGGCTTATTAATTCATTCTAATTATTTATTATTATGTTTATATGTCTATACAAGTCTGTGAACATGTATGTGTCCTGCGTTGTGTATGTGAGCGCTTCGGTGTGCACGCACGCATACCTGGAAGTTAGAGAGTCACAAAGGGTGTGTTTCTCTGTTGCTCTTTACCTTATTTTGTGACAAGGCCTCTTCCTGAACCTGGAGGCCAGCAATTTGAGTAGAGTGACCTGCCAGCAAGACCCTGGGATCCTCTCATCTCCATCTCCCAGCATGCACTCCTATGCCTGGAATTTTACATGGTGGCAAGGGTTCACACCCAGCCCTCATCCTATGCAGCACAGACTGATCTCCCAGCTCTGCTAATCTATTCTAAAATACTAGGTTTGGGACTTAATTATTGACAGAGCATATTAGAAATCTATAAGCTACCGGCAGTTGCAGAGCACTGGCTGAAGCTGGCCCCCTCCTACCCCTGAGAATTCTGAAGGCCTGTAGAAGATTTTGTATTCCTATTTATAGTGCTTCTTAATCAGACATGTGCTTTAAGATCCTTTGCTTTAAAGGCAGGTACACACACACACACACACACACACACACACACACCACATACACACAGATACTCACCCATACACCCCCCACATATATCCATGTATATAACCCCCCCCAAACACACACATGCATATACCTTACACATATACATATACACACACAGGTGGAAGGCAAAGGCTAACACTTGAGGTTTTCCTTTGATCTCCACATACAGGGTAGCACAGATGTACTACCCCCACACAACATGCATACACATTATACACACAGCTTCTCACACCAAGGTTATAAGAATGCATTTATAATGTATATACAGAATTGTTGTCGTTAGTTTTAATGCCTTACAGAAGTATATTGTATTAGGTATTATAAGTAGTCTTGCTGTCATTTAAAGTGTATGGAGGAAATACACACATAGGTTATATTCAAAGGCTATGTAGACTGTGTCATTTGAGTTGAAGAACTTGAGCGTGTAAGGACTTTCAATCCTTGAGGAGTGAGGGGATCCCCTGTTGGTACTAAGGAATGACTACACTTACTAATGATTCCAGATGTTGGAGAGTAGTAGACTCCAGTCAGGGCACACTGTGCAGAGTTGACTGCTTTTAGGCTTCTCTTTATCACACAACTGGGTATTGTTGGGGTTTTCCAGACGTGCAGATATGTTATATTTACTTGAGCATTATCACTAGGAAGTAGATGTGTTCACAGTCACTTGTCTAAGGGATCCCTTTAGAAGCGATCAAGGGAGATCTATTATTCCCTTGAAGTGTTTGCTCAAGGAACGCAAGTGTGCAGTCCTCTAGTCCTCCAAGTTCAAGGAACAGTAAGAGGGAAAGCCAAAAGCATTCAAAGCCCGAGTGTCTACGTTATCAGGGAAATCAGGGCAATCTGGGCTGACTCTATAGAGCTGCTCATCAGAGTTGCAGACAGGCCCAGCCCTGTTTTAGGGGAGAATTGCTAGGGAAGAATTCCCTTTTTTTTTAAAGATTTATTTATTATATCTAAGTACACTGTAGCTATCTTCAGATGCACCAGAAGAGACCATCAGATCTAGTGAAGAGATGGGGATTTTTTTTTCTGTTTCAGTTGTGATTGGGATTCCCTGAATTTGAATGCTAGGGAAACAAACTCCAAGCTCCTCAAAGTCTCCAGTGCCTCCTTTAATCCCAAGACTGTCATTCACAGTGAACTGTTCCCCTTCATGTGACCTTCTCAGCCTGCAGCGCTGTTTCTGTGGTCCCCCTGTGTGATTCCAGTAAGAAGTTAACAGGGTGGTACTCCATCTGGTCTTAGCTCCAAGCTTCTCTTGTCAGGAATGTGTCTGTCTTAGTCAGGGTTTCTATTCCTGCACAAACATCACGACCAAGAAGCAAGTTGGGGAGGAAAGGGTTTATTCTGCTTACACTTCCACATTGCTGTTCATTACCAAAAGAAGTCAGGACTGGAACTCAAGCAGGTCAGGAAGCAGGAGCTGATGCAGAGGCCATGGAGGGATGTTTCTTACTGGCTTGCTTCCCCTGGCTTGCTCAGCCTGCTCTCTTATAGAACCCAGGACTACCAGCCCAGGGATGGCACCACCCACAAGGGGCCCTCTCACATTGATCACTAATTGAGAAAATGCCCCACAGCTGGATCTCATGGAGGCACTTCCCCAACTGAAGCTCCTTTCTCTGTGATAACTCCAGCCTGTGTCAAGTTGACACACAGAACCAGCCAGTACAGTGCCTTTGGTCACTTCTGCAGAGGAAGAGAGACTTGATTCTATCATCCTAGATTCTGTGGCTAAACCTCAGAGCTGAACCACCACAGGCAGGTTAACAGGACCATCTATCTCCATGTGTGCACAGCTGTCTCCAGAAAGAATGAAGAGCCCATGAGAGAGTCAGGTCCCCAAACTTGCAGAGATGCTACACAACGAACAATAGTTTGTGGCAGTCTGACAAGGTCAGGGAGTCTGTTCTGGGGTGGGGAACTGTGAGACAGTGGTTAGGAAATACACAAGAAATAAAGGAAGACAGGAACTACTTCTGCAGATTTGTCTGTGCAGATGGGTTTCAGTCCTCTTCCAGTCCCTGGCCCTGAGAATGTTCTTTTCTTGGTCCCTTTCTCATGGGAAGCTATTTGGCCTGCTTTAGGTAAATGGAGGAGGACCGTCCTTCCTGGAACAGTTATCCAGTGCATTCGGCTCAAAATAATCAGTGTATTTGCCATTCTGTGTCTGCAGGGAATGAGTTTCAATACCCACCCTGCTCAGATAACCCAAATCTGCAGATGCTTATGCCTTATGTAAAATACATATTATTCTTATAACCTATACACATCCTTCCATGTCACCACACTATTAAAAATATCTAAAACAAATGCTATTTAAGTTGTTAACACTATATCATTTACGGTGGCCGTTCTCCACCTGTGGGTCTGAGAACCTTTTAGGGGTTGGACAGCCTTTCACGGGGGTCACCTAAGACCATTGGAAAGCACAGATATTTATATTACAATTTATAACAGTAGAAGAATGACAGTTCAAAGTACCAATGAAAATAAGTAATTTTACGGTGTGGCGTGGAGCGTGCTGGTGCTGAAAGCCTCTGTTTGCTGCTGGCTTTGTTGTTTCTGCGTGGAGGTCAGAAGTGGCGGAGATCAGAGATCGCAGTGGCATCTCGCAGGCATCTTGTTTGAGAACCCAAGACCGCTGGTGAGCCATGGTGAGATCGAGGTGGCATGGCGCGGCTCAGTGGGCTTAGGGTTGCCGCCCTCTCCAGGGGACTCCAGATACTACCAAGACCAGGTAGATGAGTTCCATGAAGCTCCATCTTGGGCAGTCCTGGCTAAGGACTGGAACGAAGTCAAGAGTGGGGAGGAGGATGGTGATGAGGAGGAAGAGGTGCTACCTCTAAATATTGATGATGGAGATGACGGAAGATGGAGAGAGTTCGGAGGAGGAGGAGGAGGATGGCGAGGAGGAGGAGGAGGAGGAGGATGGCAAGGAGGATGACCGTGGGAGCTCCGTGCAGAGTGAGGCTGAGACCTCTGTGGATCCTAGCTTGTCCTGAGGTCAGAGAAAAAAAGCATTATTAGGATACAGACTGTGGTTCCAAATCCCGAGGCCATCAGAGTCAGCAAGAAGTAGAAGAGGAGGAAAGAGAGGAAGAGGAGGAGGCACAGATAATTCAGCGCTGCTTGGCCCAAGCCCCGCAAGAGGATGATTTTGGAGTCGCTTGGGTGGAGGCCTTTGCAAAACCGGTGCCTCAGGTGGATGAAGCTGAGACTCGGGTTGTGAAGGATTTGGCTAAAGTCTCAGTAAAAGAGAAGCTGAAAACGTTGAGAAAAGAATCACCAGAGCTCTTGGAGCTCAAAGCCAAGTTGACAGAAGTGAAGGATGAGTCAGAGCCCTTGTTACAGATGGTGGAGAAAGAGGTCATTCCCTCTGGAAAAGGAAGCCAATATCTAAAGACTAAGTATAACCTCTATTTGAACTATTGCGCCAACATTAGCTTTTATTTGATCTTAAAAGCCAGGAGAGTTCCTGCACATGAACATCCTGTTATGGAAAGGCTTGTGACCCACAGAAATCTGATCAACAAGCTATCAGTTATGGATCAGAAACTGTCCTCTGAAATCTGTCACCTACTCACAGCCAAGGATGGTGCTGTAAAGAAAGAACTGAATCCAAAAGCAAAATTTACCAAAACCAAGTCAAAGTCTGTAAAGCAGACTGCAGCTGCTGCTGCCCTGACTGATGATCCTGAGGTTGGAGAGGCTGCTTTACGGTACTATAAGGAAATGGAAGACAGGCAAGAGTTGAAGAGAAAGAAAGAAGGAAACAGTGCTGAAGAACAGGCTCTCGAAGAGAAAATGCAAAGAGAGCCATTACTTATCAGATTGCTAAAAATAGGGGACTTACACCCAGGAGAAAGAAGATTGACAGAAATCCCAGAGTAAAACATAGGGAAAAGTTCAGAAGAGCTAAAATTCTAACACAAAGCCAGGTTCGTGAAGTTAGTAGAGAAGAACAGCGGTTTAGTGGTGAACTCGCTGGCATTCGTGCTGGAGTTAAGAAGAGCATTAAGCTTAATGTTCCCTAGTCAGTCCTTTGCCTAGCAAGACTGGGTGTGCAAAAGTTCAGACATAGGCCAGATGGCATGAAACATACCACTGTGCCTCACTGTCCCTATGGGAGCTCCTGGCTTCCCCTCACCTAATACAAGGGTCCAGGGACTCTAGACCCACTAGTCAGAGCAAATGGGGCATATGAGTGTCTGGTCTTGGAGCTTTAAGACTGGAGGAAGGAGCCACAGGCCAAGGCCTGCTGAGAGAGGTCACCCACACCAGTTCATTGCTGGGTTCCTCAGTTCCTATGCCCCAGCTTAGGACTGCCATTCATGCAACTAAATGTTACTCTCTGTGTGTTTCTGTGTGTATGTTGAGCACAGTGGGACTATACCACCCGCTCTGGGGTCAGGACATGCAGGGGACCCTAATCCTGAAACAGGAACTCAGACCAAAGGGGTCAAGGACTCTGGCTTCCCTTTCCTCCCTCTCCCAATATGCCCACCCTCCTTGGACATTATGAGGAATTTGTGATGAACTGCATGGGAACCATCTTCTTCATATTCCTTTTTGGATAGTTGGTCCATAAAGGGGGTCCCCTGCAGAGCTCCAACCATAACCTGTATGTACTTGGGTCAGCCAGCATAGTGTGGGAAACAGAACTTAGCAATCTGGTCTTCTGCTAAACCAGCTTCGATCACCCATGAATCATTGTTGATAACCACAGGCTGGTTAGCAGTGATGTCATAGGGCTCCAAGACCAGGCTGAGCCAGTCCTGCCCAGCAGATGGGCTGCAGGAGGACCTGGACAGACCGGAATCCCAATGTGCCAATGCACCCCCACGTGCCCTTTTCTTTGACTATAAAGTGAATACCTATCTTACAAGGCTGGTGCTTAACTTTGTTATTCATGCATTCACAATGGAGTCAAACAACAAGCTTGTATTTGAGAAATGTCATTTACTGAGAAGTACCCGATGATGGCACCTGGGTCCCCTGGTGGTGGCAAAGGGTCCAAGCTAACAGGGTTTTCACTCCTCTGTAATGAGAGATTACTCCAAACAGTAGTTTGACAACCAAAGGTCTTTCCTTCAGGTCCACAACCTGACGGCAGTTCCGCTGTGCTTGCTGGAGGTCTGTGTGGGAAGCTGGTGTCTCTGCGTGACCCTCATCCTGGAGGCAGCCTGGCTGGGTTTCTCTGTGGTGCTTTTAGGATGCCCACAGAGTGAGAGCAGAAAAAAAAAAAAAGAAGGTGCAAAGCCTGTGGCAACCTTGGCTCAGAGGTCACAGGCCAATGGTCTGCCTCAGTCTCCTGTTACCGCCCAGTGAGAGAGTTCTAAAGACAATCTCAGCTAAGGAGGAGACTTAAGAAAGCAGAGGGGAGGGGCCTATTTACACAGACAGGAAGACCTGGAGACCTGGGGAGAAGGCATGTGTACAGACAGTTGGAAGATAGAAAGCTGTGTGGCAGGACACATAGAAGGACATACCAGACAGAGGATATTACGGTCTGAACAAAGGTCCTGAGGTAGGCATGTATTAGTACGTGTATTGGCAGTGGCCTCATTGCCTGAATGCTTTCCATCTGGGACATAGTGTAAAGCAATCCCGTGGAAATCAAGAAAGCCAAGTTTGGCATACTTTGGGACTGGATTTACGTTGCTTTCTCATCTTAAAAAATTGAAGAAGGAGCTGAAGAGATGGCTGTCAGTGAATGCCTTCCTCCAAGCACAGGGACGGTTCAGTCCTACACAACCCACCCAAAAAGCTGGGTACCATGACACAGGCCCGTCTTAGCTAGGGTCTCTATCACTGTGATAGAACCCTGTGACCATAAACCACTGTCATTTGACACATCCAGGTACAGTAACCTGGAAGGTGTTCTCCTAGAGCTATGTGACGGTCGTGGCAGGTGCCTGTGACACCCTGGGGTTGAGGGTCCCCAGTGTGACTCCTGCTGCTTAGGCCCCTATTCATCTCTATTCAGTCCCAGGCTGAGAAAAGGCAGTGCAGGCAGAAGCTGATACAGAGGCCAAGAGGGGTGCTGCTTACTGGCTTGCTAGAGCTGCTTTCTTATAGAACCCAGGACCACCTGCCTGGGTGACCCCACCCACATAGGCTGGGCCCTCCCACATCAATCATTAAGAAAATACACTACAGGCTTGCATAGAGGCCATTCTGGAAGCTATAATTCCCAAATGACTCTAGCTTGTCAGGTTGATATAAAAGTAACCAGCTAGATGTCTATCGTCTGAGCCACGGTGAGATGGGCAGCAGGGATGGTCAGATCTGTGGAGCTTCCTGCCTGTGAGTTCAGCCTACTTGGTAAAGTTCTAGACTAATGAGAGACTCTGTCTCAAACGAAGGGTGGAAGCATCTGATAAATGCACATGCACACACACACACACACACACACACACACAGAGAGAGAGAGAGAGAGAGAGAGGTAAATACATTCAAGAAAAATATAAATACATTCAATTAAAAATTCTATTACATAGGAATCTGTTAAATGAAAGTTCTAGCATTTAGTTAGAATGTACTAGCATTTAGCTTGGAAGAAAAAGAAGCCTTTTCATAGGTGTAGATGTTATAATTATTTTACAAACCCAGTTCCACCTTGGGATGTTTATAGACAGTACTTATACCTTTCCAAATCTTCATTTCATTTCCCTTTACAGCGTTGTCTCAAGGGTTAAGAAGGCTGACCAGCCGTAAATCTTTCACAGTCTCTGTTACATAGGCAGTAACCTGGGAGAAGCATGAAGTCTATTTGGGCACGGTGGTCTCTCTGACAGTCTCTTTCTTTGTAGGGTGTGACTGTAACTTGGAAGGCGTTCTCCCAGAGATATGTGACGATCATGGCAGGTGCCTGTGTCGTCCTGGGGTCGAGGGTCCCCAGTGTGACTCCTGCCGCTCAGGCTACTATTCGTTCCCAATATGCCAAGGTAAGAGGGTCAACTGCAGAAGGGCTGGTCACCAGTTCCCAGGCGGATTCCCGAGGAAGCACAGATGGCCCTTCTGTCAGAGCCTCATAGCCTGTGGTTTAACCAGCCCCTCTGCCTTATACACGGATGTGACATTTACTGTCCACTCTTTTCCCCACTCTGTCCTTCCTCCTCTGTGGTAGTCAAGTGCCTGGGCTGTGTCGTTGTCACCTTGGGGTCAAGTCCTGGCTTTGAAGAGTCAGTGATGTCACAGTTTAAGAACCTGCCAGGGCAGGAGAAGGAGACAGGGCTGGCAGGGTGCCACCAGGCTGGATGTCTCATCAGTCCCTGTCTTTGCTGAAATCCTGGAGGATTCCTGGAGAGCCACTGGCCATTTGTTCACACTGGAGCACGAAGAAGCAGCTTCTGGTCTCAATGATGGAGCCAGTGTTAGTAGCCACTGGGTAGGCAAACTGCAGAGAATGATGGCTGAGTCAGAAAAGCCATGAAGGTTCCCCTTTCTCATGTCCTTCTATGTAGGCTGCTACCAGAAGGTAGAGCCCACATTTAGGGTGGGTCTTCACGCATTAATTAAGGCAGTCAAGACAATCCTTACAGACTCGAACAGTCCCCATTGTTGTGAGGGCCACATACGCACTGATGTGGCAAGGAGTGACTTTGCTCAGACATGTTGCTTCTGCCCCCACTTCCTCTGCGTCACTTAAAGAGTCTGTGATCCTTCCCTTTCATGTCTGCCTGCCATGCTCCAGACACCTCCTCTTCTCCCCGCTTCTGCTAGTGGACGGCTCTCATTTGCTGTCATTTCTCAGTCTTCATGTCTCTTAGCACGGAAAGTCTCAGCCTTCCCAGTTCCTGGGTTCCCTAGCAGGAATGTGGAGAGGAAGAGGGAGAAGGTAACCCTTTCTCTCCATACCTTGAGCTGAAGCAGACACGCACACTCAGAAGTGAGGACATGAACGTTTCCTAGGAGAGCACAGGTGGCTTGTCTGAATCCTGACCCAGTACATTCTGTGTCAGACTGTTTGTACAGTTTGGTTAGCTAACTTTGCCCTTGTATGCAATACCAGTTTTGGGGAGTGATCTCCCCAGCGGTGAAGCTTTAGAGCACAAGTTACAGATCACTCACTTTGTTGCTTTAAGCCTCAATAATTGAGAAGCAAAGGGGAGGGTGTTGGAGGCAAAGCTTCCGTTTCAGATGTCTGACAGGGTCCAAACCTAGAGGGAGAGAATGTGAGATGTTCAACTGTACTACAAAGACAAAGCAAAAGGGTCAGTGCTCCGGGATAGGACTACACACTGGACAAACCCTTCTTTCCTCCTTTTAAGTTAACTTGAGCATTCTGTCTCAGCAACAAAAAAACTGACTAGCACATCTTGCTTACCTACCAGGCTGGTAAATAAGGAAATGACTGGAGTTAGTCAATCAAAGGGACTTGGGTCATTGGCCGCATCATTCGCAGTAACCAAATACAAAGCTAGCAATGTCTGGTGTGAACAGTGAGAAGGATGGGGTTGTTTCATCCTGTGATCCTCTACCAAACATTAGAATGGGTCTGTGGTGGAGAAGTGTTCTGTAGCTGACTGTCCCCCACTCTCCTCCCTCAATTGTATCTTAGGTGTGGACTCCCAGAGTATGAGGTAGACAAGAGTTTTCCAGTTACTTTTCTATAAATCCACTGGAGTGCATGCATGCTATTCTCATTTAGTCTCTATCCTTTCATCAAAAGCAGGATATTTGGTGGCTGAAACCATCTCCTCCCTCTCTATGCAACTCTTGTTTCTTCTGGAAAACCAAAAGGCACACCCACAAAGATTTGCACTAAAGGAACCAGCCCCATGGGCGTGGGATTCTGATGCTCTGATGGGTCAAACCTGAGTTCCCACATCCATGGAGGCAGGAACAGCATAAACACATCTGAGCCTCGTGGATGAAGCCAGAAGGACAGATCTCCTGAGGCAAAATCTGAGGTGCAACCAAGGAGTGACAACTGCCTTAGGTCCTCAGTGGTCTGAGGAGGATCTGTCCTTCTGTATCCCAAGGGCAGGGGTTAAGAAGTACTTGGCTTTAACTGTGGCATTCTATTCTTAAAAAGGGACACCTGACCTGACTGGCAGCTGTTCATTCAGTAGCAGAGCATATAACCATGTTGTTTATTCCCTGTTTTAAATGATTGGCGTCAGAGTTTATATATACATATACACATATACACATATGCACATATGCACATATACGCATATACACAAATATACATATACACATATATGCTTGAATTTGCCATCTTGTTAGTTTTCTATAACAGTATGTCTAGATGTCTGCTTCCAAGACAGTGGTTCTCAAGTTGTGTGTCATTACCCTTTTGGGGGTCAGATGACCCTTTCATAGGGGTCGCCCATGACCATCGGAAAACACAGATGTTCACACTTTGATTCATAAGAGTAGCAAAATTACAGTTATAAAATAGCAATGAAAATAATTTTATGGTTGGGGGGGTCACCAGGACATGAGGAACTGTATTAAAGGGTCACAGCTTTAGGAAGACGGTTGAGAATCACCAATCTAAGGTGTTCCAAAGTCTTTGGGGCTCACTGGAAATATCAAAAGGAAGAGTCTCTCTCACTCGAGGCTTTGAGTAACAGCGCTAGTGGAACACTAGCAGACTGGTCCCTGCTGTGCGTGTTTGCTGTCAGCCCTTGTTGGCCCCTGATGTGGTTCTAAGTAGAGAGAGAGTCTCACAGAGATGGGAGCTAACTGGTTCTCTCACCGACCCCTCTTTTTCTCAGCTTCTTCCTCTGTTCTGCTCAGAAGGTGAGGACAGAGGGGGTGTGGCTTAGACCTAGGCATTCAAGCTGCAGTCTTATTCTTATATTTTCTCTCAGTGGGAGCAGTGGGTACTCACGTGGTCCACCTTCCCAGAATCCTGCAGTGCTCATTAAATAACTGTTGTTAGACTTGGATAGGGACGGACTGTTTTTATTCCAGAGGTGGTATCCAGTCTACCCTGAAGTTTCTTACCTCAAGTTTGAGTCTGCAAACATTCAGTTTCTATCCTCTTGTCTTCATTTTTTTTCTTTTTAAAGATAAATTTTGTATCTATTGTTAACTTGTACACACACACACACACCCACACACCCACACACACACACACCCATTTGTGCCATGGGAGTTGTCTCTCTCCATTTACCATGTGGGTTCCAGGGATCAAACTCAGGTCACTAGGCCCTGTGACAGGTTCTGTTATTGGCTAAGCCATTGCACTGGCTTTTTATGTGGTTCCTGGGATTAAACTCAGGCCATGAGGCTTGAGTAGCAAGTGCTTTTACCCACTGAGCCATTTTATAAGCCCTTACGGTCTTTTTCTTTTAGAGAGGGGATTACTAAATCCATTGTGTTACAGAATCAAATTAACATTGCCCTAAATGCTACATCAGATATCTTTGTTGAAGGTATGCCTTTTGTTTTTTGCCTTTTATTGCTTTAAAGATGTAAAAAAAAGTGAATTAAAAACCAAAAAACCAAAAACCACTTTTAAGTTGTTCTCTAAACTGTAGACTTGGAATTATGCTTTTCATTAAACTAATTGACTCCAGACTTTGAAAGTACAAGGCCGTCTTGTTTTATTTTTACTTTGATTCACTCAACTACCCTGTAATTTCATTTCATAGAACCAAACCACCAATAAGAGACTGGCACACAAAACGTACTCGTGGACTTGTGTTCAGTTGCACACGTTTATCTTCAGGCTTGGCACGTGGTCAAGACTTTCTGGGTTGGTCGTAGGTTACCTGGGTGATGTCGGAAGGATCGCTTATCCTTCTTCATTTTTCCTCCTCTCATTTCTGCCTCTCTTCTCCCTCCTCTTCATTTTTCTCTTCATCTCCCCCCTTTTTCTTCCTCCTGTCTGAATTTTCTTTTTCCTGATCTGGTGTGGTTTGGCAGCGCCACAGGGGATACAGGGAATGTGGAAAACAGTGGTTATCTCTGACCATGAGCTGAAGCTACCCTTAAACCTCGGCCACACCCACCTGTGACTGATTCTCCAGAAGACCCCGATCTGGGATGCTCAAGGGAAATCTGGGAAAACAAAAGCCTGTGGCTAGGGGCAGAGAGCCCCCCGGGGGTAAGCCTTGTGCAGTTCAGCCTCAGACTGGCCCTTTATTTTATAGGTCATTTATTTTCCCAAGTAATATCTAAGGCGGTTGCTTGGGAAGGCTTAGAATAGTCTTATAATATTTATGTCCAGTTTCAGAGAACTGGGTTGCGATATGTGTCGTGGGACCTATTGTTGACTGGTAAGGTACCAGTCTATTTTCCTACAAGAAAGGAAAATCTCCCAAACCCTGGGCAATAAAAGCATCCCTTCTATAACAAGGGGCTCTATGTACTTTAATTTGCTTCTTGACTGTGTTATGCTGTGAAGATGGAGAGGGTGGCTACCTCAGTGGTACCTGTCTGGTGGCCATGTTGTAAGGTTCAAGATAACACCTATTAGGGACATGTCCAGGTCAGGACTCATGCTAGGATTTCTAGGGCCATTCATGTTTACTTCACAGACATTTGATTTGTATTCTCTGTGGACCAGGACTGTGCTTGGGGCTAGAGACAGCCGAGACCACTTGAGCTTTGGTTCTTACAGATCAGGCAGATCCAATGTGAAAGTTCAAAATACTCTAAAATATACTTTGAAAATTATTATCATTATTGTGTGTGATGTGTGTGTGTTGGGGGTGTGGGGATAGCATGCCAAGGGAGTTCGTGCATGCAAAGGCATGTGTGTGAACGTCTGGGGACAACTTTGTGGACAACTATCCTTCCACCTTTACATAAAAAATTGAACTCTGCTCTCCTGTCTTGTGTGGCAAACTATCCCTGATCCTAAATCAGAAGCTTGTTAGCCAGAAATGAAGACATTTCTATATCAGATTTTGACAGATCACGGTCAAAATAGGTGTATATTAAAATTTTTGTTTAAGGTTTGGGCATGAGGCCACATGCTTTTAATCCAGGCATTTGGGAGGCAGAGGCAGGTGGAACTCTAAGAGTTCAAGACTAATCTGGTCTACATAAAGAATTTCAGGCCAGACAGGACTATGTAGTGAGACCCTGTCTCAAAAAAGAAGAAAAAAAGGTGTAAAACCCTTCAGGCAGAGGTGTGTGTGTGTGTATGTGTGTGTGTGTGTGTGTGTGTGTGTGTGTGTGAGATATAGATTTGTGTTTGAACTCAAGTCCCACTCCTAAGATGTCTCATTACATATAAACAAGTGTCTGGGATATGTGTGATCTAAACCACAAGTAAGGGGAACTTAGTCTGTGTTAGTTTTATATACCTTAGGAATAGAAGTATTTTAGGCCTAAACAATGTGGAGTAGATGTGGGGGGGGGGTGGGGAGGGAGACAAATACTTCAGAAACTCAAAGGACCCACACTGAGACAAAGAAGAGACTTAGGCTGGTTTGAAAGCTTCCCCATGTTTCCAAGAGTGTGGAAGGGCTGCCAAGGTTGGGGTTGTGGTTTGGAATTTGGCGGTTCTGAGAGCGGCTGGAGTAAAATGAAAGCACCACGGCAGATGGAACGACTCATTTAAAACAGCAGTGTGCTGGAGGTCAAGCCTTCGGTCGACTCCAGAGTGTGACCGCACGGCCGGCAGCAGGCTCTGTGGCTCTGTGACCAGTGTCTGTGCCATCCGCGTGTACAGCAGTGGTCAGTGTCTGTGCCATCCGCGTAGAGCAGCAGGACACTCTGTGCTCCAGGCAGCTGCCTGATGTTTTCCTGCTTGCTTCTCTCTTTGTACTCACTCCCTTAAAGCAGAAGAGAAAGCCTGAATCGGCCAGGCTTTGCAATCATCCCAGGCGTGGGCGCATGCCGAGAGAGATTTATGGTAAGGACTTGGCTGGGGCATTGTGGGTACTGGAAGGTCTAAAATCCACAGGCTAGGCTGCCGGTCTGAAGCGGAGCTGACTCCCCTGCTAAGGTCAGAACACAGGTCTGGAGGAGGAGTCTCTTTCATTTAAGGAAGTGCTCTGAAGGGTCATCTGCTTTACAGGAGTCTGCCAGTAATCTTATCTAAAACATACCTTCTCGCCGCTACCTCGCCTGGTACCTAGCCAAACACCTGGGAACCATGGCGTAGCCTGAGCGGCTCGTAAAACTGGCACAATTAGTCTCCTGTTGCCTTAGCACTCAAATGCATGTCTCTACGCCACATTCTCTCTCCGAGTCGACTTCCTGGACCCATGCATCCTGGTTGTGTGAGAAACAGCATCCCCACTGGGCACAGGAAGGGCACGAGTCCCAGAGGGGTGTGTCCCACGTGGTTCTTCTTTCTACCAGGTTGACAGCGAGGTTTACGCTATCCCTACCTCGATTCTTTGCCCTATAGATACTTTGCAAGGCTGAGAATTCAACTTGTGTTGTAATTCCGCCAGTCTGGGTTGAACGCTGGGCTCTCAGCAATCTGCCTGGGGGCTGTAGGAGATCGGTCCTTCCTGTGGGGAAGACATAAGAACTATGGGGTCATTCATGCTGTGTGAGCTGGACATCAGATTCTAGAACTCTGCTGTGCTGCTTCTGTAGTGAGAACCAGTCAGCCAGTGCCGGGATACTCATTAGCTGACAAAAAGCAAACCAAACCAAAACCCGTCTCAGTTATCAAATCCTCAGACTATTGACTTCATCCATGTTTGATTAGGAGTACTCAGGAGCGGTGTGCTTGCTTCTGTGCTGTAACTTCAAGACGCGTTATCTTTGATCTCCTCATTCCAGGATGGATGGAGTCAATAATGCTTTTATAGGTAGGCTAGAAAGCCAATTCCGGAAGCCCTCAAACCAACTCCAAGAACAGTCATCAGAGTCTGCTCTCCAAAACCAATTCAGAGAATACAGTCATCAGAGTCTGTTCCTGCAGAAAGCCGGCTGGATCTGTACTGATAACTAATTAAACCAAATTGATAGTATAGTTGATACATTTAAAAGGAACCAAAAATCTATATTTGACTCCAAAGAAACAGATCAAGAAGGGACACACACACACACACACACACACACACACACACACGCACGCACGCACACACAGGGAGGGATTAGTTCACACAGTTATGCTTTTGACTGTTAAGCCCAGGATCTGATTTTCCTAAAGTCTACGTTTTTATGTGGTAGAAGGTGTTATGATAGGATCAGGCTAGCCTGGAAGTTACTCTATAGTCCAGACTGAGCTGAAACTTTCAGGAATTCTCCTGCCTCTGCCTCCCAGGGTGCTGTATACTCTGTCTAGCAAGTCTGTTGATCAGAATGTTAATCTCATAGAACAACATATGTTTGTAGTAATGTTGATACTGGTGTTTGATCAAACATGTAGTTACCACAACCTAGCCAAGTTGACTCACAAAAACAACAGTCACAGAGGCCGAGAATATTTCTCTAGAAATCTACCAGAGGTAGAGACTTAATCTCTACAAACAGAAGCTTGGCAGGGCCTCAGGGCCAGGAAGAAACCTTGGTGGGGGACATACACTATCCATGTCCTTGTTCAGGTGACTCCCAACAGCAGGCAGCATGGCATTAGACAAGTTTCCCACACACAGCTTTGTGAGGGGAAGGACTCTTTACACTGCACCAGTGATTCTTTAACTCCCCGTCTAGAATTTTAGCTCTTTGAGATCAGGGATGCATGTTTTAATGTTTTCCCACAACACATACCTAGCCATGCTAACATGAAATACAGCAGAACGCTGATCGATCGATCGATCGATTGTTGTCTGCGGGAATGATGGCTGTGGCTAGGAGGTGGGGTGGAGCACATTCTCTCAAGCTGTCACTATGACCCGTTGGATTCCCAGGCCATTTGTTAATGAGGAAAGCAGCCTGTTCCACTCTCTCAGAGTTTGACTATAGTGACAGCAGGACAGACATGTTGGGCCCTCTCATTCATACTAAAAAGCCCCTTCCGAGTGAGTCTCCATGTACCTCTGGCCACATCCTGCCTGAGAATGAAAAGAGAAAACATGGCCTCTGTCTTGCCCCCTCAAGACTTTTTGCTCTAAAGTTTAGTCACATGTCTCTCAGATCCCAAGGCTTCCCATGTACACAACAAACACCAGATAGGGGACTTTACCTATGGCTGGTTCCTTCTCTAGGGTCCCAGCTAGTATGGGAATTTGGTGACCTTGCAAATGAGATTGTCACACACACACACACACACACACACACACACACACACACACACACACTCACACCACAGATATGCACGCATGCACAATTAATTTTTATTTATTGATTTTTTACTGAGCGTATTGAACATAAACTTGGCAGTCAGAAGGGCTAATTCATCGTGCCCATTCACCCAGTGTGGAACAGCCAAAGGGACACATCTGGGGAGAAGGAAACCGGAAAAGAGATGTCAGAAGGAACAAACACAGAGTGACTCCTCGGTGCCCAATATTTCCCATGCTTCCTGGCTGATAATTCTCTAATGACCTCAGGAGAGAGATTTGTTATCAGCTCCAGTTTACAGAAGGACAAACTGAGGTCTAAAGAGGCTAAGCAAGTCACTCATACATGAGTGCGTGAGTGTAGTGTCACAGTTGATGTTTGGATCCAAATGAGTGTGACCCTGTGGAGGTGGGTGGGGAGGAGGAATTCTTTGCTTCATAGACGAATCTAGTAACTTCAAGAATACCTTTTGGCTTCTGAACTTGGCCATGTAACTGTGGAATTCAGTGAGATTGTCTCTCCGGTTCCTTCCAGATCTTGTAATGATGGGAGACTCTTGGCAGTAAGAAGTTAGCCAGGCCGTTCACCCTGGTTATGTCCCCCAGCAGTAGGGTCTGAACAGTGCAAACAGGCATGACACCAAGCAACTGTGGACCTGAGAGAGTGTATAAATACAGAGCCATAGGAACCTGGCCCAGTGGAGGGGAGCCAGCGGGGGGGGGGGGGGTAGAATCCCTCCCCTCTGCCCTGCCTGCTTACTCACTTAGACAGAGCTGCTGGGATAGGACAAAGGATTCCGGAATGGATTTCCCCACCCATTCCCCGCCCAGCCTGTGTAACTCTTTCCATGATGGTTTAGCTACACTAGGCCCATGAGAAAATGAATATGAAGAGAACAGGAAACTGAGGACATCCACAAGCTGACCTGGACTGGAATAGTTTGATCCCAATGGGATGCGGCATTGGCACCTACCCTCAAGTGACTTACGTGTCTCTTCCTTCCTTTCTTCCTCCTCCTCCTCTGAACGCCATCATTGAACATGAGCAGGATGCCCAGGCCCCCTTTCCACCAGTCAGTCTTGCTGAGTATAGAACTCTTGTCCTCATAAGTCCTGACTGTGAGGGACATTGTTTACTTGTCAAGTTTTAATTCTTATCACATAGATAGGACCAGCCCCATGTGAGGGAGGGGAAACTGAGGCTGAGCTCAATCAAGGAGGTGAATCTGGAACTTGAATTTGTGTCGTTCTGGTCCTATCTAAGGGTTCCTGTCCAGGACCCTGCTCTATGTACTCTATAATGCATGCCTGAGTCTGATCAGCTCTTGAATTTGTGTCGTTCTGGTCCTATCTAAGGGTTCCTGTCCAGGACCCTGCCCTATGTACTCTATAATGCATGCCTGAGTCTGATCAGCTCTTTCTTTCAGCTTGCCAGTGTTCGACTATTGGATCCTATCCAGTGCCCTGTGACCCGGGGACTGGCCAGTGTGAATGCCTCCCTGGAATAACCGGGAAGCAGTGTGACAGGTGTCTTTCAGGAGTCTATGACTTTCCCTACTGCCAAGGTAAGGGAGCCGGCAGCATGCTAGAGGCATGGTCCTCGTCTGGGTGGGTGCAGCCGACCTCTCGGAGAAGCCTGATGAGTGTTCTCTACATCGACTCAAGCCACCCTGAGTATTTGGTTCAGTCTTCCCCATGCTAGTTTTACCAGAAGTATGTGCACCATAACTCAGCCCCAGAGACAGTCAGTGCCTGATGAGAACAACTTAATACCCGTTCATAAGCAATCTGGGTTTCTCAGTCCTCTCATGTTCCTCTGCACCAACGAAGTCAATGTGACCCCATGAATTTGCCCTTGCATTGTTTGACACCCACCCAAACCCCATGCACCAAGGCACCATGCCTCTCTCCCTAGTGACTCTCAGTGCTGATATGGGCTTCGTAAGATCTTTGCTGTAGGCTGAGAGAGGGACCAGGGATGTGTTCTGCCTCTTTTCCCAACAATTCTCCCAAGCTCTTTTGATGTGGCAGCCCCAGGCCTGCCGGTAGTTCTGGCCTGGTGATTTCAGAGTTCTCTTGTGCTACAGAGGGGGGAAGTTTGTAGACTGACCCAGACTTGCCATCAGAAAAACATGGTTTTCCTGGTTTCTGGGGACACTGAGGGGGAAAGCATCAAGATCTGGATGGGACTAGGTAGAAGAGGGGATTATATTTTCCACAACTTTCTTAATCAGAATTGTCCAGACGAGGGCAGAAAGTGCAGACATCAGTAACAGGGCTTGCCCCGAGAAGGCCTGTGCATCCCTGTGTGGTCATCAGGTTTGTAAGCGCTGTGGTAAAGTAGCCAGAGCTATACCAGAGCTGGAGAGTGACACAGGCCATGTTGGGAGGAACCCAGGGCAGGCGTGTTCAGTATGGAAAAGGAAAGAAAATGAGGTGTAGGCTGCCAGAGAAAGATGGAAACACAAGAAACAGAGACACACTTACAAAGGGGAAACACAGGGGAAATGCAAAGGGGCAATTGTAAGGATATACGTTCCTGTTGTGGATATGGCCCAATGGGGAAAACTAGCCATCGAAGCAGGCTCAAACAGGCTCCTGTCGCAAGTGCTCAGCTATAGCCTCTGCAGGCAAAGGCAGGAAGGCACATCAGCTTTGTCACCAAGAACTTCAGTACACGCGGGGACAGGGAGAATAGTAATCATTTGTTTTCTTCTGAACTTTTTTTGAATGGACATTTATTTATTTATAACATTTTTTTAAAAGAGGTGCAATATCGCCCTCTTCTGGACAATTCTAAAGACGCTCAAAGTTTCAGTATAACCATCGTCTGTTAGAAGGGAAGTTCTGCAGGGGAAGTAGGGGAGGATCTGGGAGGAGTTGAGGGAGGGGAAGAGAATGTGACCAAAATATATTACATGTAATTCTCAAAGACAAGTCAAAATATATATTGAAAATGAAGGATAGGAAGCATTAAACTCAGGAAGGAAGTTGTGTTCCTAGGCAGGGCAGAGTTCCTGAGTGTCAGATGAGTCAGAGTAGACCAAGCATAAAAAAAAAAAAAAGCAAAAATCTGAAGAAAAAAAATCTGAAGCATCTAAATCATCAGCCAGATGTTTGTAACATTTCTGAATCGTACACAGGGCCCAGCAGTGTTTGTGATCCAGCCGGAACCCTTGACTCCAGCTTGGTAAGTAGGGGCCTCTGAAATGTCAGGACTATCCCCCTGAAATTAACATAAGACACAATTTGCTTAAATTGGGCAACCTCACCATGGTTTTAAATTCAAGATACATATGTATAGTTTTTAAATTTATTTATTATTATATGTGTAAGTACAGTGTAGCTGTCTTCAGACACCGGAAGAGGGCGTCAGATCTCATTGCGGATGGTTGTGAGCCACCATGTGGTTGCTGGGATTTGAACTCTGGACCTCTGGAAGAGCAGATGGTGCTCTTAACCACTGAGCCATCTCTCCATAAACAAAAGAATAAGGTTTATTTAAATCTCATATCCTAGAGTCCCGGAGTTAGTTCTTTCTGGAGGTTACTTACAGGGGACTCAAGTTCAATTCCCAACACCCACATGGTGACTTACAGCTATCCACTTCTAGGGGATCAGGTGCCTATTTCTGGCCTCCTTGGGCACCAGTCACATATATGGTGTGCAGACATACACGGAGGTAATACACTCAAATACATCAAATAAAAATACCCCCTTTTTATTTTATTTTATTTTATTACAATCCAGTCGTTGCCTCCACAATTTCTCATCCCATTCCTCCTCCTCCTACCTCCAAGAGGAAGTCCCCACCCTTCTGACCTCCCATCCCTCTACTTGTCTCCCCACTCCCTGGGGCCTCAAGTCTCTTGAGGGTTGGGTGAGTCTTCTCTCACTGAGGCCAGAGCAGGCAGTCCTCTGCTGTATATCTGTCCGGGACCTCTTATTGGTTGGGTGTAAGTATCTGTTTCTGTTTCAGTCAGCTGCTTGTTGGGTCTCTCAGAGGACGGCCATGCTAGGCTTCGTCTGTAACTATACCACAGCATCAGTAATAGTGTCAGGCCTTGGAGCCTCCCCTTGAGATGGATTCCAAGTGGGGGCCAGTCACTGGACAGTCTTTCCCTCAGTCTCCTCTCCATTTTTGTCCCTGCAGTTCCTTTAGACAGGAACAATTCTGGGTCAGAGTTTTTGACTGTGGGATGGCGACCCCATCCCTCCACCTGATGCCCAGTCTTTCTACTTGAGGTGGACTCTACAAGTTCCCTCTCCCCACTGTTGGGCATTTTATCTAAGGTCCCTCCCTTTGAATCCTGAGTGTCTCTCACCTCCTAGATCCCTGGTATATTCTAGAGGGTTCCCCCAACTTCTGTACCCCCAGGTTGCATATTTCCATTTATTTTGCTGGCTCTTGGGGCTTCTCTCCTGTTCCCCCCAATACCTGATCATGTTCCCCTTTTCGCATCCCCCTCCCCTCTCCACCCAAGTCCCTCCCTCTGCCTCCCATGATTATTTTCTTCTCCCTCCCAAGTGGGATTGAAGCATCCTCACTTGGACCCTTCTGCTTGTTAACCTTCTTGAGTTCTGTGGATTGTATCCTGGGTATTCTGTACTCTTTTGACTAAAATCCTCTTAATAGTGAGTACATGCCATGCATGTCTTTTGGGGCCTGAGATACCTCACTCAGGATATTTTCTAGTTCCATCTATTTGCCTGCAAAACTCATGATGTCCTCGTTCTTTTTTTTTTCCAGAATAAAGCAATTATTTTTTAATTTTTTATTAGATATTTTCTTTATTCACATTTCAAATGTTATCCCCTCTCCTTGTTTTCCCTCCAAAAAACCACTATCCCATTCTCCCTCCCTGCTCACTAACCCACCCATTCCCACTTCCCTGTTCTAGCATTCCCCTACACTGGGGCATTGAGCCTTCACAGGACTGAGGGCCTCTCCTCTCATTGAGGTCCTACAAGGCCATCCTCCGCTACATATGCGGCTGGAGCCATGGGTCCCTCCATGTGTCTATACTCTTTGGTTAGTGGTTTAGTCCCTGGGAGCTCTGGGAGTACTGGTAATAAGGACACCTGCTCCACTATGTTCATAGTAGCCTTATTTATAATAGTCAGAAGCTGGACAGAACCCAGATGTCCTTCAATGGAGGAATGGATACAGAAAATGTGGTATATTTACGCAATGGAGTACTACTCAGCTATTAAAAACAATGAATTCATGAAATTCTTAGGCAACTGGCTGGAACTAGAAAATATCATCCTGAGTGAGGCAACCCAATCACAAAAGAACACACATGGTATGCACTCACTGATAAGTGGATATTAGCCCAGAAGCTCAGAATACCTAAGATATAATTCACAGATCACATGAAGCTCAAGAAGAATGAAGATGGCCTAATTCTTAACAGCTGAATAGTATTCCATTGTGTAAATATACCACATATTCTGTATCCATTCTTTCATCATAGGACATCTGGATTGTTACCAGCTTCTGGGTATCACCGATAAGGCCTCTATGAACACAGTAGAGCACATGTCCCTGTGGCATGGTGGGGCATCTTTTGGTTGTATGTACGAGAGTGGTATAGCTGGGCCTTCAGGTAGATCTATTTCAAATTTTCTTAGGAACCTTCAGACTGATTTCCAGAGTGGTTGTAGCAGTTTGCAATCCCAACCAGCAATGGAGGAGTGTTCCTCTTTCTCCACATCCTCACCAACATGTGATGCCACCTGAGTTTTTGATCTTAGCCATTCTGACTGGTGTAAGGTGGACTCTCAGGGTTGTTTTGATTTGCATTTCCCTGATGACTAAGGATGCTGAACATTTCTTTAGGTGCTTTTTAGCCATTGGAGATTCCTCTGTTGTGAATTCTCTGTTTAGCTTTGTACCACATTTTTTTAATTGGGTTATTTGGTTTTTTGGAGGTTAGCTTCTTGAGTTCTTTATATTTTGGATATTAGCCCTCTGTCAGATGTTGGGTTCGTGACAATTTTTTTCCCAATCTGTAGGTTGATGATTTGTCCTAATAACAATGTCCTTTGCCTTACAGAAGTTTTTCAGTTTCATGAGGTCCCATTTATCAATTCTTGATCTTAGAGCCTAAGCCATTGGAGTTCTATTTAGGAAATTTTCCCCTGTGCCAATGAGTTCAAGGCTCTTTCTCACATTCTCTTCAATTAGATTCAGTGTATCTGGTTTTATGTTGAGATCCTTGATTCACTGGGACTTGAATTTTGCGAAAGGTGTCAAATATGGGTCTATTTTCATTTTTCTACATACAGACAGCCAGTTAGACCACAGTCATTTATTGAAGGTACTTTCTTTTTTCCATTGTATATCTTTGGGTTCTTTTTCAAAGTGTCTGTAAGTGTGTGGTTTTATTTCTGGGTCTTCAATTATATTCCACTGATCTACCTGCCTGTCTGTGTACCAATACCATGCAGTTTTTATCACTATTTCTCTGTAGTACAGCTTGAGGTCAGGGATACTGATTCTCCCAGAAGTTCTTTTATTGTTGAGAATAGTTATCCTGGGCTTTTTGTTATTCTAGATGAATTTGAGAATTGCTCTTTCTAACTCTATGAAGAATTGAGTTGGAATTTTGATAGGAATTGCATTGAATCTGTAGATTGCTTTTAGCAGAATGACAATTTTGTTATATTAATCCTGCCAATCCATGAGCCCGGGAGATCTTTCCATCTTCTGAGGTCTTCTTCAATTTCTTTCTTCAGAGACTTGAAGTTCTAGTCATACAGATCTTTCACTTGTTTGGTTAGAGTCACACCAAGATACTTTATATTGTTTGTGGCTATTGTGAAGGGTGTCATTTCCCTAATTTCTTTCACAGCCTGTTTATCCTTTGAGTATAGGAAGGCTACTGATTTGCTTGAGTTAATTTTATATCCGGCCACTTTGCTGAAGTTGTTTATCAGCTGTAGGAGTTCTCTGGTGGAGTTCTTTGGGTCACTTAAGTATACTATCATATCATCTGCAAATAGTGATAGTTTGACTTCTTCCTTTCCAATTATTATCCCTTTGACCTCCTTTTGTTGTCTAATTGCTCTAGCTAGAATTTCAAGTACTATATTGAATAAATATGGAGAGAGAGGGCAGCCTTGTCTAGTCCCTGATTTTAGTGGGATTGCATCAAGTTTCTCTCCATTTAGTTTGATATTGGCTACTGGTTTTCTGTATATTACTTTTACTATGTTTAGGTGTGAACCTTAAATTTCTGATCTTTCCAAGACTTTTAACATGAAAGGATGCTGAATTTTGTCAAATGCATTTTCAGTATCTAATGAAATGACCATGTGTTATTTTTTCTTTGAGTTTGTTTATGTAGTGGATTACATTGATGGATTTCCACATATTGAACCATCCCTGTATTCCTGGGATGAAGCCTACTTGATTGTGGTGAATGATTGTTTTGATGTATTCTTGGGTTCTGTTGGCAAGAATTTTATTGAGTATTTTTGCATCAATATTCATAAGGGAAATTGGTCTGAAGTTCTCTTTCTTTGTTGGATCTTTGTGTGGATTTGGTATCAGTGTAACTGTGGCTTCATAGAATGAGTGGGGTAGTGTTCCTTCTGTTTCTATTTTGTAGTATAGTTTGAAAAATATTGGTGTTAGGTCTTCTTTGAAGGTCTGATAGAATTCTGTACTAAAACCATCTGGTCCTGTGCTTTTTTTGGTTGGGAGACTTTGAATGAGGGCTTCCATTTCTTTAGGGGTTATGGGACTGTTAGATGGTCTATCTGATCCTAATTTAACTTTGGTATTTGGTATCTGCCTAGAAAATTGTCCATTTCATCCAGATTTTCCTGTTGTATTGAGTATAAGCTTTTGTAGTAGGATCTGATGATTTTTTTAATTTCCTCAGTTTCTGTTGTTATATCTCCCTTTTCATTTCTAATTTTGTTAATTTAGATACTGTCTCTGTGCCATCTGGTTAGTCTGGCTAAGGGTTTATCTATCTTGTTGATCTCAAAGAACCAGCTCCTGGTTTTGTTGATTCTTTGCATAGTTCTTTTTGTTTCTACTTGGTTGATTTCAGTCCTGAGTTTGATGATTTCCTACTGTCTACTCCTCTTGGGTTTATTAGCTTCTTTCTGTTCTAGAGCTTTTAGGTGTGCTGTTAGGCTGCTAGTGTATGCTCTCTCCAGTTTCTTTTTGGAGGTACTCAGAGCTATGAGTTTTCCTCTTAGCACTGCTTTCATTGTGTCCCATAAGTTTGGGTGTGTTGTGTCTTCGTTTTCATTAAATTCTAAAAAGTCTTTGATTTCTTTCCTTATTTCTTCCTTGACCAAGGTATCATTAAGTGGAGCATTGTTCAGCTTCCAAGTGTATGTAGGATTTCTGTTGTTTTTGTTGGTATTGAAGACCAGCCTTAATACATAGTGATCTGATAGGAGGCATGGGATTATTTCAATCTCATAATCTGTTGAGGTGTTTTGTGTAACAAAACACATAATCTGTGTTTTGTGACCAATAATATGATCAGTTTTGGAGAAGGTACCATGAGGTCCTGAGAAGAAGGTATATTCTTTTGATTTAGGATGAAATGTTCTATAGATATCTGTTAAATCCATTTGATCCATAACTTCTGTTAGTTTCACTGTGTCTGTTTAGTTTGTATTTCCCTGATCTGTCCATTGATGAGGGTGGGGTGTTGAAGTCACTCATAATTGTTGTGTGAGGTGCAATGTGTGCTTTGAGCTTTGGTAAAGTTTCTTTTATGAATGTGGGTGACCTTGCATTTGGAGCATAGATGTTCAGAATTGAGAGCTCTTTTTGGTAGATTTTTCCTTTGATGAGTATGAAGTGTCCATCTGTGCCTTTTTGATGACTTTTGGTTGAAAGTCGATTTTATCTGACATTAGAATAGCTACTCCAGCTTGTTTCCTGGGACCATTTGCTTGGAAAATTGTTTTCCAGCCTTTTACTCTGAGGTAGTATTTGTCTTTGACACTGAGGTGTGTTTCTTGTATGCAGCAAAATTCTGGGTCCTGTTTATGTATCTAGTCTGTTAGTCTATGTCTTTTTATTGGGGAATTGAGTCCTTTGATGTTAAGAGATATTAAGGAATAGTGCTTGTTGCTTCCTGTTAGTTTTGATGTTATTTTTATGTTTGTGTGGCTATCTTCTTTTGGGTTTATAGAAAGAAGATTACTTTCTTGTTTTTTCTAGGATGTAGTTTCCCTCCTTGTGTTGGCGTTTTCCATCTACTATCCTTTGTAGGGCTGGATTTGTAGAAAGATATTGTGTAAATTTGGTTTTATCATGGAATATCTTGGTTTCTCCATCTATGGTGATTGAGAGTTTTGCTGAGTACAGTAGTCTGGGGGGGGCATTTTTGTTCTCTTAGGGTCTGTATGATATCTGTCCAGGATCTTCTAGCTTTTATTGTCTCTGGTGAGATGTCTGGTGTAATTCTGATAAGTCTGCCTTTATAAGTTACTTGACCTTTTTCCTTTACTGCTTTTAATATTCTTTCTTTGTTTAGTGCATTTCGTGTTTTGATTATTATGTACCAGGAGGACTTTCTGTTCTGGTCCAGTCTGTTTGGAGTTCTGTAGGCTTCTTGTATGTTCATGGACATCTCTTTCTTTAGATTAGGGAAGTTTTCTTCTATAATTTTGTTGAAGATATTTACTGGCCCTTTAAGTTGTAAATCTTCACTCTCTTCTTTACCTAAAATCCTTAGGTTTGGTCTTCTCATGGTGTCCTGGATTTCCTGGATGTTTTTGGGTTACAAGCTTTTGTATTTTGCATTTTCTTTGACTGTTGAATCAAATGTTTTCTATGGTATCTTCAGTACCTGAGTTTCTTTCTTCTATCTTTTGTATTCGGTTGCTGATGCTTGCATCTATGACTCCTGATTTCTTTCCAAGGTTTTTTATCTCCAGAGTTGCCCCTCTTTATGATTTCTTCATTGTTTCTACTTCCATTTTTAGATCTTGGATGGTTTTGTTCAGTTCCTTCACTTGTTTATTTGTGTTTTCCTGTAATTCTTTAAGGGATTTTTTTTGTTTCCTCTTTAAGGACTTCTACCTGTTGATCGATGTTTTCCTGTATTTCTTTAAGGGAGTTATTTATGTCCTACTTGAAGTCCTCTATCAGAATCATGAGATGTGATTTTAAATCGAACTCTTGTTTTTCCAGTGTGTTGGAGTATCTGGGACTTGCTGTTTTGGAAGAACTGTGTTCTGATGTTGCCAAGTAGCCTTGGTTCTGTTGGTAGGGTTCTTGTGCTTGCCTTTCGCCATCTGGTTATCTCTGGTGTTAGTTGGTCTTGCTGTCTCTGGCTAGAGCTTGTCCCTCCTGTGAGCCTGTAAGCCTGTGTCTGTACTCCTGGGAGACCAACTCTCTCCTGGCAGGGTCTGCACAGAAGGCTGTGCAACTGCTGGGCTCCCTGGTGCAAATGGCAACCTGAAGGCTCCTGTCCCAGCTGATCCACTGATCGTATGCTCTGTGTACTCCTAGCTGTTTCCCTCCAGAAAGACATTAGAGAGAAAGTTGAGATCTCACCTCCGCACTCAGAAGTGAAAGCGCTGCTAGGAGATCATGCTCTCCTGGGGAGTTGTGCACAGAAGGCTATCGAACTGCTGGACTCCCTGGTGCAAATCACTTGCCAGGTTCTGATGGAGCCAAAATATATTGTCTTCTGCTGCTGATGGTCTTGTGCTTGCCTCTCTACATCTGGCTATCTCTGGTATTAACTGGCCTGGGTGTCTCTGTCTGGAACCTGCCTCCTGGGTCCCTGGGTTGCTGCAGGTCTCCTGGGAGACCTGTGGCCCTGACTGTAGCATATCTCCGGAGAGGCTTTCAGACTGTGGGGTCTTCAGAGAAGCAGGCAAGCTGATGATCTGCCCCGTTGGAAGGCACAGGCCAGAAGGGGGATGGGTCCTGTCTGCTGGGTTCCTTGGGATTCCCAGCTGCTGCAGAGTAACTACTTTTTTTTTTAAAGGTCAAAAGACTCTTTAAAGTAACCCTGAGCTTTAATGAATCCCCTGGCTTATCTTTCATGGTCAAAATTTATTTTGCTAACAAAGCTTTGCTCAAAACACGTGTTTGAAACAGATCTTGATTTTAAAACACCAAACGTCAGTTTGATTTACATTTCCAGGGTTATTGCCAGTGCAAGCAGCATGTTGCAAGTCCTACATGTAGTGTCTGTAAACCATTATATTGGGATCTGTCCAAAGGAAACCCCCACGGATGCTCAGGTGAGCTGCCGCATGTATTACCACATATTTAATGATCCTTGCTTTACTTTTGCCTTCCCAGTGCCAACATCGACAAGACAGCACTTCTTTTTCTTTTTATTGAACATAGATTCTTCTCTCAGATTATTTATCCCAACCAGTTCCCCCCATTCACTCCTTCCAGCTCCCTACCACCTCCACCTCCCCCAGATTCACCTCTCCCTCCCCTGCTTCCTTTTTAGAAAATAACAGACTCCAAGGCATAACAGTCAAACAGGACAAGAAAGATACAATAAGACAAGGCAAAGAAAAAGCCCTCATATCAAGGCTGGATAAGGCAACCCACAAGAAAGAAAGGGTCTCAAGAGCAGGGAAAGAGTGAGAGACATACCTGCTCCTGCTATTAAGAGTCCCACTGAGGAACCACCAGACTGATTTCCAGAGAGGTTGTACCAGCTACCAGAGAACCCCATTATATCACTCCTGGGCATGCACCCAGAGGATTCCCCAGCATGTAATAAGGACACATGCTCCACTATGTTCATAGCAGCCCTATTTATAATAGCCAGAAGCTGGGAAGAACCCAGATGTCCCTCAATGGAGGAACGGATACAGAAGATATGGTATATTTACACTATGGAATACTACTCAGCTATTAAAAACAATGAATTCATGAAATTCTTAGGCAAATGGGTGGAACTGGAAAATATCATCCTAAGTAAGGTAACCCAATCACAAAAGAACACATATGGTATGCGCTCACTGATAAGTGGATATTAGCCCAGAAGCTCAGAATACCCAAGACACAATTCACATATCAAATGATGCCCAAGAAGAAGGAAGGAGAGAGGCCCCTGGTCTGGAAAGACTGGATGTAGCAGTGTAGGGGAATACCAGGACAGGGAAGTGGGAGGGGGTTGATTGGGGAACAGGGGGAGGGAAGAGGGCTTATGGGACTTTTGGGGAGGGGGGAACCAGGAAAGGGGAAATCATTTGAAATGTAAATAAAGAATATATCTAATAAAAAAAGGAGTCCCACAAAAACACCCAGCTAACAGACATAGCATTATGCAGAGGACCTGGTGCAGACCCCTGCAGGCCCCCGTGATAGTGGCTTCAGTCTCTGTGAGCCCATGGGAGCCCTGCTTAGTTGATTTGGTGGGCTATGTTAAGAGAGCTCTGTGTCAAACCAATTTGATTTGTTCAACACGCTGCATAGCCTTGTGGTGTCCCCCACCTCCATTCAGGGTAGATCTGCCATTTTCTGTTAAAGATTTATCTATACTGTTTCCATTTGAATTTTGTTATTTGAGAAGGCCTTCGAACTCTTTGTCTTTATAGACTACTCTTTCTGGCTAATTACAATTTTAATTGTAATGCACATAATATAACAATTACATGTACCTACATCTTCATTTTATACAATTATTAAAGCCAGGATACCAAGTAAAAACACATAACAAACGGTCTAAGTGAAATGACCGCGTTTAGGGCAAGTGTATCTTTTTATTCAGGCACATCAATAATGACCTTGACATTGCAAACATTTTTAAACTCTGTGCTGCAGTAGCCATAAGCTAGCCATTACTCTAGATGGATTGTATTGATTGATCTGTCTACTAACCTTAGAAAACAATCCTGATTTAGGCCCTAGCAGTGCAGGGTGAATGTTGCTTAAGTCCGAAGGAAAGTCCAACCTCATGAGTTTTGCCGTAGGCATGTAATGTCCCTAGGGCCAGGGAACTGTTCCTGTGCCCTGGATCACAGAAACCCTGTTTTATCTCCACAGAGTGCCAGTGCCACGAGGCAGGGACAGTGAGCGGAATTGGAGAGTGTGGGCAGGTAACGTGGGGCATCTTTCCACGTGATGGCCGTGGGATGCTGCAGTGGTCGATCGTGGGATTTCTGGAGCAGGGTACCAGTCCCGAGCTAGTCGTCCTGACCCTGGGCCTGCTTTCCTAGTCTTGGCTACCCCGCTTCCTGTTGTATGATGAGCCCACTTCCAATCCTGAAGGTTAGTGAATCCTGTGTATCAAGTGCTGCTCTCTGTCTCATTGTTCTACAGGCGGATGGCGACTGCAGCTGCAAAGCCCACGTAACTGGTGATGCCTGTGACACCTGTGAAGATGGGTATTTTTCTTTGGAGAAGAGCAATTACTTTGGCTGTCAAGGTAAATACATTTGGCAGGGTTTCAGCAAAGTCCAAGTGCTAAAGGATAGAGACTGCTGGAATTCCTGCCTTGACTGTATGCGGATGGCTTTCAAGGATGGAGCTCGGACGTTCTCTCTTGAGAACTTAGCCAAATATTGTGTTGGCACTTGCACTGAACCTCAGGTGGTGCTGTTTCCACTTCTTTTCTACCAGGACACTGTTAGTTCATTTACACTACATAGGTGGGGTGGAGGCTGTGTGCTAATATTGACTAACACCAAGGCTTAGTCACCTTGAAGCTGCATTTTAACTAAAAAGCCAGATAATTCGATATAGGCTTGTATTAAATAATGAAATTTCAGAAGTGGGTGGCCTACAAGGCTTACTCTTGACTTCCACATGGGCCACCCCATGAAAGTTATTTACAGCAATGCCTTTCTCTCTGTGTGTGCATGTATGCGTGTGTGCGTGTGTGTATGTGTGTGCGTGCGTGTGTGCATGTGTGTGTACGTGTGTGCGTGTGTGTGTGTGTACGTGTGCGCGTGTGTGTGCATGTGTGCGTGCGCGCGTGTGTGTGTGTGTGTGTGTGTACACGTGCGTGTGTGTGTGTGTGTGTGTGTGTGTGTGTATTCATGTTCATGTATATGTGTGCTTCCGTGTATGGAGGCTAGAGGTCCATGTCAGGTACCCCCTTCAGTTGATTTCCACTTTATTTTTTGAGACAGGGTCATTCCTAAACTTGGGACTTGCTAATTTGGCTATCTCTAATCAGTAGGTACCAGGGCTCCTTCTTCCTCTGCACTGTCAGCGCTGAAATTACAGGTGTCTGCTGCTATTCTTTCCACATCTGTGTGGTATGACAGGATTTTCCTTGTCCAACTACACTTAAATACTAGGGCAGCAGGATGCCTGTGATTGGACAGGGAAAAGGGAGGTGGAGCCAAGAGTTGCAGAGACAGAGAGTGGGGGAGAAGGGGGAAGGCCAAGATGGAGGAGGATAGACAGGAGGAAGAACCTGACCCAGTGTGGCTTTAAATAGCCACAGGTAGTTATGACATCATAAGGTTAGAATAATTGGGATAATTTGTCTAATCTGGGTGGGCAGCTTTTATCATTATCAGTTGGTTCTGAAATTACTGTATTGGCATCTTGTAAACTGAGAATTTGTTGATACATAAATCTAATTGGTTAATTATAATCGTCAAGAGTTTTGATTTACTTGGTTACTGGAAGGCGGGACTGCCGATTACAGGGGTTTATGGCGGAGAAGGAGCTAGCAGCTCCAGGGACAAGCGAGCGCTCAGATGCCGTGGGGCGGGCTGGAGAGAGTTGAGGCTGTAGGAAGCCTGCCGTCAGGCCCTGGGGGGAGTTGGAGGGCTGAGAGAAGCAGGAGCACGGAGAGTTGGCAGTTTCGTCTTAATATTTACCGCAACCAGTGGCGCCCAATTAATATTTTAGTGTGATTGGACAGGGAAAAATTCTGTCACGGGAAAGCACTTGACTGATAGATCACTCTTCCCAGGATACTTAACCATGTTTAGCTCCGGGGCTACTGTCACCTTTGACTAGAGAACAGTGTACCCACCTGCTGGCCTGTAGTCACACATCTTGAAATTAGAGGTGGAACTTTGAGGGGACAGGTCATTTTTGTTTGGGACGTCCCTACCTGATATAGGGTCTGGGAGAGGAAAGAAGCAGCCCACACAGGGCTGAGAATATCAGAGCGTTCTTCTCTGGGGAGGGAAACATCTGTCAGGGAGACAGTTTGGTAGTAACCCCAACTGTTTCTTGACTTTCAGGGTGTCAGTGCGACATTGGTGGGGCGCTCACCACCATGTGTAGTGGGACCTCGGGAGAATGCCAGTGCAGAGAGCACATTGAAGGGAAGCAGTGCCAGAGGTGAGTCGTTGGTTTCTTTACACACTCACGTTACCGAGGTCACCCCCCCCCCCATTTTCCCATCTGTAGCAATCCTAGGGAAGCAGATGAAGCTGTCAGTAAACTTGGAACCTGGACGTGTGACCACAGGCTCATTACAATAGGAGATTACAATAAAGACCACTTCTGTGGCATAAGCCACAAAACCTCTGCATCCCAAAGTCCCCAGGCTTGAAGTGGACAGGTGGAAGAAACTACACAAATAAATCATTATAAAAATAAAATGCAAACAGTTTGCCGCATGCCCACTGGAGGCTGAAGCCTCTCTACAAGCCAGAGCAAGGAGGGGCCAAACACAGGGGCCAGCTCCGTTCTCCGGGGCGTCCCATGCTTGCCTACGCTTCTGGAGCAGTGACATTCGGTTCTTGCGTGTGTCCCTCGGTGAGGGAGTAGAGATGTCAGGTGAGTTAGAATAAGGTGGGTGGGCAAAGTCTCAAAATAGAGGCAACTGGAAAGGAAACTAAGAAAAAAAGCAGGAAGGGCAGAGGCTGGCGCAGGTAGGGATATAGGACATGTGACTCTGGGTGTAATGATCCAACTGTAAGGTTTTCCTCCATGGGAGGAGGAGAAAATGAAATCTAAACTCTTCGATTTTCAATCATGTTCCGAAAACTCCAAGAAATGTAAAGTTCTCAGAATCTCAAGCACCTTCTCCTCCTGCATCATCAACAGATTGATTAAGACATTCTTTGATGTAGTTCTGAGTGCTGCTGGCTGTGACTGTCCCTTGGTCTTTCTATTGGCCCTTGTGGCTGGGCATTCCAGCTACATGGAGAAGCACAGGAGAAAATAATACAACCCAACAGAACGGTGTTATCCACCAACAGATGAAAATAGTGATGTTTCAGAGTTTAGCACACAGAAAATACTGTGAAATACTGAGAATACAGCCTGTGGTGTGATAATAAATGAAAATCACACTACAGTGTGATAAACCATCAGTGTGGGACTCAGCTTCTCTGTCCAGATGGGCAGACCTGCATCCTTATGAAAAAAATCTTCCCAAACATTAGCTCAGTCACATATCTGAGCTTGTTTAGATTTCCTTATAAGTTTTGAAGGCATTCACTATGTTCTCTAATTTTTATGATCATAAATGCATATTCATTTTAGAAATGTCAGTAAACTCATACGAATAAAAGGGCAAAGAAAAATCTGTACTGCTCCTCTCTAAGAAAACCTTGTAAAGTATTATTGGTTTGATTTTATTTACAATCAAAACTTTGATTTTATTTACAATCAAAACTTAACCTTTTATGAAAATTTTAAAATCAATTTATTTAACAGTACACATCGTAAGCATTTTTATATCATTAAAAAGTCCTCGAAATATTAATGCCTATAGAATATTTTTTTAAAGATTTATTTATTTATTATATGTAAGTACACTGTAGCTGCCTTCAGACACACCAGAAGAGGGCATCGGATTCCATTACAGATGGTTGTGAGCCACCATGTGGTTGCTCGGAATTGAACTCAGGTCCTCTGGAAGAGCAGTCAGTGCTCTAAACCGCTGAGCCATCTCTCCAGCCCCAAAGTATTTTATAATTTGTTTGCTTTATAGTTTTGGCTCAATCATGTTGTTTCCACATTGTTGGCGTTTTAACAATGTTTGTAGTAATTCTTTAAAATGGATTCCTGGATGATGGAGACAAAAACTCCTGTGGACCTTTGTAAATCCTATGCTGGAATCCAAGGGGCCCTCACAGTGCAGGGGCGTGGCAGTCCTCACTGTGCTCACAGTGCAGGGGCGTGGCTTTTATTCCCGCTGACTGATAGATCTTTATATCTTTAAACCCATTAAGTGTTATTTCTTTTTACAGATTCTCTCTCTCTCTCTCCCCTCACACACACACACACACTATATATATATATATATATATATATATATATATATATATATATATATATATATATATATATATATACATACATATATATACATACATATATATATGTATATATATATATATACATATATATATATATATATATTGACTTGAAGAACTCTTCAGTAGTTCGAGTGTGGAAGCCACTTGACATTGGGTGTTTTAAAGCTTTATGTATGATGGCCACAATTGGATTTGTCAAAGGAACTCACCTATACATGACTCAGACAGTAAAGGCACCTGTTGCCAAGTCCGACCACCCAAGTTCAATCCTCAGGACCTACAGAGTGGGAAGAGAGAACCAACCCCAGCAAGTTGTCCTCTGACCTCCACAAGTGCCCATCCATGTACCTGTGCACACACATGCATGCACACAAGCGAACGCATAAGAATATAATACAAATTATATATATATATATATATATATATATATATATATATTATATATATGTGTTTACTCTATGCAGTATTATATCATGAGGCTTAGCAACAGTGCCTGCTATGTAATTACTGATGTTTGCAAAATGTGTGAGTGTGTGGGCAGACTGAGGGAGGGAGAAGCTATTATATTTTATTAATCGTTGGCAGCCATTAGATTACAGTAGGGGAATTTGATGATCTCATGACTTGTGTTAAGTGACTTCCTCAATTTAGTGCTTGGGATGGGTAGGTAGGTGTTGAGTGTGCTCTGTGCCAGCATTTCCCAGAATAAAAGCAAGAATATAGAGCAAGAGTGGGGATAACCTTCCTCTGTTTTCATTTATTGGGCTTAGTGAGTTGGCCTTGTTTCTTCAGCAGCATCTATTAGGGAAGACATTCAGATTACCCATGAACCTAACTACTCATGTCCCTTTACTTGTGATTGACAAAGGCCTGAAAATAACTACTACTTCCCGGATTTGCACCACATGAAGTATGAGGTCGAAGATGGCGCTGGGCCTAATGGAAGAGAGCTGCGGTTTGGATTTGATCCCCTGGTATTCCCTGAGTTTAGCTGGAGAGGATATGTCCCAATGACCTCGGTACAGGTATATAGTCAGAGGGCCACGGCTCATTTCAGGAGAGCCATACATATATCCACAACACTCTCACGGTCTAAAAGCTACACTGCCTCCAGTACCTAGTCTAGGATTTATTTTCTGTAGAGTACTGGCCAGGGTTGACTTGGAAGCTAGGCTTGGGATTTAAGATAGGGCAAGATTTTAACTAATAAATATGTACTTGGATATCATAGTTACTTTAATTTGGCCACTGAATCAGAAAATGAAGGAACTGAAGATAGTATTTGTCTGTGGAGGCTTTTCATAGATAGAAGCAAATTTCTTAAATGATATTAAACTATATTAAAACATAGAGAATGCTTTTCTTTAATGGCATTTGTGGAAAACAAAAACCAAGTTGACTTGAAGGCTTCTAAAATAGCTAGCATCCTCCTCCTCCAGCAGAGGTCCACAGAGTCTAGCTGTGTGGCTCAGGCTAGTCTAAGCCCTCAGTCCTGCTGCCTCTGCCTCCTAAATGCATAGCATCAGGCATGCATCACCTTCCCCTGCTTGGCGTTACTGATTTGGGACGCTGCCTTCTAAAATCCTGAATTCCTCTGTGAGTGGAGACTAACGTAAAGAATGCTCTTTGGTGCTGTTTGGCTTTTCTGTCTCTTTCCCTCCACTCCTCTCTGTCACACCCATCTATCTTGCCTTCACGGTAGAGTAAGAGATGTGCACATTATTTGTCTATCTATAGGACTGATGTAGTATTTATAGCCGAATGTGTAGACTCCTTAAGTAATTTTTATCATCAGCCCTTCACTTTGAGGCTGGTTCCTTAAGCTGCTTTGAGGTAGATGTGAGAGAAGTGAGCTGATGACCATGGTAGAGAGGGACTAATAGAGTCATAGAGGATCTGGGCCAATCCACAGCTCTCTTGGAGCACCCCCATTTGCCCTCATGATGTGTTTGCCTGGCCAAATTCTCCCCAGTGAAGCTGTTTTTACCAAACAGGACTGTAAGGCATCCACATTACCCCCTTTCTTCCCACACACCCCAGTTCAGTTTCTTTCTTTTCTTTCTGAGACAGGGTCATATCACGGAGCCCTGGCTAACCTGGGGCGCACTATGCAGATCAGACTGATCTTTAATTCCTAGAGTTCCACCTGCCTCTGTCCCCTAAGTGCTTGCACACCATGTGTGTATGTGCAGAGGTATGACACAGGAGAGTGCAGGTATCTGCAGAGGGGAGTATGAGATCTTCCAGATCTGGATGGAGTTACAGGAGGTTGTGAGCCACAGAAGTTGGATGCTGAGAACCAAACTCACATTCTCTGCAAGCTCTTCACTGAGTCAACCCTGTTCTCCAGTGAGGATCTTCAGTGGTCATAAGATTACAGTGGATTCCATCAAGTCCTGATAAGTGGCTGGCATTGAGCCCAGCATAGGTGTTCTCACAGATGTTTGACGTTTGACAGAATATTTGGTTGACCCAAAGGAATCCATTTTGGATGATGGTCTTTGTGAGGAAGGCTTTGGGTGAGAGGACCTGTGGTCTCCCTTGCTTGAGCACTTGATTTATTCTTTTAATTCATCGTTGAACATTTATTTCCCGATTGATACTGAAATTGGAAAATGAATTCAATCAAATTCTTAGGGCTGGTGGGAATTTCTACATGGACATCACTCACAGTTTGTGCACCAGAGCTAGTGGTCCTCTGGAAGTCAGCCTTGGTTGTCTCTGCGTCTCTTGTAACATATGGTCCTTTCCATTGAAACCAAGATAACCGGGAGAGGATGGAGTGAAACAAGACTTCACACACTGTGAGCCTTCCTTGGATCATCGCTAGGTCTGGACACATGGCTTGTGGTTCTGAATAAAAATAACTTATTTTTGTGTCTGGAGAGATAGCGTGGAGGTTAATAGCTCTCATTGCTCTTACAGAGGACCTGGGTCCGGTTCCCAGCATCCACATGGTTGCTCACAAGAATCCCTAATTCCAGGTCCAAGGGATCTCACACCCTCTTTTGACCTTGATGCACATACATACATGCAGGAAAAATGTTTATTAGCATACAATAAATAAATCTGAATAAATGATAATTTACTTGCCTTATCAGTTCCTAGAGAGCATTGTGTGATCCCAGAGCTTAGAGACACACAAGTCCTCTCTTCTATTTCAAAAGCTAACCTTGTTTTCGGATAAAAGCTTGACATAAAACTTCCTAAGACAAAAGAGGCATATTTAGTTGCATCTAGGTTTTTATCACAAACACTTTTGGGGTCCTTGAGCTTTGCTCCCCGACTATTACCAACTGTAGCCATGCACTGCCATGCCTGTGAAGTGGCCTTTCTATTGGGTGGTGGCCCGAAACGGTGTGCTTCCCTTTCCTTCTCTGTCCTCTGCCTTTGGCTTTCCTAGCCAGTCATGGTTGTCCCTGTCACTATGACCCTATAAACTAATCTGTCTAATATTCCAATCTGTCTTCCTGGTTACCAAGAAATCCTGGAAGAGAACCCCAGTTGCTGAGGGGTGCATTCTACCGCCACTGGGGTTGTAAGTGGCTTTGCTTTCTTTTTACCTCTGCCTATTTTCTGCCTAACTGGGGACTTATTGAGCATGCATGCGTGTGAATTTGTGTGTGTGTGTGTGTGTGTAGGTGTGTGTGTGTGTGTGTGTGTGTGTGTGCACCCATGCATTCATGTGTGCGTGTGTCTTACAGAGCTAACAGGGAAACTTAAGTCACTGGTTTTTTGGCTCCTTGCAGCCTCCTTTCTCCTCTACACTTCATGTTATTTTGGGTTACTTTTCAGAATGAAGTAAGGGTAAGATTGTCTGTGAGAAAGTCAAGCCTCTCCATGTTCCGCATTATTCTGAGATACATCAATCCTGGAATGAAAGAAGTATCCGGCCGTATCACCGTTTACTCATCCCGGGGAAAGTCAGGTAGGCAGTCTCAAACCTCTTTTCTTATTGTTGTTGTGGTGGCTTTGCTTTCTAGAGTGGGAGTTTCAGGACATAACCCAGAGTAATTCTTTCTCCCATGCTGGATGGATGGGCAATGGGCCTCTAAACCTGGCTTCACCTCCTTGCAGTTGAGAAAGGATGAATGGAACATTCCTTTGGTTTTTACCAAGTCTGCCATCCACATGAAATCCACAAGAAGATCTGATTGGACAGCTCCCTTGCATGCTTTTGCTACCATTGCTTTCTCCATACTTTGTACTTCTTTTATTTTTCGCTGTTAAGTTACCATCAGCATAACAATGCTCAAATGTTGGCTATTTGAAACCCCAGGGATCCTTTAATGATAAGAACAGATCTATATAGCTCACACATGGGGAAGTGAGCGCCACCTTTGGGTGTTATTAGGGGCTGTTGGCATATTGCCCTTAATTTACCCATGGTTTCAAGAAAGAAAAACGGAGGAGAATTTTACAATGCAGGTCAGAAAATAGGAAATCCAGGAGTGTCCTAGGGACTTGCAAACTTTCTTCAGAGGTGAGGCCTTCCTGAGCAGAAGAGGGAACAGCTCACAGCAGTCAGAGGCAAGGCCTGGTAACCCATCTTCCCAGGAATTAGGGCTTAGCCAATCCTAGAAACAGACTCAAGAAATCATTTGACATCCCAGGACACAGCACAGTGCTGATTGAAACTTGACTCAGTAGCGGGATGTTGAACATTGCTATCTCACATCCACAGCAGAGTTGGAAGTGAGGGCTTTCCAGGCAGCCACACACGTGTGGTGGGAAGCTAAGTGGCTTGCAGCCACTAGGAAGCTCTGCTGGGCTCCTTTTAACATAAGGAGCCTCAGTGTCATGGCCTCATGGAAAAGAGCCTTGTAGACTGAAGGGGCTTAGCTGCCCGAACGCATAGCTGGTCTCTGTGGAGTCCACAGACTCCAGGCTCATCCCAACGGACTCCTCTGTTCCTGGGTGACATCAGCAGTCTGCCCTCTGTCCATCCATACAACCAGAATACATTTTGGCTTGTTCTCCTGTTCGTTGAGCAAGTTTCCTCTAAGCCTGCATCAGGATCCCTGTTATATGTTCCTAAGGTAATATATGCCTCCTCCGGAGTGCCATTCTGTGTGAATCTCTGTCTCTCTCTTCTCATGGCCCCAGGGAGCTAAGGCACACTTGCATGTTCACTGCCTTGCTGCAAATAGTCCTGGGCCTGGCACACAGCAGGCCTTTGCAAATGTCTATAGAATGAGAGTGAGTCAAAGATTTGGTGCAAACATCTCCTCTTAAAAAGACTCCAGGGACACAGGCACCAGGTGTTTGTTTGTTGGTGAAAGGAAAGGCAATATACATCCTGGAAACGAATAAACAGAAAGCTGGAATATTTTCTAATCGCAAAGTGAATGAATGGTCATGAATAAAAAATAAAAGAATGACAATCTCCTACAGACAAAAATAAAGGAAGTTAATAAGCCATACAATATACTGAATGCATGTGCCTGGAAGGTCCATTCCTAAAGATTACAGTATTGGCCATATGAGGCAGCATCCTAGCACTGAAGGAAAAGAAAAGGGATAACCGGTTTGGGACCACATGGTTTATAGTGAGTTCCAGGCCAACTAGTACTACATGGTTGACTCTGTCTCAGGTACATACACTATAGATATTAGTATACTTAAATATTTAATACACCTGAAAACTGAAACCCCAATATGTAGCTACTGCTAACAACTTATCAATGCCTATTTTTAAATAATTTCTTGGTGGTTTTATTTTTTATTAACGTGTGTGTGTGTGTGTGTGTGTGTGTTGTATATGCACACCAGTGTGTGGGTGTCTATGGATCCAAAAGAGGGCATCAGATTCCCTGGAGTTGGGGTTACAGGCTGTTGTGGACTGTTCTATGTGGGTGCTGGGAATTGAACTTTTGTCTTCTAGAGCAGCGATAACTCGTAACCCGAGACCTATCTCACCAGTGCTTCTAGTGAGTTTTGGTTTTGTTGTTTATTTTTTGATTGATTCTTTGGGAATTCCACATCATGCACCCCCAATCCCATTCATCTCCCTGTTCCTCCATGTCCATCCTCCACCCTTGCAAACGTCCCCCCCACAAAGACACCAAAAGCCAAAAACGACAACAGACCAAAACATCTCTCTGTGGAAGCTGCAGTGTGTCACAGTGTGTACACCCTTTTGCCCAAACAGCTTTGCTTGCAAATGTCCATTGCAATGAGTCATTGGTCTGGTTCAAGGCCTCTGGCTTCTGCTACGCCATCAATACCGGACCAGGACTGTTCTAGGAGATCCTGTTGTTGCCGTGGGTCACGGAGATCCTGCAGCTTTGGTCTGCAGGACCATCCCTTCATGTGCTCCAGCAGTTCACAGATGAGGTAGATGTTGCCGTGGGCCGACTCCGAGCCTGAATCTGGACATGGGTGGTAGCTGAGTTTTCAGTTCTCCAGCTCCAGCTCTCTAGCACTGCCCTGGCTAGGGCCTGGGCAGCTCTTCCTTACCCACACTACCAGGGCAAGCTCCCCTGGGCTGCCTAGGTGAGGTACTGGCCCACCCTTCAAGGGCTACAGCTGGTGAGAGGCGGGGCCAGCTCTCCCACTCCTATACCCTCAGGGCCAGTTCTCCCAGGATGCTCAGGTAAGGGTCTGAGCCAGCTCTGCACAGCCATTGGATATCAACATGGTCCCAGGTGGCAGCCTAGACCAGGGACATTTGCATGGTCTTTGGTGGTAACAAGGGCCACAGATATCAATAAAGGTTCCTGCTCCTTCAGGGTCACTGACCAGATATGGCCTCAGGCTGCAGTGTCGGCTCCTCACGTCAGGCTGCTCTCACCAGTCTCATGTTTCCAGTGCCTCCTCTCTTCACAGTGCACAAGCCATTCTGCTTCCTCTCCCGTCTCTCCACCACATATTTGCTCCTCATACGCTAGTGTGGCCACGTGTGGTGGGCGTGCCTCTGGGGGTCTTCCAAGCTTGCCTCTCTAATGTCTCTTTTATGTTTTTTGTGTATACGTATCATTTTAAAAAGTAAGATAAATAAATATAACCAGAACCCATGCTTAGTAAGCTACCTTAAGCTTTTCCAGCTGTAAACTGAATATTGAAAGCTAAATTAAAGTGTTAGTACTGGCTTCTAGAAAGATGTCTTAATGTGTTACTTGTATTTCTGATAGATGCCTCTCAAAGCAAAGAGATCACTTTTCCCCCGAGTGAAGAACCAGCCTTTGTCACGGTCCCTGGAAATGGCGTTGCAGGCCCATTCTCCATCTCACCTGGGACATGGATTGCTTGCATCCAGGTGGAAGGAGTCCTTCTGGTAAGACAGGGTTCTAAGCACTGAGGTCTTCAAAATGTCCCATTCCTGAGAGAGACTTTTGCAATGCAGGGGCCCACAGGAAGATCTTCCAATGCAGGGTCCACAGGAAGATCTTATAGTGCAGAGGCCACGGGAAGATCTTCCAATGCAGGGCCCACAGGAAGAACTTGAAATGCAGGGGCCCACATCAAAATCACATTTTCCCCCCTTTTACTGCAAAGGAAACTACAGTGACTTTGGCTTTCAGAGGACACGATGATGACACAGAAACTTACTGAAAATTACACTTTATATCCTTTCAGTCAACCACTCTTGGACAAAAAATAATCTATATATCTATCTAAATGTAAACAAACTATAATTCAAGATCATTAGAAAAAATGCAAGGCTCTTACAAGGACATGGCCCTCCCCGCCTTTCAAATTTTGTTTAATATTTCTGTTATGAAACTGAAAGTCACCTAAAATGCTCCTCTTCCCCAAGCCAGGCAGAGTAGCAACAGAAGAACCTAGATAATGAGAAGACTTAATAATGAGATTTGGGGATGTGCGAAGAAGGGAAGGGACAGGCTCCAGGAGCCAGGGCCAGCACTTCCTACCATCTTACTTCTCACTGAGTTGGAAGTCTTAGAGCTAACTGGCAAAGGACTCCTCATTCAAGGGAAGCCAGAGGAGCCTCTGAGGGGTTCCTCAGAGAAACCCCTCTTTGTCCACACACACCTCAGACTGGTTATAGCTTCGATGGTATCTTTGGCACCAGTTTGATGCCGTGTCCTGTTTCAGGCAGGAAACATAAAGCTGGTCTTTCTCAGGCCAATCACTTACCTCCGATCCTGCCTCCATCGCTTTTCCCGAACGATAAGAAGAGAACTTATCCTCATGTGTCTTTTCCAAGTATCTAACAAAAAATAACATGAACTTGAGTACCATCCTTTTGCCCTTGCACTTGGCAAACAAACTTCATATCTGAAGAAATAAGGCAAAGCATGCTTCTCAGATGTTAGAAGTGGGGAAAAGGAAAATTCCATCAATGCCAATCATGGGTATAAAGCTAGACAGAAAGATTATTACGTAGGAATGGGGAGATGCTATGCTGACTAGTCTTACGTCAACTTGACACATAAACTAGAGTTGCCTGACAGGAGGGAACCTTAATTGAGAAAGCACCTCCATAGGATCTGGCTGTGAGGGATTTCCTTAATTAGTTATTTATGGGGCTGGGCCCAGCCCATCATGGATGGTGCTACCCCTAGGCTGGTGGACCTGAGCTCTATAAGAAAGCTGACTAAGCAAGCCTGGGGAAGCAAGCAGTAAACATTACTCTCCATGGCTTTTGCATCAGATCCCTCCTCCAGGTTCCTGCCTTGTTTGAGTTCCTGTCCTGACTTCCTTTGGTGATGAACAGCAACGTGGAAGTGTAAACTGAAAAACCCTTTTCTCCCCAAGTTGCTTTTTGGTCATGGTGTTTCATCGCAGGGATAGAAACCCTGACTAAGACAGATGTGTAATGACACGTAGCTGATGTCCCCATTCTGATTCGCTTTTCACTGAGTGCATTCTTTACTGGTCTTTGGGACAACAGAGTAATGAGAAATCATGGGCTGAGCTCAGGGAAATGGCTTCTAGAATAATTCAAACCCATCCAGCTAGAGAGGCCATCGAGTCACAATCTCCTTTCCCCTGCTAAACATTTCTTCCTGAGGAAAGAAAATGCCTTGGGGGGTCACATATGTGTTCCCTGCTAGAGGCGAACATTCTGCCTCCTTCCCTATCTATAAGTGTGATGGGATCACAGGCCCTGAGATCACTGAGCACTATCAAGCTACCTGTGTTTGAGATCCTGGAACTCTGTTCTTCCCTGAGTGCTTAACTGCATTTACTGCAGACCTTCTTTGGCATGTATGATGGAACATGGCCGTTCTTTCATTCGTTAGTATGGGCATCAGGGCCGTTCCAATCTAAGCCACCAACATCACAAAACCTCACTTTCCCCACCATGCCCCACGAGTAGGGTTGGAGCCCAGAGCCACATCAGTCGGTTGTTGAGGCTCTGTAGTGAAAAAGGCAGCGGGCATCTCTGTAGAGCATCACAATGATTTGGTTCATTGCCTTCGATCAGTTGGGGGAAGGGCTTATTAAACAACCCAGAAGAGATAGTAACACTTCCTGTGGATCTAAAGATCACAAATATACACCCTGAGGTACTGATCTCATGTGTGTGTGTGTGTGTGTGTGTGTGTGTGTGTGTGTGTGTGTCTAAGACCTGGCAGGGAGTTGCACTGTGGGTTCTGGTGAGCTAGGGTGAAGAACAAAATAGTTGATCTGAAGTGGAAGTTCACCAGGGACTCCTCTGGGGCATCAATTACTTCGCACACGCATTTGGTCATCGTATTACGAAGGCAGGCCTGGTAGAAGATGACTAACGCTCCCTGTGGTTTTCCTTTGCTAGGACTACCTAGTGCTGCTCCCCAGGGACTACTATGAAGCATTCACCCTGCAAGTGCCAGTCACAGAGCCATGTGCCCACACAGGATCTCCCCAGGACAAGTTAGTATGGGGAGGAGGGTACAGCCTCAGCGCCATCAGACACCTCTGAATGAGCCTTGAGTATGAAGGCTCAGATGGTGGGCCTTACAATCCCAACAGTTATGGGATAGCCTGCTGACAGTTTCGTTGTGATAGTCTGTTCTGAGCCTTATTTGGGCAAGAATCCCCAAGCACGTTGCATGACCCCCTGTGCATGTGGGGATGCTACAGCCTACCCAAAAGTCATCTCAAAGCCATGCATCTGATGAGAGAAGAGCTTAAAATAGAATGCGTGTTCTCATTCTTTTTTCCCTTTGTGGTGTGGGGAACTCACTGCTCAATGCCTTTGATAGCCATTTACTAAGACCTTGTTGAAAGGATACAGTGATGCCCAGTGACTCGGATCACTGAGTCCTTGCAGCGCCCTGTATCATGCTCTTGTGATAACAACTGCCTTTTGTTGTCCTTGAAGTTGTTTGCTTTACCAGCATTTACCACTGACTGGATTCTCCTGTACCCTGGCTTGTGAGGCCAGACACTTCCTGCTTGATGGAGAGCTGAGACCCTTGTCAATGAGGCAGCCCACGCACACACACCCAGCCATGGTGGACCTCAGCGGGAGAGAGGTGGGACAACCTTTTACTTCCTGTTAAAGCTGACGATGCCTCTCCATTTGTATCTGCTGAATGCTTAGCCAAGGTTGCTTCTCAAATCCTAGAGAGACAGAAGTGTTTCTCAGGGTGTATTGATCGACAGGTGCTGACTTCTTTGATTTGAACTGGGGCTGAGCTACCTTCCACACTGAGCTGTTTTGAGGTTTTCTTTGAGTACCTTTAGATATAGCAACAACCATAGGACATCACAGGGCTGTTTTGCTTACCTGTCTCTCAGCAAATTCTTTCTTCAAAAGATGGATGAGACTTAACAGGCCTTCAGTAGCTCTGTTGGTTGCCTTATAAGGACACAGCAGTTCCTCACTGCCCAACCCTGTGGGCTAAGCACTTTGTAGCAGCTGAATCTGTAGAGCTTGAAACCTGGAACTGCTCCAACCCAAGGCATCTGCCTCAGGGCTTGGAGGACATGCTGGTACATGCTGGGGCATTGTGTCTCCTCCTGGAATTATCTGAGTCACATCAGCAAACCAAAGAGTGTATTGGTAACACATTGTGTAGTCTATCCACAGTGAGAACACACTTCCTAGCACCCCAGAATGAAGACACTAAACGGTAGCCCCCCACCACTTTCCACTCTTTACTTTCATTAATATTGTCTATTTTGACCTTTTGAAGAAAATATTTCTTTGGGGAGGGGGGGGTAACGTGTGTGAAGTTAAAGTATTTATGGCTCGAATTCTTCCTAAATCTTTAGATACACTTATTTTATAACTGATGTTCTTACATTTTAAAGGAAATGGCTGAAGATAGATTACTTCTTAGACTTTTCATTTCATTTTATTTTGTTAGATTTTTGATTTATAAAATATACTATTGTACCAAGTAAAACAATATAAGTAAACACAAATACTCTACTCCATTCTAAAATTAACTTTACCACATTCCCTTTTGTCCATACTGCATGTGCACACACACACACACACGTGCAAGTGTGTACTCACATGTACATGGATGTAACATGTGAGAAAGAACACGTGTGTGTGTGTTGTTTATGTGTGTGTTGATAAGACAACAGGGAAGTCCACGTGAGGTAGACCAGCCCCTAAGAAACATATAAAGCTTATGTTAACTAAACTTAAGTGTAATTTATCTCTCAGATGTACCTCAGGGCCTCAACAATCACACATGTTCAGGGAACAACATGGATCATAGATTATTTTTGTCACCGCCAAAAGACTATTGTGATGAAGTTCAAATTTATAGAGTTAGAAGTACTGAAGACATTTTAGTTCCTTTCCTGTGAAAGAAAAAAATCTTTTTTATATTATTATCACCAGATTTACTGCCCTTGTACATGAAACCCAAGAGTTTTTATTTGCGCTTTAGGCTCATGCCCATGTTTTGTTTTTGGTTTTGTTTTTACCTGTATTAACTATTTTGCTTCTTGATGTGACCAAATATTCAACCCAATGTAACCTAGGAAAGAAAGGATTTACTCTGGATTTTGGTTTGAGTGTGTAGTCGGCCAAGGCAGGGAGGGGTTCTGGTGCCCAGTGTCTGTGGTTGTAGGAGGCTGCTTGGTCATATTGGGTAAACCAAGAAAGAGAGATAGGACAGGAAGTAAAGTCATGCTAGAAACCCCAAGTCCTGCCCTCTAGAGATTCATTCCCCGAATGAACAAGCTAGGCGCCACTGGGCCATGAGTGTGCATGACTCAAAGAATAGTCCACATCCGATCTGCAACAATTCTCATTCTGTATATTCAAGTATTGCAAGCTGAAAATGAACCCAAACTCAGGCCAAGCACTGGGGTAAGGAGTGCTTTCTTGTTGCTTGAACATCTCTGTAGGAGCTTCCCAAATAACTCACCTGATTACGGAAATATTTGATTATTGGGCTCAAGAGATGGCCCATTGGATAAATATGAGGATCTGAGTTCAGATCCACATAAAGTCATATGTGGTAGAACACATCTGTGATCCCAGTCCTCCTACAGTGAGGGAAATAGAAACAGAAAAACTCCCCAAATCTTCCAGGCCAGCTAGCCTGGTACATAGAGTTGCAAACAGCAAGAGACACTGTGTCAAACAAGGTAGAAAGTAAGAACCAACACATTAGATTGTTTTCTGACCTACACACATACACACACACATACACACACACACGTGTGCATACATATGTGTGTGTATGTACAAATGTTATGGTAACATCTTGTCTTATGATAGAGACAAACATTTTTAACATGTGTTATAAGACTGTACTTCCTACCTCCAATTGTGCCATCCTACCTTGTAGCCACCTGGTCTACCTTCAATCTCTTGACCCTGCAGTACATGTGGCCTAGAAGTACTCTGTGTTGTAGTAGGGTCTCTCACCATAGGCTGTTCCTTCTGCCCGATGCTCTTCTCTTTCTTCCTAGTATGTGTCTGTTCCGTGTCCTCTATGCTCAGCTGAGTCAGTACTTCTTCAGGGAAGCCTTCCTCCTACCATCTTCCTGACAAGCTCAGTCCTCCTGTTCCCATGGTACTTTCTGAGAGCATTTGCCACACATGAAACACCCACACTGTAGCTATCTAATAATCTAATTATCTGAGAGTAGAACTCATCTGTCTTACTTTCTACTGAATGCCCACTAGCTGCATAGTGGGCTGGCTGTGACGGGCATTCAGTCATGCTTGCTGGCCAAGATTTTGAATTTCCATCTTACAGTAGAGATGGTAGCTTATCCTTCCTGACTTTTTACAAGCAGTTTCTGCCCTCCATCTTTTTACCCTAACTTGGAACTGACAAAGAGAAGCCCTGTGCTGCGGAACCATTTGACAGTAGATCCTTTCAAGTTCCCTTTAAAAATAACTAACACCATCAGCATACAGTACATTTCCATTTTGCATTTCATCAGGAACTGGTTTTGCCATCAAATGTATTTTAAACAGAAATCAATCTGTAGGAGTCACAGTGGGATAACAGTAGACACTTAGAAGTGAGGACTTGTCAATGTCCTGTGTGTGCTGTGTGGTCAAGTGAGACAAACACACTGTCATGTGGAGATGCCTGGAAAGCAAAGCTGGTAGAAACTTCTCTACTAGGACCAGGCCAAGGCTGGACTTTCCTATGTAACAGAGTCAAAAGTGGGTATCTAGTGCACATTTTCCTCTGAAGGAAATCTTTCATTATATAAGCGATAGAGAGATTTGTGTGGAATCTAGGAGTTACATGGCTCAGGGCTGTTCTGAAGGAATAGTACATGTATGTTGCCTAGAGGCTAGAAGGAAGAGTATTTAATTAAGTTGGGATAAAGCTTGGCTGAGCTGGAGCTTTTCGGTTGAGACGGATTCCACAGTGAGGGATGGGCAGCGAATGTACACACACACTTTAAATAGGACCCCTTCTAAGAACCTTACAGAAACACCAGCATAAGGATGTGCATGTACATACATGTCTGTATATGCATAAATATGTGATATAACCCTGGATGTTGATTGTATCATCCACAGAGGAAGAGTAAAATAATTTTATATTTTCATGTGTGTGTATGTGTTATATACGTGTGGTATGTGCAAACGTGTGTATACATGTTCATAGGTGCATGTGCATGTATATGGAAGCCCAAGGTTGATGCCAAGAATGACCACAGGTCTCCCTACCTTATTCAATGAGACAGGGTCTCTCAGTCAGACCTAGAACTTACTTACCTTGTTACCCTTGCCAGCCAGTCTGCTCTGCGTATCTCCTGTCTGTCTTCCCAGGCTGGCATTACAGGCATCTCATTACAACTACCTGACATGGGTTCTGGGGATCCCAACTCTGGTCTTCATGCATGTGCAGCTGGTTCTTTACCTACCGACATCCCCTAGCTTAAAATTTTCATTTATATTATAGGTTGCTGGACAGCCATTAGGGAAATAAACTATGTTGGTTTTTTTTTTTTTGTTTTGTTTTTTTTCGAGACAGGGTTTCTCTGTTTAGCCCTGGCTCTCCTGGAACTCACTTTGTAGACCAGGCTGGCCTCGAACTCAGAAATCCTCCTGCCTCTGCCTCCTAAGTGCTGGGATTAAAGGCGTGCGCCACCACCTCCTGGCTGGAAATAAACTATGTATGTACATAATGATAGAGGCACATGAAACACTAGGTTGGAATGGTAGCTCAGTTGGTAACGTGCTTGCCTTGAAAGCATTAGGACCTGAGTTCAAACCTCTAGAACCCGTGGGGAAGATGAATGTAGTGCCATGAGCGTGTAAAACCAATATTGAGGAGGTACAGACAGGTGGACTGTTGGGGTGCACTAGACAGCCAAAGTAGCCTCCTCTGCGAATTCCAGACAAATAAGATAGCTCTCTGAAACACACATGCACACGCTCACTCACACATGCAACACTCCCCCCTCCACAAGACAGCCTTTGAGGAATGATACCACAGTTGACCTCTAACCTCCATGAACATGTAACACAGATGTATCTTTACACACACCAAGAAAAATGTAAAAATAAATAAAACAGCACACCATGAAATGCTGAGTGAAAAAGTCTGACAAAACCAACCTGATGAAGATTATGACCATCAGGGCTTCTGTAGTGCTCATTGATGCCACACAGAGTTGTGAGTGCTTGCTGCACATCCATTTAACCCTCGTAACTGTTAAGAGGAAAACTGTGTAGAGGGCACACAGATACTAGGCCACACAGCTAATGTCAGCTTGAGTTGGGACTACAAGCTCCTGCCTCATGCTTGACAGAAGGCCAAGTCCCATTCTCCCCAGAAAGGGCCAGAGAGCAAACACATCCAGCTCTGTGCACCCTAAGATCTCTGTCATTACAGCCTAAAGTACCCCTGATTCTGGTTCATCATAGTTCTTCTTAAAAGTCAGACATAGCATTAGGAGACTTAGAAAATAAAAAGACAAAACACCCTCTGACATTCCAGACAAACGATCATGCAACATTTCTGTGGACTTGGGATTTTAGCAGGGCATCTATTTCTTCCTCTTCATCCTCTCAGGAGGGCCACATGGTTTACTATGCAGACATATGACAGTACTCTAGGTGACACCTCTATTTTTACCATTGTGTCTGTAAACATGTCCAGCGTATTGCATGGCTGGGTGACCACCTGTCTAATTGTCCTCTCTGGCAGGTGGAACTGCAGCTACGTCTGCGGGTCCCACAGATTGGCCACTATGTGGTCGTGCTGGAGTATGCCACGGAGGTGGACCACCTTTCTGTGGTAGATGTGAACCTGAAGAGCCCGGGGTCTGCCTTGGCAGGCCAGGTGAACATATACAGCTGCAAGTACAGGTAATCACCCCACAACCCCAAATTCCCCCACCAGGGAAGTCTGCCTGGGACTTGGGTGATTAGTGTACTGGACATTTGAGGCAGTCTTTGAAAACTAGAAGGCAACTAGTTATAGGGTCCAACATTATCCCCAACCTGGTATTAGAAGCCTCTCTGTGGGCGGCAACATTGTGAAATTATATAACAGGTGCACCTCTCCCTGCATGGCCCACCTTCAGAATCCAGCAAATTAGTGGTTAGTGATTGCTGTGTGCAAAAAGCAATGGGGGAGACTCTCAGATTTACCCTAATGAAATTTTTGCCAAGGGCTTACTGGAAATGATTTTCTTTGCATAATATTTCAAGAGCATTCTTTAATTAAAGAATCAGCACAAAGGATATTTTCAGAGGAGACTAAATGTAATATTAATGACACCCGACATTGTAGCCCTTGATACAGTAGGTAGAAAGCTACAATAAACAATACCAGCTCTTAGTCACAGCCTTTGACATTTTGTTAACCTGGTTTTTATGTTGTTTTGTGTCAAACACAAGATACCTTGAAGTAGCTGACCACCTTCCTGGATGTGAAATTAAAAAAAAATAAAACAACAAGTATATACAAAGATTTTAGCAGTGTAGCATGGGCATTTTTGTGAGGCCTGATCAAATGCCTGATGAATTAGTTATGCTCCTAATGATCCTAAAAAGCCATCTCTGAGAACTTTGTTTATGGAACAAAGATCACAAAAACACAAGTCATATTTGGATTTGTGTAGGTGTTGAAGATCAAACCCAGTGCCATGTGCATGCTGAGTCAGTACTCTAGACTTGACTTTTAGACTCTGTGTTTGAGCGTGTAAGGGCATACAATGATCCTAGGGTAGCTCCTCAGAACCGGCTATCACTATCTGAAAATATGATGTACAGTTGGCATCGGTACTGCTGTAAAGTGTACTCCCCGATGGCTAGGCCCTCGTGTGCTGAGTCCTGGCTGTTTCAGCCACAGGTTTTCTTCAACCTGTATCCATCTGAGCTCACCTTTCAGTTCAACCATTAGACTCCATGCATCTTCCAGATCACAGTCTGGATTCCTGTTTCACACAACCTACGAGAAGCTGGCTAGGGGACAGAAGAATATTCAGTTATTCTGGTGACTCTCTGGATGACCTCAGGAAAGCTCCAAGAACATCTATGCTCAAGTTGGGGATAGTTTATATTTTGGGAAGATAAGGTCTTGTTATGCAACCCAGTATGGTCTTAAATCCATGACCCTCCTGCTTCAACGTCCTGGGTGCTAGGGTTATAGCCATGTGCCATCCTACCTAGCATGGCAGAAGGATTGCAAAACCAAAGAAGGAAAGAACCCTTATAGGACGCCATGCAGGTTTTGATTAGCACTGGGGAGATTGTGCAATGTTCTAGAGCCTTTAGCACATGACAACACCTAAGTGTGTTTAGCAAACCCGTCATTAGAATTCTAGGACAACATCATATCAGACTGCAATTGCCTACTTTACACTTAGTCACCCCAGGAAGGTTTCATTACATATTTTTACTTGCCGAGGTGTTTCCTTTTTGTTTAATGCTTCAGTTGTCATAGGGGTTGAGTAAAAGGGAACTGACTGCAGAGTGGGAATCTAAAACACAGGAATTATTTCCCCCATAAAGGCCTATTTTAAGTGAAAGGCCTGCTCAACATTGCACTGTCTCTTGCTGAGGTTTGAACATCCCCCTGCGTGTCTCAAGTGATTTCTAACCACTTTGTTAGAAAGACAACATCTCAGCAAAATGGTGACTGGAACACCACTTTTCAGAATAATGCAATGATAAATCAACCCTTTGGAGTCAGGTGATTCTTAATGAATAAACCAATGGCCATCTGTTTCTTAGAAAGAATTTTTAAAAGAATGATGATAAAACTAAATGCAAGCAAATCCCAGGATGACGCTTCAGTCCAGACGGACTGCTTCAACTGCACTTACCTGCCGACTGTCAAGTTCCTATATATGCACCCAATCTGTGCTCGATTCTTTGAATATTTTAATCTCCTTTTAGTCATTACCCAAATATCCTTGACTAAATTGTATTGGTGTTTATTGGGGGTGGTCATATATTGTCTTAATCTTCTGTCAGCTCTATTTTATATGTATCCCAAAGAAATGGCACTGAGCATGCCTCCTAAGTTTAAACACATTTACCACCAGAACCAGATTCCACGTTGCAAAACTGTGACTTTTTAAGAATGGTTTCAAATTTGTCTCTCACCCGATGGAGTGGAAGGTGGGGAGCAGAGGTAGAAGTTCTTGGAAGGGACTAAGAAAGAAAACAGATTTAGACTTAGCCTTGAAGACAGTCAGTCTGGCTTGTCCTTCCTCCATGTTAGTAAAGTCAGCTGTGCCTACTGATGGGTGTGGGATGTTCATTGCTGGGCAAATTGAATTATGAATGGTCCAAAGAACATTGGTGAATTGCCAAGAGATCAAGCCTCCACTCTCTAGCCACCTTTAAAAGATCACAGTGGTGAGTACATTCCAAAGTGAATTTGGGGGGGAGGGGATCCTTCAAACCACAGTAGGCTGCACCCCTCTTGACTTCTCATGCAGGAGAATTGACTCTTGTTCACCCAGTTATAAAGAGGGAAAGCAGAGAAGCGGTCGGGTGCACGGTAAGGGAGATGCCAGCGTCAGGCTAAGACAACTCTGTTCCCTTTGCAGCATTCTGTGCAGGAGTGTGGTGATTGACAGCCTGAGTCGTACGGCTGTGTATGAGCTGTTGGCAGATGCAGACCTTCAGCTCAAGGCGCACACGGCCCATTTCCTTCTGGTATGCCTTCATCTAGCCCACTGAACTTTGCAAAGACTTCTTCTGTCATCTGTATTTCTCAAAAGCTTCTCAAAATTTGGGCTGCAATTGCACTGCATCTATAAATTCAACTTTGACAGTTGACTCTTCTCATCCTGAGCCTTCTTCGTGTCACCTCATAAAGTTCAGCCGTCCAATACGAAGGCATCCCACAAAAATCCACATTTCGTTAACGTTCGTTTCTCGCTATTGTAAATGAAGTGCCTTTTATCATTGTATTTTCTACTTTATTGTTATTGTGTCTGGGTACAGAAATGATACTGGTTATCGTTTAATTTCTGTCCATTTTACTATCTTACATAGTTTCTTGGAATGCTTTATTTAAACTTTATAACTGGTTATTGTAGTAGTACCCTATATTTCAGTACAGGTTTATCCAACTCATTAGGTATATATCCTTACGATTTAAATGCCAACTGTGACAGATAAATGACATTCGTGCCAACCCATGTGCTGCTGGAGCTTGAATACTGAGAGCGGAGTTGTGGGATCTGCCTAGGAGAGGATTGTTAAGATTTATGTAACTATCTCAGGGGACTTAAGATTGCCTCTGTGTGACACAGCTTCCTGTTACCGCTGACAGTAAGCATGCATCAAACTCTGGGGAATGCCAGGGGAGTGTGCTTTAAATATTCGTGCCTAACCTAGCAGGAGTAAAGTAAAAAACTTCAAATTTAAGTAATAGTTGGAAAATCATTGCTATGAAATAATGGTTTTTTTCCTTCACAAATCTACCCTCTTTGTTTTTGGAAATTATCCTGGGACCCAGTTTAAGTGTGGATTTGCCCTTTGACAAATGGCCCAAGGTCATTGAAGGTCAGACCGAGGATGAAGGCTCCATGGAACATTGTCCATTTCTGTCCTGTAGATGCCTGGAGTCTCAGTGAGGGTCTGAACAGTCCTGGTTCTGTTACTACAGAGCGACTCTGCCACCCAACTGATGACATAGTTTGACTTCAAATGCAATAAAAGACACTTTAATGGCCGAGTTTCTTAAGCAGCCTCCAAGCTAGCTGTAGAGACAAATCCTTCAGTGTTGGTGTGGGCCGAGGTCCGAGACATCCTTTACTAAGAAGGGCGCTTCTCCAAATGACGCCATGTCTCTGAACTGTAGACTCTCTGGCTGTCCACTGCCTGCTCTCTTCCTCCTGAAGCATTTCGGATATCAGCCTGGAGCAGTCGTAGCCCTGAGTCACAGAGGGGAAAAAACAAAAGGCACCAAAACCCACTGAACAGAGCTGATCTTGAACATTCCTCTGATTCTGTTCTTTATTGGGGAAAACATTCCGACAATAAGGCAGTCAGTGATCCTGTGCAGTAAGAAAAGGGATTTGTTGCCCGTGGGGTTCTACGTGCTTGTCATCCTGCAATTTGACTATTTTAACGTAATGTCAATTTTTCTGGATGACTTCTTTACTTAAGTGTTTTTTAAAAGAGTGTGGAGCATTCGTTTTACCAATAATTGTTGTGTGTTTTTTACTTTTTTTTTTCTACCAGTATCACATTTGTATTATACCCATTGAAGAATTCTCCACTGAATATTTGAGACCTCAGGTCCACTGCATTGCCAGCTATGGGCCGAGTGCTAATCCAAGGTAATGTCTCCCTCTCTTCTTCCTTGTTGGTACTCTGAACAACGCTGCCATCATGTACATAAGGCTGAGACTTTATGTAGGTTGGGGAATCTCTTCTCTCAAATGGTTGGGACCTTAACTATTTTGAATTTGAAAGCATTTGTAAATACATAATAAGATATCTTGGGGATAAGACCCAAGTCTGAACATGAAATGATTATATACCACATACAGCTTTTTTTTTACATCACCTATAGATAAATTTATACATTGTATCTGGTGTGCTTCTGTTTGGATTATGATCGTTCACATGAGGTCACCATGGAATTTTCTACTTGGTGCTAGGGTTCCACAGTCCTAACCATATGTACAAGGTTTCACGAATGAACCTTTTAATTATTTTTGGAACTGAAGCAAAACAACTCCCCTAAAAGCCCCAAATAAGCTCTAATTAGCTAGTGCTGATACCATAGCTCCAGGATGGATCATTATTTTTGCGGTTTTTCAAAAGAAGAGCCTAGACATAGAGATTAAAGGATTGGAACAAAGTGGGCGCTCAGGACAAAACTTGGCAGACCTGCCCTCAAGGACCAAGCATAACCGTATCCCTGGCTGTGACCGTGTCTGTGCCGTGATGTATATGATGGAAGTGAGGACAGCTGACAGCTGGGAAGAGTTCCTTAGCTGGATCATCTCTTCTTTTCCTTATGTGTCTGTGCATATGAGTGCATGTATGCATGCATGTGAAGGTGGAAATGCTTGTGTGTGTGAGCAGAAGCAAGAAGTGGAAGTGAGGTGTCCTTCTCTACCTCGTCTGTGTTTGAGGCAGGGTCTCTCCCTGACCTTGGGGCATATGATGAGCTCTTGCAATCCTCCTGTCGATGCGCACCTCGGAGCTGGGTTTGCAGGTGTGCACAGGATGCCCAGCCCAGCTGGTTACACGGATGTACAACTCCGGTTGCCGTGGTTGCACAGCTAGCTTTCTTCACTGCTGAGCCAACTCTCCAGCCTGTGACTCTTCTATTTTTAATATCCTGTATTAAACACCAGGGTCTTGCCTTACATTGCAGTTAAACAGATGTTGAACACCCCAAATCCCAAGCCCCACATGCTCCAAAATCTGAAACTATAGGGGAATGGAGACTGTAGAACCCCAGCACACTGCACATGGTCGGGACTGTGGTGCCCCAGCACACTGCGCATGGTCAGGACTATGGAACCCCAGCACACTGCGCATGGTCGGGACTGTGGAACCTAGAACACTGCCATTTTAGCTGTGAAACAAAGAAAGGACACACGTCTGTTTCTCTCCTCTCACATCAGCATTCTTTTTTTTTTTTTTTGAGACAGGGTTTCTCTGTATAGCCCTGGCTGTCCTGGAACTCACTCTGTAGACCAGGCTGGCCTCGAACTCAGAAATCCACCTGCCTCTGCCTCCCAAGTGCTGGGATTAAAGGCGTGCGCCACCACCGCCCGGCTTTCACATCAGCATTCTTACAGAGAGATAAATCATGTTTTTACATTGATCTCATTTTATTAACTAATTTTTTCCCTAAGGAAGAAAGTGTGAATAGTTTTCTATTTCGCATGCCTTACTTTAAAGATTTCTTTCTGATTTAAATACCCGTGTTGAGCAGGTGCCTCGACAGCCCTTGGCCAACAGGCTGAACTAGTATTGTTGTACTATTACTAGTACTATAACTAGTACTGTCTCTCCATGGTTTCCTTGATGGGATTCCTTTGTCACTTGGTGTGCATTCAAGGTCTGTTTCTTTGCCCGTGGATATTGTTTTTGTTGTGAGAATACAATCCTATTTTAAAGTGTTCTGTTTTTTAGTGCTTCCTGTGTCTCCCTGGCCCATGAAACGCCTCCAACAGCCTTAATTTTGGATGCTATGAGTGGGGGCCCTTTCTCTCCCCTGCCTCATGAGCCGTTCTCTCCTGCAGACATTACTAATGGAGTTACTCTGAAGGCACCACAGGTAAGAATACACCCCAGCGCGAGAGTGTGACACCCCTACCCCCACCAAGCGGCACCCATAACACCCCGTTTAAGATGTGCATTTTCAGGCCCTGCCCCAAATCCCCTTCATCCCAGGCTCTGGAATGGGACCATTCAGTCATCTATGGTTTTACCACTGTCTCCCCACACCCCCAGTCTGGGAACTTCCACTCTAGTTGTGGATCACTGAGCAACTTGGAGCCTGGGTCGTTCTGACTGTGACTGCTCTCGCCCTCCCCATCTCCTCCCACTTGGCCACTCTGCAATTTTTCATGGCCCTGGGGGAATGTTGGCTTTTGTCTAAATGCCAGACTTCGGGAAAAGGGATTTCTAGGAAGTAGACATTCCCTAGGAGATCTCGGAGCTGAGGATAACCGAGGAAAGCTGAAATGAAGCTCTGACTTTGTCGTCATGTTAAAAAGTTGGTTTTCCAATTCGCAGTTCTCCATCACAAGGTGGATATAATTTTTTTTTTAACCTTCAAGACCAGGATTACAAAAAATAAAAATAAAAAAAATAAAAAAATAACAACAACAACAACCAAAAAAGCACTTGCTGACCATTCTGATGACCAAGTTCCATCCCTGGGGTGTGGTAAAAGGAGAAAACAGATTCCCAAAAAGTTGTCCTCTGGCCTCCACATGCATTCCACGGTACTCATAGCCCCCACCCCAATACACAAATAAGTGTGACAAATTGTCTTGAAAGATGATGGACTTTCCCAGTTGTTCAGTGCTATGGTTTCTGTAGTTTTTGAATTAAAAGAGAAGGGCGTAGCCACTCAGGAGACAGAGTATGGTGTAGCACTGGATTCTGTTGTGCTGGGGGAGGGTGGAGTGGGAGAAGGGTGCAGCCCAGAATGAGGCTCCCTTCCCCGTGCGCTGGAACTTGTGTGGCCTGAACTTTCCCACCCAAGGTGTAGACTCAGGGTTTCCTTACCGACTTGCCCAGGCGTGAGGCAAACAGTGAGGTAACTGCTATAAATATAAAGGGCTCACAGGTTCCTGGGACGGGTGACTACAACTGCAGAGGGGGTTTTATTAGGACAGCTACCACCTCGTAGCTTGAGATGGGAGAGCAAGCCTGCGGACTGGAGCAGGAGCGATGGCCATCATGGGTAGCATTGCTGTGGGTCCAGAAGGGATGAGGACAGACCCTTCAGTTAACAGCACACCACGGGCAGCATGGTAAAGCCTTAAAGGGTAAAAAAGAGTCTTCAGTTCCAAAGAGTGGGGGGGGGAGGGGAAGTGGTCTTTCTCTTCAGTCTTTGGCATGTAAGTCCTGCAGCATGGGACCTAGCTGCACACTACCAGTCAGGAAGACCCTGAAGAGAGTCTGCTATAACTCATCCCAGCAGGAAAGGGGGCAGGCTAAGCCTGCAGCAACAGTGGGGAGGAACTCTGCTATTTAAGAGCAACAAGGTCGGAGCCGCCTATTAACTCTCTGCAGGGACACAGAGAGACTGCAGGGTGTGTGACCTGATCTAGGGAAGGGAGTGCAGGAAGGTTTGTCATGTGACGAAAGCTTCCTCACAAATGGAAGCAGACTGCTTTGTACATTGCACTGATTAGGTGGTACAGTTTGCAGCATGCTTGGATAGCCCTTTGGCAAACATATTGTGCATTTCTGTTGGAAAATTTATCCAGGCATTGAACTGCTGTGTCATGTGTTTGGTTTTGATAAAACACACCAGTTTTCCAACACGATTAACTAAACCTACTCCCCTAATTCCCAATAAATGTATGGTTGTGCCTCAGTTTCTCCATTCTGTAGGTGAACATTTGTTTTGCATCTAATTGTTTTTGGCGTGACTTGCAAATTAAAGCTGCTATAAACACTCATGTGAAGACTTCTTTGGGAATATAGTGGTTGTCATTTTAAGCACCTAGCTTGTTTTAGTTTTTTAACATTTTGTATTGCTATAGTAGGATACCGGAGGCTGGTTGATTTATAAAGAGAAGATGTTTACTTAGATCATGGTTCTGGAGGCTGGAAAGTACAAGACCAGGTGGCCATCTCTGGCAAGGACTTCTCTGCATATCAAAAATGCTGAAGGTGTCACCTGGTGGGAGTTTGTGTTGCAGAACGAACTGGTCACTTGTTTAAGAGAAGAGGTGTAGTGGGTAATAATTAATAAGATGTACTGCCCCACCAGACCTCTGCACCAAGTCCCGGTGGGTCTCGCTCAGGTCAGCTCTCACTGTTGCCATTAATCTTTTCCAGCTAGCTCTCACAGCATCCCAGCTGTGTTTCCTCTCCACCATAGACTCTGTAAATGGTGGGAGTCCCATGCTTCTGCCCAGCACCCACTCCTTCCAAGTATCCGGTAAAGCGTGATTCTTAAACTTAAATAGTTAACCAAATATATTTATGTATATGAAACTCCCAATATCATAATGCCAATTGACAACGATAAAGTCTTATCCCAATATTTTTAACCTCTCCAAAACACCAGAAATACATCTGAAGCTATCTGGATATCCGCATCTCCCTCTCTCTATGCTCCTGTGGTCCACCAAGCCTCTCTCTCTCCTCCCCTCACTTCTCTTAGCTCCTCCTCCTCTCTCCCCTCCAATCACTGGCCTCTCACTGCCTCAATGTGAATGGATAGAAAATATTTTGCAACAAAGAGGGACAAAGGCAGCTGGTGCTTCCAGTAACCTGCTCTCTAGTAACTGACCCCACCCTGTGAGGAAAGGATTCACTTTTGCAAAATGGTTTAATCTGTTTGTGAAGGCTCTAGCCCATAACATAACTGCTTCCATTAAGCCCTGCCCCTCAACACCAAGAGATTTATTGGGGGAGGATAAAAGTCTGCTTTTGAGAGAGAGAGAGAGAGAGAGAGAGAGAGAGAGAGAGAGAGAGAGAGAGACAGACAGAGAGAGACAGAGAGAGAGAAGGAGCAAGAGAGACAGAGTAAGAGAGTGAGAGATAGGGAAATCTGGAGACAGAGAATGAGTCATGGTGGCAGGGACCCTTTTTAAAGGGTATGCATGGCACATTTAGCAGCCAGTGATGACGCACCCCCGGTGCTGAGTCACTGAAGGCAAGTCAGAGATAACATTCCTTCCTTTTTTTATTATAACAGGTGAGAACATTGGGAGGGGGTGACGCTGAGGCAGGAAGGGGGGCACCTGTGCTCTTTAGATTACTTCCTTCTGTCTGGGGGCATCAGCATCTTTGGAGACCCAACAAAAGTGGGGTGCCAGCCAAGTCCTGGAGAGCAAGCCGTTTTATTTTCTGTCCAGGCTCTGAAGGACTGTCTGGGGATAGGGACATGCAGGCAGCAGTTGGAGCAGTTTGGGAGGGTGATCAACCTGGGGCTAGCCACTTTGAAGCTGTCCAGGATGCAGATTTTGAGGGAAAACTAAGAGCTGGCAGGTTGATGGAGCAGATATATATTAGGGGCAGAAGATAAAGTTAAGGAGTTTAAGGGGGAAATTATTCTTAGGTGTACATTTGAAACTTTTAGGCCCATGGTCCTGGTAGTTGAGGGAGGGGTGTCCTAAGAACAGGGAAAGGGGCAGTGGTCGTGGAGAGATCACACCCTCAGGAATAAACAGAATAGAATTATCTGGAGTCCATTGGACCCACTGAGAAGTAGATCCAAGTTGATTCCTTGAAGCTTATTAGAATGTTTTAAGTTTACAAAAAGATATTTTAGGCATGTTAGCATTACCACTGTTTGTATTCTGCACTGAAATACACATTGCAGAAAAGGCAGTGGACTCCTGCCTTTGGGTCATAGTAGAATCCTGGGTACCCAAAATGATTTTGGGTTAAAAGCATGAACACTCTTCCCTCTAACCAGAAGACTGTGGTATATAGATGGGACAGATGTTGTTAGCACAATGAGAAACACTTTTTAAGTCTATATTTAAAAGATAACCAATGGAAGTTTAAAATCTTGAGCCTGTGACTATGGTACTAGTACTCTGTGCTTACCACAGCTAGATTAATAGCTTTTCAGAACGCCACTGGCTAATGTTACAACTCTGAATTTTTGAAGTCTTAGTATAACAATAGCACAGAAAGAGAGTGAAATCTGGAACTTTTTTCATGTTTTTATACCTTAAGTCACTTTCTTATAACTTTTAGCCACCTTAAAAAATCTTCTTAGACCCTGAACCATTTTCCTAGATCCCCACAACTTAAACTTTCACATCCTCAGACCTTACATAAACTTTATGCCTTTTTTTCCTATCCAGTCATTTACTATGGTACACAGGAGGTTGATCACTGAGAGCAGTCACTATGAAGTGAGTTCCTTTAAAAGAAGGAATGGTTAAAAAAAAAGTGTCCCTGAAATCTGTTCTGTGAGATTACCTCTTTTCAGAGTCTGGTAAACTGTGTCTAGACCTAGCAGTAGCTCTAGGAAAGGAAATAAAGCCTGAGGTCTGACTTTACACAGGAGGAGAACCACAGAGGCAGCTGGAGCCTTGGCTGCTGTTAAACTGACAGATCTGTCACTAATCCAGTCGTCAGCCCCATCAGAGACCTGAGAAGGATGAACTTCACCAGAGTAAGCCGGAAGTGCAGACCAAGCAGCTTCCAAATCAATTAAACCGAGAGAGACTTACCGGCTGCCGGGACAGTCACCTTGGTTCCTCTGTGGTCATTGGGGGCAGAGGTCCCAGGAAGCATGAGTCCTCAGCTGCTAGACCCAGAGGATCCAACAGCCTTTCCTGTGGAGTAAGCACTTGCGGGGACTGTACCTTGTTAGGCAACGTAGGGCAATCAAGTCCCCAGTGTCTTGCTTGTCCACAGTTTGGGCAGGGTCCTGGTGGCAGGCAAGTTGAAGGGTGGATTTTCACCCAGGGACTGGCTTTGCCACATTTAAAGCAAGCTCCAGGTGGAGTTCTTCTGGGCGCATCATCTTCTCTGGAGGAGATCAGGGGTGCTTCCAGGAGCTGGCACTTCTATCACAGGAAGCCATTATTATCATCATCATCATTATTATTATTATTATTATTATTATTATTATTATATTAAGTGCCATATTCAACAGGCCTCTGAAAAGTTTTGAGGACCCTCTATCTATTAAGTATATATAAACAGACAAGCTTTGCTTGTTTTGAGTTACTTGTTTCAGGCTTAACTTTGAAAACATATTTAAGAGGCTAAATAAAGCTTATTCCGATAATAAATTACTTTAGTAGTTAGCGTGACTACGAATATAGTTCTGAACACATTAAAGAATTTGATCATTTATAAGGTGGCTGATCCCAAATTCGCATGTCTTAAGTTATCTTTAACAATCTATAATAAATTAATAGTTTTCCTAAGACTAGGACTTTCTATCACATCCCTGTTAGGTTAAGCCTTAAAAGTAACAAGTTTCATATTGAAGTTTTTCTAGTATCAAAATATAAAGCTTTTAATCATAGATACAGTCCATAGAGAGACTGGCAAATTTACTGATCATTTTATGGTGCACCATTATAATAGAACATTGACGGGTTTTATATGGCTTAGTTATCCGAATGGCTAAAGCTTAAAGTGAGTTAAGACAAAGGATCTAGACACATATTACTGTGACCACAGGTAGGCTTTTGGAGTTTATGAATCTTGTTTATCAAGTATACTGACCTAGCCAGCTCAGTCAGTCAACGACAGATTCTCCAGGGAGGGAACATGAATTAAAAAGAAAAAGACAATTAGACAACACGGTAGCATGACCCCAGCCAGTTCTGAGACTGAAGCAGGTTTACTTTTTTCCCAGTCTGCTTTTATATCATTTTAAGTACATACAAATAAGATCAGTTCTAAGTTAAGGAACAAACAAGGCAATAAACAAAGTCCCTTGATGACTATTTTTAGCGGCTTATCAGAATGACCAAGATATCTGAGCCATTTCCCTGTCCTAGCCCAAAGTCAAATTCTTGCCTGAAGCTTACTTCAGTGCCCTGGCCCAATGTCAAATTCTTGCCTGAGGCCTACTTCCCTGTCCTAGCCCAATGTCAAATTCCTGCCAAGTTTCTAGGAGCAGCCCTAAAGGCTCTCCACAGTATACCTTATTTATCAAACATATATTGTTACTTATCTTAATTTTTCTAGCATCTTAATGTTGAAACAGTTAGCAAAGATCTAAGCGTTAGGTGTAAATCTCTAAGTCAGCTTTCCTTAACCTGAAACAGGTCTTTAAATCCTTAAAATTCCATTACCATATAGAATATATTGTAAATTAGAGTCAAATTACATACATAGCATGTTGTAACAAATATAACCTTACATTTTTATCATCACATGGAAGTCCATACCAATCCAAAATGTTTTTAGGTTCCTTAGTCTAAAAAGTGATAATAAACAGAGAGCTCATTAGGACTAAGGAGTTTCGCAGTTGTTGCTTAATACCATGTGGTCATCTGAAGATGGTGGTTAAGTCACAAGGCAAGTACTCCTTAACCTTTATTTACATGGCTGCCAGCCACGTGGCTATTACGTTCTGATGAGGTCATTTATCAAGGTAGAGGAAAGTCACATGACTGCTCTTCAAAAAGATGCTTTCTGAGTGGATCTATCTATCTATCTATCTATCTATCTATCTATCTATCTATCTATCTATCCATCTATCCATCCATCCATCTCTCTACTATATCTATAAAGATTTTTTAAAGAATGTGAATTAAATCCAAGTTAATATACATATACATACAAAGTTTGAATCAACTCACACACACACACACACACACACATACACACACACATACACACACCAAACAAGAGTTGTACCCATATATAGATTGTTAATTATAAGCCTTTTATATAGGTTATTAATTATGTCTTTTGTTATAAGTTTAAAGCCAACTTTTGTTACAGACTATAGACTTTAAACCATACCCAATGGTTTTACACATCATGACAGAGTTTATAGCATTAGCTTAAGAGATTTTTCTGAGAGCAGACTACAGAAACTGTAAAAACAAATGATTTTTAAGAGTGGAAAGTAGAACCTTAGAGATAAGAGACTTTGGGATCATTTGTTCCTGTGGAGGCAAAAGTTGTTATAATCTGAGAGAACTTGGAAATCAAATGTCCCAGTTTTTTTCTCTTGATCTGTACTGAGGCCAAACTGTTGGAGAGAGAGAGAGAGAGAGAGAGAGAGAGAGAGAGAGAGAGAGAGAGAGAGAGGGAGAGAGAGAGAGAGAATGGAATGCTGTATGGGTGTGTTCCAATTAGCTCCAAGAGAGGGCTGAAAGCTGAAGCTATGGGACTATAGGCTGGAGTCAGAACTAGTCAGGAGTGCGCAGGGGGAAAGGGAGAAAAGGGAGCCAATCAGTGTGTAGAAGGCCAGAGCTGAGAGAGTTGTCCACATGGTGGAAGTCCCAAGGTGTAGAAGCTGGCTCAAGGAGCCAGAGAGACACTTATGGCATAGAAGAGGAGAGGAATGGTTAAAGGACAAGGAGGGACAAGCAGGAACTCTACCTAGGGAGGGTTCCAAGAAGCTGAGGGACTTTAGAAGGCAGTTCCTAGGAGGAGGCAAGCAATTCTCAAAGTATGGACCCAGGAGGACACAATGAGAGACAGAGCAGGAGGAAGCGAGGAAAAAAAATTCCAGATTGGTAGGGGGCAAAGCGGTGACATTAGTATTGATTGATTACTAAGTTAGTTTGTCTATATTTGGTGAAGACTTGAAGAATTTTGAAAACCAGCTTAGTTCTGGCCTTGTTGTCTCCTTCAGCGAGGTATCCAGGAGCTGACTCAGCTCCAGACTTACTCTTCTTTTCCATCCAATGTTGGGACTATTATTGATTAATGGCCCATTTTGTTTGTGGCTCCCTTGAGGAACCTTGTTCATTTTCCTGGGAAACAGAAAAATTTTCATTACTAAGGTTTTTGGACCTCTCACTCAGACCCCCAAGTGGAGAGCATGCAGGTACCAGGATATCCTACCAAGTCACAGACATCAATGTTGGAGTTTATTTAGCGCAGTGCCTTGGTGGGGCAGGGCAAAAATATGCTGCAAAGATCATACCATGCAACAGATCCCACGCAAGAGATTTATTGGGCAGTGGGAGTAAAAGACCACTTCTGTGAAAGAAAGAGAGAGACAGAGAGAAAGAGAGAGAAAGACATAGAGAGATTCAGAGAGACACAGGGAGATACAGAAGGAGAGACAGAGAGACAGAGATACAAAAGAGAGACAGAGAGAGACTCAGAGAGACAGGAGAGATACAGAAAGACACAGAGAATGAGAGAGATAGACAGAAGGACGGGACAGTGCTGTGACCACGGGGACCTTTTGAAGGATGTGATGCATGTCACATTTGATGGTGGCGATGATGTGGCTGACGGCGTTGAGGTGCTGAAGGCAGCCTGAGGCCAACAGTGAGTTTTGGTGGAACCAACTATAGCAACATCTCATATCCTAATTATTCAATGCTTTTAAGTTTGGGTTTTTTTTTTTGTCTCCCCTCTTCTCCCTTCTTAGAGTCAAGTAACCCTGAGAGGACTGATACTGAGAGATACAGAAGGAGATACAGAGATACAAAAGAGAGACAGAGAGATATAGAGAGACACAGAGAGACAGAGAGAGACAGGGAGAGATACAGAAAGAGAGACACAGAGAATGAGAGAGATGAATAGAAGGACAGAGGACAGTGCTGTGACCGCGGGGACCTTTTGAAGGGTGTGATGCGTGTCACATTTGATGGTGGTGATGATGTGACTGACGGCGTCGAGGTGCTGAAGGCAGCCTGAGGCCAACAATGAGTTTTGGTGGAACCAACTATAGCAACATTTCACGTCCTAATCATTCAATGCTTTTCAGTTTTGGGTTTTTTTTCTGTCTCCCCTCTTCTCCCTTCGTAGAGTCAAGTAACCCTGAGAGGACTGATACCGCACCTGGGCCGCCACGTCTTTGTCATCCATTTTTATCAAGCAGAACATCCGGGATTTCCCACTGAGGTGACTGTGGGTGGAGGAAGACGGTGGTCAGGTGAGTAGCCATGAGCGGGCTCCAGGACACGAACCATACCATCCTTGCAGCTGTGTGACAGCGCCCCTCCCTCCCCAGGTTCCTTCCTTGCCTCCTTCTGTCCCCACTTACTTGGCTGCCGGGACCAAGTGATCTCTGATGGCCGGGTGGAGTTTGACCTCTCAGAAGCAGAGGTACCTGTGACGGTGAAGATTCCCGACGGGAAGTCCTTGACATTGGTGCGTTCTGCTTGGCCTCTGGTTGGCTCCTTGGTCAGCCATTGTGGGTTAGGCTTCTGGCAAATGCTGTCTCTATATTACCCCATATAACTTGCAGTTTCTCCAGGTCAAGAGCTTCTCCCCACCCTCTCTATCGTCGATCACCCGTAGCTCCTCCCCCTTGCTGTAGATCCTCCGTAGCTCCTCCCCCCTTGGATCCTTGTCTCCTCCCCCAAACCCTCAGCTCCTCCCTTTCCTCCTGCCCAATCATTGGCTCAAGCCTTTATTTGAAAAGTTAAGGTGGGGAGAAGGTTCACAACGCAAAACTCCTCGTCTGCACCACCTCCCAGGAGAGGAATTAGCATTAAATACAAGCTCAGGGCTATCCACAATATCTTTCTGTCACCCTCTGCTGTGCCCCCTTAGTGATTCTCCTTAACCCAGTGTCTATATGAGCTGTGCCCCAGGTTCCGCTCTGAGACCCCTGTGTCATTTATTCACGGACACCATCCATGCCCGTTGAGGCTCTGGTTTGTGGGAGCAGCAGCCGCGTCTCTGAATCCACCCTGGGTCTTGCCTGACCTCCAGGCAGTGTCTGACCACAGGGAAGTCCCCTCTTATTCTGTCTGACTCACTTCTGGAAACTCTCATGCTGTTCATTTTGTTAAACCTGCTTCACTGGGCTCCAGATGCCTTGCTCTGTTTTTTCCTGCCTCTCCCTGGTCCATCGGCCTCATTCCGTTCATGTACCTTGCTCTGAAATCCATGGCCCTTCCTAGCTGCTGCTAAGCCATTGTTCATCCATGGCCCCTGCTGTCCACGCTCCCTCTTCCCTTCTCTCACTGTAATCATTCAAAAGCTCCTAGATATGCCATTTTCGGCAATGCCGGCAGCTTTTCTTTTCTAGGATCTTCTACCAACTTTTATCAAATCCTGTTGACCAGTGAGCTTGTCTTAGAGTTTATTCACTGGTTCCTTAAGGATGTCTAGAGAACCAGCAAGAGTTCACTGGATTCTGCACTGTGGTCCTCCATGGCTGTGCTTATGACGCCTCCCCTCTCTGAGGATGCTATCATTCCAGAGCATAGGGTATTCATTTTACACCTGTGTGCCTAGAACACTGCCTGACACATGGTGCTCATGTGTCACGGATGGGATGTTCATGTGTCTTCTGGGATGGTCATGGATCCCAGGGGAGCTACAAGCTGGTAAGCAGTTGTCACAGACCTAAACTCCTCCTGCAGGGTGTGTGGGTGCCATAGCTTGACATGTACAAATGTAGCACTGAGCCACGCTACAGTTATTCGGTGTGATAGACTGTGTTACTTTTCTGTTGCTATGATAAATACACTATGAGCAGGGTAATGCATAGAAGGAAGGGTTTATTTGGGCTTCTGGTTTCTACGGGATAAGCACCTATCCTGGTTGGAGGCACAGTGGCAGGCAGCAGGGATGGTGGCTGGAGCTGAAAACTTACATTACGAACCATAATCAGGAAACAGGAAGATGGGGTGGGGGAGTGTACACACAAGTTAGGTTCTCAAAGCCTCCTTTCAGTGATATACATCCTCCCACAAGGACACACCTCCTAATCCTTCCCAAATAGTGCCACCCACCAGTGATACATGAGCTCTATAGGTCATTCTTGTGTAAACCACAAGTACCAAGTAATCTTCAGAGGCAGGCTATGACATTAGACTCCCTGCTGATTCGGCAACTTCAGTTTGCTTACCTTTAAAAATACAAAGGGATGATCCCAGTTGCCCCTAACAGGCCCTGCTCCAGAGACCTTGAATCAACAGCTGCTTGGCTTTGCTATTCCTTATTCCGAGAAGCAGGTGCTTCAAGAGCCAACTGTGCTCCCTGTTTCCTAGCGACGAGATGCGGTCTAGCCTTTAAGCCCACCTCCTTTAACCTTCCTCGGGTTCGCGGCTGCAGTTCCTTCATAAAGCCCATCTTCTTGGCATTTGAATAAACAGGAAAGGAAGTGGTTCTTTCCTTCACTGTCTAGTCACAAGCAGGCCTGCTGTAAATCTAAACACAGGCCGATGGCTTTCTTTTAGGTTCGGGTTCTAGTGGTACCCGCAGAGAATTATGACTACCAAATACTTCACAAAACATCAGTGGACAAGTCCTCCGAGTTCATCAGTGCTTGTGGAGGAGACAGTTTCTATATTGAGTAAGTGTCCTTTCGTGGGAGGGCTCTGGCTCTGACATGCATGGGGCATGCTCACATTCCCGGCCATAGTGAGGTCTGGAGAGAGAGAGACTGGCCTGAAGTCTGCCTTCTCCTCACCAGCTAGGAAAGTAACCGTGAATCTGGGGTCTCAGGAATGTGACGTCCTTCCTCTGTGCCCGCCGCTCTATGAGAGACCTTGCCATGCACTGTCTGGACAAAGTGACCACACTCAACCCTGAACACAGCAGAGGTCTATGCTCAACTTGGGATTAGCGACCAGTTGGGAGACTCTCTCGCCCTTTGCTCTTCCCTGATGTATATCTTAAAAGACACCACACAGAGTGTCTTCCACTGACAAGGACATAACCCAGACCTCTGCTCACCTCTCTAGTCGGGACTGTGCCTTCCGTGCCCTGTCTTCTCTCATCCCTGAGTGCTAAGAGCATGCTAGCACCAACACAAGCTTGGCTGTGGAACCAGGGCCTTAGATGCTTCTACAAGAAGCCAGGAGCGTCAAATGCCCTGAAGACAGACTGACTCTTCTTCTTCAGTGACAGCGAAAGCAAACTCCCCAGAGGCAAACCACTGTGGGTGTAAATGACTTCTTGTCCACACCTTACACCTCATCTTTGGGAATGTCACCCAGTAGTAAAGGTGCCTCAGCTGCCTTATCTGTGAAGCAGACTATGGCCCAATTGGTTGGGTGGTCGTGAGGTTAAGATAACATCTTGTCCTCACTGTCTTCCCACGAGTTGTAACTCATATGCTACACAGTCCATCTGGCAGCTTTTCCATCTCCAAAGTTCCCACTAGCCATTCCTATGATGCAGATGTTGGGGACAGGTGGATGACACTGGCTGAATCTACGACAGGGTCATTTTTTCACTTCACCCCAAAAGATGCCACCAGGTGGAACTAGCTGCAAGGGAAGCTGGGGATCAATATACCCCAGGCAATCACCGTGAGTTATTTTGTTCCCACAGTCCCCAGACGGCCTCTGGATTCTGTAAGAATTCTGCAAGATCCCTGGTAGCTTTTTACCATAACGGTGCTGTACCCTGTGAGTGTCACCCTGCTGGGACTGCTGGCCACCACTGCAGTCCTGAGGGTGGGCAATGCCCTTGCCGGCCCAATGTCATCGGGAGGCAGTGCACCCGCTGTGCAACAGGCCACTATGGATTCCCACGCTGCAAGCGTAAGTGAGCACTGCCAAGCTTCTGAAGCCTCCTCTGGTCCCCAGAGCACGATGGTTGTGCATGGCAGGACTTCTCAAATGCCACCATTTTACACACTCACTTGGGGGCTTATGGTAAGGTCCTGATTCAAGAGATCTAGCCTGGGCCTAAAACTCTGCCCTTCTAATAAATATCCAGGCTATCTCATGCCATGTGCCTACAAATTACACTCTGAGCAGCAAGGCTCTAGGCTATGAATATAAACATAAACATAAATGTGAGTAGGTTGTGAGCAGCTCATTTCTGGCAGAAGCACTTTCAGGTTGTGTGGCCCAATGAAGCCTCGGTTCAGACTTTCATGGTCTCTTGGACATATTACTCACTAACTTAGAAACCCTTGCATTTTTACTTAAGAGCCACCCTGTGGCCTGGGTCTTCCCATGCTGTAAGAGACATAGGTGTGCAGACAGAGCACCACAAGGGGACCAGTCTTTGTCTGAATAAACAAGTCCAATCTCACTACTGCACAGTGTGCTGACCCTGGGCCTGAGTGCTCTGGGAAGCTGGGAGTTGCTTCAGAATGTCTTGAACAGTTACTACTTGATACCCTCTAGAGCCTTCTGATGAACAGGATAGATTATGGGGACAGCAGCCCGGTTCGTTCACGGTGTATGTAACCTGGAGCCAGTTACTCCAGCTGCCCCTCACTTGCTGTGACTGGTTCAGATCACCATGGACAATGATATCTATATGGAAGGGAAAGGAAGACAGTTCCCCCCAGACTACTTGGGAACTTATGGAAATCCCCATGGTTTGTGTATCCGTCTCTCATCCAGTGTCTCTTTATCCCTTGGCAGCTTGTAATTGTGGCAGACGCCTTTGCGAAGAGGTGTCAGGGAAGTGTCTCTGCCCACCCCACACAGTCAGGCCCCAGTGTGAGGTCTGTGAGATGAATTCCTTCAACTTCCACCCTGTGGCCGGCTGTGAGGTCTGCAACTGCTCCAGGAAGGGCACCATTGAGGCGGCCATCTCTGAGTGTGACAGGGACAGTGGGCAGTGCAGGTGAGCTTTGATGCATGCGTGTGCCATGTCCTGTCATGGGATGACCAGGTACTATCTACACAGTAGTCCTTGTCATTCTTCTCTTCCCACCTGTGCAGTGTGCTAGCTTCAGGGCGGAGCTTCCCAGCAACAAGAGCTTTTTTTGGGGGGGGGGTGGCAGATTGGTTGGTTTATGCCGACTCAGGGCTGCCAGGCAGAAGCAGCCTTGCCCATGTATGCCAGCACGCTGTCACAGGATTGTACTGTGTGTGCCATGCCTTCCTGTCTTGGTGGTTGGCTTTGATTGTTTCCGCATGTAGAAACATCTGGAAAAGGAGCCCTCAACATAATCTATACAATCCCTCTTCACTCCCTTCCCAGGTGATTCTAGACTATGTCAAGTTGACAAAATTAACCGTCACAGGCCTCCAAAGCAGGATTTGTTGGGAGTAGGAAACCAGGCAGAGTTAACCATCTTCAGGAACCACTGTGGTCCAGCGCATAGTAGACAAGAAATGGTGGCTGCATTACTTATTTGTTAAAATGCCCTGGTAAAAGTCAGTTAAAAGGGAAGGGGTGGTTTCAGTCTGGGGACACAGTTCATTGTGACAGGGAAGGCAGGGTGGATGGATCCTGAAGTGGCAGAGCCTACACATCTGTAGCCAGGAAGCAGGGAACTGGTGACTGACCTTGCTGGACCTGCTTTTTCCCTTTCATTCAGTGCTGGGGCAGGGGGGTTCACACCTCATTTAAGTAGATAGCCTATGCCCCACACGCATAGGTCTCCTGGTTGACCCCGGGTCCTGTCAGATTGACAATCAAGATTGACAATCAACTGTTGCTACTTTGTTTCCAACCCAATTCCCCAGTAAAAGAAATCTCAGCAATCAGTAACAAAACAAGCAACTGTTGCTACTTTGTTTCCAACCCAATTCCCCGGTAAAAGAAATCTCAACTCAATCAGTAACAATACAAGCTATTGGGTAGATCTCCCACTACACCACTCTATTCCCATCTATATTATCCCACATAGCTTGCGGTTTCTCCAGGCCACGAACTTCTCTCTCTGCAGCCTCTCTGTTTCTCCCATCCTGTTGATCCCCCGTGGCTCCTCCCCTAAACTCTCAGCTCCTCCCCCTTCCTCCTGCCCAATCATTGGCTCAAGCCTTTATTTGAAAAGTTAAGGTGGGGAGAAGATTCACAAGGGAACTTCTCATCTGCAGCCCCTCCCAGGAGTGGAATTAGCATCAAAATACAAGCCCGGGGGCTATCCACAACAATCAGCCCTCAGAAGGACAAAGTTCTCAAATTTTGCTGAAGGGTTTGGCCGAGGGAGCTAGGCTCCTGGTAGAGAGTGAAGATGGTGTCTCCTATTCCCAGGTGGCAAGTTTAATCTCATGAGAGCTGGGAAGTAGCTACAGGGGAAATACTAGGATCCAGAACCCAAGAAAGGGCTGGGGAAAATTCAAATGGGGTTTTATAGCAGGAAAATGAGTGCATCCAGTGTATGGGCCAGCGAGGCTTATGCAAGAGAAGGCACACCATCAGCAAGGAGACGGGATCAGCCTGGATGCCTGCAATAGATGAATGGACTAAAAAAGCTGGTGCATATACATACTAGAATTATATTCAGCCATAAAGAGCTATGAGATTATAACATTTGCAGGTAAATGGACAGAGCTGGAAAATGCAATATTACATGAGGTGACCCAGGCTCAGACAGCAAGCTGCACGCTTCTTCTCATATGTGGGTCCTAGCTTGTGATGTTTATGTGAGAGAGACAGAGTGTGAGTGGAGGTCATGGGTCAGACAGGGTGTGGGTCATGGAACTGGGGTGGCATGAGATGGGAAGCAAGGCGTTCAGAGAGAGGAGTGGGGAGAACAGCAGAACACATGAACCACAGCTAGTGGAAGGTGATTCCTGCAGAGGGAGGGCAAGAGCCGGGCAGGGATTAATGAGGGGGCTAAGACTGGCTTGGGGAGGGGTTCCTCCAAAGTAATTATGTATGGAAATGCCACAAAAAACCCTCTGGGACTTTATGTGTTGGCAACTAATTTAAACAAAAGTGTACCATCCAGCCTCTCGCCCTCATACATTGTGTATGGATTGGAGGCTGGGCTGGGACAGGCCTCAGTGACCCCAGCTTGAGGGCAGATATGTCACCATCCTGTGGCTGCTCTGACAGAGGACAAGAGTGATTTACTCTCCCTCAGTTGAATTGGCAGAAATCTGAGTCCAGGGAGAAGCTCTGAGGAGAACCTGGTTCATGCTCTCCCTTTTACTCCTGGGGCTGTGAGCATTCTGTGGCTGGTGGCCACATCACCAATCTCTGTCCTATCACCACATGCCGGTTTTCCTCTTACATCTCTCTACACAAGGCGCTTGCCTCTCTGTGATTATCCTGTCTTTGTTTGTTATAAGGACAGCAAGCAAACCGGCTTAATATCCAGCCAACTCTAGGATCTCTCCATCTTAACTACAAAGAATTTTTTTTTTCAGATAACAGCCCATGACTGGAACTGGGGATTGGAGTCAGAATAGCTGCATGTACCTTTGGTGAACACAGTTTAGCTCTCCATTACAGCAGTGGTTCACTCTCCAAGGAAGAGCCCTTGACCACGCCTTCAGCCGCTGCCTGGTGCCTGCCAGCTTCTTTGGGTGGGGAGATCTTGTACGGAAGTTGAGAGAAAAACGGTCATGAACTATCCTAACACTTTGAAACCACAACTGTGAGTCCTGCCTGAGTCAGCTAGTCAGTCAGTAATCAGGCACGGGCCTCTTCGGGATGTCTGGGTTTAATCATAGGAAGTTTAGGAACTGAGATTCTGTGTTCAGACAGGGAGAAAAGCCAGGGCACTCAGTTAAACCCTAACGGTTGGTCAGAAGAACCTTGGAGTTTCCCAGTACTGCTGACACAGTGGGGAAAGAGGAATCTGAAGAACTTAAAACCAGCTAAAGCAGCAGAAATGATAGACGGGTGTGCCACAGTGTTTAAGGAAAATGTCCTGAGAAATTTTAACAACCCACTTCAGCCAGGATAATTTAACTGACTAGAAATTTCTGAACTTAGGAGCAAGGATTTCATGCTTATGTGACAGGCATTTTACCCACTAAGCCATCTCCCCACTCTCACGAATAATTTCTATGTAAAACGTGGCAGGAAGGAGGACTATGTTTAGCAATACCTAAAACCCAAGCAAGAAAACGAGTTGGTGATTCCTGGTGTTTGCAGCCAAAGGGAAAAACACATCTTTTCTCAGCAATACAAAGCTATAAGCAACTACAAACTACAGCGTTTAAAAGTTAGCATTGATGCTGTATTTCCTGCTGAACGACTATAAAGTTTGCCCTTTCCACTAAGTCAAACCATTACAGATACTAATCTATTTTACAATGAGTTAGTAAATAATTATAACCATCCATAATGCTCAATTTTTCTTCTATTACAAATAATGCTGTAATTTTAGTGAATTTAGGAATAACTTATTGAAAACCCCAAACTGAATTTTCAATCTATTTTTATCATAGAGTCTATCATAGAAATATTATCATATTAATCCTAGAAGGCATGGAACAGGCCTCTCCACCTTCCTGAGTCCCAGTTCTCAGTGCGTGACATGAAATTTGGCAAAATCATCTTTGACTTTCCTTCTAAATTTAAACTTATTCTGTTGCTCAATCTTTGATTGTATCAAGACAATATTGTATCAACTCTAGCCTGATATTTTGGTCAACGCTGATAGACTGCAGTTATAACGGTATGCTGTTTGGACACAGTTCTGGTTTTTTGTAGCAATATAAAGCAGCAGATCTATAGATTTAATGAAATAGGATAACAAGAGAAATAAGTTTTCACCTGCTTTAAGTAACGGAAAATGAATACTATTTGGCTCTTGAAATGCTCCAAAGAGTTAAAAACATCCTCAGAAAAACATCTGTCAATCTGTGGTAGATACAGGCAGCTGGGATCCTGCTTTTAGAAACTGCTCTGTTGGGATGGATTAAGAAGATGTCTTTCCACCACAGATGTCCCTCCACTGCAGATGTCCCTTCACTGCAGATGTCCCTCCACTGCAGATGTCCCTCCAGCACAGATGTCTCTCCACTGCAGATGTCCCTCCAGCACAGATGTCCCTCCACCACAGATGTCCCTCCAGCACAGATGTCTCTTCACCACAGATGTCCCTCCACCACAGATGTCCCTTCACCACAGATGTCCCTCCACCACAGATGTCCCTCCACCACAGATGTCCCTCCAGCATAGATGTCCCTCCAGCATAGATGTCCCTCCAGCACAGATGTCCCTCCACCACAGATGTCCCTCCACTACAGATGTCCCTCCACCGCAGATGTCCCTTCACCACAGATGTCCCTTCACCACAGATGTCTCTCCAGCATAGATGTCCCTCCACCACAGATGTCCCTCTACCACAGATGTCCCTCCATCACAGATGTCCCTCCACCGCAGATGTCCCTCCACCACAGATGTCCCTCCACCGCAGATGTCCTTCACTGCAGATGTCCCTCCAGCACAGATGTCCCTTCACCACAGATGTCCCTCCAGCACAGATGTCCCTTCACCACAGATGTCCCTCCACCACAGATGTCCCTTCACCACAGATGTCCCTCCAGCATAGATGTCCCTCCAGCACAGATGTCCAGGTGTCCCATGTGCTTTTTCCAGTGTTTTTCAGAGAAGCCTGTTGGAATTATATCCATCTCAGCTGCTCCCCATAGTGATCAGCCAAGTAAGATGCAGGAATAAAATCCCAGAAAAGATTTGGCATTCTTGGAACAGAAGGACTTCCAGACAAGGCTAGCAACTTGGGAAGGCAATTCCTTTGATGACTAATCAAATGATAGTGGGTGCCAGGCAATATCGTCACCAGGTAGAGTGGGGATCAGAGTTCTAGCACACTCTTGTTGTTCTTCATGTCCTGTGACATCTTTCTCTCATCCCTGGAATGACCTGTCTCAGGCTCTTTCCCCATCCCCAGTCCTCAGTGAGGAGCAGTGCAAGTTGGGTTTACAGCAGGTTGTGTCCTGCCTCTGCCACTCACTGTTGGGGTGGCCATGAGCAAGTTCTCCTCCTCTCTGGTCTTAATTCTTCTGTAAAATAGGGACTCTCTAACCCGCATACTCATATACATCCATGTATATGAATGTGTGTGTATAAATATATATGTATATATATACATATATTTGTATATATTGTATATAATTGTATATATTTATATGCATACACACACAATTATGTATCATGTTTAAACACCCTTAAGACAATACCTGACATGCTGACATGCACTCAACACCCAGTGACTATTAGTTGTTGGTATTGGGGCCATGGTCGTCTGCTCCTTCTTCCTGTGCTCTGTTTCCCCGAGACCCTTCCCTTCTCCTGCTCTTCATTACCTCCGCTCCGGAGCATTTCTCAGGTACACACACCCCTCCAGATCCTCACTGACTGCCATTCCATCATCACACAGATTAACTCGCCTCCATTATCTGACTCGTTCTTGGGATCATGTCCCTCAAATTCCTAGGGCTCCTGTATTCTCACATATATAATGAAAAGTATTTTAAAGATGTTTCAATTTGATGTGTTTGCATGTATATGCATATATGTCTGTGTATGTGTCAGGATGAGTATATGTACATATGTGTGTACAGGTGTGCTCAGAGGCTAGGAGAGTGTTGGATCCCTTGTGACTAGAGTTACAGGTATTAGAACCACCTGACATGGGTGTTAGGAACAGAGATCCAATAATTATGACTGAACAGGAAATGCTCATAACCACTGAGTCATTTCTACAGCCCTCGATGAAATAGTAATTTTAATGATCTTCTAATGAAAGCACCCTCTTAGCTGATCTTTAACTCCAAAATTCTAAGTCAGTGTGACCCTCCAAGTCTTGTCCCTTTTAAGCCTTCTCACCTGTTAGACTTAAACATAATCTGCTTACCAATGACAGCCTCTTTCGTGTCTTTAATACACCAAGACATATCCAGTCACATGTCACCTTCTGACAAGGGGCAGACTCTCCCCTATCAGGTCTGTCCTTCCTGCTGGAGTCTGGTTGGTACCATGACAACAGAGAAGAAAAGGGAACCGTTTTCTCTGAAGTCTGCTGATCATCTGTTAAACTGACTTAGAGTCATCCTGACCTTACACATTTTTTTCTGGGAAGACTCTGGATCCCTAATTTAATAGAAATATGCTAATTTACAGTTTTTTTCTTGGATTTTTTAACATCTGTTTCCTTCTGAATTCTGTCACTAGTACATAATGCTGTTCATGAAACTTGGGACATTGTTGATAAATTCAGGTTTCTGGTTCCTTTGTCTTTCAGAATCTTTAAATTGTTGATCATACCTAACATCATACATATTTATATATATAATTTGATGTTTCAACTCATGCCTATGCTGTATAATGGTCAGGGCATATAGCATAAACACCATATTAATCCTGGAAAATATATTTACATTTTCCTCTTTTCTGGTTGCTTTGAGTAAAACACTATTTTCCCTTCTTGTCTAACACTAGATTTTACCTGTTGATGATCCTTCTCTCAGCCCTCCTCTCTGCCCTCCCCAGCTTCCAGGAATCAGTGTTCTGTGTTAAGTTCTGTGAGATCTACGATTCTAGATGTCATACATGAGTAAGATGATGTCATATCTGACCTTTATGTATGGGTTAATTTGCCCAATGCCCTCTTGTCCACTGTACTGTACAAATGACAGAGTTTCATAGCTGGGTGATATTCACATCTGGGTGGTATTCCACTCTGTGTACATGCCACGCTTTTTACAACCCTCATCCACCGATGGGCACATAGCTTGGTTCTGGCTTTTGGGCAGTTGTAAATAGCAGTGGAGTGGTCGTGACCATGACGCAGTCTCTATGGCACACCACCATCATTTCCTTTGCAGATGAACTACAGTGTGGTTTTTGATGAATGCTTGTACTGGTTTTTACTTGTATACATATATGTCTCTGTTTTATTGCTTGGGCTTTTTTTTTTGTAAGATTCCGTCTTGGGCAGTGTCTCAATCACATTTATGTTCTAATGGGGAAACCTATACTAATTCATCACGACAGCTCATTGTGTATGGAACGCTTTGGTGATGTGACTCTCTACACAACATCAATTCTATCATTCCACCCCTTCATCAAAACCTTCCTCAGCTTCCCATCTTCTCTAAGCATGAGGGTCAGTCTTCTGGACAGTCTGGTCCACACTTACCATAACTTCCTTCCCCGTCTCTTCTGCATTTCCACCTTCTCCATAAGCTTTGCACACATCCACCTCTCCAGCCATGAAGGGCTTCGGTTCCTCTTCTGCTGCCTTCCAGGTATACATATCCTTCAAGGATTTTGTGCTGCGAACTTAAAATTTACAGAAAGAATGAGACGTACAAGTTACAGAGATGCCCCCACCAGTTTTAAACACAAGCAGGCTTAATATTTAGTCATCCTATCTCTTACAGTATTACTTAATTTCTTACATCTCTGGGTCTTCAGCAAAACCGTGCCGAGGTAAAGACTAGCCTGTTCAGCTTTCTCCCCACTTCTCTCCCCTCCCACCCCCCAGTAAAAGCCATCATTAATTCTCAGATGGGTAAACAAATGCCATGCTAGACTTTGGGCTGTGGATGGACACTGGAGTTCGATGTGACCATCCTATGAAGGGAACTGTAGTACTTAATAACAAAACGACAGCATTCTCCCGGTGCGTCTGCACCAGGCTGCCTATGAGATGCCTCAGGGATGACTTCATGGCCCGCATCCCTAGGGCTGGCCTGCTGTTCTCCAGCTGGTAGCAATGAATGTAGTTCTTTTGCCTCTGCAGCATGAGTCACAATGTGAGTTGCAGAGAGGCCCCTTGGAGAAATGTACAAGGCCAGGCTGTCTCAAGGTTGAAGACACTCAGTCAGACTCTGGGGTTTCTTTGTTCTTCCTGGTTGTCATGACACCAACCCAGACTTCCTTGATTACTTGATCTTACTCAGGATTCAGAGGCTCCAGTTGTGCAAACACTGCACTATCCTGGAATACAGAGTCTGTGCTCTGCAAGTTCTACTTGACTTGTCATCCCTATCTGGGGTGGGCAGGGGCCAGGTCCAAGGCCACTGGTTCCTGTTTGTGTCTCCCCTCTAGTCTTGTGCTCTCAGCTGCCTTGCGCATGCTGAGTGAACATAGAACTTGGGACAGTGTGACAGATGTGGTGGCCCATCATCCCCTCCATGTCATCAGCTTACTAGGGTTCTGAAGTCAACAGGCAGAGAGAGGAGAGAGAGAGAGAGAGAGAGAGAGAGAGAGAGAGAGAGAGAGAGAGAGAGAGAGAAAGGGGGTAAGGGAGAGGGAGGGAGAGGGAGGGGAGGGGAGGAGAGGGGAGGGGAGGGAGGAAGGGGGAGAGAGAGAGAGAGAGGAAGAAGAAGGAGGAGGAGAAGAGAAGGGGAAGGGGAAGGGAGGGGAGGGAGATGGAGGGAGGGAGAGAGGAGAGGAAAGGAGAGGAGAGGAGAGGAGAGGAGAGGAGAGGAGGGGAGGGGAGGGGAGGGGAGAGGAGGGAGGAAGGGAGGGGAGAGAGAGAGAGAAGAAGAAGAAGAAGAAGAAGAAGAAGAAGAAGAAGAAGAAGAAGAAGAAGAGAAGAAGAAGAAGAAGAAGAAGAAGAAGAAGAAGAAGAAGAAGAAGAAGAAGAAGAGAAGAAGAAGAAGAAGAAGAGAAGAAGAAGAAGAAGAAGAAGAAGAAGAAGAAGAGAAGAAGAAGAAGAAGAAGAGAAGAAGAAGAAGAAGAAGAAGAGAAGAAGAAGAAGAAGAAGAAGAGAAGAAGAAGAAGAAGAAGAAGAGAAGAAGAAGAAGAAGAAGAGAAGAAGAAGAAGAAGAAGAAGAAGAAGAAGAAGAAGAAGAACAAGAAGAAGAAGAACAAGAAGAAGAAGAAGAAGAAGAAGAAGAAGAAGAAGAAGAAGAAGAAGAAGAAGAAGAAGAAGAGAAGAAGAAGAAGAAGAAGAAGAAGAAGAAGAAGAAGAAGAAGAAGAAGAAGAAGAGAAGAAGAAGAAGAAGAAGAAGAGAAGAAGAAGAAGAAGAGAAGAAGAAGAAGAAGAAGAGAAGAAGAAGAAGAAGAAGAAGAAGAAGAAGAAGAAGAAGAAGAAGAAGAAGAAGAAGAAGAAGAAGAGAAGAAGAAGAAGAAGAAGAAGAGAAGAAGAAGAAGAAGAAGAAGAAGAAGAGAAGAAGAAGAAGAAGAAGAAGAGAAGAAGAAGAAGAAGAAGAGAAGAAGAAGAAGAAGAAGAAGAAGAAGAAGAAGAACAACAACAACAACAACAACAACAACAAGAACAAGAAGAGGAGAGAAGATAGAAAGTGGGGCTCTACTTCAGTTTCCCTTTGTCTTGTCTGAGCCAGCCCCTCCCATAGCTGTCCTGGCTGTAACCTGCCCATGCCTTCTCCCCACAACAGAGACTATAATGATGGTGCTTCCATCAGCTCACCTTCTTCTAGGTCCTAGGTCCTGCCATAGGGTTTTGTTGTGAGTGGAACATGAAGGGACCTGTAGAATCTAATATAGTTGAACTTCGAATGTGAAATGTAGCCTGTAGGCTCATGTGTTTGCACACTTGTTTGGGAAGGTTGTGGACTCTGTAGAAGACTCAGCTTCACTGGAAGAAGTGGGCAGATGGAGAAAGGCCTTGAAGCTTTATAGCCCAACCCCACTTCTCTTGGGGTTTCTGGAGTCTTTCGTGACTTGACACCACATCTTTTCACTGTTAATCCTTTCTCCCATAAGTTGCTTTTTGTGGAGGTGTCTTATTGTAGCAACTGGAAAAGAAGCCATGGTGAGTATCAAGAGGACGGAATTCAATCCAACATACCCGGATGTGGTTTCTAGGAGCTGCAATCACCCACATAGGTGCATATTTTGTTACATGATGTTTGGTTCCATACTCATTGGTTTCTTGTTCAGAAATATTCAACCTATCTAATCTGAGACTGAAGACTCAATGTACAAGGTGTTTGGCACCAGCATTAAGTTAATGTAGACTTGGGACAGAGCACTGCTGCATGTTTACTGAAAGAAACATTCTGAACCTTGAGATAAGGTCTCTATCATAACAACAGTGCTACTCCTCCCCCTACATAGTGACATGTGGATGCCAGCACCCCACATATAACCTCTCCCTTCTGTGGACATCAGCGCCTGGGGCATAAGCTCTCCCTTCTGTGACTGTCAGCAGCCACCTCAGCCTCTGTGTCTATGTCTGCTCTATCACAGTGTATGTGGCCTTTAGAACCGTGCAGAGTGATGGCAGATTGATTCCTCTGTCCCTGTACAGGTGCAAGCCTAGAGTCACAGGGCAGCAGTGTGACAAGTGTGCTCCTGGCTTCTACCAGTTCCCTGAGTGTGTCCCCTGCAGCTGTAACAGAGATGGGACTGAGCCCAGCGTATGTGACCCAGGGACTGGGGCTTGCATGTGCAAGGTGAGATGGGTCATGTGCCCGGAGTTCTTCAAGGGAACTGACCTCTGATATGTTCTGCCGTGTGCTAGCATTTCATGCTTATTGGCTCCTTTCATAGGCATAATTGAAGGAAAGTTCTTCCTCATCCTTTGGAAAGGCCACAGACCCCTTCCCTTCTCCCTATGATAATCTGTTGAAATGGGCTGTTTTCTATAGCATCGAGAGACCCATAGCTTCCTTGTGATTTGTTCTTGGATAAAGACTGGGATTATTCACCCTGCTGTAGGGCTTATAGTTGGGATTTACAGCCTAGTGGCCCACCAACGTGGTAGAAGCTGGGCCAGTTGCTCTCCTCCAGCTGCCAGTCTTCGTAGCCCTGTCTCTGTGCTTCTCAGAGCTGAAGAGTGTCTTACAGGACTCATTCTTCAACAGGAAAACGTGGAGGGCCCCCAATGTCAACTGTGTCGAGAAGGGTCATTCTACCTGGACCCCGCCAACCCAAAGGGCTGTACCAGGTGCTTCTGTTTCGGGGTGAATACTGACTGTCAGAGTTCACATAAGCGAAGAGCTAAGGTATGTGAGAGATTAGTGTTTGGATTCTTGGCAGTGGCAGGAGCTGCGGTTTTTTTTTTTTTTTTGTATTGTGTATTGTGTAATGTTTTGTGTATTGACAAGTCACATAGCCAGTATTGCCCTTGCTGTAAACAATAAAACCGTTTTCTCTCTTTCTCATCCCTGCTCCTGGAATGACAACTCTGAGACTAATTATTTATTAATAAACACCTAGGCCCTAAGCTTTGGCCCATTCCCTTACTAGCTCACAACTTATTTACTCTATTCAAACTATTCTGTGTCTTCCATAGGGTTAATTACCTGTCCTCAGTTTCATGTGTTCAAGTCCAGGCAAATCTCCTCTTTATTTTATCCCAAGGTCAGCTACCTGCTTACATCCGTCGCCCAGAGCTCCTGGGTGAATCTCTCCTTTCATTCTATCCTGAGTTCTTCTATGTGGCCAGTTACCTCCGCTCAGCCCGCGTGCTTCTGACCGCTTCTGTCTTCCCCTGGCAAATCACACCTCCCACTGTTTCCCAAAAGCCTCTCTTTTCCAGCCAGCATTCTGCTTCCTGTTTCTTGCCTCAGCTCATTAGCCATCAGCTTTTTAAATGACAGGTGATGCTTGTAAGAGATTATCTCTACACCTCACTGCCCCTTGGCCCCAGCACTCACTCCACAGATAGCATCGTAATTGTTTCTCAGATTATTCAGGTCTTTGATCAAGTATCACATGCTCAGGATGCCTTCTCTCAGCACTCCTTGTAAAATAGCTCATCCTGGTCCCTATCTGTGTTGCTGCCCTTGATGTCTGCATGGCATTTAGTTCTTATGCCTTTAACTTTAAGCATTATTCTTTCCTTTCTTAATCGGTAGAATGTGAGCTCCTTAACACATACCAGGGCTTAGGACTGGATTTCGCACATGAAGGATGCCCAGAAAACAGTCATTCGGTGATAGAATTTGTTATATTGTAAAGGATATGATAAAGTATCCAGATGGACATCTGGATAGACAGACTTGCAGGGAGAGGATTGGAAGGTCCAGAAGCACACTAACTCTGTCACCACGAAGTGACATGCCATGTCCTTGAGTCTTCCCACCCCTAAGGAGTTCTCCAAAAAATCATTTATTGTCTTCATAGAGTTCCCATTACATAGGCATGATTATTTTCTATCATTATCATTATCCATTGCTAATTGACTGGTAATTGACCTATGGGAAGGTTAGGGGTGGGCTGAAAGTTCTATTCCTCTACACACCTACTAGTCTTTCTGGTCTCCAGTTCCCATCCCGAGGGTAACTTGGGAGCCTGATAGTCAGCATCTCACAAGCTGCACATGTCATGTGGTACACACACACATACACATATACATGTCTGGGTTCATATGTGTGTGAGGATATGCTGTGTGCATGTATGGGACAGATGTTGATGCTGGTATCTTCCCTTATGGTATTTCACCATGCATATTGATGTGAGCTCTCTCTCTCTTTGAAAGTGGAACTTGCCAGTTCTGCTACTCTAAGCAGCCAGTTTGCTCTGAGCCTATCACATCTTGGCTTCCCGAGGCTTGGGATTACAGGTGGGCTGCCTTGCCCGCCCAGCATTTATATGGGTTCTGGGGATTCAAACTCTGATCCTCCTGCATGTGCAGCAAGCACGTTAGTCTCCATACCACTTCTCCAGCCCCACAGAATATGTATTTATGATGATAACAGCACATTCTTCATTCTCTCTTTTAGTCTTTAAAAAAAGGTTTTATTGAAAAGCATGCTCTTTTATTGAAAAAGGAAGGAAAAAGGAAGTAAAAACATTTTATGATAAAATTGAAGATTTACATGGAAAAAATTTCTGATAAAGTAGAAGAGATATATAGAAAAACACATTAAAATTGACAATTTTCATAGAATATTAAAGAGTAAAATGGTAGACATAAAAACATTGCTAAATTAACTGAAAAAGGAAGTAGAAACATTTTTATGACAGAATTGAAGATTTATGTGGAAAATATTTCTGATAAAATTGTAGAAAATGTAGAAAAACATGTTAAAATTGAAGATTATAATGGAAAATTTATATAGATATAGTAATGGTCATCATAAAAGTATTTCTAAGTTGATCGAAAGTGGAATTAAACATTTTCTGATAAAGTTGAAGATTTACATGGAAAATATTTCTGATAAAATTCCAGAAATATATAGAAAAACATGTTAAAATTTACTATTTCATGGAAAATTATACAGATAAAATGGTAGACATAAAAAACCTTTCTAAATTAATTGAAGGTGGAATTAAAAACATTTTGTGATAAAATCAGAGATTTACATAGAAAATATTTCTGATAAAATAGAAGAAATATATAGAAAAACATGTTAAAATTGAAGATGAAAAATAATGCAGATAAAAGGGTAGACATAAAAACATTACTAAATTAATTGAAAGAGGAATTATAAACATTTTCTAATAAAATTGAAGATTTACATGAAAAATATTTCTGTTAGTCTACGTGTTTTTATCGGGGAATTGAGTTCATTGATGTTAAGAGATATTAAGGAATAGTGATTGTTGCTTCCCATGTTATTTATATGTTTGTGTGGTTATCTTCTTTTGGGTTTGTAAAAAGAAGATTACTTTCTTGCTTTTTCTAGGGTGTAGTTTCCCTCCTGTGTTGGTGTTTTCCATCTGTTATCCTTTGTAGGGCTGGATTTGTGGGAAGATAGTGTATAAATTTGGTTTTATCATGGAATATCTTGGTTTCTCCATCTATGGTGATTGAGAGTTTTGCTGGGTATAGTAGTCTGGGCTGGCATTTATGTTCTCTTAGGGTCTGTATGAGATCTGTCCAGGATCTTCTAGCTTTCATTGTCTCTGGTGAGATGTCTGGTGTAATTCTGATAGGTCTGCCTTTATAAGTTACTTGACCTTTTTCCCTTACTGCTTTTAATATTCTTTCTTTGTTTAGTGCATTTGGTGTTTTGATTATTATGTGCCGGGAGGACTTTCTGTTCTGGTCCAGTCTGTTTGGAGTTCTGTAGACTTCCTGTATGTTCATGGGCATCTCTTTCTTTAGGTTAGGGAAGTTTTCTCCTATAATTTTGTTGAAGATATTTACTGGCCCTTTAAGTTGTAAATCTTTGCTCTCTTCTATACCTATAATCCTTAGGTTTGGTCTTCTCATTGTGTCATGAATTTCCAGGATGTTTGGGTTATAAGATTTTTGCATTTTGCATTTTCTTTGACTGTTGAGTCAATGTTTTCTACGTTATCTTCAGCACCTGAGATTCTTTCTTCTATCTCTTGTATTATGTTGTTGATGCTTGCATCTATGACTCCTGATTTCTTTCCAAGGTGTTCTATCTCCAGAGTTGTCTCTCTTTGTGATTTCTTCATTGTTTCTACTTCCACTTTTAGATTCTGGATGGTTTTGTTCAGTTCCTTCACTTGATTGTTTGTGTTTTCCTGTAATTCTTTAAGGGATTTTTGTGTTTCCTCTTTAAGGGCTTCTATCTGTTGACGCATGTTCTCCTGTATTTCTTTAAGGGAGTTATTTATGTCCCTCTTGAAGTCCTCTATCAGCATCATAAGATGTGATTTTAAATCGAACTCTTGCTTTTCCAGTGTGTTGGGGTATCTGGGACTTGCTGTGATGGGAGAACTGGGCTCTGATGTTGCCAAGTAGCCTTGGTTTCTGTTGGTAGGGTTCTTGTGCTTGCCTTTTGCCATCTGGTTATTTCTGGTGTTAGTTGGTCTTGCTGTCTCTGGCTGGAGCTTGTCCCTTCTGTGAGCCTGTAAGCCTATGTCTGTACTCCTGGGAGATCACTCTCTCCTGGCAGGCAGTTCACAGGTGGAGCTGCCTGGCTCCCTGGTGCAAATGGCAGCCGGAAGACTTCTGACTCAGCTACTCCACTGTTCATATGGCCTGTGTCCTCCTAGCCATTCCCCTTCATTCTCTTTTTATATTCTTCCTGTTTTACTTTCTTTCTCAAATATTATATCACATCTTAAATTTGCCTACTTTGTACAGTGTGTGTGCAGTGTGTGTGCTGTGTATGTGTGTGTGTGTGTTTATTCATGAAAGGGTGTGTGTATATGCATGCTGAAGCCAGAGATCAATGTCAAATGTCTTCCTCTATAATCTCCACCTCAGTTTCTAAGCTAGCCCCTCACTGGCCTAGATTTTGCAGAGGCTAGACTAACTGGTACCCTCCTGTCTTTTTTTTTTTTTTACAAGCACTGAGACCACAGGTGAATGTCACCTTTTTATGTGGGTTCTTGGAGATAGACTCATGTTCTCATGCTTGTGAGACACACACTTTCCCAACGGAGCCCTCACTCTAGCCATCTCTGTTCGTTTTTAAACTTCATAAAACTAAGACTTTTATCAACTCTATTAGTCTTTGAACCAGTAGCAGCATGTGTACTGTTTTTGTGTAATATTGTTTTATAAATTTTACTGCTTCCTGAATGGAGGACTGGTAAGTGGAAAAGAATTAGTTTGTAAATCTGTCCTGTAGCCTCCCCTCTCATCCCTCATTAAACCAGGAAGCTTTATCCCTAAGCAATTCCTCATCCAGTCCTTATCCCTCCAAATAGAGCAGGCTTCCTTGGTGACAAAGGACATGTTTTATTTTGGTTACTGCATTCCATAACACATTTTTTAAAATGCTCCATTTTTAATGCTGTTCTAAACCTTTTTGAAGAACTAAGCTAATTCAATGACACTTTTATACATGTATAGAATGAGTTCTGATTATTCCTTCTCCCTCTCCCTCTCACTTCTCTCCCACCCCAACATACTCCTTTCATTCCTTCTGGTCCCTTTCCCAGATCAATGACCCTTGGTTTTGTCAATCATTTAGTTTACTAGGGCCATCTGTGTGATCGTTGAATGGTAATTCCCATTGGAGCCCGACTGAGTCACTGCTGGTTACACAGCTAACGGCAGTGACTCCCTCTTTTCCTGAATCTATCTGTAAGAAATAGTTCATCTGTGATAGGAAAGGCCCCCTGAGATCTTCCTACATCCTTCTTTATGTTGACCTCGTCTTCTAAAGATTGATTTACTTATGACTTGTGTATATTGTATGTGTGTGTACCACATGAGTGCAGGTTTCCTCAGAGGGCAGAGAGGGTTACCAACAGATGATCTGGCACTGGAAATGCATATCGTTACGAGACTGATGTAGCCAATCACGCTAAAAGCCACAAATACTGTGTTCTAGTTTGTAGACATGATGGGCTGGCGTCTGGAGACAGCAGATGGAGTTGATGTCCCCGTGTCCTTCAACCCAGGCAGCAACAGCATGGTTGCAGATCTGCAGGAGCTGCCGCCTTCAGTTCACAGTGCATCCTGGGTGGCACCTCCATCCTACCTAGGTGATAAGGTAACGATGGTCTGACGTTCTCCTGAGCCCTCTGTGGCCTCAGCTGCCACTCAGTACAATTGTCATTTCCCCAGAGGGAGGAAGCATCTGGAAGTTCAGGTAAATAACGTTTAGAAATAAAGTTAGGCAATAATGAAGAAGGTGCCCTGCCTCCTGCCATGTGGAGGGCTGAGAATGACCCTCATGTGTGCGGTCCACATACGCTAGTTCCCAGAAAGGAAGTCCTGCATGACGTTTTTCCTTGATTTGTGCTTCCTGCCAAGGAATTCTCCTCTAGGGAAATATAAAACCATTTAAATAATATCCGTTGCAAATGGGCCAGGTGCTTTCAAATGCTCTACTGAAAATTCCTTGTTTTCAAGTAGAAAGGCTCCTTGTCAGGAGCATACAAGTTGAAAAGTGACTCAAGATTATTTGAAGAAGCACAGGACCTGTGGCGTTCGACTCACACAGCAGAATCAGGCGTATTTAACGGCACTCCCCCGGAATCATGTATGCAGGATAAGTGAGCACATACATGATTATGGTAGAGCATGGCCATGACACGAGTATGGAAGTTCAGGCCCTGCGTAAAAGCATAGGCCCCAAGTTAGGCATGACAGGAGATGTGAGAAAGGGTGGGTTACACAGGCCCAGCTCATGAGGTATCATTAGTTCATATTTGATATTGTCAGGGTTTCTATAGAGGTTCCAGTACATAGGCAAAACTAATAAAATTATCAGCCATGGGGAATTAACTCAATGGTCATGAGTTAACTCAGTGTTGACTCCAGATCTCTAATTCTGAAAGAAGAACTATGAGCTCTGATCTTTTCATTGCTTCTCTTGTATGACCCTCTTTGGTCATTTGTTACTGTGCAGCAGCTTAAGGGGGACAAGTTACTATGTTGTGCAGCTTCTGTCAATCAGGGATCCAGGAGTCAATGGCTCAGAGCTTCCTCTGGGGTTATGGATGAGATGTTATCCAGGGCTAGTCATCGTGGAGCTAGAAGGTCCACTTGCTAAGGCCCCTGCCATGCTTGCTAATAGGCTTCTGTACTTTGCTATCTCTGGCTGGAAACTTCAGATCCTCCTCACATGAGACCTTCCTAGACTACTGGAGGAGCCCTTGTGATGTGGTGACTGGCTTCTGCAGAGGAACTGAGGAAGATGAATGAGACAGAGAGAGTTAATGAAAGAAATTAAGACAGAAGCCATAATCTTACAGCCCAACTCTTGGAAGCGATGGAATCTCATTTCTGCTTTATTCTCCTCATTAACTTAATAGAAATGAGTCACTGAGCCCATGTTCAAGGGGGAAAACAGTAAAGCTTCACTTCTATATGAGTTGCTTTCCTGTTACTGTGATAAAACACCATAACCAAAAGCAAGCAGCCATAATGGTGGAGGGAGACATGGCGGCCTGTGGTTAGAACTGGAAGCTCATCTCCTACCACACAGAGAAAGCAGAGAGTGAACTAGAAGTAGGCAAGGGCATAAACTCTCCAAGCTCGTGCCCAAGTCTACACCTCCTGAAAGTTCCACCACCCTCCAGTCAGCACAGCAACAGAGGACCAAGTGTCCAAATATATGAACCTGTCAGGGGCATTCCTAGTTCAGGCCACTACAGCTTCTAGAGAGGATTATCAGAATTCATGCATGTATTTTCAAAGCTACCTCAGCCTGTCAAAAAGACTATACTTAAAATCAATGAGATAAGTTTAGGTGTTCCTTGTGGGTCTAGACCCTGCGAAGATAGCGCTGGGACACTTTGTCAGCTTACAGGTCCTATGAGAAGCTCCCATGCACTAGAGCATCTCCTACACTCTCACTCAGAACAGTGTCTCACTCCCAGTGATGTGATGTTGCTCATCACACACTGAGATTACTCCCCATCCCCAGCTGACTGCAGTGGTGGGAGAGACCGGGCAGAGGTGAAGGAGTTGACAGGAAACTGTGACCATTCTGTATCTCTGAGGTAGCAGGTGACCATGACTTCTCTCTTCAGGAAATTTATAATAACATAGGCAATAATCATAATCTGCTTTCAAGGGATTTTTTTTTGGAAAATTTATTTTTAGAGACTTATTTTGCAATGGATATAGCTATTTCTCCCAGTGAAATAATAGTCATCATGGGAGGGAGAAAAAAATAATCTTACTTGTTCTAGTTTGATTGGTGTTTTTTTCTTTTAAATAAAAGTACATTCTTAATTTTAAAGGCTTTTTTATTTTTATTTTTATTTATTTGTATGTTTTGCCTATATGTATGTCTATGTGAGGGCGTCAGATCCCTAGGAACTGGAGTTACAGATAGTTGTGAGCTGCCATGTGGGTGCTGGAATTGAACCTGGGTCCTCTGGAAGAGCCGTCAGCCCCTGCAGTCTTAATTATAAAACGCACGTTTGTATTAATGGTTTTCAGGAATGTAAAAATGTCATAAAGGAGGAGGTGGCGGCATGTTCTTAGTCCACGTTCTGGAGAGCATCCGGCTTTGCCAGGCATCCTGGTCAGCTCCAGCCTGGTCTTGTCCAGTGTAGTTGATGCTGTTCATTCACTTTCAGGTATCGTCGTATGGTGGCTACCTCACCTACCAAGCCAAGTCCTTTGGCTTACCTGGAGACATGATTCTTCTGGAAAAGCAGCCAGATGTGCTCCTCACCGTAGGTATTAAGGCATGGCCTGAGCAACAGGAAGCATGGCCACAACTGAGCCGTGCAGAACGTTAGGTTGATTTGTGTCTGATGTTTTGAAGACAGTAGCAGCACATCTGCCCAAAGACTTCTTCCTTTCCGCTTCCAGTGTATTTAGCTATATTTCACCCTTCAAACTGCCTCATGACTTATTATGGTTTTATCTTTCCGTTAAGTCTGAAAAATGACTTGAGCCCATCCTTGGTGGAAACCCCTGCAATACAGGAAAAATCCCTGGAGTGTGGGTCAGGGAGCCATAGCCTGAAACCAACTCTGTTTCTGCTTAAATTGGAAGCAGGGCTGCTGGAGATGGAATGCAGGGGCTCACACTTGCTATGCAAACTCTCAAGGCAGAGGACCCCTGCGTGCTTGGTAGAGCTTTGTCTTCAAACACTGCTGAGCTATATTTTGCTTTGACTGGTAAACAGAAGTATTGAATTGTTGTAAAACAAAAACACAAAAACAAAACTCAGCGAACCTTAGAAGAGCATAGTGAAAATTAAGCAACAAAGATTTTAGACTTGCATTAGGAAAAAAAGTGTTGTGTGATAAGAGTACTGTCCCAGCGGGGTGGGGTTTCTGTTTTGTATTTTACAGCAATCTCATAGCTGAAGCTACTGCTGTATGTAATTTTTTTTACCTCAGAGGACTTAACTGCACATACTCTTAGAGTGTGCTGGGAGGTAGTGATCAAAAGTTCCCCTTAATTTTACCTTCAGACATAGAAATCATTTAGGCTCACAACATTTTTTTTCTTTGTTGCTTCATTTTAAACCGCCGTCATTAAGAGCCTTGTTCTTCAGATTAAGGTTTGAAGTGGTCTGTGAGCCTCGGTAATGTTCTGCCTTCATAAATGGATCGCCTCCAGGCTTGGAACTACACAGAACAGCTAGGCTGCAGCGTGTGACTTAGGGTGGGGCTGCCACGCGGGGCATGGACAAGCCCATGCAGTTCTGTGAAGCTCGCTGTAGCCCCTGATGGGATGGGGCGGAGGCTGAGAGTGGAGGTCAAATCCCACAGTGCTGGGGCTGGAGTCCTGGGCCCATGTCTTCATCCATAAACCTTCTCTTCTTCAGAGTTCTGAGCACACCACTTGCTATGCTGGGCTCAATTAACCCTTCCTCCATCCCCACCCTCTCCAGCAATCTACCACCAAAGCAAGGTCCTATTTATTGTCAGCTATAACATGGACTTCCTGCATTTAATATAAAGAATGACTAAAATAAATGCTTTTCCCATCTTTTAAACATCATTCATTTATTCATTTAGTATGCACCAATATTTAATCTGCCTGTCTGTCCATGCACAAGAGAGATTCCCTGAGACTGAACCTCCCTGGGTTCCTAGGAATTGAACTTAGGACCTCTGGAAGAGCGGCTGGTTCTCTGGACCACCAGCTCTTATTTTTTTTCTCTGTATTTTAAAGTCGCTTTCGGTATTTGTGAAATGTACCATATTAGCTACTGTTTATCTGTCTCCATGTCACTAAACTGGGCTGCCTAGGGCCAGTTGTTTCATAGACTGTAGACACACAGAGGAATCTGTTCTAACATCAATAGGAATCTCAAAGCGTCCCAGATAAGGCACTAATGCATTCCCACTTCCCTCTAAACAGGGCCAACACATGTCCATCATTCATAAGGAACCCAGCGACCCACGGCCAGACAGACTACATCACGGAAGAGTGCAAGTGATTGAGGTAAAAGAGGAGACCAGAGGTTTTCGATTATCCTGTTCTGTGTTTTATTTCATACACACACACACACACACACACACACACACACACACACACACGCATGCACGCACACACACATGCACGCACACACACACACACAACACCTGAGTGCACATGCACACACAGTGTGCAAACCTCCACCACATAATCTAGAATGTAATATACCACCGAGTGTTTCATAGTTACATGGTTTTGTCTGCCCCACAACTCTCTGTCTCTCTCGGAGCGGGGCAGAGTACCACCTCAACTCTTGTTCCTTAGGTAATGTTTCCTCCTTGTCTAAGAAAAACATTCTCATTGGCTTGAAACTTGCCAGAAAAGCTGGTCAGCAAGAATCTTCCTGTCTCTACCTCTTACCCACTGACTTCATGCCCAGAGAAAGCAGAGAGCTCATGTTCCTTAGTGTTAGATGGTTCGCTGGTTAAGAGCGCTGTCGCTCTTTCACCAGACCTGAGTTTAGTTCCCAGCACTCAGACTGGGTGGCTCACAACTTTCTGTAACGCCTGCTATAGGGGTTCTAATTCTCTCCTCTGTGCTCCATGAACACCATCATGCATGTACAGGGCATGCAGACCTGTCACATACACGCAGATAAATAATTAAAATAAACCAGCATAGAGAGACACATCAGAGAAGTTGCTTTCCTTCAATCATGTCTGTCATCTACCAGCCAGGAAGAGACCCTCCCGATGCAGGTGGTGCAGTCAGCACCTTGATGTGAGTGTATCAGTGCCAAACTCTCAAGCCCCAAATGCAGTAGATGGAAGGGGTTCACACAAGCATGTTGTACTTCACATGCAGAAAGACAAAGGAAGAAAACTGCCCAGGTGCCAACCCACCACATGCAAGGGGTCCTCAGTAACATGAAAGCTGGTGAGGTATTCAAACTACTGAAGGAGGACTAAAAAAAAATGGCTTAGCAGGTAAAGGCATCTGCAAGCAAGCCTGAGGACCCAAGTTCGATACCAGGATTCTACATGGTGGGAGGAGGGGACCAGCTCCTCCAAATTGTCCCCTGAGCTCCGCATGTGCTCTGACACACATGCTCTGATACACATACACCACAGAGAGTGGAAAATTACAAAAGAAAGGAAACAGTACAACAAAGAATTATGTGCAAGTTATGTGCACAACATTTAGCACGGCGATCAGAGCTATGAGCAGAAAATTCATTGTTAAAGAACTTCTTGATAAGAAGTACTCAGTCACAAAAAATTATACAGGATGTGAACCCACTGATGTGAGGTCCCCTAAGATAGTCCAACTCTTAGAAAGCGGGGTGTGCTTTTCCATGGATGGGAGGGGCTGTGTAGGGTTTTTGTTTCCAGGCATGAGCAAGTTTTCCAGACTTCCTTCAGATGACTGTGCCATCAGAATCTGTAATCCGAACGCGTATGATGGTACACTTCATGCCATGTGTGCTTTTTAAATGATAAAATTACGCATGCACATTACAAATCAAACTTGATATGAGGAGTCACGAATAGCGTCTCATGCTGGAAAGCTCAGGACTTAGAGGCTAAGGTAAAAAAGATCATGAACACCAGTCCAGTCTGGGCTACTTCACTAGACTCTGTTTCAAGAATAATAAACAAAATAACCCCTCCAAAACAAAAAGCAAGCAAAAATTAAAAAAGGAAGTAAACAATAAAGTAGCAAATCAATAAAACAAATCTGTGTGAGAAGACTGTGTGTTCTGTACTAATTACGACATTAGCTCACATTACCTGATTTAGTCGCCTTTTCTTCCTGCATCTTCATCACTGACTCTATATTCTTCCCAGATTAAAGTACATTTACAAAGGCATACACTGGTCATAGAGACCCCTTCCAAGGCATAGCCTGGTGTGACTGTTGCAGGACACACGCACAACCCTATCTTCCTTTGAGTCTTTTCCCCTTATACACAGGAGCTGTCTTTGGGTTGACCCATTCCAGGGCCCTCTCTCTGGAAGAGACCTTTTCTCAGAAAGCCTCTCCATTTGCCGGTGCAGGGAAACTTCAGACACGAAGGCAGCAGCGCCCCAGTGTCCCGGGAAGAGCTGATGACCGTGCTGTCCAGACTGGAAAGGCTCCACATCCGGGGCCTCCACTTCACCGAGACACAGCGGCTCACCCTAGGTGAGGTAGGGCTGGAGCAGGCCTCCGACACGGGAAGCGGACCCAGGGCTCATCTTGTGGAGATGTGTGCCTGTCCCCCTGACTACACCGGTGACTCATGTCAGGTAGGGAACTTTCCCAGGTTGGTATTCCCCACCTCCCTGCGGCCCCACCTGTGTCTGGCTTTTCCTGGCTGCTGTCCAGCAACGCGGCAGGGTTGGGGCTTTCTCTACCCAACATCCAAGTGTGCTGGGCCAGATCTAGTATCCCCCCTAGACTACCTTCAGGGGTTCAAAATGTGCCAAAGACCTCACAGTGTTTTGCCATTCAAAGGTGCTTCATAGATGTAAAATTCAGAGGTAGGAAGGCTGTGTTCCTGTCTGTCCTTTCCTGCCACCCCGCTGCCCCGGTGTAGTTAAATCCTGGATTGAGAAGGCAAACATCTCACTCCCATTCTCCACCTCTTAGCTGGTCTGAGCTGTTTAAAGTTAGCCTCACAAGATTAAAGTGTACCCCAAAATGATGCTATTTTCTATCTCAACCCATAAATCAATATATTCTTTTCCTAATAAGGAGCAGTGTCGGTAAAATTAGTAGGAGACAGCAGTGACTTTGTACTGTGTGCCCCATGCACCAAATGTTCGTAAGTGAACAAAGCGCTTCACTTCCCTGTGTCTCTTTAAGCCAAGAGGATCTCCCTCCTCTTAGCATTATGGGAACTCCTTTCCTTATGAGTTAGTTCATAGGTTAGGCCTTCTGTCTCTTTTCTAACTGACTTAAAATATAAAATAGATAGCCCCAGGAAAAGAGGAGAAGGTGGATTAGCACCCTTGTGGCCAGGGTGTGGGCTTTTCCCTGACTCATCCTGTGATTTACAGCCGCTCTAATCGGCTGGTGCTGTCTGCAGAGCCAGGTAGGTAGAAGGTGAGGTTTGCCCCACCTCCCAGGAATCACAGAAGACTGCACTTACCTGTGGAACAGTTATGTGCTCTCTCCCTGTGGAGGCTGACTCATGTGTGAAGTTTAAAGGTGGGGCCCCTGCCGCAGACAGCCTTCTTTCCCTGAGTCAGGCAGGCCCGGGCACTGCAGGAAGGGCAGGTATAAGAGGAAGAACACAGAGGTTTGCATGCAGCCAGGCAGGACACGCAGAATGCCGCCTGCAGTGAGGCGGTCAGCCTGGAGCCCAGGATGGCTGTGGATCTTTGGGGCAGCCCTGGGCCAGTGCCTGGGGTATGGCTCAGAGCAGCAAAGGGTAGCATTTCTTCAGCGTCCAGGTCAAAATCATCTGCACACAAGTTATGCGGAGCTTAGACCCAGCCAGGTAATGCTGCTTTTAAATTTTGTTTTGGGGGTGGAAAAATGTGTCTACCTTGGTGATACTGAAAGTTAGGGTTATTAATGAGTAGATGGGTGGGCTGGGGGAAGGGCAGATGACCTCCCAGTTGCTGTGAGTGGCAGGGTTTATTGCAGTGCCTGACAGATTGCTCTCCTGAGCTATTAATCACAAGATCCATAAACTAGCACACCTTGGATTGCCCAGACAGCCAAGAGCCCGGATGCTTGTGGAATATTGGTATACTATGAAACTCTGTGACCTTGCAGGACTAGCTCAAGCCTGGGACAAGAGTCTGAGGCATGTAGGCTGTCAAGTGCCACCTGGAAAAAATTTACCCACAAAGTATAACATGAGAAACAATAAGAGACAAGGCTAAGAAAAGCGGTCAAAGCTTATGTAGTGCCTCACAGACATGCCGCAATTTGTCAGGCACGAAACATTCAGGAATTCTGCCCACTCCTTACACGCCCTGGCTGCTGTATGTATACTTAAAGAGAAATTGAGCCTATGGCTCATGAAACAGACCCAGAAAGTAGATGGGTCATGGTTTTATCCTCTGTAATATAAATTGTTACTATAAATTTCATCCTCAAAAAAATGGCTTTGCAAAACTTCACCACTTATGAGGTCTCTTTGTTGATGTAACCTATTAGGACACATTAATTTTCATCTGGAGTAAGTCTTCCATAGACTTTGAATCCTTCTGTAAAATATGTTTGCTTGCTTTGTGGAGGCACAAAATGGTTACAACTGAGTCACTGACAAGAACTCTGAATCACATGACCTAGAAATTGGGCAGAGCATTTTTCCTGCTGGTAATTAAAAGCACATCAAGGTAGATGATTTTGTTTTGATCGTGGCAGACTGCTCTTTCTCAAAGAAGGTTTAATTAAGGCTCTTTCCCAAGCATGGTACCTTCAACTCACAAGACCTGTTTGTTCATTTGGATAATTTGTTCCTTACCAAATATAACTATTTTGAGCAAGTAACATGATCTATAATGTTAACTTCCGCTGGCTTGTTGCAGATATGATCATCATCCCTGGCTGGATTTCATTCAGATGTGTCTCACAGCTGAGCTAGCGGCAAAGACCATTCTTTTAATACTTTAATTCTCCTTTAGACAAGCCTATTCATGTATAGCCCACAAAGAAAAAAATTTGCAATATATCCCTTTGTCTAAACATGGTCCCTAATCTCTTAAAGGAACATTACATTAGGCAGTCTGTTCTGTTGCTTGTATGATCTGCAGTCATTGGTCTTTAGGAAGGAGTTCCTGGCTGGCACATGATTCCTATATTTTTCCAGTTGTCCATGTGCCAGCCTTTGTGGGCACAGGTAGCATGATTGACCTGTTTATCTCAAGGTTCCCTTTGACTGTCATTTCAGAGTCTTATAGACATATATGCTGTTTAGGACAATGAGATAGGTTGAGATATTAATTCTTCCTGTTGCTGTAAAGGTGGGAATCTGGGAGCTCAGAGCAGGGAACAAGGGGAAATGCCCAGTTTTTATCTGTGAATTGATTAGCTCTGCCAATATAAAGACCCTATCTACCTATCATCCTTCCTAAAAGGCAGACGGGACTCCGAATGGTTTTAGTGAGCACTGTAAGAATCAAATCACTGTTTTTATTTATCTGTTGGGTTGTTGTTGAGATGCGGTTTTACTCTGTAGCTCTGGCTGGCCTGGAACTCACAGTCTTCCAAGTGCTGGGATTAAAAGCCTGTTGGAAAGTTCTTAACAGAACCTTTTAAACAGGACATAAGTCCATGGAAAAACATTAACTTTTTATTCATATAAACACTAGTGACTCATGTTACTAGAGTGGAAGGAAAGCAATGACTGATGGGATATTGACCCCCAAACAAGACCAAACTCAGACCTGGAGACTCAGGCTGAATCTCTGTGTGTTGGAGAAATTTTCTTGAAGTTTTGTATGTGAGAACTCAACACCTCCTTCTACCCAGGCTTCCTGGTGACCACTGGTTAGTGTCACTGCAATGATTTCAATAACTGTACCGTTGTTGAAGAGATTCCACTGAAGACTCTATGTCCACTCCACCTTGCTTCCCACTAGCCTGAACCCATGTTTAGGGAGGGGTAGGCTATTAGGAGAAGCTTGAACTTGAGTTGTTTGGCTTAGCTGTCTACCCCAGTAGGGACAGCAGTCCTGATCTTTTCTCCTACCTGTCTACCTCCTCAGCTTCTTTGAGACAATGGGTGTATGGAGAGGGGTCCATGTATGGAGAGGAACCCTTGTGTGGAGGGGGGCCCATGTGTGGAGAGGAGCCCGTGTGTGGAGAAGGGACTGTATGTAGAGAGGGCCCCATGCCCACATCTCCTTTCTCTGCTAGTTTCCATTCCCACTGTCACAAAGACCCAGCACAACTTGACCAAAAGCAACAGAGTCACTGGTGATTGGTATCAGAAGTCCTTTTACGACCCGGAGAAAAAAAAATTTTAAAACTTTGAATTCTTCACAGTCAGAAGAATTGTGACAAACTTTCAAAAATAATTCTCTTCTCTTTGTATCAATTAAACATTTTTTGTTTGTAAAATAGGGTTGTCACCCTGGATACTATCGGGATAGCAAAAGCTTACCTGCAGGAAGGTGTGTTCCCTGCAACTGCAACGGACATTCAAATAGATGCCAGGACGGCTCGGGGATATGCATTGTAAGTAAATTGGTGCTGTCGGCAGACAATCTGTTCCTCCTTCTTTTCCTGAGACGTCAATGTCCCATCTCCCATAGAACCCTAAACAGAGATTGCTGTGGCCATAGCTTCTGAATCACCAGGCCTACTTAGGTATTTTACACTTCATTTCTGCCTGCATTGTAACATACACCCTCAGAGGAGAACACCTGTCTGAACAGTCACGAGAGACCTTACCTCCTATTTTCTCTGCCTCATTAAATATATTAACAGGTAGATCAAAGGGCTCAAGTCTTGCGTAGATATAATAACTCTGAGCTGTTAGTCTGAGGCTCAGTTTTGAGCATGATACTCACACTGAACATGACACAGAGTGCTTATCTAGTGTGCACAGGGCCCAGCACGACATGAACCAGCCTGTAATCCCCGCACTCTGGTGGAGGCAGGAAGATCAGAGTTGTCTTAGTCACTGTTCTGTCCTGGGAAGAGACCCCATGACCACAGAAACTCTTAGAAAGCATTTAATGGGACTGGTTTACAGTTTCAGAGGTTTGGTCCATCATCCTCCTGGTAGGAATCATGCCAGCATGTGGGCAGATGTTGGGCAGCGGCTGGGAGTTCTGTATCCTGATCCATAGACAGTGAGAGCAGCTCTGGGTCTAGTGTGGGCTTTTGAAACCTCAGAGCCCCCAACAAAGCCACACCTCTAAATCCTCAAACAGTACTGCTCCCCGATGATGAAGCAATTAAAGATGTGGGCCTTTGGGGACCATTCTTATTCAAACCACCACAGAAGTTCAAGGTTATCCTTGGCTACCTAGCAAGTTTGAGGCTATCCTGAGAGACCTGAGACCTTGCCTGGAAAAATAAAAATAAAGAGAAACTGAGAGAGGAGAAATGTAGGACATTCATGAGGAAAGGAAAAGAAAGAAGATTTTAAAAAGGAAAGAAAAAAATTAGGGAGAAGGGGATACTGGGAATGACTTATGACTTACCCTAGTCAGACAAATACAGACACCCATGGTTGCCTAGATACAGTAGGGTCACAGGATAGATTGGCAAGTGGATGGCACCAAGGAGGAGAAAACCGTCTTTCCTCTCCTTCCTCACAGCCTCGGGCCTTTGAGCTACTTTTTAAAAGTCAGTTTTGTTGGCTAAAGTTTACAGGCTGGAAAAGGATCTTACTTTGAAATATTGGATCAAATCCTCTGCAATAATATTAGTTTGCTGTCAGCATAGCACAAGCCTTTAATTCTAGCAGAAGTAGGCAAATCTCTATGTGTTCAAGGCTAGCCTGGTCTACATAGCAAGTTCCAAGTTAAGAATGCTATACAGTGAGACCTTTTCTCAAACAAAAAAAGTTTTTAAAAAAATTAGTTTGTTAAGTAATTTTCATCTCCAAAGAGCCTTTTAAATTATTTGTTTAATAAAGAAACAATACTCTATTTTTCCTTCCCATCAGACTTCTCCCTGTTTGATAGCCAGGGCCTCCCCAGTCACTCTACTGCCATGACTTGCTTTGTGCAACGTGGCTAGCATCCGCAGAGTTCCTGGACTAGGCTGAACCTGCTCCTCATGTCTCAGGGATCTCCTTCTGCTGCTTGTTGGGGCAGGCCAGAGCAGAAAACTGCCGAAAGGCCACCCGATGGATTCTAACCTTATATGTTCAGAAAGACAAATCGGCATCAATGGCTGATTTCCAGCTCATAAGTATTCATGAACAAAAGTCTGTGTGATACTGCCTGGGGTGTGTGTGTGTGTGTGTGTGTGTGTGTGTGTGTGTGAGAGAGAGAGAGACAAAGTTGTCACCTTCATTAAGAGCAAATGTTTATTTCACCACAAAGCCATTGCAGACGTCAAGTTTACCTTCTAAAAGCATCCAGAGAACAAAAGGAATTCTTTTCTAGATTCTCTTTGCTTCATGGAAGGATAACTTGTGGGACTCATACTTCATTTTCCAACCAAACGAGGTTTCCTTTTCCACTTGCTGCTTCTATAATTCTCTCTTTGTTTACCTCTAAAGACTGCTGTGACTCCTCCGGGCAGACTTCTCACAGGAAACCCTGAGAATTTGCTGTCTGGCAGGTCCTGAGATCTGCGCTGAACCCAGAACCACCAGTTACAACCCTTCCTCTGGAGAGCCTTCTTTACACATGTGCACACACCCGCATCCACCCTACCTATCCACATGCTGGGGCAGCAACCATGAGGCACCAAAGCCCACCCCCAGTGACACGCCTCTTCCAACAAAGCCACACCTTTTAATCCTTCCCAAACAGTTCCACCAACTGGGGACTAATCATTCAGACACATGAGCCTACGGTAGCCATTCTTGTTCCAACCGGCACACTACTTAACCATGCTTTATTATAATTTTTAATTACTTAAATATTTATAAAGCATGGATTTGCTTAAGCGGGTGTCTTTTCCATTGGAGACAAACCCCCAACCTATTAAAATTTATTTTTCCTAACAGTTCCAGGACTTATTTAACTCTTCACATCCATCATCTTGCCTGGTTCAAGCACCTCGGTAGCATAAAAAGATAAGTAGCTGTTAGAGCTCAACCTTTCCAAGGTCATCTTAGTTACCAACTGTCTGTAGCACAGGGAACTGTCCTCACCTTTCTTTTTCTTCCCCCCTCTCTGTTTGTGTGTGTGTGTGTATGTATTTGTTTGAATGCACTTGGGTACGTGTGTATTTGAAACTTTGTTGTGAGGATGAAAATCTGTTCCATCTTCTGTCAGGCTGGGTGGTGGCAAGTTACGGTGGTGCTTCACTGTGAAGCGCCTACAGTTAGGCATCAGCTTTGACGTGAGGATGACTAGATTTACACAAATACAGTGCTTAGGCACAATTCCTTAATTCTCCGGAACTTGCGTTAAAGGGTCTTCTGACATTGTGTAACTTTCCGCCGTTTTCACAAACTCCATGTATAAACACCTATTTAAAGTTTATTGCCCTTTAGTGTATTGTGGGGAATTAATTATGAAGTAAAATGGGGCTAGTCCCAGAGAAGACCCTTTCTAAAAGGACGGGGAGAGAGAAGCTGCACTTCCCAGGACAATTATTTTATTTATTTATTTATTTATTTGCTTGCTTGCTTGCTTGTTTGATTTGAACCAGGGTTTCATTACGTAACCCTGGCTGGCCTGGAGCTTTTTATGTAGACTTGGAAGGCCTTGAACTCTCAGAGATCTGCTTCCCTCTGCCTCCCAAGTTGCCTGGCTATATAAATACACACACACACACACACACACACACACACTTTATGTGTGTGTGTGTGAGAGAGAAACATGATCGGCACATCTAGCCTACCTTTTGCTTTCTCAAATGCTCCTAAAAGCACTGGAAAGTGCCACTCTCCTAATGGCACATTTAGGGAGAGTATGCTTATATGTAGTCATAGGATGCTAAAACTGATACAGGAACAGGAACATGAAGGAACTTGCTCAAGAGGCACAGCTGTGAAGTGATACTGTGGTATAAGGACCTAGATGGGCTTTCTCTATTCTAATGAAAAGACCCTGTCCTGTGAAGTGTAAGTATGAGAGTGTGAGATGGTGCGTGTGTGTGTGTGTGTGTGTGTGTGTGTGTGTGTGTGTGTGTGTGTGTGTGTGTGCAGCTAGTGTGCTTCCTAAGTACCATCTGCTTGTTTTGCTTGTCTGTTTTTGTGGCAGGGTCCCTCTATGGCCTGGAGCTTAGTTCGTAAGACCCAGGGATCTAGCCACTCCCATCTCCCCATCCTCAGATTCCAAGCATGTACCACCATAACTACCTTTTAACACAGGCCTTCTGATGATCAAACTCAGGTCCTTGTGCATGCCAGCCAAGTGTAAGTACTTTACAAAGGCTTAACCTTCCTTCCAGCATCCCGGTATTTTTATGTGGTACCAACAGCGATCAAACAGAAAAAAAAAATACACATGGTATACAGAGCTCATATGATCATGCTGCCAGAAGACTTGAGCTATGGTTGGATGAGATCAGAGGCCCGGAACTGAAGTTCAGCTGTGCCAACCTCACTGAGCATACTTGAAGCTCTGAGTTTAAAGATGGATAAACGGATACTGACCTTGAAAGTGATCCCTGCAATAGGCAGTTAACTCGTTGTCCTGTTCATCTGTCCTCAGAACTGTCAGCACAACACAGCTGGGGAGCACTGTGAGCGTTGCCAAGAGGGTTACTATGGAAACGCCATCCACGGATCCTGTAGGGTCTGCCCCTGCCCTCATACAAACAGGTACAGTCGAGGCTCACAGGTTGCAGTGTGGAGTTGGCAGTCGCTCAACACTGAGTAGATGTTGGGGGGAAGTGGGTTAAAGAGAAGTTACTGCTAAGGGGCCGTGAGTTTTCTTGAAGTGATAACTGTGTTCTAAAATTGACCATAGTGGTGGTCGTTCCGATATGTGACTTTACTAAGCCCATTGAACTTACACTATTTGTGGGTAAATTGTATGGTATGTGAGTAATATTTCACCAAGGCTGGGTTTTGGGTATGTTTGGTTTTTTGTTTTCTTGTCTTTTTCCTTGTGAGCCTAGCCTTTAATGCTGAACCATCTATTTTTTTTCTTAAATGAACAGACATGAATACAAGAGAAACACAAAACAAAACAAAAGTAATCATCAAACAGAAACCATCTTTTAAAATTGTTCCCTTTTGTCTTTTTCCTTTTCTTTTTTCTTTTGCTGCGCATTCAGTGGTTTTACAAATTTCCTGGGCACCCATGATGGAGCCAGCTCTCAGTCTGGCTTTGTACTAAGAAAATCAATATACTGTAAATATGGTGGGATCTGATGTCCCGAGGTTTACCTGGTGTGGGTCAGGGAAAGAAAAGGTCATCATAACTCAGTAAGTAAACGCCCAAATAAACATGAAATAGAATATCAGTCAGACATGAGACTGTGTGATTGACAATGAGGGCCTATGTTAGAAAGAGTGGTCAAGAGGCCATGGAGTTGATGGGGGAGACATTAATCATGAGTAGAGACGGTCATGGCAGCATCTTGGTCCCAGAAGGGAAACCCTTATAGTGTCTGCCCTGCCCTGATGCCAGAAGGTACAGTCGAGGCTCACAAGCTCAGTTTGTGATGTGGCCATTGCACAGAACTGAAATCAGATGGGGAGGAAGCAGGTTAGAGAGCTAAGTTCATAGAGAGGCAGGAAGGGCTGAAGTGTACTAGAGAAGAAGTTGACCCAACTGGGCCTCTTGATTGGATGCACAATCTGCCAAGCACTGCAAGGATGAGTTTTGTGAAGGAGAAAGAAAGGCTTCTCACAAGGCAGCCAAGCACAGAGACAGGGTGTGGAGCAAGCCTCAGACCCATCGTCATAAGAGCAGGTCCGAGACCATTCATGGAATAAGGAAGGAGCATTACTTAAGGCATTCATCAAAGTGAGATGGGACAAGGGGAACGTTCATCAGTCACCTAGAAGTCTAGGAGTGAGCTTCGTAGGATGCTTATCCAGGAAGTGACAGATTTGGCCTTGATCTGAAGGCTGAGGTTTTCTGTTCCTTGATGTCAACAATATCACCTGGTGGACCCTCGTTCATGTCCAAGAGGAGAGTCAGTGGCTCCAACAGAAGTAGCTTTTAAGTCCTGAAAACTCATCTGGATAATCCTTAAACCCCACGAGTCAGGGTCGTCACCTGTGCTGAGCTCATGGCTGTCTCGGAAGACCTCACCCACACGGGCCCCACATTATTAATGTCTTAAGTAAACGAAATCACCTGAAACAAAGGGGTGACTCAGGTTTCCCTTCAGCATCAGGAGGGCTGAAGATGAGGTTGAAGGTCTCGCCAGGACTCAGATTCCATGATTCTTACGCTTGAAAGCTATAGTCAACATCTGGGTTTAATTCTTGGTGTGATAGAAGACTTGGGGGAGCTCTGCGTCCTTGAGTGGTCCAGCTGTAGCTGTCATCTGGGCCTGGTGTGACTGGCAGAGGGCAGGTAGAACAGTCACCATTTCTCCTGTTCTCAATGGGCCTGGCACGTTGTTACACTCTTGTTCATCGTGACATGATCACCATGGCCTCCAAGGAAAGAGAGAAGTAACGGTTAAATAAGGAAAGTAGTAACAAGTTTGAAAATCAGGAAACTGACTGTGCAGCACAGGGTCAGAAATAAGAACAGCGGACTCATAGAAGCTGGTGTCAGCTGGCTACATCTTCCTTCTCACAAAGCCACACACCTGAGTGCTGCTTCTGCAGAGATCCCCAGGTCTGAAATGTCTGCCTTGCTTTTCTATCTGTAGGCTTGATTCCCATTCAGCCTGCCCCATCCTGCAGCGTTCTTTGTGCGGCAATCCAGCCCTCCATGCCTGCCCAGACTTGCACAGGCAGACAGAGAAAAGAGCAGGATCTCCATAGGGCACTTGGGAGCTTTGTGGACTTGGTGAAAACATACAGCTATCCTCAAAGCCAGCCTTGGCGGAGCTGGGTCTCTCATAGCTATTCGAGCTTGTCATTGCAATTGTTTAATGCCTCTTCCTCCTGTCAACAGAAACACCATCGAGAGACTTCCTAGGGTCCCTGAGGAGAGTTCTACATCCATCCTCCCCCCACAAAGGAGGCTTCCCAAGCATAATCTCTCCTACTAGCTAATTTCCTTTGGTGTGTGTCAGTGTATTGTTCCACAAATAGAGACACTCTGTAAGCCTAGATGATTTTTTCATGACTTCTTTGGGGGCAAAAAAAAGATTTTTCAAATATTTGTCAGTTTAGAGCTAAAATAAAAGGAATTGAAATTTCAGAACTTGATTAGAAAACAACGTAAAGCCACCAGCAAGAGCACCTCAGAAATTCCAGGAGAGAAACTCTGTACTTGTCTCTGGGCTCCCAGGGTCTGGCCTGATGTCTAGGAGTAGGCTCTACATAGAAGAAGCTGGCATAGACAAGGAAACAATATTTGAAGAGAATCAGGGATTGCTATGCTCTTTCCTGATGAGACTTGTTTCCCCTCCTTGTTATTCCTGGGGAAATAGTGTTGTAATCATCTCTTCCAGACTGAGGTTCTATATCTGTCTCAAGGGAAGGAATGCACTTATCCAAGCCAGAAAGAAAATGCATGTCTGTATTCAGCCCACTTGCCCCGTGCCGACTGAAGCTATTCTTCATGCACTCTGGCGAGTCTCCAGGGGCAAAATTGTCTGCCCACATGACTTTCTTCACTCTAAACCTTCTTCACAAAGGGTTTCAATGTTCACTTCATGGAATCTGGTCTTTGTGATAGAAAACAGTAGACCCATGGGGTTCTGATGCACTGAGGTACCTCTTTCGTATCTCCCTATAAGTTTTGCCACTGGCTGTGCTGTGGATGGCGGAGCTGTGAGGTGTGCCTGCAAACCCGGATACACAGGAGCACAGTGTGAGAGGTAGGTTTCTCCCTCCCTGTGTGCCCATTGTCCACAACACCCCCTTTCTAAAAATCTGCAGGTGGAATTGCTTGACGGGCTCATTGGGGCTGGGATCCCACTGAGGTCTAGAAAGATCTTGGGCCAAATACAAGACTGCTCACCTAGTAAATCATTTCCTCTATGTTTATGTCTTAGAGTTAGAAGGAAGAGCTCACCCCACACAGGCACACACAGAGAGAGATGTAGTCTGCATTCATCCATCAGCATGTGCCTCGGGCCCTATCCTCATTCCTCCATGCCCTTCCCCATCTTCCTCCACCCATCCTCCTCCTCCCAGCATGCACCTCCTACAAACTTGTCCTTCCCATATCCTTATGTGCTCTTTATATAGCTCTCATCTTCTCCCGTAAGTCTATATGCCACTTCTAATTTCTTAAATATTGTGCCCTAAAATAACTGTACATGCTTTTTTCCCCAAAGAGACTCATTCCTGCATGAACCCAACTATACACAGCTCTGTATACCCGTATCTTCACCAATAGCCATATGTGTGTGTGTGTGTGTGTGTGTGTGTGTGTGTGTGTGTGTATAACTTTTAGTTATAATTCTAAATACATAATCCATGGCCTTATACATGTACACTCAAGTGTGCACATACACATACACAGAGGTGTGCACACACACATATACATACACACACACATTCACACATTCTCACAGTATGTTTTAAACACTCAGGAAAGCCTATTTACTTACCAGACCCTAGTGCCTATTATAACACTGGTCATGTTCAATATGTTTAGGAATGCTCATGAAACAAGAGAATAATAGTAAAGGTTGTGGAAGGACAAGTGTCCTAGAGACACACTTCAGTTATTTGCGGACAGATTGTCGTGAGTAGCTTCTATGCACTGGATGTTTTGCAGGTTGCGTACGGCAAGTTGCCTCAAGTTCTAATAACCTACCACACCACCTCTCCATAATCCCAGGGCACACTGTACGAAATACACAAAGTATTTGGTTACCCTCCAGATCTGTACCCAGTAGGAAACGTTAATGCTGGGGGGATACATGGGGCACTAGTCACAAAACTGGACTAGGTTGGGTTGCATCTGAAGGGACAAGCAGCCAGGATTGGAGAGCAAGGGATGGAAGGGTCAGCCGTATGGAGATGGCAAGGGTGTGTAGGCTGGAGAAGGAGAGTTGGGCAAGTATTCCAGGCTCTGTAACATTGAGGCTCTTCCTGGTTTAACCTCCCTGTGGTTCTGTACAGATGACAGAGTCAAGGACAGTGACAGACTCAATGAGGCACGTGTTTATTTTGGCAGCTGACTTGAGGAGACATTTTTAGTGAACAGTTCTCTCAGCATACGCTACACTTGGTGTCTCAATGCAAGTTGTGGTTTCTTAATTAGGAGCATCTTTTCACGAGTGCCAGGTTGAGGACAACAATTCTTATTTATGAAACATGGGTTGCACACCTAGGCATTGGCCATGGCGCTATTTGTTACATCCTGAATGACAAATAAGAAAGTCAAAGGTGAGAAGTAGGGATTTACCAAGAAGAGAAGTCTACTTGAATTTGGGAGCAGTGGCCTGCTGACCGTAGGTGCAAAGAGGTATTCTAACTCCTCCCATTTCCTGCACACATCTCTTTCCCTCAGGCACCCAGAGCCACAGACAGAAGTATTCTCTACTCCTTATTCCTGTACTAATGCCACCTGGGAAAGCATGGAGCATCACTTCAATCTACTATGTTTAGCTATGAAAGGAAAATAAGAGAGCCAATTATTTCTTATAACCAGTAATGCATGCTTTTTAAGAATAAGGAAGAATTAAATGTCCCAGTTCTTTGTATGACCTTATAAAGAGTATATTATACTTCTGATCTTTTTCTGTAGAAACTTTAGATGTAGGTAAGACATGAAAATAGAATATTTTAGACTACAGATCTTCTACAGAAAGGAAGGATGCAGGGCTGGTCAGTATGTAAAGCCCTAGCACTTTACCACTGCTTGGTAGACTTAGATAAGCCACCTCAACCTTATTAATAGGGAAGAGTTTCTAACTGACTTCTCAGTATAAAAGTTTAACATGTTTTATTTTTCTTACTAACTGAATTTAAGAGTTGAGGCCATATTTGAGGCATATTTAAACTTTGAAGCTAGGACTTGACGCCTTCCTGTATTATCTAGAATAACCGTGGCTCGTGGCTATGCTCCTGTCAGTAACTATCTCCCTATATACCCCACTGCTGTAATTAGTGTCAATATAGCTTACACAGCCTTAACAATCACACATTAGGAAAAAGATAAAGTCTTCCTCTGTGTAAACATTTGAAACTCCTGGATTTATGGCTATGTACGCATTGGCTTCAAATTAAACACTATGTATGTGATGTCATCAGGAGCAGAACTCTTAATAAAATCGAGCGTCCCCTACTTCTGCGTTGGTCACACCATTTATTCCTCTGCCATTGGGCTACCCAAGTGTCTGAGTAGACAGGAGCGCAAGCAAGTGGGAGGGGAAGAGCAACCCTGTCTGCCTCTGCCTCCTGCCCTTACTAGCCTCATTTATGGGATAAAAATGATGCCTTTCATGACGTGTTCATCCTCACCAGCCTGTGTTACCTTCCCCGTTACCCAGCTGTGGTGTCTCAAGTAGGGAGAATAAGGCATGATAAACGAAGCGTTCCTTGAGTGTTTCTTAGCCTTTCTGTGTTTGGTATAGGTGTGCACCGGGATATTTTGGGAACCCCCAGAAATTTGGAGGTAGCTGCCAACCATGCAACTGTAACGGCAATGACCAGTTAGGCCCTTGTGACCCCCTAACTGGAGGTAAGTTCAACGCACATCCCTGTGGACCTGCGTGTTAAAGTTGCTATGATACACCAGTTTCACATGCATAGTATAGAACTGTAGCTCACAAATTGCCCCTTCTCTTGGCAGGCCTGGAATGCTTGTGGAATCGTGGTAGATTTGAGGAATCAGTACTTCAATTAGGTTTTGTTTTTTTTGTTTGTTTTTTTGTTTTTTTTATCAAGTAAATTGTTTTTAAAACCTCAATGAGCCATAGCTTCAGACCCTCTTTGGTGATTTTACTGAGATGTTCTTTGGACACTATAGGTTTTTTTTTTAACTTTATTTCAGAGTTACATGTCTGTGCCTGCTGAGAGTATGTACACATGAGCACCAGTGTCAGTGGGAGGCACAGGCTCCCCCGCCCGGAACTGCAGTTGCGATTAGCACCCGATGTGGCTGTGGGACTTGAACTTGGGTCCTTGGCAAAGTAACTCTTACCCACAAGGCTGTCTCCCTCCTTGTACTTTATAGTTATTTTTATATCAGATCTTTTCATGTGAGCCTGAAGAAATCAGTCTTCTTTCTCTCTTAATTAGGATGCAGTCAAGTCAGAGGCATAGATATTACATACTGTGTGAAAGACAATTTGTCACAGTTTTTATGGATTCGTTGAGAAAAACTTAGGCCAAAGAAGGATATTCACTTCTTTCCTAGAAAACACTGATGTTACGTGTTAGGAAAGTGGCACAGATATTCTTAGGTTAAACACTTTTAAAGCAGAAATTATTTTTCTTGGGAGGTTGCTGTGCCCCTTTTTATTTCTAGATAACTTTTGGGGGGTTTCTACCTCACTACTGGTTGCATAGATCCTGAGTAAAGGACACAGAAACACTACAATTTATTAATAAGGTGAAGGCCCTGTGCTGGTCAGGTTCTGAGCTATTCTAATCTTTCCACCTGTTAAAACCCACACAAATGTCAGTCACTTGCCAATCTGGTGTCTCCCAGGCCGCTTCTGCCCCATCAGCCTGTCCTCAGGGTGCACTTGTCTAGGCCACGTTCTCCTGGTCCATCCCATTTGCTGGCCTCCTCCTCTCTCTTCACCTGTCACTCAATTCCTAGTCCCACCTCCTCTCCATCCTCTCTGCCCAGTCATAAGCCCCAGCCACCCATTGACCAATCAGGAATTCATTGGGAACATTCTTCACAGTACATCAGTTAACACCGCATCCCACTATCAGGTTATAGTCTGATCTGGGGCGCAGTATTCAGCTTCTGAATACACAACAGACAAGATGAACCCCAACACTCTCTCATTTCATATTTGTGGGCAAGTTGAAGAACTAAACCAGGAATGTACAGATTAAAGCATATCAGGCAACTATTCCCCAAAGCGAGACACAAACAGGTTAATACCAATCCAGAACAGTTGCTTGCGAGATTGAACCAGGGATTCAGAAGTTCAAGGCTGGCCTGAGCAATTTCTTGATGGTTCAGCAGTTCAGAGTGCTAGCTGCTCTTCCAGAGGACCACAGCTCAGTTCCCACTCTGTACATCAGGAAGTTCACAGCTGTAACTCCAGCTTCCGGGGACCTAATGACTTCACATATACCTGCATAGACGAGGCATATACACATACCAACACATAAATAAAATGAAAATAAATCCTAAAAACAAAATAACTGAAGTAACAAGGAAGACTACGGTGTAGCCTAGAGGGAGAGCATCTGCCTAGCATGTGTGAGGTCCAGGTTGCATCTCCACCAAAGGAAGAAAAGGAAGGTAGGATATGCCATTCCTGAGGAACCACCCTGCTTAGGAAAGAAAAAGTAAATATAATGAAGGGTACCACCAGGGAAGCTTCTGCTCGGGTTGACAGCCTGGGTATCTCTGGAAAGGCAGACCAGTGATGAGTTCGTGACTGGCAACTAACACCTTCTAAAACAGGCTTTTCCAGAAACCAAGTTAAAGAGCAGGTGAAGAAAACATTTTAATAAAAACGTTTCCTTTTGTCCCTTGATTTTAGACTGTGTAAGCCAAGAACCCAAAGACAGCAGTCCTGCAGAAGAATGTGATGGTGAGCATAAGCCCCTCCCTGCCTTCCCCAGAGGGTTGCACCTGCCCAAGAGCTCTCTGGATTCTCAAATGAAAGACACACACACACACACACACACCACACACACACATACCACACACACACATGCACACCCGTACACACACACACCCACACACCACACATACACACACCACACATACACACACCACACACACACACACCACACACAACACACACACAACACACACACACACACACACACACATACCACACACACATGCACACCACACACACACACACACCCCACACACACATACATACCACACACACACACACCACACACACACATACATACCACACGCACACCCATACACACACACACCCCACACACATCACATACACACACATACCACACACACACACACACATACACACCACACACACACACACCCCACACACATACCACACACACACATACACACCACACACACACACACCCATATACACACACCACACACACACACACACACACACACACACACACACACACACACACACACAGAGACGTCAGCTAATTTTGATATGCCTTGACTAGCTCAATGGCTGGGCACTTCTAAACCTCCCCATGGGTGGCAAACATTCCCCCTCCGGTATTCCTGAGTTAACATCTTTAAAAATATCTATTTCATCTCTGCTACCCGAGACCCAATCGGGGAAGTGGCCCCCTTAAGTTTCATCTTCCTGCTTCCCTGTCATGGTGATTCTGTCTTCCCCTCCCCTTCAGTCCCTTGCCTGAGCAACCTAAAAGTCCTGCCCCATCTCCTTGTCCTGCCATTGGCTGTACGACAATCCTTTATTATAAATTGAAGCCAGCTTGGGGGGCAGGGACCCTCAGGTCTGGAAGCGTGACTTTTGGGAGCTTAATAAGACAAAGAGTTAGAACCAATTCCCAGCACAGAGAGGGACAGTATTGGCTCAGATCTTGCCCCTGTCAGCTCCTAACTGTCTACTATCAACAAGCCTCCAGACCACTCCCAACCTCAGTTTTATATCGAGAATAGACACACAACGCCCACTGCATATAACTTGTGGGGACTTTCTGAAGATGTCACATCACTTAACATACTATCTAGTCATCTGTGTGTAACAGCACATGTCTGTAAGCTCATCACTTGGGATGGTGAGATACGAAGATCACTGATTTGATGTCGATTGGGCTACTTACTAAGGCCCGGTCTCAAAAACAATCAATCAAAAACAATCACTAGCAGACACTCCATAAACAAAGGGTGATTGCTATTGTTTTCCCAACACACAAAATAAACAACAAACTACTAAGAGTTCCTGCTCCTAGTAAAAATGCTCACACACATCCAGTTCTCACCTCTTCAGAGTGCATGTGCCTCCCTGAGCCACCTAGGGCTGTGACTTTGATCTGTGTTTGAGGGGACAGTGTTCTCTGTGCCTTCTCTGAGCTCCAGCCTACAGCCTATTTGCCTTTCACTGTGGCCCCCGCAGACTGCGACAGCTGTGTGATGACGCTCTTAAATGACTTGGCTTCCATGGGTGAGGAACTCCGCCTGGTGAAGTCAAAGCTGCAGGGACTGAGTGTGAGCACAGGTGCTCTGGAACAGATCTGGCACATGGAGACGCAGGCCAAGGACCTGAGGGTGAGACTTCCGTGGGGGATCCAGACCGTCGCTCAGTGAGGGTGGCTGTGCCTTGATCTCTACTGGACTGTCCGATCTGAGATCCTCTATGGATTCCCATACCTATAGATCCTCACACCCCTAATACAAAATAGTCTAGTATTTTCTTAAGACCTAGCACTATTGCTTTTAAACTTTAAATCATCTCTAGATTACTTATAATAATTGATAAGTATAAATTCCATCTAAATAACTATTCTGCTGCATTGTTTAAGGAGTAATGAAGAAAAACATCCCTGGGCTTCCTTTTCTCGTAAAGTGTTCAGTTCTGTGACCTGCATTCAGGAGACTCAAACACAGGTTTATTCAACACTGGTATAATTCCTTTTAAAACAGTTGCTGGAATTTTCTAGGGAAGCACGTAAGGCTACGTGGTCCTTAAATGGTTTGTCTTCTTTTTTTTTTAATTTATTTATTATACGTAAGTACACTGTAGCTATCTTCAGACACCAGAAGAGGGCATCAGATTTTCATTACAAATAGTTGTGAGCCACCATGTGGTTGCTGGGATTTGAACTCAGAGCCTTCAGAAGAAGAGCAGTCAGTGCTCTTAATGGTTTGTCTTCTAATAACCAGTATACTGAAATTTTACAAAAGGCATTATACTCTGTAGTTCATTTATCTCTTCATGAGTAAGAGTTGGCTGTGGATCCCTTTCAAATAATGATCCATTCCACCCAGATGACCAAATGTATTCACTCCAAATAGTTCAGAGGTTGTCTCCTGTTCCTTTCAGATCTGTTAAATCTCCAATGTCACCCCCAACCCCCATTCCCACAGTTGGTACTTTCTACCCTTGTCTTCCTCTTGACTCTCGGCTTCATTGGTTTTTTTCCTAGCTCCTCAATTTTTCAGTTTTCAAAATTTCTAATTTCTACTCTTTTATCAGTCAAGGCAGAAACATTTATTAGTACTATTTGGATGTTTTATTAACCCTCTAAGAATTTCCTAGAGTGAATTTGGATCATATTGAGTCTCTTAATTCCTTCAAGAGCCATGCCCATCGCCCCATGTCCCATAACTTCATGTCCTTTTTCGTTAAAAACAACTGACCAGTTGATGCCAATGTGTGCTACTCCTGAGTGTGTGGGCACCACTTGAGTGAGGTGGACTTACAAAGAGCCACATTCTCAAATAAAATGGAGTCTCCCTGCTCTGGAAGCCATTGACTGTCAACATCTCCTCAGGTGTGGGTGGGGGCTCGTGAGCCCCTCCCCACTCCAGTCTGAAGTGTTGACTGGCTTGATCTTGTCGTATGCAGATAGCCACAGCTGCTGTGGATTCTGGAGTATTATGGTCCTGACACATCCTGAAGAGAGTTTCAGTCTTATCTGTCCTGACTCTGGCTCCTACAGACTTCCATTCCCCTCTTCCACAGTGGTCCCTGAGACTTAGGGAAAGTGCTGTGATATAGGCATCCCAGTTGAGTATTCAACTAATACTTATTCTCAGCACGGTCACCAGTTGTGAGTTTCTACATTAACCACCAACCATTGCACAAAGAAACTTCTCTGATGAAGTCTAAGAGCTGCACTAATCTTTCTGTTAAGAGATACAAATCTTATTCAGGTCATGGAGAAATCAAGTTGGTACTGACCAGGAAGCTTTCTCCTTGCCCAGTAGCTCTCACAGTTCTGGAAGGTTCTCTGCAGGTTACTGTGGAGAAATGTCATTAACTATCTTACCCAGCTGTGAACCTTATAAACCACAATGTTGGCCAGCACCGTAAGATGGGTCCAGAGCTGCAATAGTGCATAAATATCATATTATTGACTAAGTGGGAGGAGACATAGCTTCTATGGTAAGTCTAGTCAAGAACCAGACTGGGGAGCTCACATGCCTCAAGGGTGCACTGACTACTCTTGTACTGCTAAATGGACATAGTATCAAACTTACCTGATTTCTACTCTTACCCATATAGTTTTGTTTTTCTTTCTACCTCCTATAAAATAATTTTCTATTCATTATCTAGTTTCTTATGATTACAGCTCACTTTACTGATTTAAAAAGTTTCTTCTTACTAACATAAGCATTTAGTGTTGTAAAGAAATGCTTCCCTTACATATTACTGCAGCTGTATCCCACAGACTTTATGGTATTGTGTTTTCATTCTCATTCAATTCAAAAGCTTTTCCTATTTTTCTATGAAATAGGAATAGCCCATGAGTAATTAGAAACATATTGCTTAATTTCCAGATCAGAGATTTTTTTTTTGGATGACCTTCCAGTATTGATGCATAATTTAATCTTTTTGTGGTCAGAGGCACACTATGTAAGAATTTAATGCCTTTGGACAAATGTTGAGGTTTGTTCCAGAGCTGGAATATAGTTCATCTGGGTTGGCATTCTCCATGTCCTTAGAAATGAGGGGTGAAGAGAGTATTCTGAGAAGTGTGGGGCCACGGGGTCTGACTCAAGCTCTCTCAAGTGATACTGAAGGGTTATTCTTCCCATTAATGTAGACTGAACACAGAGCCCCAAAACCGTCCTGTACTCCCTGTTGACCACAGGGGAAAAGAGACAAGGGATGGAAAAACCATCGTCCTGGATCCGTGCTGGGCAACGACACCCTCGACACTGACACAGTGTTCGATGAATCCTGAGCCTTAGACTCGGGGAGCAGGATTTTGAGTGGGGGCTGCAGTAGTTATGAGGTCACTGATGATGATGAAGGGCGAGGGGTGGGGGAGGAACTTCCAGTGACTGCACGAGCCTCTCAGCGTTCAGCAGCCACATCAATCAGAATGCAGTCGATCAGGGTTGACAACGCATTCGAGAAATGAAGGTGACAGGACAGCCAGAATGTTTCTTAAAAGAGCAACATCCTTTGGAAGAAAAGGAATGAGGTGGCCCTCACTGGAAATCAAGTAAGAAGCAGAGATGAGAGACCCAACGGAAATCCATGGGCGTAAAAAACTCTGCTTACTCAAGTACAAGACTTGAGAAGCTGAGGTAAAACCAAGACTAGACACCATGAAAGAGGCTTTGGGTAAAGCTTCCGCTGTTCGTCTGGAATGAGCTGATGTCAGTGGCTCTGTCTGAGTCTGGAGAGGGTTAAAGGGAACTCTGGACGAACAGCTACTTTTCATCCCTGAAGGGATTCGATGCCATGGTTTATAGGTTTAATATAGAGAAGAAGATGAAGAAAAATCTGTTATAAGAGAAAAGGAAGCTTCATGAATTAGTTGCTTTAATGATGTGGTGCTACGCCGCCCCGAACTTCTCCACACAGATGCTGTGCGCTAGCTTCTGTTCCTAGCATCTCGCCGAATCTCACACGATGTCTGTGAGAACTGTTCTCATCTAGAGACATGCGGGACCTAAGAAAGAACAGCTGCCTAAAAACAAACCCCCCAGGGTGTGGTGGCTCTAGAAGAATTCAAGTCACCACCATGTCTAAAGACCAGGCTTAGCCCACTGTCCTTTCGCCCACTGCCACCCGTGATGCCCCAGCCTTTCCATCATAAAGTTATGGCCACCCACCTCACTGCCATGTTACACTCTGTGTCAGCTCGGTAAAAATGAGCTGACATTTTTGAGTACTTACGAGTACATAGACCCAGCAGATTAAAACAGACTCACCTGCTAAGTCACTGGTGCACTGTGCGGCCTCAGACACGCCATTTCATTTCCTTAAGAGCCCAGCCTCTCATTTGAACTCGAGGGCATCCCGCTCTATCTACTCAGAATTTCTCTACAGCTGGGCCTGGAGTCTTTGAATCGAAGGGTTTTATTTGGCTTTTGGTTGCTATTTTCAGTACAATTAGCTATATGTACTGCTTTTTGTGTCAGGATAACTACAGATTTTTTTTTAAAGTAAGTATATTTTATAATCTGGAAATAGATATATTGGGTAAGTAGTACTATTTTCTGTTACAGGGCAAGGATGTTAATTCAAGTAAAAAGAAAATACCTCTTGTCTTGTGGGTTTGCTCTAGTCCGGGTCTTTAATGTTCCTTCCTCCCCCATCCCCCGCCCCCAATGCCTAGGCTCTGAGGGCTCTTTATTCCCTGGAGTGTAGCTTTTGGTAGGAAATGTAAGAGGTGAAGGTATATGATTGGGTGCATGCTCTCGGGGGGCTTTGTGGCACCCCAGCCACTCCTCTTCCTTGGTTCCATTCCCTTGTTCACAATGTGCTCACCATGAAGTGCTGACCCCTCGGACACCCAAAACTATGGGACCAACTGGTCAAGTCTGACACCTCTAAAGCTGTAGCCAGAAGAAGCCTTTTGTTTTTCAGTTGATTATCTTAGGTAATTATTCAAGTTGATTGTGGTGGTGGGAAGAGGGCCAACTTTCATTCAAGACTGTACTTTAATTGACATCCGAAAGTAGACTTGTCTTATTTCAGAGAACGCCAGGTTTCTACCCCCACCCCCATAAATCTAGCATTGGTCTTGTTGAATGAAACTTAGCTGCCTGGGCAGCGTCTGCTCCACAGTGAGGTTTTATCTCTGTATCTGCTTTCAGAACCAACTGCTTGGCTTCCGTTCTGCCATCTCAAGTCATGGGTCCAAAATGGATGGCCTGGAGAAAGAACTAAGTCATCTGAATCGGGAATTTGAAACGTTGCAAGAAAAGGTGATGTACTAAGTTAATTACCTTAACATTTTTCCCCCCTTTGAGGATATTTTCAGTTTCATATTTTTCATTTTTAATCTAATTCGCTGATAATGAGTTTATGTTTCATGTAGGCGCAGGTCAATACCAGAAAAGCACAAACATTATATAACAACGTTGATCAGAGAATCCAAAGCGCCAAAGAATTGGACATGAAGATTAAAAACATCATTCAGAATGTGCACGGTAAGAAAAGTTACCCAGTCCAATTAAAGCTTTTATTGCATAACCTTTGTTATATATTTTTGAGAGCTCAGCATTATGAAAGAAGATCCCACAGCGATATTTAAAAGATGAACAGGGTTTCTACACAAAGCTTCCAGAGCCCTCAGTTTAATAAGCTACTTGATGTTTTCCAGTTCTCCTGAAGCAGATCGCTAGGCCAGGTGGAGAAGGAATGGACTTGCCCGTGGGCGACTGGTCCCAGGAGCTGGCGGAAGCCCAACGCATGATGCAGGAGCTGCGAAGCCGAGACTTTAAAAAGCACCTCCAAGAGGCAGAGACTGAGAAAATGGAAGCCCGGCTCCGTAAGGCCAGGCCTGCATTCCTACTTCCACACTTATTAGCTTGAAGTGCCGAATTCTAAGTGCGGTCTAGAGCACCGCGCAGCAGGAGGAAAGTCTCACATCAGCAAACCTTGCCTTAGAGGCCGCTCACTGGGCATGGGGTTTCCCTTTCCGCCTCTACAGCCAAGTCTTTTCTCCCAAGGTTTCCAAGAGGCATGAAATCTTACTACGATGTAAACACCCCCCCCACCAAAAAATAATTCTAAAATTCAAATATTTGTGTCATACTTCGCCCCCTCCCGACACACACACACACACACACACACACACACACACACACACACACCCCTCTTTCTTCCCTCTGAGGCGAAGTCTCACTCTTTAGGCCAGGCTGGTCCGAATCTTCCAGCCTCAGCCTTCCAAGCGCTAGGATTACAGTCTTGTCTTCAGTAACACGAGAATGACAGCTGCTGCTCTCGGGTGCCTAACGGCAGCCAAACAAGGCAATTCACGGATGCACGCGCTAGGTCTACATAAGCGGTGCTTTCCCTTCTCGTCCCTTCTAAGACTCTGGGGGAAAATGACAGACTAAGCAAGGATTGAGCTCTCCTTCTGTAGTTCTGGGCTCCTAGCTTCACTAAACTCATCTCTTAAGAAACGATCATAAATTATGTGTTGCAGTACTGAACCGGATCAGGACCTGGCTGGAATCCCACCAGGTGGAGAGCAACGGACTGCTAAAGAATGTCCGGGACTCATTAAATGATTACGAAGCCAAACTTGAAGACCTGCGTTCCATCCTCCAGGAGACAGCTGCCCATGCAAAGCAAGCCACTGGCCTCCACCATGAGAATGAGGGGGTTCTGGGAGCCATCCAGGTAAGCCACAGGCAGGAGCTTCCTGCCTTCGTTAACGCCTGGGGGGAAAGGAACCTGTCTAGTTACTCTACCTCAGACCCTGACCAGACAGGCGAGAGGCATTGAATGCAAGACTGGAGTCATTTTTGCTTCGCCGCTACCGGAAGATTCTAAAACCACAGACAGAGCCTTACAAACTGCCCACAGCCTGCTAGAGAGTAACTGAAGAATATAAATTTTGCCGAGTAGATGAATCATTCGTTATGTCAGAGCTAAGCCAGGATTAAGGATTATGGCAGGACAGAGGGAGGGACTAACATTCCAACACACACGCATACTGACACACACATGATAGGTAGATAGGTAGACAGACAGACAGACAGGCAGGCAGGCAGACAGACGGACGGACAGGCAGACAGGCAGATAGGCAGGCAGGCAGGCAGGCAGGAACATTCTTTCTGGCATTTGGAATCAGACCCGGGATCCTCATGTTGGATGACTGTTTTAATATCAAACCAATACCCGCAGCCGTATAGTTTATTTTTTTGATAGTAAATAACGTACACCAAAGCAACAGCAAACATCCGTAAAGGGTGTCAGAAGACAGACCGGAACTGAATAAAATGGATTGGCTCCAAAAGAGGGAGGAGCTGATCAGTGCAAATCCGTGTCTCCTGAGTGGGTGACACACTCAGCTCTCATGGCTGCGGCCTGTTCCACCTCCTACTCACATGCCTCCTCCATGCTCCCTGGGGCCTGTGTGACGAGAGGGCACAATAGATTTTATTTAGTTAAAATCTATGTTCTGTTCTCTAAGGCAAATCTTTTTTTTCTTTTTTTTTATTAGATATATTCTTTATTTACATTTCAAATGTTGTCCCCTTTCCTGGTTCCTCCCTCCCCCGAAAATCCCATAAGCCATCTCCCCTCCCCCTGTTCCCCAATCCACCCTCCCCCGCTTCCCTGTCCTGGTATTCCTCTACAGTACGGCATCGAGCCTTTCCAGGACCAAGGGCCTCTCTTCCCTTTGATGTCCAACAAGACCATCCTCTGCTGCCTATGTGTCTGGAGCCATGGGTAACCCCATGTGTACTCTTTGGTTGATGGTTTTGTCCCTGGGAGCTCTGGGAATACTGGGTGGCTCATATTGTTGTTCCTCCTATGGCACTGCAAACCCTTTCAGTTCCTTGGGTCCTTTCTCTAGCTCCTCCATTGGGGAGCCTGTGCTCAGTTCAATGGCTGGCTGAGAGTGTCCTTCTCTGTATTTGTCATGCACTAGCAGAGCCTCCCAGGTGATAGGTATATCTGGCTCCGGTCAGCCAGCACTTGTGGGCATCCACAATAGTGTCTGGGTTTTATAACTGTATATAGGATGGATCCCTGGGTGGGGTAGTCTCTGAAATAAGTGGATATTAGTCCAGAAGCTTGGAATACCCAAGACACATTTCATATATCAAATGATTCCCAAGAAGGAGGAAGAATGAAGTATGGATCCTTGGGTCCTTTGTAGAAAGGGGGGAAAAATACCCACAGAAGGAGATACAGAGACAAAAGGTGGAGCAGAGTCTGAGGGAAAGGCAAATTTTAATAACATGCCCCACCTCGCTGGTGGAGTCGGCTGAGTATATGAGGCGTCTTCAGCCACGGTCACAGAGGATACCATGGTAACAGAGCAACTTGCAGCGAGACTTCCGCCCCATCATTTGTAGCAGGCTAGGCTATTGTCAGCTTTAGGAAACCATTTTGACTCTGATATATTTGCTATTGTCCTGTAAAGATGTCTGTGCTTTCTGCTAATGTGTCATGGTGGGTTCTTTTATTCTCTCCAGAGACAAATGAAAGAAATGGATTCCCTAAAGAAGGATTTCACCAAGTACCTGGCCACGGCAGACTCTTCCCTGCTGCAGACCAACAACCTACTGCTGCAGATGGACAAAAGCCAGAAGGTAGCAGAGGCTTCTGGCTTTCTAGAAACATCCAAACCAGTCAAACACTACTGTCAGGAGGCATGCAAGGGGCTAAGCTATTTCCTCTTGCACAGTGACAGCAGCTCTGTGCTGGAGAAGAGCTTCAGTGCTGGGGAGTCCATAAGTCTATCTGCATTACCTCATTTTTCTGCAACGATCAAGTCATCTTTGTGGTAACAAAAAAAAAGTATTGCAATGCTATTTTAAGAATACCAAACATGCCTTTCTTAATGGAAGACATTGAAGACTTGATAAAAGCTTGGCAGACTTCTCAGCCTTATAGGCATTTCAAAAGAATCTTTCACAGTGTCTGTTTCTGGATCATAAACATCCTTTCCATCTAGCAGAACTCTACCTTGCTGATGACAGTGAAACTCTATAAACCTTATAAAGAGGGTGCCCTTTAGAAGGAAGGCATCCAAGATGGTCGCAAACTTAGATTATTGGCAGTGCTGCTATCTGAAGTAACTAAGGAGATGTTGATACGATGAAATGACTTAGCAAAGATAAATTCTCATTAGAAACACCATTTGTGAAGGAGTTTAAGAAAATGACCTATATGTTCATTCCTTGAATTTCTATTATGTTTGTTTATTTGGAAAAAAATAGGAATACGAAAGCTTAGCTGCTGCTTTAAATGGAGCAAGGCAGGAACTGAGTGACAAAGTACGAGAACTCTCCAGATCGGGCAGCAAGACACCCCTGGTGGTGGAGGCCGAGAAGCATGCCCAGTCTTTACAGGAGCTGGCACGGCAGCTGGAAGAGTGAGTGCCTGTCTGCAGAGGTCCAGACGTCATAGCATCAACCATTCACTGGGCTGGCTAGGACCCTGGAGCAGGGAGGAAGTCTGCATGAAGGTCAAAGTCCCACCCAGAACCCACAGACCCAGTCAAAACCAGACTTGCCATGAGGTCTGTCTCTCAGACCGAGTGCACAGGCGTATACCATACAGTCACTGGCAGGTGGCAGCCCCAGGCAGCGAAAGGATGCTGGACAGCCTAACCCTTTCTGTATTATCTTCCAGGATAAAGAGAAACACCAGCGGGGATGAGCTGGTGCGCTGCGCTGTGGACGCTGCCACGGCCTATGAGAACATCCTCAATGCCATCAGAGCAGCAGAGGATGCTGCCAGCAAGGCCACCACTGCCTCGGAGTCTGCCTTCCAAGTGGGTACCTGGAGCTGTACTGGCAGTTTGCTGGGCTGGCTCCGGAGGCCACTCATTTGCTTCCTCTCCCATGCATGGGACAGTGTTAAAAATGTTATTTATTCAAAATCAGAGCTTGTTATATGTACCAGACTGGATTTTGGTCTTGGATCATCTCTGTATTTATTGACTCTCTGATATCAGGAGTGTGATTTAAAATTGATTTATACAACTAGATAGAAAATATACTGATATTAATTTTAAAACTAAACAAATATTTTATCCCACAAAAGTACTTTTATGCCTTATTTAGGAATCAACGGGATTGCCATTTTCTTAGTGCTTTGGTCTTTAATCTGGGCATGTCTATAGAGGCCTTTGGGATCTTTGATGTACCGTATGGTATCCCTACATCCAAGAAATAAAGGATGGGACACTAGATATTAGAGTTGGGAAGTTGGGCCTTGGAGAGGGAAGATTTTCAGGTTCTAAAGCTTGAAAGCCTCAAGGTAACTAAATGATTGCAGGGACTTTATATGGGCTTTGCCGTCTGCCACCAGAGGTAAGCCCACTCCCGGACCACGGGTGTCTGCCTAGAATCCTAACCACATCATTAGGCAAGAGTGTACAATGCATCCCTCTCAAATCTCCTTCTTTAAAGATTAAAGATAAAAGATTTAGGGCTAAGGTGGAAAATCTTACTCTGCACTTCCCCAAGGCAGAGTGTCTGCTTAAGACTGATAAATGTTTCGCTTACAGACAGTGATAAAGGAAGACCTTCCAAGAAAAGCTAAGACCCTGAGCTCCGACAGCGAGGAACTGTTAAATGAAGCCAAGACGACACAGAAAAGGCTACGGCAAGGTAGTAAGAGGGGCAGATGGCAGGGACACTCAGGGGCCTTAATCAGCCTGTGGGCACTCGGTCTCATGCAAAAGTAGGTTTTGAGTTCCTCCGTCAATGAATTCACCCAGTATCCTAACGAGCCCGATCGGTCATGCATGAACACGACACAGGCCTTACACAGATGAAGTTTGGAGAATGATAGTCTTCCTTGGCCTGACTTAGGAGTACACTGTGATCATGGCAGTGGGAAGCCACACATGAAGGTCCTTTACTACAGACCATTACAGCAACTGCTTCAAGGCGTCTTAGGCCCTAAAATCTTAGCAACCAAGAGTACCAGGCAATAATCGCTGCTAACAAGGGGCATGAGAACACATTAAGCACCAATTTTACCTTTGATAATTTTCATCTTATATACTTTATAAGAAAGAATTAAATTGCCTTAACGTGGAGGTATATATAACTCATGGGGCCGAAGCTTCAAGACACAGGGATAGAAGCCGTCTGAAACTCAGGAAGGCCCAGGCTTTGAAAATGCTGCCTCTTACATTTTTATAGCCTCTTCCAGTAAGCCACAGCCACATAGACATCTTTGCTCAATTTCTCAGCCCCTTCTGAAGGATTTACACACTTCTTACTACATGATTTTGAATATCAAGTGCGTAAGAAGTAAAACCCAGAAAAAATGTATGTTCTAACATGCAATCAACATCAAGATCTTATCGAATTATGTCTGCTTTCTTTACAGTTGGGTTGGTATGGGACTTTTGTTGTTCTTTGCTTGTATATTTGTTTTTCGTGGTGCCGTGACTCGAACTCAGGTCCTCGAGCATAGAAAGCCTGGCCCCTACCAATTCTCCTGTCTCTACCTCTTCAGTGCTTGGGTGACAGATTCAGCGCTTGGGTGACAGATTCAGTGCTTGGGTGACAGATGCGGCTGTGCCCAGGATGAGTGTTTTGAGAGTTTTGACTGTGTTGTTAACTAAAGCAGTCCTGGAATCTAAGGAGACCTGCACCCCTAGCGGGGTGTGTCTGGTTGCTTTCCACATCCCTGAGGTGGCTGCAGGAGGAGGTGGGATGTCGTCTGGGACCGTTTTGTTTACCACTTTATTTTTAATGCATCCCTTTGAGCATCTCTGGCAAGAACCTCAAGAATAGGTCCATTCGTTGTTCTGCAGGAGCAGAAACAAATATCCACTCAGTGTCCTTTGTGAGAGGCTCTCCCAAATATAGTCCTGTCTTAGCTGCAGGTCACCCCTTAATAGTCCTGTCTTGGCTACAAGTCACCCCTTAACAGTCCTGTCTTGGCTGCAGGGCACCCCATTTTGTATTGTTCATTTGCTCATTCAAGCATTTGTTCATTGAACAAGTGTGCCCCAATACCAAGTCCTGACCAATGCCAGCCACACCCTGTGTGTTGGGGCACAGCTGTTAACAAGGGAGACACTCTTTCAGTAAGCCTTGCTTTGGTCAGAATGAAAATCCAGCTGTCCCCTGACTTATTTTGCATCTCCCCCTCTTTGTGTGTCCCTTCACAAAGCCAGCCACCACAAGGCCCTGGTAAGCTGCTCTTTGAGCCACTGTGACCAGAGATGCCCACATCTGTGGGTCTAGGTACTGTAACGGCATCCGTGGGGTAGAGACCAGGGTACATGTATATTCAATAGTCTGCAGACACTGCCTACTTCAGAGGCCACAAATGCCCATGGAAGATGCAAACCCATGAAGTAATTGCTTCTTGGTGTCTCCCTCCCTCCCTCTCCTTCCCTCCCTCCCTCCCTCTCTTCCCTCCCTCCCTCCCTCCCTCCTTCCATCCCTCTCGTCCTTTAGAAATCAGTCCAGCTCTCAGCAGCCTACAGCAAACCCTAAAGACTGTATCAGTTCAGAAGGACCTGTTAGATGCCAACCTCACTGCTGCCCGTGATGATCTCCGTGGGATACAGAAAGGTAATCATCACCCCGTACCACTGGTCACCATTTCTTGGGAACAGTGTTTCAGCTCCTTACACCTCCCTTCATGTGTGTGCACTAGGTGATATTGACAGTGTGGTCAGCGGTGCAAAGAGCATGGTCAGGAAAGCCAGTGCATTAACAAGCGAGGTCCTGGACGGGCTCAACCCCATCCAGACAGACTTGGGAAGGATTAAGGACAACTACGGGAGCACACGGCATGAGGACTTCAACAAGGCCCTGCTCGATGCTAATAACTCAGGTCAGGATGCCTTAGCTGTGTCTCCCTTGCTAAGAATTTGACCCATTTCAGTTCCTTTCTGGTAAGTTCTGACCTCAGAATATTAGAAAATAATTTCATGTAATATAATCAAACAGCACAGGTGGACTGTTAGAGAGACCAGGGAGGATGTCTCATTTTGTGTTTGTGTGTGTGCTGTGTATGTATGTGTTTGTGTATACATGAGTGTAGAGGCCAGAAGTTCACGTTAAATATACTCCTCAGTCACCTTCTTTTCTCTCTCTCTCTCTCTCTCTCTCTCTCTCTCTCTCTCGGGAGTTCTTTTTTTATTTATTTTTTTTTTTTTTTAATTTAATTTTATTTTATTTTTTTAATTTACATTCCAAATCACTTCCCCTTTCCCGTTTCCTCCCTCCCCGAAAGTCCCATAAGCCCCCTTCCCTCCCTATTTTCTCCGTTCAACCCCCTCTCATTACTCTGTCCTGGCGTTCCCCTACATCCAGTCTTTCCAGGACCAGGGGTCTCTCCTTCCATCTTTTTAGAAATCTATTGATATGCTGATTGTGTCTAGGGTATTCTGAGATTCTGGGTCAATATCCCCTTATCAGTGACTTCATACCATGTGTGATCTTTTGTGATTGGGTTACCTCACTAAGGATGATATTTTCAAGTTCTGACCATTTGCCTAGGAATTTCGTGAATTCATTGTTTTTAATTGCAGAGTAGTATTCCATTGTGTAAATATACCACATCTTCTGAATCCATTCCTCCGTTGAGGGACATCTGGGTTCTTTCCAGCTTCTGGCTATTATAAATAAGGCTGCTATGAATATAGTGGAGCATGTGTCCTTATTGCATGCAGGTAAAGTCTCTGGGTATATGCCCAGGAGTGGTATAGCCGGATCCTCCGGAAGTGTCATGCCCAGTTTTCTGAGGAGCCGCCAGACTGCTTTCCAGAGTGGTTGTACCAGCCTGCAATTCCACCAGCAGTGGAGGAGTGTTCCTCTTTCTCCACATCCTCGCCAACAACTGCTGTCTCCTGTGTTTTTGATCTTAGCCATCCTGACTGGTGTGAGATGGAATCTCAGGGTTGTTTTGATTTGCATTTCCCTAATGACTAAGGATGATGAACATCTCTTTAGGTGCTTCTCAGCCATTAGATATTCTTCAGGTGAGAACTCTTTGTGGAGCTCTGTACCCCATTTTTTAATAGGGTTACTTGCCTCTCTGGAGTTTAACTTCTTGAGTTCTTTGTATATCTTGGATATTAGCCCTCTGTCGGATGTAAGGTTGGTAAAGATCATTTCCCAGTTAGTTGGTTGCCGCTTTGTCTTTTTGACGGTGTCTTTTGCCTTGCAAAAACTTTGTAATTTAATGAGGTCCCATTTGTCTATTCTTGATCTTAGAGTATAAGCTATTGGAGTTCTGTTCAGGAAATTCTCCCCTGTGCCCATATGTTCAAGGTTCTTCCCTAGTTTCCCTTCTATTAGTTTCAGTGTGTCTGGTTTTATGTGGAGATCTTTGATCCACTTAGAATTGAGCTTAGTGCAAGGAGATAAGGATGGGTCAATTTGCATTCTTCTGCATGTTGACCTCCAGCTGAGCCAGCACCATTTGTTGAAAAGGCTATCTTTTTTCCACTGGATGGTTTTAGCTCCTTTGTCAAAGATCAAGTGACCATAGGAGTGTGGATTCATTTCTGGGTCTTCAATTCTGTTCCATTGATCTACATGTCTGTTACTGTACCAATACCATGCAGTTTTTAACACTATTGCTCTGTAGTACAGCTTGAGGTCCGGGATACTGATTCCCCCAGAGGTTCTTTTACTCTTGAGAATAGTTTTAGCTATTCTGGGTTTTCTGTTATTCCAGATGAATTTTTGAATTGCTCTTTCTAACTCTATGAAGAATTGAGTTGGGATTTTGATGGGGATTGCATTGAATCTGTGTATTACTTTTGGTAAGATGCTCATTTTTACTATATTAATCCTGCCAATCCATGAGCATGGCAGATTTTTCCATCTTCCGAGGTCTTCTTCAATTTCTTTCTTCAGAGACTTGAAGTTCTTGTCATACAGATCTTTCACTTGTTTGGTTAGCGTCACGCCAAGATACTTAATATGGTTTGTGGCTATCGTAAAGGGTATTATTTCTCTTACTTCTTTCTCAGCCTGCTTATCCTTTGAGTATAGGAAGGCTTCTGACTTGCTTGAGTTGATTTTATATCCGGCCACTTTGCTGAAGTCGTTTATCAGCTGTAGGAGTTCTCTGGTGGAGTTCTTTGGGTCGCTTATGTATACTATCATATCGTCTGCAAATAGTGATAGTTTGACTTCTTCCTTTCCAATTTGTATCCCTTTGACCTCTTTTTCTTGTCTAATTGCTCTAGCTAGAACTTCAAGTACTATATTGAAAAGATATGGAGAGAGAGGGCAGCCTTGTCTAGTCCCTGATTTTAGTGGGATTGCTTCAAGTTTCTCTCCGTTTAGATTGATGCTGGCTACTGGTTTGCTGTAAATTGCTTTTACTATGTTTAGATATGGGCCTTGAATTCCTGATCTTTCCAAGACCTTTAGCATGAAAGGATGCTGAATTTTGTCAAATGCTTTCTCAGCATCTAATGAGATGACCATGTGGTTTTTTTCTTTGAGATTGTTTATGTAGTGGATTACATTGATGGATTTCCTTATATTGAACCATCCCTGCATCCCTGGGATGAAGCCTACTTGATCGTGGTGAATGATCGTTTTGATGTGTTCTTGGATTCGGTTGGCAAGAATTTTATTGAGTATTTTTGCATCGATATTCATAAGAGAGATTGGCCTGAGATTCTCTTTCTTTGTCGGATCTTTGTGTGCTTTTGGTATTAGTGTAATTGTGGCTTCATAGAACGAGTTGGGTAGTGTTCCTTCTGTTTCTATTTTGTGGAACAGTTTGAAGAGTATTGGTGTTAGGTCTTCTTTGAAGGTCTGATAGAATTCTGCACTAAAACCATCTGGACCTGTGCTTTTTTTGGTTGGAAGACTTCCAATGACAACTTCTATTTCTTCAGGGCTTATAGGACGGTTTAGATGGTCTATTTGATCCTGATTTAATTTTGGTACTTGGTATCTGTCAAGGAAATTGTCCATTTCCTCAAGATTTTCTAGTTGTGTTGAATACAGGTTTTTGTAGTAGGATCTGATGATTTTTTGAATTTCCTCAGTTTCTGTTGTTATCTCTCCCTTTTCGTTTCTGATTTTATTAATTTGGATACTATCTCTGTGCCCTCTGGTTAGTCTGGCTAAGGGCTTATCTATCTTGTTGATTTTCTCAAAGAACCAACTCCTCGTTTTGTTGATTCTTTGTATGGTTTTATTTGTTTCTACTTGATTGATTTCAGCCCTGAGTTTGATGATTTCCTGCCTTCTACTCCTCTTTGGTGTATTTGCTTCTTTTTGTTCCAGGGCTTTCAGGTGTGCCATTAAGCTGTTAGTGTATGCTGTCTCCCGTTTCTTTTTGGCGGCACTCAGGGCTATGAATTTTCCTCTTAGCACTGCTTTCATTGTGTCCCATAAGTTAGGGTATGTTGTGCCTTCATTTTCATTAACTTTCAAAAAGTCTTTGATTTCTTTCTTTATTTCCACCTTGACCAAGTTATCATTGAGTAGAGCATTGTTCAGCCTCCATGTGTACGTGGGTTTTCTTTTGTTTTTGTTGCCATTGAAGACCACCCTTATTCCATAGTGATCTGATAGGAGGCATGGGATTATTTCTATCTTCTTGTATCTGTTGAGGTCTGATTTGTGACCAATTATATGGTCAATTTTGGAGAAGGTACCATGAGGAGCTGAGAAGAAGGTGTATTCTTTAGCTCTAGGATGAAATGTTCTATATATATCAGTTAGTTCCATTTGGTCCAAGGCTTCAATTAGATTCACTGTGTCCCTGTTTAGTTTCTGCTTTCCTGAACGATCCCTTTCAGAGAGCGGGGTGTTGAAGTCACCCACTATTATTGTGTGCGGTGCGATGTGTGCTTTGAGTTTTAGTAAAGTTTCTTTTACGAATGAGGGTGCCCTTGCATTTGGAGCATAGATATTCAGGATTGAGAGTTCTTGATGGTGGATTTTTCCCTTGATCAGTATGTAGTGTCCTTCTGTGTCTTTTTTGATGACTTTGGGTTGAAAATCAATTTTATCCGATATTAGGATGGCTACTCCACCTCGTTTCTTGGGGCCATTTGCTTGTAAAATTGTTTTCCAGCCTTTTACTCTGAGGTAGTGTTTGTCTTTGACACTGAGGTGCGTTTCCTGCATGCAGCAAAAAGCTGGGTCCTGTTTACGTATCCAGTCTGCTAGTCTATGTCTTTTAATTGGGGAATTGAGACCATTGATATTAAGAGAGATTAAGGCATAGTGATTATTGCCATCTGCCATTCTTGACGCTATCTTTATGTTTGAGTGGTTATCTACTTTTGGGTTTGATTCAAGAAGGTTATTATCTCATTTTTTCCAGGGTGTTGTTTCTCTCCCTGTATTGGAGGTTTCCACCTATTATCCGTTGCAGGGCTGGATTTGTGGAAAGATATTGTGAAAATTTGGTTTTATCATGGAATATCTTGGTCTCTCCATCTATGGTGATTGAGAGTTTTGCTGGGTATAGTAGTCTAGGCTGGCATTTGTGCTGTCTTAGTGTCTGCATGAGATCTGCCCAGGATCTTCTGGCTTTCATAGTCTCTGGTGAGAAGTCTGATGTGATTCGGATAGGTCTTCCTTTGTATGTTACTTGGCCCTTTTCTCTTACTGCATTTAGTATTCTTTCTTTGTTTAGAACATTCGGTGTTTTGATTATTATGTGACGGGAGGTATTTCTGTTCTGGTCCAGTCTGTTTGGAGTTCTGTAGGCTTCTTGTATGTTCATCGGCATCTCTCTCTTTAAGTTAGGGAAGTTTTCCTCCATAATTTTGTTGAAGATGTTTACTGGCCCTTTAAGTTGCAAATCTTCACTCTCATCTATACCTATAATCCTTAGGTTTGGTCTTCTCATTGTGTCCTGGATTTCCTGGATGTTTTGGGTTACGCGTTTTTTGCATTTTGCATTTTCTTTGACTGTTGAGTCGATGCTTTCTATGGAATCTTCAGCACCTGAGATTCTTTCTTCCATCTCTTGTATTCTATTGTTGATGTTTGCATCTATGACTCCTGATTTCTTCCCAAGGTTTTCTATCTCCAAAGTTGTCTCCCTTTGTGATTTCTTAGTTGTTTCTACTTCCTTTTTTAGTTCCTGGATGGATTTGCTGAGATCCTTCACTTGTTTGTTTGTATTTTCCTGTATTTCTTTAAGGTAATTTTGCATTACCTCTTTCAGGATTTCTTCCTGATGACCCACGTTCTCCTGCATTTCTCTGAGCGATTTTTGTGTTTCCTCCTCATGGGATTCCATCTGTTGGTCCATCGTCTCCTGCATTTCTTTAAGCAGTTCTCGTGTTTCCTTTGTAAGGGCATCTAACCGTTGATTCATTTCTTTAAGCAATTTTTGTGTTGCCTCCTTATGGGCATCCGTCTGTTGACCCATATTCTTCTGCATTTCTTTATGCAAATTTTGTGATTCCTTTGTGAGTGCATCTACCCGTTGATTCATCTCGTTAAGCGATTTTTGTGTTGTCTCCTTGTGCGCCTCCATCTTTTGATCCATGTTCTCCCGCATTTCTCTAAGCGATTTTTGTGTTTCCTTTGTAAGGGCTTCTAACCGTTGATTCATGGTCTCCTGTAACTCTTTATGAGATTTATTTGTGTCCTTCTTGTGATCCTCTAATAGCATCATGAGAAGTGATTTTAAATCCAGATCTTGTCTTTCGGGTGTGGTGGGGTATCCAGGACTTGCTGCTGTTGGAGAGTTGGGTTCGGATGGTCCTACATTACTTTGATTACTGTTAGTAACATTCCTACGTTTGCCTTTTGCCATCTGGATACCTCTGGTGTTAGTTGGTCCTGCTGCCACTGGCTGTTGGTTGGACCTCCTGTGAGCCTGCAAAGCTATTTCTGCCCCCCCCTGGATTACCAGGATTCCCCTGGCACCGATTTCTGGGGCCTGCCTGCTCCTGAGTGACTTTGGAGCCCTAATGTGCTTTGCCCCAAGTGATCTTATATTGGGGAGGCCTTGCACATCTAAAGGCTCAGCCTAGTGGATTCCTGGAGCAGAGGTCGCCAAAGGGAGGCTGGCAGGCTCCTGCCCTGTGCAGGGGTGTGTGATCTCTCCTGGGGGGGGGGAGGGGGGCGTCCCTCTGCCAGGCAGAAGTCCCACAGCAGATCTGGCGCGCTGGTCACTGCAGATCAGCCCAGCACCTGGGAGCAGGTTACACACAAGCTGCCTGAACCCGAAGCGATATTATGCCTGTCTGTCTCTGAGCCTGGTGGTCCCAACTACCTGGTCACTGGAGCAAAGATGGCGGAGGGCACTCTCCGTGGCGCTGCTCACCCTGTGGTCACGATGGCCCGCCGATCTGGCACCCAGACGACCACAGCGCCAACCCGCCCTCGGGCACAGAAGGAAGCCCCAACAGGCCGTGTCCCAAGTGATGTTATATCGGGGGGAGAGCCTGGGTACCGGTCTCTCCAGCGCAGTCCGCGGGAACAGAGGTCGCGGAAGGGAAGCTGGCGGGCTCCCTCCCTGCGCAGGGTCCCTCCACCAGGCAGAAGGTCCCACCGCGGAACTGGCGCGCTGGTTACTGCAGATCAGCCCAGCACCTGGGAGCAGGTTACACCCAAGCTGCCTGAAACCGAAGCGATATTATGCCTGTCTGTCTCTGAGCCTGGCGGTCCCAACTACCTGGTCACTGGAGCAAAGATGGCGGAGGGCAGTCTCCGTGGCGCCGCTCACCCTGTGGTCACGATGGCCCGCCGATCTGGCGCCCAGACGACTACAGCGCCAACCCGCCCTCGGGCACAGACGGAAGCCCCAACAGGCCGTGTCCCAAGTGATGTTATATCGGGGGGAGAGCCTGGGTACCGGTCTCTCCAGCGCAGTCCGCGGGAACAGAGGTCGCGGAAGGGAAGCTGGCGGGCTCCCTCCCTGCGCGGGGTCCCTCCAGCAGGCAGAAGGTCCCACCGCGGAACTGGCGCGCTGGTTACTGCAGATCAGCCCAGCACCTGGGAGCAGGTTACACCCAAGCTGCCTGAAACCGAAGCGATATTATGCCTGTCTGTCTCTGAGCCTGGCGGTCCCAACTACCTGGTCACTGGAGCAAAGATGGCGGAGGGGTCTCGGGAGTTCTTAATCATGGTGTATTAAGTTATGATTGCTATCAAAGGATAAGAAAAGAAGTATTTTTCCATATAACCAAGGAAAAGAATTTGATACATCATGACAGAAATCTATAATGAATTTAGGACAGTCTTGCCTAAGATTGTGGTCCATCGTGCTTCTAGACTTGCCAGAACAAATATTCTGTCTTTAACCTTTTCTCAATGCACTGTGTAAAATTTCCATTCTCTCATTTCACCAACAGTAAAAAAATTAACCAAGAAGTTGCCCGATCTTTTTATCAAGATTGAAAGTATCAACCAACAGTTGCTGCCCCTGGGGAACATCTCCGACAACGTGGACCGAATCCGAGAGCTCATTCAGCAGGCCAGAGATGCTGCAAACAAGGTGGGCGTTCCCATGCAGCTGCTGCCGGTCAACTCCTTACCGTATTCGTCAGGACCGGAGAGGCTTTTATCTATACAAGAATGGGTTGTCTGTCTTCTCTGAATTCTGATTTTAAACATGAAGTTTAACAATCTTTTGTCACCTTTCAAAAAGGCACATGATCCCTGTGCTCTCCTTTTGTTCTACATTAGGCAGCTGAGGCAGTCCCCATTCTCCGAGCTCACACAGGCGGGATGACGGACTTGCTCTCCAGCCGCACTCTTCAAACTGTAATCGCAAAATCAAGGGAAGGGTCTGTGGTCGCCTTTGTGTGCCACAGAGTATTTTATTTTGAAAGTATTGGAACCCATCTTTGTTGAGGATGGAAGACACAGGATGTTTGTGCCTGTGCCCCCAGCACTGTCAAGGGGCAGAGACAAGAGGGTCACAGGCTGGATGGCTGCCAGCCAATCTCCAAGCTGAGAGAGGGACCCTTTCTCAAGGGAATAAGACAAGATCTGTAGAGCAAGACATCTGACATTCTCCTCTGGCCTCTGTTCAAGCATGTGTACGAGAGGAGGCTATGGGGGGAGAAGAGGCTGTGAGGAGAGGAGGCTGTGGGGAGAGGAGGCTGTGGGGAGAGGAGGCTATGGGGGAGGAGGCTGTGAGGAGAGGAGGCTATGGGGGAGGAGGCTGTGAGGCGAGGAGGCTGTGAGGAGAGGAGGCTGTGAGGCGAGGAGGCTGTGAGGAGAGGAGGCTGTGAGGTGAGGAGGCTGTGGGGAGAGGAGGCTGTGGGGAGAGGAGGCTGTGGGGAGAGGAGGCTGTGAGGAGAGGAGGCTGTGAGGAGAGGAGGCTGTAGAGAAGAGGAGGCTGTGAGGAGAGGAGGCTGTAGGGAGAGGAGGCTGTGAGGAGAGGAGGCTATGGGGGAGGAGGCTGTGAGGCGAGGAGGCTGTGAGGTGAGGAGGCTGTGAGGCGAGGAGGCTGTGGGGAGAGGAGGCTGTGGGGAGAGGAGGCTGTGAGGAGAGGAGGCTGTGAGGAGAGGAGGCTGTAGAGAAGAGGAGGCTGTGAGGAGAGGAGGCTGTAGGGAGAGGAGGCTGTGAGGAGAGGAGGCTGTGGGGAGAGGAGGCTGTGAGGAGAGGAGGCTGTGAGGAGAGGAGACTGTAAGGAGAGGAGGCTGTGGGGAGAGGAGGCTGTGGGGAGAGGAGGCTATGGGGGAGGAGGCTGTAGAGAAGAGGAGGCTGTGAGGCGAGGAGGCTGTGAGGAGGGGAGGCTGTGTGGAGAGGAGGCTGTGGGGAGAGGAGGCTATGGGGGAGGAGGCTGTGAGGAGAGGAGGCTGTGAGGAGAGGAGGCTGTGAGGTGAGGAGGCTGTGGGGGGAAAGGAGGCTGTGGGGAGAGGAGGCTGTGGGGAGAGGAGGCTTTGGGGAGAGGAGGCTGTGAGGAGAGGAGGCTGTGAGGAGAGGAGGCTATGAGGAGAGGAGGCTGTGGGGAGAGGAGGCTGTGAGGAGAGGAGGCTGTGAGGAGAGGAGGCTGTGGGGAGAGGAGGCTATGGGGGAGGAGGCTGTGAGGCGAGGAGGCTGTGAGGAGAGGAGGCTGTGAGGCGAGGAGGCTGTGGGGGGAGAGGAGGCTGTGGGGAGAGGAGGCTGTAGAGAAGAGGAGGCTGTGAGGAGAGGAGGCTGTGAGGAGAGGAGGCTGTGGGGAGAGGAGGCTGTGGGGAGAGGAGGCTATGGGGGAGGAGGCTGTGAGGCGAGGAGGCTGTGAGGAGAGGAGGCTGTGAGGAGAGGAGGCTGTGGGGGGAGAGGAGGCTGTGGGGAGAGGAGGCTGAGGGGAGAGGAGGCTGTGAGGTGAGGAGGCTGAGGGGGGGAGGAGACTATGGGGGGGGAGGCTGCGGGGGGAGGAGCTACAGGGACAGTGCTATCAGTTTCGTCTCCTTTCTTACGGTGTGAGACAACCGCAGGCAGCTAGCCTCCAGCTCTTACCACACACACAGTATCTTCTTAATTTCAAAGCATAGACAAGTCTCCTGGAGGGCAGATGGGAGAGAGGGAGTGGGAAAGAGAGCTGTGATGTGAGCTCAGAAAGTGAGTGAGGGGCCCGACCTCCCCATCGCATGTCTGGGGTTCCAGGAAACACTTCAGTGCTTGACAGATAGAGCGTATGTTAGCGTGAGTACCATTGTAAGACTGTTGTTCTTTTGACTGCTAGAGGACATTCGTCTTCTGTGGTTTAGACCGAATCTGCCCAGTCTCAGGTCACAGACTTATGTTGTTGGATGACTCTAGCTGACAGTTCTTAAAATCTAAGTGTGATGTTAGGAAGTAATGTTTTGGGAAGTCTTAATGTTTTGAGTCACATGTGATTGATTGGTAGACTTGTTTCATATTCCTTGTTCGTTTCATTTTTCTATAATTTTAGTGTTACAGATATGTTGGTTCATGACAGATGAGTGTGGGAAAGCAGGGCAGGCCATCCATCATGGAGTATCTAAGATGCGCTGCGTAGAGCCTTAAAGGCTGTGTATGTGCTCACATGTGTGTAGAGGCAGAGGTCCTCCTCGGTTTCTCTCCTCAGGTTTTGGGTCAGTCTTTCCTGAAGCTAGAGCTTGTGTTCATCTAGGCTGCTGACCAGCAACCCACGGACTCCTCCCCTTCCTGGGGATCTAGACTCAGGTCCTCATGCTTGCATGACAAGTCCTTTACTGACTAAGCCATGTCCTCAGACCCGATGCATGTAGTTTTAGGGACTACATGTCTGAAATAGATACAGGCATGGTGTGTAACACACTCACTGGCAAGCAATTCTGTTTTAAAAAAGTGGTATTGTTTTAGAAAGAGATGCCAGCAGGAGGGTCACAGATTCAAAACCATTCTGAGATATGTCTGTGTGTGACAAGGTTAAAGTTAACCCTGGCTCAACTGGAACTCAGGTAAGCCTGAGGCCAGCCTGGACTACATAAATCCTGAAACAAAGAAAATATTTAAACATCTTAACATATTATATTTAATCATATGCAAGTGTTGTCCTAAGTGGTCCATGAATATTCACTCCTCTGCACAAATCCCTATTCGGTAGGAATTACCGTTACTGTTACCGTCATTGTCAACACTGTCATTGCTGCACAGACTTCTTTTATTCTTTTTAATTGGATATTTTCTTTATTTACATTTCAAATATTTCCCCCTTTCCAGGTCTCCCCTTTGGAAATCCCATATCCCACCCTCCCTCCCCCTGCCTCTATGAGGGTGTTTCCCCACCCACCCACTCCTGTTCTCCCGCCTGGCATTCCCCTACACTGGGGCACTGAACACCCTCAGGCCCAAAGGCCGCTTCTCCCACTGATGTCCAACAAGGTCATCCTCTGCCACATATGTGGCCAGTGCCATGGGTCAACTCCACCATCTGGGACCCCTGAGCTCAGTCCAATGGTTGACTGTGACTAAATTGACTGCTTAATGGCCGTTAACCAATTCACATTAAGAGTAGATGGCTCTGCAGACAACTTCATGAATTTACAACCTGGGTTCACACTGGGTGTGGTGGTGCAACCTTTACTCCCAGCACTCAGGAGGGGAGGCAAGTGGATCTCTGTGAGTTCGAGGCCAGCCTGGTCTTCAAAACAAGCTCCAAATGAGCCAAGGTTAGCTTTAACCTTGTCTCACACACACACACACACACACACACGTATGCATGTATATACATATATGTGTGTATGTATGTGTATATATCTGTGTTTGTATGCATATATATTTGTATATATATATGTGTGTGTATGAATATATGTAAGTATGTATGTATGTATGCATGTATGTATATAAAACACAAAAATTAACCTGGGTCCAAGAGGCATTATCCCTCCCTGATGCTTATCAGACAACTTGGGACAAGCTACTGTGTTGCTAAGAGGGGTGGCCACAGAACTCCTCATAGTTGTTTGACACCTCCTTCTTCCATCTTATTCTTCCTCACAGGTTGCAATTCCCATGAGGTTCAATGGCAAATCTGGTGTCGAAGTCCGACTGCCGAATGATCTACAAGACTTAAAAGGATACACGTCTCTATCTTTGTTTCTCCAAAGACCTGACTTAAGAGAGAACGGTGGCACTGAGGACATGTTTGTAATGTACCTTGGAAATAAGGATGTAAGGATTGTTAGGACATTTACTTGCTTTACTAACAAAATGGTTTTGGGGGTGACACCTTGAGACTTGTGACGTAACTGTGCCACTGCTATTTATTTACTTGTCCTACAAAGACAGTAACAAACTCCACTCCCCTTCCACACTATGGAGGTGCCTCTAAGAGACCTCCTGTTCATGGTAGACATGAGTCGCTGATGGGAAGTCTCACCCAATGGGCTTAGGATGTAGGCACACATGTGTGTACGTGTGAGCACATATGTTTACAGTGGCTTTCTCCCAGATATAGGAACTAATGCCTGCCCAAATCGGAGTGTGGGGTCCATATAGACATGAGACCTGAAGCAAAACACAGCCTAAACTCCCTGTCCCCCATTCTTCATCCTGAACTCATTCTTTAAGCCACCATTACCAGCATTTCAACAGCTGACTTGAGTTTTTAGTCCCTCCTTCTAAATATGCTTCTTCAATCTAAGGGAAAGATAAGTGCTAACTGGGCTGAAGTCAAAATATCTAAAATATGGGTCTTGGACTAATCTCTCTGGTTAGAGAATTCTTAATTATCAGCAGTGGACATTACAGTGAATATTCTTAGCCCAGCAGTATTGTTAATTTTAACTAACTTTTCACGCTTCAGGGTGGAAGCCTTCATTTGGGCTGCATGGGGTGTTGTAGGCCAGCCAGCCTGGCCTACATCACCTTGAGACCTTGTCACAAAGCAAAATGAGAGAAATCGCGTACCAAAAGGATCCTCAGAAGTGCAGCATACCAAGTATTTACATTACATTCCCATTAAATGAGGTATTATAAGTAGCCTACGTTTTAGAGCCTACAGGAGTGTATTTACAGGTTACATGTAGATGCTGTGCCATTTTATATAAACGCCTGCAAAATTGAATGTTCCTAGGGGGTTCTGAACCAGTCCCCTTATTGATGCAGAGGGACAACTGTCCTAGTTATGTGCTAGAGCTGATGTTTATGATAAACTAAAATTTACTTCTTAAATGTCCTGAATGCCAGTATACTCTTAAAAATGATCAAAATTGTCAGTTTTAGTATCTATCTATCTATCTATCTATCTATCTATCTATCTATCTATCTATCATCCATCTTTGTGTGTATGTATATGCATATATATATGTACGTATATGTACATGTATGTGTATATATGTGTATATATATGTATATATATGTATGTTTGTTTCTTCCTTGACATTCTCCCATTCTAATAGAGAAGAAACACATACACATAACTCATTATGACGATGGGGAAATGTCATAGCTAAGGCTGCCACAGAATGCTAAGAGAACATAGCATGGCACCTGGGGACGAGAAGTGGTTCATCCTTTTTACTGATGAGCTCTAATGAGCAGCTAAGTCAGCTTACTCTGTGGTAGGTGCTGGTAAACTATCAGAGACTGAACACTGGGAAGATCTGTAACTCAGTCCACTTCAGGACGAGGAGACAGCCCCAGCAAGAGACCCAAGTGTTCTGTAATGACCCATTAGTGAAATATTTAGGATCCTCTAGGGGTGGACATTGAGAGTTTGAAAAGATCCAAGGGTTCTGAGTTCTTGTCACACCCATGCTCTGGGATGTGTCTGTCTGTCTGTCTGTCTGTCTATCTGTCTGTCTGTCTGAATGTCTCACTGTCTTAATCCTCATGCTTAAACTCTGTTTTAAAATTTCTTCAAGAAATTCCAACGCTGTTTTGTTCTGAACAAAAGGAGTTCTAAGGTGGCTTTATGTCTCTAGGCCTCCAAGGACTACATTGGCATGGCGGTTGTAGATGGCCGGCTGACATGTGTCTACAACCTGGGGGATCGAGAAACTGAAGTTCAGATAGACCAGGTCCTGACAGAGAGTGAGTCTCAGGAGGCAGTTATGGACCGGGTGAAGTTCCAGAGGTACAGTCCAGCGGACTTTTGCTGTTTGTCAACTTGACCAGCCTCAGCAAATTCTCCCATTGACGTGTTACTCAGCTTTTAGCATATTGGCTTTGAATTCTTTCATTTTCTCCTATATTTTGTCTAATTTTCAACAGAATATATCAATTTGCCAAGCTTAATTACACCAAAGAAGCCACATCCAATAAACCCAAAGCTCCTGGGGTCTATGACATGGAGGGCAGCAGTAGCAACACACTCCTTAATTTGGATCCTGAGAATGCTGTGTTTTATGTTGGAGGTTACCCACCTGATTTTGAAGTAAGTATCAATGTTGACTCACCAAGTGGAGTGCTTTAATTTTGATATGGTATAATGACTTCATGTCTATCTTTTAACTAACTCTATACAAAACGAGCTAACCATATACTCTCAAAGCACACCCAGTAGTAACAGCTAAGATGTACTTTCTTTGTCCAGTGTTTTAAGCTTTAGATCATTAATTTAATGTACTATGTTGATAAGTATTACTATCATCTCCATTTTTCTGATGAGCACACTCAGGCAGGGAAGATTTAATGACCAGCCTGAGTTTAGGCAGCTCTTAAATGTCAAAGCCCTAAACCGCATTCTTCGCTTTGGTGAAAGTTCACTGTTGAAAGTCTTAGCGCTGCACGGTCACTCTCCCCTCCCGCTCAGCTCACTGGAGCTCTGTCTTGTCTCTGTCACAGCTTCCTAGCAGACTGAGGTTCCCTCCATACAAAGGCTGTATCGAACTAGATGACCTCAATGAAAACGTTCTAAGCTTGTACAATTTCAAGACAACTTTCAATCTCAACACCACTGAAGTGGAGCCTTGTAGGAGGTAAATGGAAGTCTGTAGGACTTTGTCCCTAGGGCTGGGCTGGATGTATATGGTACTGCCATCTTCCAGTGGTGGGTAGGTTTTTGATGTTACAATTCATTGCCTGGTGGCCAGTATCGCTTCCCCTATGTGTACAGATAACACCTGCAACGCTCTATCCCTAAGATTTAAATAACACACATCTTGCCCTAGTTTATATATCACATTAGGATAGTGCTTTTCTAGGCTTTTAAAAGCATGAATCTTTGGGACTATGAGATGGGTCCATGGGTAACAACATGTGCCATATAAGCCAAAAGACCTGGTTTTGATCCTTGAGTCCATGTAAATGTTGAAAGAGGAAACCAACTCCACAAACTTGTCTTCTGATCTCCATATGTACCACTGTAGCATACTTATATTCATAATACACATGCATGATTATAGTAATTGTAATTTCGAAAACAAATCTTAAATTTTTGGTGCCTCCTACCACAAAAATGCTCAATATTGGATTATTTAGGAACATACTTATGTAATTAAAATTTATACCATAGCAGTCTACAAAGTGAGTGACTTTCTAGGTACTTTGTCTTCTGAATCTATTTGATAATTGCTCTGTCTTAGTCAATGTTCTATTGCTGTGAAGAGACACCGTGACCACAGCAACTCTTATAAAAGTAAGCATTTAACTGGGACTTGCTTACATTTGATTTTTAGTCCATTATTGTCGTGATAGGAAGCACAAAGGCAGACATGGTGCTAGATAAGGAAGCAGGCAGAGAGACAGAAGGTCCTTGGATCTGACTTGCACTTTTGAAATCCCAAAGCAACTCCCAGTGGCACACTTCCTCTAACAAGACCACACTTCAACAAAACCATGCCTCCTAAGAGTGTCACTTCCTAATGACCAAACATTCAAATATTTGAGGCTAAAGGAGACATTCTTATTCAGACCACAACATGCTCTTTTGAGCTTGTAGCCATTCCTACAATTTAAAAGATTTGGGATATTCCTATCTGAGAAGAGCAAGCATTTAATATTTAGGAGAAGGTAACACTAAAAATTAATGATTTCTTACATTTAAATATTTTGAGCTAGTTAGACACTTTCTTCTAAATGGACATCTCTAGAACATCCATTCTAGGACATCTCTTTGTCTGTGTCTCTCTATCTCTCTGTGTCTGTGTCTCTCTGTCTCTCTGTTTCTGTCTTTCTGTCTCTCTGTTTCTGCCTTTCTGTCTCTCTGTCTCCTCTCTTTCTCTCTCTCTCTCTCCTCTCTCTCTCGGGCATTAATATAGCATATGTATGTGTGTCCAGGTAGATTCATCCATTTGTGCACATGTGGCAGCCAGAAGTAGACATTGATCCTTTTCTCTATAATTCCCATCTTATTTTTGAGACAGGGCCTCTCTCTGAACTTAGAGCTCACTAGGCTGGTCAGAAAGCCCTTAGGTGCACCTGCATCTACACCCAGGCCCCAGTACTGGGGTTACAGATATCATCTGCCATGCTCAGGTTTAATTTGGGTTCTGGGTACCAAAACTTGGGGGTTTGCTCTTAAACTTTACCCACTGAACTATCTCTTCAAAGCAGGGTTAAAGAAGAAGAAAAGATGGCTAGACATGTTAATAGAGTTTCCCCTTTCCCTACAAAATTGTGCCTGTGTCTTCCTCGTTCTGTTGTTTAATCAGTAACGTCTGGTTGATGTTGGCAGGAGAAAGGAGGAGTCCGACAAGAATTACTTTGAAGGTACAGGCTATGCTCGCATTCCTACTCAACCAAATGCTCCCTTCCCAAACTTCATACAGACCATCCAGACTACTGTGGACAGAGGTTTACTGTTTTTCGCAGAAAACCAGGTAACTTACGCCAAACATCCAGAAACTTGTATATCCACTGTATCTAGCAATTTGAGGGCTGTTGTAGACAACCTATCTAGATTGGAAAACTGTGGCAGTATGGCATTGGCCAGTCATGTTTTCTTTCTGTTGAGGTGAATTTTAACAAGGTCAAAGGATCAGGAATGTGAGGACTTACCCCCAAAATGAGGCAGGAACGCCCTCCTAGCCGGTCCTCATGTGGGTCTTAGACTTTGATTAATAACTTTTAAAACAAATGAAGACTACCTAGGGTCCCCCAAACCTAGGTGACTGGACTTCCTGTAGCCATGAGCTTGATTTGGCTCAGGGCAGACTGTGGGGATTGTGTCTTTATGAGACTGCAGCTTGACTTTCCAAGGCAATAGAAACTTCCATTCTTTGAAGTAGCCTGGGTCAGTGGGTCATTCTTTATTTTTAATATTTTTCTTTACACTGAGTACAATGAAATATGATCATATCCACTACCCTATTTTTCCTTTCTACCTCCTTCAAACCCCTCAAATGGTCCCCTCCTAACTTCCTGGGTTTTTTTCTTAATAACTTGCTAAGGCCAACTAATGCTGCCTATATGTGCAGGGCCATCCAGTGGATTATAGGAAATCTACCAAGGCCACACTTTCAAAAGAAGATTAATTCTCCTTCCTGTAGCAGCCACCAGCTGCCAATATCTACTCAGTAAGGGATGGGGCTGGAGAGCACCTCCCCCTTCCATGCTGTAAGTTTGACATAGATGATCCCTGAGCCTTGGTACTTAGTAGTAGGTGGTGGCGTTGAGAAAAATGATACTTTAGGACTGAGGTTTTAAATCTTGTTCTAAGTCTTTGACTAGCTGTGTATTATCAGCTTTGGCAAAATGCTTCTCTAACCAAGGCTGAGAGCACTTAGGTCTATGGCTATAGAATACAGTGTGTCTATGTGAGCATTTAGCAAAATAATGTATTATAAGAAAATAATGATAATAAAGTTGACCTTCCCTTCCAAGCCATGGGCTTTTGATCAGGATCTATATAGCCATCAGGAAAATGCAGATTACTTCTGCATTAGTGCTGTGAACTACAAGATTTCATCATTCCTGTCAGAATGTCTGTTCTTGGGAATACAAATGATAACAGATGTCGGCATAGATATAGCGAAAGGGGCCCTTAAATCCTGGTCGTAGAAAAATAAACAAGTGTAGCCAACTTTGGAAATCACTGTGGAGGTGTCTCAAAAAAAAACCAAAAACCGAACAAACATAGAACTGCCATTATAATCAATCCATCGACCCCAGAGGGCCTCTTACGGTTCTTAGACTAAGAGCATGAAGTCATGGTCATGTTCAGACACGATTGCCGGTGTCCTCTAATTGTTCAGGGAGAGTGGGCATGAACTTTGTTCTGGTTCTTTGGCACTGGGTCTTTGCTGGACTGACCTCCAGAACAAATCTTGTATAGTTGCTCTCACAAGCAGAGTTCCAGAAATATATTCCAGAGGAATAGTCTGCGAATGCAATGCATGGCTTGAGGATTTACCAAACCTCTGCCTGGCGGGTAGGAACAAAGGCTCCCCTCCACTCTTCTTTCTGAGGTCGGTCTGGTCCCTTCGCTCTGATGGTATGAGAGGGTGCCCATTGGCCCGAAGGCTGGAGAGAGCTAGCAGGAAGCATCGTCAGGCCAAGGCACTTGGATTCCAAAACAAGGTCTCCTTGGTTCAGGTGGAGGACCTCTTTTTTGTTTTTTTGTTTTTCCCAAAATGCTTGGGATGTGTAGTGCTCCACGTTTTGGATTGTTTTCCACTTTGGAATATTTGCCTATGTATAATGAGAAATCCTGACGATGCTCTGTTTTCAGCTAGCTTTCTCTACGCTTGCACAGTGCAGGGCCCAATACCACGCAAAGGTACTGTCCAGGTTCAGGCTGGGTTTTCCCACACCAGTTAAGCCAATCATGACAACACCATAAGGTGTATCCAAAGGCCAAACCAATGTGGACAGTCAGTTCCTCATTGAGACACTCTTCCAAGGTGAGTCTAGGTGCTGTCAAGTTGAATTAGCCAACCGTCGCAGGACCCATGTCTAACATAAACTCCATGTATACTTTATAAATGCATACATGTATACATGTAGGCTAAAGGTAATTGCATGCAATGTACTTTTAATGATTTTGCACACAGAGCAAGGCTTGTGTATTCTAAACTATCAGCACTGTGGTGCTGGGCTGACTCTCGAGCAAACTGTTTTAGATTTTGAAGCATTCCCATTTTGAATTTGGAGTTTGGGGGATGCTCATCTTGTTTTCCATTTTGAAGTTCTTGACGACTAAGAACCAGAAATAGTATGTAGTCTGGAGGAAACTTGCATAACACCATTGTGTAAGAATCCTTAGAGCCTCTGCTAATGAGATTCATATTGCTGCTGCTACCTGGCTCAAGAATGGATGCCTCTCCATGGCAAGGTTTAAGAATTCACACTAGAAGCCTTTTGGATGAAGACTTGGGCCCTGGATACCACAGAGAGTTCTTAACAGGGAATTCGGTAACAGCAACCAGTTACTTACTCCACAGCCAAGAGACAATGCTGACCAGGATGAACCCGATCCTGCCCTCTAGAGGGGAAGGCTGGTATTGCACAGAGGTGCCCTGCCAATCAGTGAGCCACAATTTTGAGTAGTGTAGAGGGGAAATGAAGTTCAGAGTCTCAAGTAGAAGATGCCTCCTCTGAAACCTGATGAACACGGAGAAGGTGACACTGGCAGAGGATCCAGCAGGGACAGGGGACAGAAAGGCCTGACAATGAGAACGTGCAGGGATAAAAGGTGGCCAAGGTGGTTAGGGTGTGGCCAGTGAGGCATGATGAGAAGCAAAATGAAGAGTTGTCCAGTCCTTCAAAGCATCTGCTGGGGGCCTGGGTTGTCCCTGGGAACAAAGGAAGTTAGTGTGCTCACTGGTGATTGCAGAAGGCTGCCCTGACTGCAGGGTGACAGGTGATCTGTGGGGAACAGGGAGGACTGTTCCACTCCAAGAGAACAGGGGAGGACCACTGCAGAAGAACAGGGGAGGACCACTGCAGGAGAACAGGGGAGGACCACTGCAGGAGAACAGGGGAGGACTACTGCAAGAGATCAGGGGAGGATCACTGCAGGAGAACGGGGAGGACCACTGTGGGAGAACAGTGATGACCACTGCAAGAGAACAGGGGAGGACCACTGCAGGAGAATAGGAGAGGACCACTGCAGGAGAACAGGGGAGGACCACTCCAGGAAAACAGGGGAGGACTACTGCAGGAGAATAGGAGAGGACCACTGCAGGAGAACAGGGGAGGACCACTCCAGGAGAACAGGGGAGGACTACTGCAGGAGAATAGGAGAGGACCACTGCAGGAGAACAGGGGAGGACCACTGCAGGAGAACAGGGGAGGACCACTGCAGGAGAATAGGAGAGGACCACTGCAGGAGAACAGGGGAGGATCACTGCAGGAGAATAGGAGAGGACCACTGCAGGAGAACAGGGGAGGACCACTGCAGGAGAATAGGAGAGGACCACTGCAGGAGAACAGGGGAGGACCACTGCAGGAGAACAGGGGAGGACCACTGCAGGAGAACAAGGGAGGACTACTATGGGAGAACAGGGGAGGACCACTATGGGAGAACAGGAGAGGACCACTGCAGGAGAACAGGAGAGGACCACTGCAGGAGAACAGGAGAGGACCACTGCAGGAGAACAGGAGAGGACTACTATGGGAGAACAGGGGAGGACCACTATGGGAGAACAGGAGAGGACCACTGCAGGAGAACAGGAGAGGACCACTGCAGGAGAACAGGAGAGGACCACTGCAGGAGAACAGGAGAGGACCACTATGGGAGAACAGGGGAGGACCACTATGGGAGAACAGGAGAGGACCACTGCAGGAGAACAGGGGAGGACCACTGCAGGAGAACAGGAGAGGACCACTATGGGAGAACAGGGGAGGACCACTATGGGAGAACGGGAGAGGACCACTGCAGGAGAACAGGAGAGGACCACTATGGGAGAACAGGGGAGGACCACTATGGGAGAACAGTGATGACCACTGCGAGAGAACAGGGGAGGACCACTTTAGGAGAACAGGGGAGGACCACTGTAGGAGAACAGGGGAGGATCACTGTGGGAGAACAGGAGAGGACCACTGTAGGAGAACAGGGGAGGACCACTGCAGGAGAACAGGAGAGGACCACTGAAGGAGAACAGGAGAAGACCACTGCAGGAGAGCAGGGGAGGACCACTGTGGGAGAACAGTGATGACCACTGCAGGAGAACAGGGGAGGACCACTGTAGGAGAACAGGGAATGACCACATAGGAGAACAGGGGAGGACCACTAGAGTAGGGCAATATGGCTGAGGTTGTGGCATGAGACAGTTAAAGGGAAATCCCAGTGTTCGATTGGACTGATTGGACAAGAAGGGAGGAAATGACTCCATGCGTGGTGGTTCTCTGGTTCTGGTTGTGATAAAACAAAATCAGGATGCTGGCTGGCGTGCCTGAGTTTGTCCTGAGTGCTGGGTACTGTGCTACCTTACACTGTTAATAGTAGTCAGCCATCGTCTGCCTCTTGAGCATGAGGTATCACAGTGATCATCTCCCTGTTAGCTCAGGGGGCACCTGAAGCTAATGGCACCCAGGGCGTCAAGAGTCACTGGAGATCAGAACTTTCCTCTTCTTCAGCCAGGCCTTCTGTAATCTGCCCTTTTCCATACTCCAGGATAACTTCATCTCTCTGAATATAGAAGACGGTAATCTCATGGTGAAATACAAACTAAATTCAGAGCCACCCAAAGAGAAAGGCATTCGAGACACCATCAACGATGGGAGAGATCATTCGGTATGGAGTCTGCTTATTTGAATCTTTAGAAGTCAGTGAACCTTTAAAATGAAATTAGTGTCCCCTCCCCCCCAAAAAAGGGCAAAATGACACACAAACCCTATTACAAGATGAATTTATTAACTGTGGATGTGCCTTTTACAATTCTGAATATTTAGGCATGAAATATAATAAATATATAGTACATGTAAATTGTGTAAACCACGACAAATTTCAAATGAGAACATTCCTATTACAGTGAGACCATTTCTACTAAAATGTTTTAGGGCAGTAGTTCTCAACCTTCTTAATGCTACAGGGGTAGAGGGGTGGCAAGGCACAGCTGAGAACCACTGCTTTAGGAACTTGGGGAGATGCCTCTAATTGTGCTCAGAGCTTCTCAGAAGCTGAGTAGGAAAAGCTAGGCATGATTGTTCCAGCAGTAAGGATGGCACAAAGGCAGGCAGGTCCCTGGTGCGGTGCTCAGATCAAAGGTCAACCGTGGCCAAGGGGCATTGCCCATGGATGTTTCCTGGCCTCTGTATATACATGCATACATATGAACACATGTGGACGAACATGCAAAAATGTGGATATGCACGCAGACACTCACAGTTGTCTCAGTATCAAACTTTTACCACACTCTGCTACTGGGCAGTGGTCTGCCATGTAGGTAAACAAGTCCACAGGAAAACAAAGCCTCAGTTACTCCGAGATGCTTCAGACAGGTTTGTGTCTCATTGCTACCTGACTTCTTTCCCATTCCTTTCAGATTTTAATCACAATTGGAAAATCACAAAAGCGCATGTGGATAAATATGAATGAGCACAGTATAAGAATTGAAGGGGAAATATTTGACTTCAGCACATACTATTTGGGAGGAATTCCAATTGCAATCAGGGAAAGGTAAGATGAAGTCGTGGGGTTTTTATTTGGGGAGGGGAGCCCCTGCATGTATGAAGATCAGAGGACCGCTCATGGGGGTTATTTCTCTCTTTCCACCCTGTGTGTCCTGGGCATCAAGCTCCGGTTGTCAGGCTTGACAGAAGAGCCTTTAGCCACTGAGCCATTTTGCCAACCCAATGTGCTGCATTTTTATTAAAGCAGAACATCTCTTATGCTGGCTGGGAATGCTACTAATAAGTCTAGGCTCCCGTGTTTAATATTAGCCCAAACATTAAACTTTGCAATATTAACAATGTAGTCATGAAAGAAAAAAATGGACTGTAAAAATTGAATATTGGGATTGGCTATCCAAAATGTGGGGAGTTGCATAAAGTGTGTGGCAACTCACTATCCCTCCTTGTCACTCTTGGAAGAATAGAAACCACAAAGAATCCAGGTGATTTGATAAGGGATAGGAAAACAGAATTAAGGCTATTGCTTTGCCCATTAAAGAAGTCCATGAACACATATAGAATATGAATATATATGCAGAGAGGAGAAGGAGTGGAATAGGGAGAAAGAGAGGGAGGGGGGAGGGAGGAAGGGAGGGAGGGAGGGTGTGTCTGTATGAGAGTTAGCTTTCCTGGTAATCTGACTTATGCTTCCAAAACAAGAGGCTACCCCCACTCCCTCCTGCTTTCTAGATAAGTTTATACTTTTTCCCTAGTTTTAATTAAAATCACAAGAGCAGGGAAATAAGTAAAGGGGACAGAAGGCCATGGAAATATTTACCTGACCTTTCGTTTCTTCAGAAATGAAATGCTAAGCAATGTCTATCTGTGTCTGGCCTGTATTAGCTGTCTGGTAAGGCATTTGGTCATCCAGTGGTCCCTGATGTGGATCACTGGGATGGGGTGGCTTAGAGGACCTCAGCTGAACCCTGCAGGGGGAGCCACACAGCTCTTCCCAAGGAGCCCTGGCTTAGTGGAAGGGCCCTGAGGAGACTGGGAGAGTTCACACCTGATAGGACTGAGACACGGTGAGCCTTGGCTGCACAGGGCAGCTTTGCTCTGTGGAGAGTCCATGGGTGACTCTTCCCCTCTCTCAGTCTTCTGGGAATGAGGACCCAGATCTTTGAATGACTTGAGATTATAATCAGGGATCACGTGTCTGTTAATCCAATCCACAAGTCCTTCCTGATAAGGTCAGAGGGCCTGATGCCAAGCAGGACATTTTCTCTTGAGTTCTGAGTGTGACATAAAACATGAAAGCAAAGCTCCTGGGACAGTGACCGTCAGCTGGGGTCTGACAAACTCTCAGTTCAGTACCACTCTCTGCTCTTCTTGCTCCCTCGAGTCTGCGGACCCCAGTAACTGGGTAAGCTTTTGTGGGCAGGTAGGCCCAGAGTATAAGCACCACCCCATGCAGGAGGTCATTGACTTAAGAGTACCCGCCCCGACATAATTAGGTTCCTCTAGCAAGTAAGTTCAGACCTTGAATCCTGGAGAGAATGTGGGAGTTTAGACCCTCAGATGGCCCAAGACAATGGATATGAACATGTTCGCAAAGATGGCAGCCCCAAAATTCGAAACGAACTTCCCTCCTCACCCAAGGTGCGAGCTGTCTTTATAAAGTAATTAAGCCACCATGCCAACCAGGATGTTCGTTTCCTTTTAATGAAATTTAATTTTATGCATGCTCCTTATCGTTCTGCTGTTTATAACGAACTAGACCAGAATAAAGGCACACACCTTTCCATTTAGATAAATGAAGCTACCTTAGGGATTTATAATAAAATCAGGAGTGGATTTTCTTAGCACATCATTTGATTAAGAAACATTAATATTTGCCTCAGTCAGTTTGTGTGTGTTGATGCTTTACACGAACCCAGCTCCACACAGATTAGGAAGTAAAGTCAAAGGGGCGTGCCAGGGTGCCACACAGGAAGAACTGTAGAGAAATTGCTTGTGTGGGGACTGGCAAAATGGAACCTTCCATATAGTGCTCACTGAGCAAGCATGAGATTATGAGTTCTGTTCTCTAGCACCCATATTAAAAAGCCAGGAATGAGGGGGCTGGTGAGATGGCTCAGTGGTTAAGAGCACCAGCTGCTCTTCCAGAGGTCCTGAGTTCAAATCCCAGCAACCACAGGGTGGCTCGCAACCATCTATAAAAGGAGTCTGATGCCCTCTTCTGGCAAGCAGATTCATATGCAGCAGACCACTCATACAATAAATAAATTGTTTTTAAGAAAAAAATAAAAGCCAGGCATAGTAGTGAGCTTACAGTCCTAGTGGTAGATGTCAGAAATAAGAGGATCCCTCCAAGAGGCCAGCCAGTCTAGCTGTGTTATTGAGCCTCAGTTTCAATGAAAGACCTTGTCTCAAAAAAATGAGGTGGAGGGCAATACAGGAAGAAAGACATCCACTGTTAAGCCCTGGCCTAACAATACATGTGTAAGAACCCGCACCCACAGGGATATGTACACACAAGTACATGCATAGACTACATAGCCAGACGAGATTGCTGGGATAATGAGAGTATTAGGTAGAGGTAGCATGTGCAGGGAAAAGGGTGATATAGCCAGCTAGTGTGTATATAGATAGCCCTGCTGCCGTGCAGTGAGCCTTCGGGATTCCCTAAGTGCCATTTGAGTGTTACATATATTAAGTTAATATATTAACTTATATATTATTAATATATTAACTTATATATATTAACATATGTATGTTAATATATTAAGTTAATCACGTGACAGATGGACAGACATGTGAGGTCTGCACTTTATACTAGAGCTGCACAGAGAAGTGAAGCTGCTTGGTGAGGCAGATGCAGGACTTGAGCCCAGACAGCCCCAGCTCCAGAGCCCATAGCCCTCACCCGCTCCTGAAACTCTTGACACACCTGCGTGTTCATCCCTGCATCCAACATCATCCCAAGCTCTTCCTGAGCATCGATGGATTTGATCCTCATAACGATGACTTGCTCGGGTAGCCTGGTTGGGAGGTAGCAGATAGATTCAACCTAAGGATTAAACCAGCCGTGTTTTCTGGAATTTAATAAAATTCTGAAAAAACTGACCATTTCTTCTGAGTTCACGTGGTGAATAGAAAAAATAGAGCCTAAAGGTTTTTTAGCACATCCCTGGCTCTCAATTTTCTGCGACTATGTTTCTATAACACCTGTAGTTTGCAGCCTATCCATAGACTTCCCTATCTACCAGGAAGCCAGCATTTCAGGGCAGCCCAGCCTCACGGGTCCCCCCTTTCTACATCCCATCCTCAGGTTTAACATCTCAACACCTGCTTTCCAAGGCTGCATGAAGAATCTGAAGAAAACCAGTGGGGTTGTCAGGTTGAACGACACTGTGGGTGTGACCAAAAAGTGCTCAGAGGACTGGAAGGTAAGCAGGATTCAGGACTGGGAGACAGATAGCTTCCCAGAGGACTCATGGAGCTGGGCTGAGCCGGCTACATGCACTGAATGTGTAAAGGTCACCAGCTATACTCACGGAACCTTACAGATGCTCCGTTACTGATTGCAAGGCACAGCACAGGGGGAGTCAATCCGAGCTGCACTAATGGTGGTCGTCATTTCCAGGAAAGCAGTGTAGTTTGAGAGCCCATATCTGGGTATCCAGGAAGCGACTATAATGCCAGTCATCTCCGTGCTTGCCTTTCAGCTTGTGCGAACTGCCTCATTCTCCAGAGGAGGACAGATGAGTTTTACAAACTTGGATGTGCCCTTATCTGACCGCTTCCAGCTCTCCTTTGGGTTTCAGACCTTTCAACCCAGCGGTACACTACTAAATCATCAGACACGGGTAAGACATAGTGTGTTCTTAGTAAGACAAAAGCCTGGCTCCGTTTTCTGCCAAAAGCAGCAGAGAGATTTTGAAGGAAGCAGAGTTTGGGGATTTTTATTTGCCATTGCAGTTCTGGCATGAGTAATTCTCCACCTGGGGAGATCCTGAGAGAAATCTGGTTAGATGGTACATAATAATCTATAGAGCCCGGCTTGTGTGTATTGAACAATCTTTTCCATTCTCTACAGATATGCACTAAAATGAATTATAACAGCTATAGGTAATAATGTGGTTTAGGAAAAGATTAAGATTTCTCCCTGCTATTTCCCTTTGATTACATCTTCCAGAGAAGGTTCTTCGGATTCCTTTATTGTAGCAGCTACTCCAAAGAAAATATTTGCCTCGGGAGAATTAGAGAAAACAGCGTCTTGTGCTCTTCACATGCGGCCATAGACATTCTCTCTGGGGCTGGGAAGAAAGCCTGACAAGTCAAGTACTCACTGTGCAAATCAGAGAATTGATGTTTGGATCCCCTGTGACCACATGAAAGCCAGCGGGCATGGCAGCCTCCCTATAATCTCAGGTCAAGGGAAGCAGACAGGACATCCCCCCTAGCAGTCTGGGGCTCAGTCTCCTGAGCTAGAACTAGCCAGAATGACAAGCCCCAGGTTCAGGAAGACTGTGTCTGCATCTATAAGGTAGACAAGCAGTCAGGGAGGACACCCGAAGTCAACCAGTTCATCCACATACACGTGTACCCACTATACAGGCATGCATAAAAACGAATCATACAGAGAGTGAGAGAGAATGAAAGCAAGACAGAGAGACAAAGACAGAGACAGACAGACACTGGGACTCCGTTCCACAAGAAGATGCCCTTTACAGCCCCAAGGATGTAAGAGTCAGCTTAGAAATCCACTGATGGGAAGAAGGAGACTTTTAAATAAAAATGCTTCTGGTTTCTTTCTTTAGGCTTGGTTGCCAATCACAGCAGATACTTGGTATCATATCTAAAAGATGGCAGTGGCTGGCTCTGTGGCTATGATCACAGCATAGTCTCTTGCCATCTGGTGTTTTGTTTACCAGTCTTTTTAGTTTTTGGTTTTTTTTTTTAAATGATCCCTAAAGACACATGTAACAACCATGTAAACCAACAAACTGTAGATCCTCGTGTTTTACCTACCCAACCTTCGGCTTATAAACATACACCATTGTACCTAGCTTTTTCTATGTGTGTTTTGGGTTCTGAACCCTTTGTGGGACAAAGGTTTAGACCTTTGTCCTTGTGTGACAAGCACTTTATTGACTGAGCCACTCCCCCCAGCCCTGACCTAGCACTTAATTGACTGAGCCACGCCCCCTAGCCCTGACCTAGCACTTTTAATTCCTAGTCCTTCTTTCTTCTGTCACGTGTAAGTACAGCTAGTTTACAGTCCACAGAATGATCAAAAGCAGATGTAAGGATTAGATTAGCAACAAGTTAGAGCAACCCAGTGCTGTAAGGGGATTCTGGAAATTTCTAAGGGATATTGCTTTCAAATTCATAAAGTGTTAGTTAAGAAACACAGTCTACCCATTCAACAGCAACAGAAGCCATCACTTCTGTAGCCATCTCTGGCTGTAACTGCACTGGACAAATTGCTGTAGATGAGAAGTTCTTTGGGAAGTCACATCATATGGAAAACTTCAGAAATTAGACTTGATAAAGAAAACTGAATGGAAGTGAAATGGCAAACATTCTGAAGATAGGTTTAAGCTACTCATTAAGTGAAAGGGTCAGTCATCTTGCCAGTGTTTGGATGAGAACAGGTTGGCATGGAAAATTGGGCTTCCTAGAAATAATGACCAGAACATAAAACAGTCATGAAAATCACAGAAAAGGAGTCATCACTGTAACCCCATATAGGGTGAAAATCCTGAAGATAATGAATCTGTAAAACTTATACAGAAGAGAATGAATTCTGATAGAAACAATTTCATCAAAATGAGAGTAAAAATAGGGAAAATTAAATGTGATTTAAACATTCTGTACAGCTGATTAGAAAATTAAATGGGCTGAATGAAAGTAGATCTAGAAAAAGACTGACACATTCATCAATGTTGAAGTAATTTGCATAACATCTTTATATTCATAAACAATGAGGCAAACTATTTAACAATTATCTTTTGATCAAGCTAGTGAAATCAAAGTATTTGGGCCAAAATGCCTTCTCAATGAGTAATGCCTAGTTTTGATCATTTGTCATCTCTAAATGCAAATTAATTGTTGATGGTGTATTCTGGGATGCTTACAGACAAGTAGCCTGCTGGTCACCCTGGAAGATGGTCACATTGAGTTGAGCACCAGAGACAGCAGCAGCCTGATTTTCAAGTCTCCAGGGACCTACATGGACGGTTTACTGCATCATGTATCTGTAATAAGCGACACCTCAGGGTGAGTGCTTTGCGTCTGCAGCCAGGGTTCAACTGAGTTCTCCTGTCCAGCTCTGCAGAGCATCTGTTCCTGATGCTGATACTAGTTGGCTCTTCTGTGTTAGCATTTCCCTAGCTCTGTACTGGTGTCCTCATTAAATCAAATCAGTGGTTGGATGTATGTGGATAGATAAAAATTCAAAATGGACTACTTATTCTAAATGTGTGAGGCACCTTTATAAACCTGCACATAGAATGGTGTGGACGTGCCTCCAAAAAATGTTGTAAAGAAGACAGCTCACATGAGAATGTTCCCTTGTGATTTTTCTGTCCACAAGTTTAAAAACAAATCAATTGTATCAGAATCCTGGATATTCGTTATTCTGGGAGATGGAAGAGAGCTAGGAAGTATGATTAACTGTATTGATATATTCATGTTGCAAAACTTCCTTGAGGGGCTAGAAAGAAGGCTCAGGGGTTTGTAAGAGGACCTGGGTTCCTTTCCTAGAGCCCACATGATGGCTTGCAAGCTTTCATCACTTCAGTTCCAGGGGATCGCCTCAGACATGGCACCTCCTATGTGCACTGTCAGTCAAGCACACATACATGTAAAACAAAAATAAATAAGCCTTTTAAAAAAATTGCTTGAGCAGATATTTATATTAACTAAAGTACTATGTTTAAAAATGTATAAAAATATTTTGTACTCTAAAAAATACATCTGATTTGACTAGTCCTGTTAGGTGACGCAGTTGGGTCAAAGACAGTAGATTGCTCTCTCAGAGAGTGTCTAGTTGCTGTTGTTGTTGTTGTGTTGTTGTTTTCTAGAGGTCTCACCCTTGTCTTGCTTCTCTTCATTTTCAGCCTGCGCCTTCTCATTGATGACCAGGTTCTGAGAAGGAACCAAAGACTCCCTAGCTTCTCGAATGCCCAACAGTCGCTACGCATGGGAGGCGGTTATTTCGAGGGTTGTATCAGCAACGTTTTTGTCCAAAGGTGGGGGATCTTTTTGTCTGTCATTATTGATAAGAGTCAACCCACCAACAGAGTACCATACCTATCCAGTTATTAGATTAGATTTGTCAGTGTTATGAACAGCTTTCATTCCAAGTATTTTTTTTTAAATGCATTAAAACCAACAAGCCAAAGCTCCTAGCAACTTAGACCTTGGTAAAGATCTAATGAAAATTAACTTTCTGATCATGGACCTTGAAAACATATTCACAGTTTGGTTTCACTTTAATCCATACCATTTGATTGGGTCAGTTCCCCATGGCTTTTAAGGTGAAGGGATTTCAAGGGTCTGTGCAGTCCTGACAGACTTTCAGTAGAGTGGTGTTCAGAATTCCACTCATATAAGCTTTAAATGTTATCTCTAATTCAGAACACATTAGATAAGGGCCCCAGTCCTTCCCTGTAGCTGTGGGGAGGTCCTGGCTCTGGCTGGGAACCTCAGACTGAAACTTGCAGCCTCCCTAAATGGCACCATTACCCCCGCCCCCAATCTGGCATGAATGTCCTGGGTCAAAATGAGGTCCATTCCTGACCACAGTTGATGAAGCGGCTTTCTTGAACATGTAGCCCCATGGCTGGAGCAGGGCATGGGAGGAACTGAGAAGACAGGGAGGAGTTTAACCTCAGCCTCTGCTGAGTAGCAATCAAAGTCACACAAATCTTTCCACAAACCTACCATGGTGCCACCCTAATGTTCAAGCTCCTTTCTGTGCCGTACCACGTCTGCCACTCCCCTCTCTGCAGTTTGATATCCATGAATGATTTCCCATTTCAAGGAAAAACAAAACAAAACAAGTATTTCAGCCCTGTTACACCTGAAGCCCATAGAAGTTTCCGGAGCTCTTCTAGCATGCAGATGTGACTTGAAGAGGTGAAAGTTTGTGTTGGAATCCTGACAGTGACAGTATTCCAGTAGGAACCTTGACAGTGAGAGTGTCCCTGTAGGAATGACAGTGAGAGTGTTCCTGTAGGAAGGACAGTGAGAGTGTCCCTGTAGGAATGACAGTGAGAGTGTTCCTGTAGGAATGACAGTGAGAGTGTTCCTGTAGGAAGGACAGTGAGAGTGTTCCTGTAGGAATGACAGTGAGAGTGTCCCTGTAGGAATCCTGACAGTGAGAGTGTCCCTGTAGGAATGACAGAGTGTTCCTGTAGGAATGACAGTGAGTGTCCCTGTAGGAATCCTGACAGTGAGAGTGTTCCTGTAGGAATGACAGTGAGTGTCCCTGTAGGAATCCTGACAGTGAGAGTGTCCCTGTAGGAATGACAGTGAGAGTGTCCCTGTAGGAATGACAGTAAGAGTGTCCCTGTAGGAATCCTGACAGTGAGAGTGTCCCTGTAGGAATGACAGTGAGAGTGTCCCTGTAGGAATCCTGACAGTGAGAGTGTCCCTGTAGGAATGACAGTGAGAGTGTCCCTGTAGGAATCCTGACAGTGAGAGTGTCCCTGTAGGAATGACAGTGAGTGTCCCTGTAGGAATGACAGTGAGTGTCCCTGTAGGAATGACAGTGAGTGTCCCTGTAGGAATGACAGTGAGAGTGTCCCTGTAGGAATCCTGACAGTGAGAGTGTCCCTGTAGGAATCCTGACAGTGAGAGTGTCCCTGTAGGAATCCTGACAGTGAGAGTGTCCCTGTAGGAATCCTGACAGTGAGAGTGTCCCTGTAGGAATCCTGACAGTGAGAGTGTCCCTGTAGGAATCCTGACAGTGAGAGTGTCCCTGTAGGAATCCTGACAGTGAGAGTGTCCCTGTAGGAATCCTGACAGTGAGAGTGTCCCTGTAGGAATCCTGACAGTGAGAGTGTCCCTGTAGGAATCCTGACAGTGAGAGTGTCCCTTGACACATGCTCTCTCTCCCTACTCACGGAGTCTCTCACCAGGCAAGAGTTTGATCACAGCTTTCATTTTGCCCTCATTCCAGGTTGTCACAGAGTCCAGAAGTCCTGGACTTGGCCAGTAAATCTACCAAGAAGGATGCATCCCTAGGAGGCTGCAGTTTAAACAAGCCACCTTTTCTTATGCTGTTTAAAAGTCCCAAGGGATTTAGCAAGGCCCGGAGTTTCAATGTCAATCAGGTAAGTGTCAGAGCCTTACCTTGGGTTTTACTTCTCCTGACCTCAGCTAGAGGGAGTGACAGGGAAGGGAAGTAGGCCATCACCCAGTCTCCAGTGGTTCATGCCTCCATGAAGTGGCACCTGGGATCATCACCAGGTGTCAGGAACCAACATGACAAAGCCAGTGCTTGAAAGGTGGCTGGGTCCGTAGGGTTGTCCAGTCCTACAAGAGCATGAGGACCAGAATCCAGATTCCCAGCACCCGTGTAAAAAGCAGGGCACGGTAGCACCATCTGTAGTCCCCCACACTGAGGAGGTAAAGATCCTTGAAATTCACTGGCCAGCCCATCTAGCTGAATTGGTGAGCTCCAGGTTTGGTGAGAAAGCTGTCTCAAAAACCACAGTGGAGAGCAATAGAGGAAGACACATGATGTTGGCATCCAATGTCCACATGCTCACACATGCTCATATATACAAAAACATAAACACACATACACTGAAAATTCAACAAAGTGATTTTCTCTTCAACATTTATTTTTTTTCTTGATAAAAATTTGGCAGTTTTGTGTCTCCGAAGAAATCGAGCTGTAATTGGACATAGTAAGTTCACCCTGGGAGCGCAACACCAGTAAACCCAACTAGGGGACAAAGGGACAAGGAAGGTATTTTACTTGTGTGTAATAAGAACAGTGAGCCTCGTTCTCCAAGTTTTCTCCTCAAACTAAGAAATAATGGGTCTTTCATTGGGGAAATAGATGTACATTCATGTGGGCAATATTCCCATCACAGCAGATGAGGTACAGTCCTAAGTCCTAGGATGTTCAGTTGGACATCATGCTGCTTCTTCATATATCTTTTGTCCCAAACTGGTAGAACAGAAATGCCCTGTGTAGAGAGAACTTTCATTATAATGAGATAATCCTGAGAAACGTTGACTCTGGGTCCTTAGAGGAGAGGCAATAAAATCTCAGCTGAATTAACTCAGCTCCTTGCAGTTTGCTTTGCAGTAATGACCTAGTTTCATTTCTGCTGCTGTGTTAAAATACCCTGCTAAAAAGCCAAAAAAAGCTAAAAAGGGATATATTTCGGCTAACAATTCCAGGTTATAGTCTCATCGTTGTCAGGAAGTTGAGGTGGGAACTTGAAACAGCTTGTCATGTCACCTCCGCAATTAAGAACGGGGAGAAATGAATGTATGCTTGCTTGACTGCTTGCTTGTGATCAGCTAGATTTCTCCACTCATATACAAGTCAGGACTCTGCCTAGGGAATGGTACCGCCCACAGTAGCCTGGATCTTCCTATGTCAATTAACTTAGGATAATTCCCCATTTTCGTGTCCACAGGTGGACCCACTTTAGACAATCTCTCGTTAAGACTTTTTTTCCATGTGATTTGGGGTTGTGTCAAATGGACATTTGAAAAGTAAGCATCACAAAAGCCTGATGTGAAATAAATAGAAGCTCCAAAAGGACTCTTAGTATTTAAAGGTACAACATCTCACTCCCTAACCCCTACCCAAGTTGAGATGATTAGCCCTAAAACTACCTATCTGCTAACAGACCTTAACTTGGATTCTGTAGCCAACAGGTTTTAGACACTTGAGTGTATTGGTAATAGATACGGTGATTTTTCTCTAGACTATGTGAGCTATGCCCTTCTGTTTTTTTGTTTTGTTTTGTTTTTGTTTTTGTTTTGTTTTTCTGAGACAGAGTTTCTCTGTGTAGCCCTGACTGTCCTGGAACTCACTCTGTAGACCAGGCTGGCCTAGAACTCAGAAATCTGCCTGCCTCTGCCTCCCAAGTGCTGTGATTTTAAAGGCATGCACCACCACTGCCCGGCGAGCTATGCCCTTCTTATATCCCCATAAATGTCCCCTCTGTCCCAGGGCAACCTCTATGACAAGGTCTCCACACATTCACTCAAGCCAGAGTGGCTTACCCAGACTGCATATTTTAAACACACAAGGAGTTTTAAAGTCCCAGTCAATGATCAATTAGGTCAGAGGTGTCTGAAAAGGACCTCTGTACCTGTAGTTTGCAGGAATCTCCAAGTGATTCTCATGTGCCTCCAAGACCAAAAAGAAGTGACGTTGCTAGCATGGAGGAGTGTGACCATTGTCATGAGTTAAAACACAAGCTTTGGAGTTAAGAAATCACTTGCTCTGAGCTGGGTCGACAGGGTGATCTTCCCGTATCTGAAGTCACAATAAAATGAATGGGCAGCTTCGATCCACCAGGCACTGTGCCAAGCCCTGCATGTGGATTTTCTTACATCACTGGTCACACTTTACAGAAAAGGAGTCTCAGGCTGGAACAGGTGAGCCATTCATTCTACGGGTAGAAGGTGTATAGTGGAGCTGTGCTCTCTTAGAGCAAGCTGCTGGGCTGCAGGGAGAGCTCAGCACGGAGTGCATGCTGACAGTGTGTGACCCTGGTTCAGCCCAAGTGGAGCATGCCGCTCCAGCTCACTCCAGTGCTAGTTACCGTGGACCGTGCGCCCCTCGCCGGCTGCCCCAGCTGCACAGCGATCATTAACACATAATGCTGCACTGTTTAGAAGGAATTCACTCCATGAATACTCGGGGTTGTTAACCTACTGTGAGGCAAAGGCTGCCTTTAGAATTGTTCCTTCAGAAATGAAGTCATGCATTCTGTTTGTTTTAAGCGGATAGCTACTGAGACAAAAGTCAGCCTGACAGCCGAAGATCTGCTGAGGAGGAGGGAATGGACTCTACGAGTGTTCAGAAGATAGAAAATATTTAACTCGGACAATGATCTGATTTGGAGAGAAGGGAGAGGCAGGAGATTCCTGGGGTGTCCAGTTTGGATGGTAGACTACATGGCGATGCTGTGGAGATTTTTATGGAGACAGGGGACAGGTATTTGGAGAAGAAGAGAAGAAATAGAGGAGTTTGTAGTATTTTGAAGGATGGGTGCCTGCAGGTCTTCTGAGTAGAGAAATTGGTGGAATTGTTGGTATTTCCTAGGAGGGCCTAGGCAGGTACAATGGGGGACATTAGTGAGTGTATTGCCTAACTTTTCCCTCTTCTGTGCAAGCTCCAAATGAAATAGACTATATTATTTCTTTCTTGAATAGTTTGTCAGTGGAGAGAATATGACAAAGCAGATGTGATCTACTGGATCCCTGGGTCAGACTGTCTGGGTTTGTGTCAGGCTTTATGCACCAACTAGGCATGATCATTGTCCCCCACGTATGTTATCTCTTTACTCCATGTAAATGAAAACAAATTCTAGTAAACTGTCCCGATGCCATCGTGAGGGTTAGGTGAGGTAACACAAGCAACATGCCTAGGAAGGGGGTAGATACAAAGCGAGCACGCTCATATGTGTTCCTTCTTACTGTATTACACGGTGAAAAGAACCTAAATGCAAGGCCATGTTGTGCTACAGGGCTAGTATAGCAGAGGTTTCTTACCATGGGAATCAGTGAGACCCTCCAGGAGGAGGCTGCCCAGGAGCTGTGCTGTGTGGAGCACGGGCTGTGTTTAGATAAGTTGCTGGTTCTGCAGAAGCCCCAAGCTGGGAAACAGGATGTTTCCTTGAGGCACGAGGTACTTTGCATGAGTATTCTCCCATCTTTCCAAGGCTTCTACCACTTTAGCAGTACTCTGCCAGCAGAAGAAAGTGACAACTGGACAGGTCCAGATGTTAAGTTTCAGATTAGTGGGCGGGGTCGGGGGTGGCGTTGTTTCTTTACAAGAAGCTTTCCTAAGAATACCTGGTCAGTAAATTATAAGCCCAGAATTCACATCAAGCACAGTATCACCCCAATAAATGTGCTCTTCAAGTCTCTGCTAGCTCGAAAACCTGATAAACACTGGGAACTTTGGTAGAGAAAGAAGGCCAAGGGTGGAGTGTGAATCTTACTCTGAGGCCAGGTCAGGCTGTGACATAATGTGACTTGAACATTTTCAATAGTCAGTATCAAGCTGTTGAAAGAGCACTTTAAGCTGCTCAGGAGATTAAAGCTTAGTAAGCTAGCAGCAACCTGCATGATGGCATGTCATAGGAAAATTACAGGCACAGAGTCAAACTTTCTGACGGGCATGATAGAACATCTCCAGTCAACGATGTGCAAGCTTGGGTTGCTTTTTAGTAGTCTGTCCCTTTCGCCCCCTGAATCTGGTTCTGTGTGTGTGTGTGTGTGTGTGTGTGTGTGTGTGCACATGCGTGTGCACACATGTGTTTGTACTGCTAGGCAAGCATCCTACTTCTAGAATACTTCCCTAATCTCCTTACTTTCCTTTAGAGACTATGTCTTACTATATTGCTTAGACTGGCTCTGAACTTGCTGTCCTCTTGAGAAACAGGACTTTCAGGCCTATGCCAGCAGGACAGGCTTTAGTCTATCAAGTGCACATTCCAGGGACCATATCTGTCTGGGATTGGGTTGGGGAAGAACTCCTGATAATGAAGGAGGTTTTAGGGAAGCTATTTATGATTGGTTCCAGAAAATCCCCTTGCAAAATGGCTTAAAGCGAGACAGTGATTCATCCTGTGATAGTTCATTTGTTGGCTTGACAACTTAGAATTACCTGAGGAGAAAACCTCAATGGAGGATAGCTGTCAGGTTCACTAGCGCAAATACCTGTGTTGATGGTCTTGATCGCCTTAACTGGTAAGGGAAGAGCCAGTCTGAAAGTGAGGGGCACCATCATTCCCTGGTTTGGGATCCTGGCCTGCGTTCGAGTGGGGAAAGCTAGGTGAGCAGTAATCACCTCGCAGGCATCTCTCACCTTTCCTGACTGTGGGCATGTCATGATTAGGTGCTTCAAGTGCCTGCCTTGATGGCCCCTTTCTCTTCTGAGTTGCTTTTGTTGGGGTATTTTTATCACAGCAAATGAAACAAAGCTTGGATCCCACCCAGAGAACAGTCAAGTAGTAGGTGGGACGTGAGGCTTGACACCCCCCTGTAGGGAAAATGGGCGGGCCCACGCACACCCCTGTGGGGATGGTGGGCGCCCATGTATCTGCAGAGGGAAGGATGCTTGGCTAGCGGGGAGGGAGGCCCTTGCTCAGAAGACGGGTCCTTTCTGGCTTGCAGCATGTATACCTGTAGAGGGAGCCTGGCTGGGAAGAGTCTTGGTCTTTTCCAGTGGCTGGAGATGCTGAGGACTGTTCCATGCTCCTACCCGGTGGGTTTTGATAAAAAGAGAGTCCGTAGTTTCAAAGCTTTATTATAGAGAAATAATAAAAGAAAAGAGATAGAGAAGTAAAGAGAGAAAGAAAAGATAGAGGTGAGAGCTGGCCATGACCACGTGGAAAGAGGGGAGAAGAATGGAGAGAGGGGGCACGGGGGATAAGAGTGTAAGGGCCAGAGAGAAAAGCAAGAGAGACAGGAGGGGCCAAGAATCCCCCCTTTTATAATGGGCTGTGTTACCTGGCTATAGCCAGGTGACTGTAGGGGTGGAATCCAGCCAGAACACTAGGGGCCTGGTCCTACGCGTGATGGCCACAGGATTATGGAGTTGGTGTCAGGAGCCTGAGTATCTGGGAGCATTGCTCACTGGTTCCGTCCCTTGTAGAATGTTCTACTGGGTCTCCGGAGTGAGCCTCGCGCAACCAGGTCACAGACTACCTTTCACAGTCCCACCCCCCACTCCCCATCCCCACCCTCGGGTCTTTCTGCTCTGTCTTGCTTGCTTGGATCTGAGAAACACTTGGTTGATGACCAGTGGCCAATAGGGGAAGGATGGTTTCTACCTGGGTTTCTCTCTGCTAAGACAGCATCTTTATCAGCTGCTCTTCCCAAACAGCACCTCCTCAAGGGTCATTGCCAAGAGCAAGGGTCACATGTTCATTCCTGGGCCAATCCTTAGCCTTTACTTGAGCTAAGCTGATTCCCCCCATTGATCTCTGAGTCCTGTGGCCCAGACCTGGACTCTGCTGCAAGACAAAGGGGCGATATGGAGACTCTCAGCTTCTTCCTCCAACTCCTCTGGGCTCATCTAGTGCTCGAAAGTTGAAAGCATTGTCCAACACAGAACAAATGTTTAAGATGCCATCGATGCTGATAGCAGTGAGAACAGGTCTGGTGACCCACATCCCTTTGCTTAACTTAGTCTTTTACTGGCCCTGCAAGGGGAGGTGGCAGGTTTTGGGCTCCATGTCCTACTCCGGCTGTCTGCTGAGAACACTGTCATTCTTCTGATGGTCGGTGATGGGACGGAGTACTGGGTCCCTGCAGATGTTTGCCTAAAGACGCTGGACTTGTATAAGGCTTGAATTACATATATTCCCCCGAAAAAGAAAGTAAGAGAAAGGGGATGTTTAGACTCTCCAAAGCCATGTCTTCCAACCTCATTCATAACTTCCTGAAGGAAAAGGTCCCCGAATCACAACCTCACGGACACTGAATGGGGTTGGGTGGGTCTGCAGGAGAGTAAAGATGCTGAGAATAAGTTCTCACCTTCTCTTGTGTCTCCACACAGTAAGTGGCACACTGGAAGGACTCTTGAGGATGGAGGGACTATCTCTTCCCATTGGGGCTATTTACTAAGTCTCCCATTTCTCTGCTGATTTCATACCTTAGACTCCAGAGTGAGAACTGAGCACTGGGCCAGGCAGGCATCCTGTCCTCCCTGCCCCAACTGGCTCTCATATCCTCTCCTCTCTCTCTCTCACACAGCTGTTGCAAGATGCACCTCAGACTGCAAGGAACATAGAGGCTTGGCAAGATGGGAAGTCCTGCCTGCCACCTTTGAACACCAAGGCCACTCACAGAGCCCTGCAGTTTGGGGACAGTCCTACCAGCCACTTGCTATTCAAGCTTCCCCAGGAGCTGCTGAAACCTAGGTATTTCTCCTTTGCTTTTTCCTTTAATATATATATATATATATCTTCTTGTTCCATCTAATACCAACTGAGAACCAACTTTCCAGTCTCTCCAAGGATGTCTAATCCCATGACATCATGCTCATGAAGGAGGTGTTGTCGGGTTTTTGGAGACAGTTGTCTGCATAAGACAGCGGTGTGGGGGCTGTCATGTGCCTTCCTCCTCTACAGATGGAAGAGACATGTGGCTGCTGCCACTGCTACTCAGGACCTAAACAATTAGCTCAGCTCCAGCTGACAATTGAAGGTGTTCTAAAAATAAGGCTATTATCCCACCCCCAAAGCTATTCATTATTTATGTGATAAATCACCTTTCTTCTCTTTAGTTCTGTTCTGAATAGGAAATCATTCTCTTAGGTAGCCCTGGTGCCAGATTCCTAGAGAATGCTGTTAGATTTTTTTTTTTATGCTTACAAGTTGCATCCCTGTTAGCAGGGAGGGGCTGAGCAGAAATGCTAATGATGTCAGAAGAAAGAAGGAAAGCAAGGTTTGTCCTTTTCAGGTGTCTTGAAGGAGACATGAAGGGAAGGATGCCAACCACTCCTTCAGACTTATTTTATTATATTTTTTAATATTCTTTTTTTATTAGATATATTCTTTATTTACATTTCAATTGATTTCCCCTTTCCTGGATCCCCCCTCCCCGAAAGTTCCATAAGCCCTCTTCCGTTCCCCTGTTCCCCAATCAACCACTTCCCATTTCCCTGTCCTGGTATTCCCCTACACTGCTGCATTGAGCCTTTCCAGGACCAGGGGCCTCTCCTTCCTTCTTCTTGGGCATCATTTGATAAGTGAATTGTTTCTTGGGTATTTCGAGTTTCTGGGCTAATATCTGCTTATCTGTGAGTGCATACCAAGTGTTTTCTTTTGTGATTGGGTCACCTCACACAGGATGACATTCTCACAGAGGCAGAGGGCCCAGGGGTCAGAAAGACCAGCTTGATCTCTGGCTCTCAGCCTTGTCTAGCTACACACTGGCTGTCATATGCCAGTTCAGCTTCTCTGTGATATGGGTGCCAGGATGGGTCTGGGATAGGCAAGAAGTTTAGTATGGGAAGGCTTGCTAAAGGTGGGGGTGGGGGTGGGGGAGTGGAGCAGGCATAATCTGGGAGAGTTGAGACTGGGTTGGGCCACTTGTATGAGCAGAGTAGGTCTCAGGCTGCAGCACAGCCTTGAGGAAGCCATCTTGTCCAGCAGGGCCCTGAAGGAGAGAGACCACCTTAGAAGAGTCAGATCTGGGCATAAGAGTCTGTGTTCTAGTGTGTCTGCCACTCTCAACAGAGCCAGGGATGTGACACCTGGGAACTTCTCTATGTTCCTGTAGCAAGCCTTCTGGAAATGAGCACATCTTGGCCACCTTTGTACACAGTGTGTCTTTTCTAAGTGTACAGTTCATTTCTGGGTCTGCCTGACATTTTTAGAGAATGGTTACATTTCTCTACCCTCCACTTTCTCATTGGTTAAAAGAGGGTAATATTGATTTCCTGACGGTGAAGAAAGGTTAATAGTTTAAATGAGGTTGGCCCTTGGAAGTCCACTCAATGAAGCACAGGATGAATCAGGTTTGAAAGTCAGAAAGACCTGAAGGAAAAGCCTGAGAAAGAGCGTTTTGTGTCTCCAGTGACCCCCGCCCCCATGCAAAGTCTAAGAAATTGCTGAAATTGGGCTTGTAGAAGACCAGAGCTGGAGGAGGGGCTGGCCTTCCGTCGGTTCTTCTGATGACCTCATCACTTCTGGGAAGGGAAGCCCATTGTCTAGCCTTGCTCCCTTGACCATGCTGACCTTAATGACAGCAACCGCTGTTCTGTAGATGCTGCCCTGACTGCCCTGTCCCCAGCCTTCCCCAGTGTCTCCCCATGACTACCCAGATCCCAGCCTTCCCCAGCTTCTTCTCTCCCAGCTCCCCCTACCCCACCATTTTCTCCCTTCCTACATTCAGCATGTTGACTTCTCTGCCTGTTTGTGAGTCAGCCCTGATACTTTCTCATCCAGGTAACATTTCATAGGTAAAGGATGGGGTGGGTGGGTGGGTGAGGTGGGGGTGCAGAAAGGCAATCACTACAGCACCAATTACTTTTCTCATCTCTGTGAGAAGAACAATGTAAGAAAGGAGGGTTCATCTGAGCCCCAGTTTGAGGGTACAGCCCACTGTGGCGGAGAAAGCCGCAGGAACCTGAGGTTACGTCGCACCCACAGTCAGGAAGCAGAGAGATGCGGGGCCAGGGTGCAGCCTGCTTTCTTCTCTGTATTCAGTCAGTGATCCCAGCCCATGAGAGGTGCTTCCTGCATTAGGGATAGATCGTCCCTCCTCAACTGAACCTCTCTGGAAGGTGTTCTAGCTGTTGTGCTACAGGGTGTGTGTGATTCTAAAGTCTGCCAAGTTTCCAGTCAAAATTAACTGTGCATTAACTGTATATTCACATTAGTGTATGTGATTGATGGTAAGCTGTCCAGTCTTTGGGAAGCCTTTGGGAAGTTGCCAGCTCTGGTGTGTGCTGTTACCCGCGCTACGATTCACCCGGATCTGTGCTCTAGCCATGTTTGCACAGACCCCCTAAGCTGGAGCCGCCACGTCTGCCTGCAGTGAGGATATGAATGTACTCTTGAGCCTCTCCGCTTCCATCCAGCATGAGGAGGCAGAGCTCTGCTGCCAAGTTCTTGGATGTGAATCTGCCGCTTCCTTTTTGAAATGTTAGTTAGTCTTTTCTGCAAAAAAAAAAAAGATTGCCTTAAGAAACAGTCGTGGAAAGCAAATGTCAAGTCCGATCACTGAGCCCACGTATGCAAAGTGCTGTGTGCTCTGGAGTGAGTCCCAATACTCCTTTAAGTTGACACAGGCGACAGGCACGTCAGGAGAAACATGGAGCTGTAGGCCATCTGGGCGATTTCATTGAACAAATATGGTTTCTCTTTCATCTTGAAGAATGTTGCCCTCCAGGAAGCCTGCTCCTCTGATGAACAAATATGCCTCTCAGCCTCACCATGTTGGAAAGCAAAGAATTAACAGTATAATGTTGCTATCCACATCCAGATTCTACCTCTGAATTATTCATTTCCTCCTTAACTCAATTTAGTCACTATTTGTTGAATGTGTACTGTGCATAGGCCCACATAGTTACTAGCAAGATAAACCTGGTCTCTGTCCTCTAGTGGGTACTTAGATATGAACCCCAGGGAATGGGTATAAACATCTCTACTGCCTTTTCAAGTTGTACCTCAATGAACTTGTTGGCAGCCCCACACACCATAGACTATTCAAGAAACAAAATTCCCTGCCTGTTTCCCCAGTGCCCAGCACAGCGCCTTCTGCACACTGTAGACTCAGCTCATTTGTTGGATGATTACACAGTTTTGATAGACGGCTTGATGGATGGATGCGTAGGAATCTTCATAGACAGTAAAGCTTGCTTAGCTCAATTTGGAAATGATATGAAACCATCACATAAATCAACGCCAGCACTCAATTTTTGGCTACATAATATCTTGTAATTCCTCTTCCGGGATAGTTGAGGTCTGGGCGTCAAGAGCAACAGGGAGAGCAGGGGAAGGTGAATCTGTACTCCTGGTGCCTTTGTGTTAAATATGTCCCATAGAGAGAAAATGCTCATCTGATGTCCAAGTCACGTTCTCATTAGTCAAGCCACCCCTGGTCCTCCTCCAACTTCCCTCCATGTAAAGCTGTACAAAATAGAAGCCATGTTTGTTGGGTTTAAACAGTTTGTATTAGTGAGAGAGCTAATCCGGTCACAAAAAGAAATGTTGTATGGTTCCATTTGCATGAGGTACCAAGAGCAGTCAGGTCTGCTGAGACAGAAGAAGAAGGGTGGTTTAGACACTAAGCAAAGGAAGGCTAGAGAGCTGCTGGGAAAGGGCGGAGTCTGCGTCTCACATGAGGAGGAGCTCCACAGATGGTTTGTGCAACAGGATGAGTTAACTCAACCCTAATGAACTGGACACTCAGAAGTTGTGGACATGGTAAATTCAGATGAATTTTACCGTAATTTTAATGCCGATTTAAAAGCCCAAGTATGTGTCTTCTTGCCACATGCTAGGACTTATACCGCTAGCTAAACTTGCCATAGACAATCTGTGCAATTCCGTAACATAGTAAAGAAACTGTACAGCAACGCTATTAACATCTAGTATGCTCTGGCTTCTGGAAGTCCCATGTCTCTGGGAAGTGGGTTCATCCCACTCTTCTTCTGAGATGCAGGGAACTGAAAGTATATGTTTCCCTTCATTGGCCATTTCTTTCCTTTTTATTTATATTTTTGATTTGGTTGGGTTGGGTCTTTTTTTTTTTTTTTGAGAAAAGATATAACTGCTATATACTTAAAAACATCTAGGCAGCCCTGGTTGGTGTCAGACTTGTAATCCCCCTGCCCCTGGGGTTCCTAAGAACTGGGTTCATAGGCCAGCACACCCAGGTCTTGTTTCCTGTCTCTTTATCCACAGGTCACAGTTTTCTTTGGACATACAGACAACTTCTTCCAAAGGGCTGGTGTTTTACACAGGCACCAGGGACTCCTTCGTGGCTCTCTATATCTCAGAAGGCCGCGTCGTCTTTGCTTTGGGGGCAGGAGGGAAGAAACTGAGACTCAGGAGTAAGGAGAGATACCATGACGGGAAGTGGCACACGGTGAGAGCTGGGTCACAATGGTGTGGGCATGCTGAAATTATCCAAAATCCAAAATCATCCGGGCATTCTGAGCAAAGACATAGGACCCCAAATAGAAAATCTCATGCCCATCCTCTTGTAACAGGTTACAGTCAAAAAAACTGAGCATATTATGTAGAATTTCTGTCTATATGTATATTAAACATGAATGAAGTTTGTGTTTAGACTTGAGTCCTATCCAGAGATATCTCATATATATGTATATGTTTATTTATATATATACATACATATATATATGGATATCTCATATATATGTTTATATATATATAAGTCTGTTTATATATATGTATGTATGTATATATATATATATGTATATATATATATATATATATTCAAAAGTCAGAAAACAGACTACAATACTTACAGTCCCCAGCATTTCAAAGAGGAGATCCCCAATCTATATTTCTGGTTGATACAGAATCTACTGTTTCAGTGGCCAAAATTAAGAGTCCAGAATATTACCAGGAGTCCTACCACATGCACAGGGTTAGAGGTGTTGAATGCCCAGAATCTTGGGACAAAGACACACACACACACACACACACACACACACACACACACACACACACACGCACACACACACACACACACACTCGCGCGCACACACACACACGCGAGCGCGCGCACACACGCGAGCGCGCGCACACACGCGAGCGCGTGCACACACACACACACTCGTGCACACACACACACACAGCATGTATGGATGGCAGTCTGAATGTCAAGGAAGACTTAAACCATTGCTTCTGTGATTCTCTCCCCAACACCCTAGGCTGTGTGGCTCCCCAGCCCATTTCCCATCCCTGCACACTGGACAACTCTCTGCAGAACCAATTTCTGGACCCCCAAGGTCCTCCTCTTCCTCCTCCCCCTCCTCCTCTTCTTCCTTTTCCTCCTCTTCTCATAGCACAAGCAGAAAGCCTTCTCTCCCTGTATCCTAGCATCCCAGCTCTCACCTGAAGCCACCTCAATTAAAAGTCTACACCATAAAGTTAAAGAGAAGCCGTGTTTTCTAATGATGGAACTGTTAATTAGAAAGCCTAGGTGACCTGATAAGTTCCATTCATTAATATTCAATGATTATTGAATAGGCTGTTCTCTTAGAGCACATAAGTACACAAACATCTGGAGTCTAATGCCAGATACTAGTCTTTTGGGAACGTGTTAGATTGAAGTTAGACCACAGGGAAGTCAGAGTAGGGTACCATTGGAGAGACAGTGGTTATGAAAAGGCTCCTGGGGGATGGGGCAACCACCCTGTGAAGCCATGGGATTGGAGCTGGAGTTCGCTCAGTGAGCAGATCACAAAGTTGTAAGGGGCAAGATTGGGGCAAGGGTGGACCAGGGATCTTTTAACTTAAGCTTCACAGGCCAAACTAAGGATTTGGGATATTGTTAGTTGTATGTGTGTATGTATGTATGTATGTATGTGTGTATGTATGTATGTACGCATGTATGTATGTATGCATGTATTATTTAACATGGCTAAACATTGAATCTAGGGTTTGTAGATAGTAGGTAAGCACTCTGCTGTTGAGGTACATGGTCTCAGTTGCTTAAGCTGACCTTGACTCTATAGCGCTCCTACCCCAGCCTCTAGACAGCTGTAAAAGATCACCAGGCTGTGGCTTCAGGCCTGGCTTTTTTTTTTTTTAATTTGTGAGATAGGATCTCACTGTAGAGCCCAGGCTGCCCTTGAACTTAACCCAGACAGTCCTAGAACTTTTGATCTTCCTGTATCAGCTCCAGTAGCTTGGATTAACAGGCAGCTGGGACTTTGGATTCTATTACAAGTGTCTGTGAAACTTTTCAAGTGTCTTACGCTGATATAGCACAGACACAGAAACAGAGTCATAACTTTTACAAAGTCTCTTTGGATGAAGAAATTAGACTGGGGCCCAGACAGACACTATTGCCCTTACCTAGAAAGGCTGTGGCGGGAGTGGGGGGCAGTGGGGTTGGGGTGCATCCTGAAGGAAGAGTGAGAGGGACAGCTGTTGGGTTGTAGGTGAAGTGAGAATGGAGGAGGGACCCAGTGTTGCTTCCTTTGATCTGGCCCACTGTTGGGCTAGTGGCAGGGCCAACAGAGAGGGAGGGAGGGAGGGAAATAGGGTGTTAGTGAGCGAGTGAACCAGTGAGCTGTCTGGGGACAATTTAGACCTCTGTGATGTCACTGGAACTGGGAGTCTTTAGCTAAAACCACCACCATGAGAGCAGACACGGATTCAAACTTGTAGCAGAGAGAGCGCTTACCACTCACATTGCAGGAGACATGTCAGTTTCTGCTTGCTCCAGGAGCCATGCCCGCCCGGACTTACCCTCCCCTCAGCTCTTCACCCGCTGTTTACCTTTAGTCACAATCCCTGCCCTTGGCTGTTCAGCTTTTGTTTACATTTCTAGATCCATTTTCAAGCCGGTTACATAACTCTGCTTTTATCTCAGCTGTTTAGTATCTGACATAATCTCACCAAAAAAAAAAAAAAATGCTCATGCTAATAAACAAGACTTTTCTTGTAAAGCTACCGAAGGGTAGACACTCCCTCCCTTTTTAAGTTTCCTATAACTACTAGTGAAATCTGGCCCAAGTTGACAGAGCTGTACCATTGATTCTTCTCTTCGTTCTAAAGGTGGTGTTTGGACTGAGCGGAGGAAAGGCACGCCTGGTTGTGGATGGGCTGAGGGCCCAAGAAGGCAGTTTGCCTGGAAATTCTACCGTCAGCCCCAGAGAACAGGTTTACCTGGGGTTGTCGCCATCAAGGAAGTCAAAGGTAAAGCTAGAAAAACAGTCATTCTCAGCAGAACTGTAACTGTTATTGCACGAGCCATTTAAGACTTCGAAATCCTTTAAACGATTGTTTGATACATCTAATGTTCACAAGCCCACAGAGAAAGTGCCCACTGCATTCCCAAGCCAGTATAAGGTCCAGGCTGAGACATGGGCATTGAAGACGTGACTGTGGGCTTCTCTCTTAGCTTCTCTTCCAGGGAAGGGGACAGAGATGTGTGTTGGTTGTTTTATTATTTTATATGTGTGGGTATTTTGTTCTCATGTATGTTTATGTATCATGTGTATGCCTGGTCCCTGTGGAGGTCAGAAGAGAGCCTCAGATTCCCCGGGGACTAGACTTATAGATGGCTATGAACTGCCATGAGGGTGCCAGGTGTTAAATCTAGTCCTCTGGAAGAACAGCCAGTGCTCTTAACCACTGAGTCATGTCTCCAGCCTGTGGCAGAGGTTTTGGGTTAAGGTGACGTGTCCCAAGCTTTGGCAGTCTCTGCCACATTTGCGAAATGGGAGCAAAAGCATGTACTTCCTACGTTGCTACTTATCAGCTTGCTGTCGAATCAAAATGTACTTCAAGGGTCATTTTTCTTTTATAAATGGGAACCCAATGTCCTTTATCGTAAATAGTAACCACAAAAGTCAGTACGTGCAAAGGAAGCAGCATCCTCAAAGTCTAGCCAGAGAGCCTGACCTGTGTTTGCGAAGACATCAAGAGAGCATAAGGCATATTCGCATTGGCACAAAGCCAACAGGTTCCCTTTTCTAATCAGGTTCCAAAGAGTCATAAAGAAGCTGAAGGTATGAGTGCAGGAGAGAGGATGCTCAGTGGGTAAGGGCCTAGGCTGGATCTTTAGCTACATGGGAAACACAAAGGTCAATCTTTATGCCTACATATGCATCTTACTGATAGTATGAGCTTAAGACCCAAACTTGGTATATATCTATGGGACAGTTGAGAGTCCGCCGACACAAAGATGAGTTACAATTTACCATCCTTGTCAAGTTCAAAAGTCCTCTGTGCTTGCTCTCTCCCTGTCTCTCCTCCCTCCCTACCGAGGTGCTAACCTCATCTGCTATGCCTACATATGTGACCTTTCCCATGCCATTGAAGGTCAGTGATCCTGTGAGCAGTTCAGGACTACGATACATCTTTCGCCCAGTGTAGTTTCTGCCCCTTCCTCAGGACCTGGTGTGATGTTTGCTTGCATTGAGTTATGGAGGGCTCAGACTAAACTCCAGGCCTGAAAAAAAGATGTAATTAAAGCAGGCCTTGCGCCAACTTAGATTTTAGTATCTCAGGGTGAACCAGTCAAAGCTGGGAATGGGGTACAGTGTGGCCCACTCTTTGTAGCAAAGCCACAACAAGGAATAAAGTAACCTTTCTTTCTACTGCATTTATATGTAGTGACCTTGTTTTCTGCTGCATTTATATGTAGTAACTTTGCTATGTCTCTCATGAATGATTCCTATCATATATATATGATATGCAATATGGTATATGTGGCATATGCTAAGGGGAATCCTTACTGTTAACACTGACTTTTCTTCAACCTCGAAACATGTTTTCCTCTCAGAGAAAAATCACAGAGCAGAGAGATTACTCAAGGATATGATTAGGTTTTTTACCTGGCTTGGTGGTTCAGAACACTGACTGTTCTTCCAGACGTCCTGAGTTCAATTCCCAGCAACCAGATGGTGGCTCACAACCATCTGTAATGTGGTCTGATGCCCTCTTCTGGCGTGCAAATGTACATGCAGACAGAGCACCCATAACAGAAAATAAATAAATCTTTTTAATAAACAAAAACAAACAAAAAAACCCAAAAACCCAAAACCTTGTTAATCACAAGGTACAGCTAGTAGCACCTATTTACAATGTTGTATCTAAAGAACTTTTAGTCCACATACAAAGTAATGGATTTTATGACATGGTCTCTGGGCTCAGTTGCTTTGGGCCTGTGACAAGATAGGACATCACAGCAGGGAATGTCTAATGGGGCAAAGCTACACACCTTCAGGTGGCTAGGAAGCATAAACGTGAGGGGAGGACCCCTTGAATGAACATGCCACCAATAGACAGGCAAGTATGGCCTTTGGGACAGCTGAGATTCCAACTGTAGGAATATAAAATCAATAGCGCTTCCAAACAGCAGAAGTGCAGCCAGCCCTGAGGATTTGCTGTTGGGTCATGGCCTGTCCTGTTGTGTCTGCACTTGGTTTCAATACAGGACTCTGCTGTCTAATGTGATAAATGTATTTATCATGGAAAAAATATACAGGAAAGTACATTAAGTACTGTCTCATTGTTGTGACAAAATGCCTAGCAATAGTAACTTAGGGGAGGGGGTTTGTTTTGGCTCCCATTTCTGAGACACTGTCCATCAAAGTGCAGCTGGGTTTCTATTCTGAAGACTTCAGCCCTTGGGATTTCCCATCTCAACTAACTTCATCTAGAAACACCCTCACAGACATGCCCAGTGGCTTATCTATTAGATCATTCCAGATCCTGTCAAGGTGACAATGTTAACCGTCATAAAAACTAACTTCTGAAGAGGCTCATCTTTCATTGCCACCACTTAACACTACCACTGGCACCATGAGCATCTCTAAGGTCATTATGCTCCCTTAAAGTTAGGGATTTTAGGAGTGTTTTTGAGAATCTGACAAATGTGCTCCAGTCCTTTCCCCTGAGGTGGGGGATAGAATGTGCTCTATACCACAAGGTATTGTGAACCCTCAGAAACCTGGGTCCAGATTGGGAACTCTTATTCAAAGCCCACCTCAGGCATACAGGGGGTGCCCCACAAGGTACTGATAGGGTGCACAGAATCTTCTTTGGACTTCCCAGCACCCATGGTTTGTAGGCAGTATGCAGAGCCTAGCTATGTAGGAAGGTATCCTGAACTTTATTGTTTGGGGAACATTCTGGCCCTGTTATTAGTCAGCTGCCTGGCAATAAGCTATCATGCTAGCTCACAGGCCCTAAGAGAAGGTTTGCACCTACAAAGAACGGTGAGGCATGTGAACTGTGAGGTGGAATTTCCCCCACGCTGCAGCTCAGTCTCCATGAAGCAGTGTCAGGTTGACCCTCCTGGTTCTTATCTGAGCACGGACTAGCAATTTCCAACCACCCCCATGCCCAGCATTTGAATAAGTGACACCTTTAAGCTTTAACTTCCCACCAAGCCTCTGGTTTTTACAGGTTTCCCTGGATACTTGACCAGAAGACAAAGGGAGCAGTCAGGACCCCCTGACTCTCTAAAGCAGGAAGAAGGAATCTTCTAGAATCTCTTTGCTAAGCTACATGCTCTTCACTTCAGCTTCTCTGGGAGTTACATGCCATGAACTTTTTATCCTCTGCTTCATTACAGAGCCTCCCCCAGCACAGTTTTGTGGGGTGTCTGAGGAACTTCCAGTTGGACTCAAAACCCCTGGATTCCCCCTCTGCGAGGTCTGGGGTTTCTCCCTGCTTGGGTAGCTCTTTGGAGAAAGGCATTTATTTCTCCGAAGGAGGAGGCCATGTGGTCCTAGGTAAGGAGAAATTGGTAGAGTTCATGCCTGCGAGTAGGAAGAGCACTGTCCTCTTTCCTTAATTATGGTGTTTTAACTGTTTCTCTTTCTTTCTTTTGGAAGCCAATTCTGTGTCCTTGGGGCCAGCGTTTAAGCTCACTTTCAGCATTCGCCCACGAAGTCTCACCGGGGTCTTAATACACATCGGAAGTCAATCTGGACAGCACTTAAGTGTTTACATGGAGGCCGGAAAGGTATGCAGCCTGAGGCTTACATGGGAGGGGAGAGGGAGCCAGAGTCCACTAACAGAGACTCAGCCAGTCAGAAGATAGGTACAGGCAGAGTCCAATGCTACACCTATGAGACCTGGTTTGGAGATTAACTTTCCATTTTTTTTTATTAGCAAGTCATTATCGTCATATTCTCTGTTTCATCTTTAAAACTGGGAAACCTCAAACAAAATTCTGAATTCTGGTGACACCACTTAGTTAAAGGGTTGCTGCTCAAACTCCTTTGGGCCCCGTTTCAGTGTCTACAGAATATAGATAATAATTCTACCCTCTGGGTACTGAGCAGATCAGGCCTTGCTTAGCTTCTAAGGTCAGACAAGGTTGGATACATTCAGGGTAGCACGGCCACAGACAAATGTGGCTAATTCCCAATCCTCAGGCTTCTGCCAAGATTAGAGGAAATGCCACGCAGCCCACCCATGCTTACACCCTCCCTGTCACCCTCAGTTCACATCCATGCCTGGGGCCCTGAGCCATGGGGTCCACTCAGGACTCTGTCCTCTCTGCGGGCCTTGTGCTCTGGCCTTCAGCTAAGCTGCTTGCTGGCTCCCACACCATCTCTCCGTCTTTGCGTGGACTTTTTCCTCCACTGATGCTCTTGTGCTTTATGTCTCCATCACTCACAGGCCTGAGTCAATAACCTGTTTTCAACAACCACGTTATATTTCTTTAAAATGAAACTCTTCTAGGAATCTTCTCTGCGGCTAAGGCCTGAGTCAAAGATGAATGTTGTGCCATTTTCTTTCATTTTGTTCTCTATAACTTATTAAAACTGGGGGAGCGAGTACCAGATGACAATAAAACAGCTCAAATGGCTACAATACTTTATTTCCCCTTTCCAGGGATCAAATCCAGAGCCTCTGACACTTGATGCAGGGAGTCTATTTCAGGGATAAATCCCTGACCCCCCAACCCCTATGTCATTTTTTTGGAAGTTTTTAATCATCATTTAATTATACACAATTATGTGTTTCCCTCTGACATTTCTGTGTGTGAGGGTAGTAACTTAGATCATATTTACCTGTGAGTCTCTCTGGGCCCCTCCTACTGATCTCCTGCTTTCTTGTCTTTTTGGTTTGGGGGACTCAGTGAATTCATCTGGTTTTGCTGACAGGCATGGCTGAGAGTCATTTCCAGGAGCACAGGCAACTTTCCAGTGCCTACATCTCTGAAAAATAAAAAAGACATTCCTCCCTCAGCAACCAACAAGTGCCTAGAGATCCTCATGCTAAGCTATAGACATTAAGTCAGTGTGAGTCTCCAGTCACGCAAAGAAAGAAGCAACTGCCGGTGTGTGTGGAGGGCACATGGAGGCTGGCTGTTCAGAGAAGGATATTAGGGAGGGTCTTCAGTGACATCTTCTAGAAAGGAAGTGTTATCAAGAAAACAAAATCAAGACTTGGTGACCTTCCTAACTGCAGTGACATTGGTCAGCTCAAAACCTGCTTGAGGGTGGCCCACCCTATGTAGTTAACAGGCAAATCAGATGTGAATGATGTATAAACACACTTATTTTAGCCTTCTTGTCATATTCACTTTGACTCAACTTTTAGAAGATCCTGAAGGAATTCCCAACCTGGAGAGTGGAAAGGTGGGATTCTGCCAACAATATATCACGACCTGACACATGTCCTGTCAAATACAACCTATAACTTAATGTCGTGGATGAGAGCCCTTTGGTTTGCAATGCTCTAGAGAGTTATTATAACTGGGTTGCCCTTGCAGCAAGTGTGAAACCTCCACGCTTCTGGTCTATTGGTCAGCAGTCACTGCTGTATCTAATCACTGAGGAGAGTGGTGGGTGTTTGTCAGGAACCTCTGAGGGCCGAGGGAGGAGAGGGGAAGCCCATGGCTCTTATCAGGAACCCTAGGCAGGGCCTGGGCTTATGTGTGGTTGGTTTGCCTGGAAGAAGTGTGAAAGAGAGTTCTTTGGAAGCTTTGGGCATTGTGTGGTCACCTGATACAGGAGTCGGAGGGCCAACATCTAGCATGCTTCCAGGCTTCCTGTGTGCAGGGAAGATGGTAGGGGAAGACTGGCTCCATGCACCCTTCTGAAGGAAACAGACAAATGTGTATGTGTTTCAGGTCACGACCTCTGTGGACAGTGAAGCAGGTGGGACCATGACATCAATTACACCGAAGCGGTCTCTGTGTGATGGACAGTGGCACTCGGTGGCAGGTATAACACCTTTGTGCACACAGGGAAACCCTTTAACCTGTGTTTGAACTTCTCAAAGGCAACCCCAGTCTGTCCACTGGGAGGGTTGGGCTGGACTGGATACTATAACCAGCCCCCCTGCCCCGCCCTAGTTTTCTTATCTGTTTCAACCCAACTGTGCTTAGATTATTTCGTAGCTTTTGTCTCTAACTCAAAGAGTGTGCTGAGTTTGAGGTACAGAGGATTTTCTTCAGTCTGGCCCCACCCAGAAATCTGATAAGCTGCTTTAGTCTTTAAGAACGTAATAACATTGCAGTTTGCAGTTTGCAGTTTGAACTATATGCTTCTGAACTCTTCGGGGACAATGGCAACAACAAGAAGCCAAGTTTCTAGGGTAGACAGATGACTCAGTGGGTAAGAGCATCTCTTGCTCTTCTAGAGGGCCTAGTGTGATTCCCAAAGCCCACACTGGGTGGGTCTCAACTACCTGTGCCTCTAAATCCAGGAGATTTGTGCTCTCTTCTGGCTTTTCAGACACTGTACTCACAAACATGTTCTCACAGTCAGACAGACAGTCAGACAGACAGACAGACAGACACACACACACACACACACACACACACACACACAATTTAAAAGAGAAGCCAGCTTTAAGTTCCATCCCTTGCTCTTGTGACTGTGGGCAAGTTACTTTAACACCTGCATTGCCTCAGTATTCTCATTTGTAAAATGAAGATTAAAAACCGGTACAGGTTTGTGAAAATTAAACGAAGTCATATGTATGAAGTGCACAGTCGGCATCTGATCTACAGTGAGCATTCAGTAAGCACCCAGTTTTACTGTTGGATTTCTAAGGATCACTGTTAGTTTTTTTGATAATCGTTAAATATTAATCCAAACTACGCAACAGCACAGTGGTATAAAGTGAGCACATCCTCTCGGAATCTGTTGCTTTAGGGGTAACTTGTGGGTGTTAGAGATGCAGGAGCCTGAAGTGGGGGATGAGGCCCAGCTGGTAGAATGCTTGCCTAGTTTGCATAAAACCCTGGGTGTGATCCATGGCTGTGCTCGCCTGGGATCAGAGCACCAGCACGGTGGAAGTCAGGGATCAGAGGCTCAAGGCTATCTAGAGATACTTCATAAGTTTGAGACCAGGATGAGACCCTGTCCACAAGTAAGTAAACAGTAAACAAACGAACTTCATTTCTTGACCTTTTGGCTAAGATCAAGTGTAGAAATACCTGAGTCTGTATTAACTAAAATACTTTTTTGTAAAAAGTAGTCCTTTCTTGGCTAATTTGAAAGCTGTCTTTCAGTGACATACACTTATCAAGATGGGAGAGCTCTGGTGTTGAGGGTCAAAGTTTGTAGGGACTGACCCTGGCCTCTTAAGAAAGTAGCTGAGGTCAGATCACATGCACCTGGCTTCAAGAGACCAGAGACCAGAGCCTGAGTTTAATCTCTTATGTGAGTGGGATCATGATGTGGTCTTTATAGATTCACTGTGTGCGCGTTCATGTTTGCGTGTGTGCAGGTGCGTATGGGTGTGCATGCACACACCTGTGGAAGCCAGAGGCTAAACTTGGCTTTCATTCCTCAGGTGCTAACCACCTCATTTTTTGAGACAGGGTCGTATTGGCCTGGGGTTCACTAATAGTCTGGGCTGGCTGGTGAGCTTGCCGTAGGGATCTGCCTGTCTGCCTCCCGGGCACTGGGATTGCAACAGTCTACCACCACACTTGGCATTTGTTTGTTTTCAGGCAGTGTGAGAGCTTGAACTCACATCCTCACACTTGCAAGGCAGGCACTTAACCTACTCAGCTGTCTCCTCAACCCCATGGATTCATTGTAGGGATCCCATTTAGTAATGGCTGCTGTAGAATAGTGTGTTGCATTTCTACCCAAGGCTGAGCAAGTGCCTTCAGACAGTGGCCCCAAGGGTCCAGTGGGAATGAGTTCAAACAAAGACAATGTGACACGGTGGGGGGGATGCACACATCAGAACTAACCAGCTTCCTTTCATTTAGTCACCATTAAACAGCACATCCTGCATCTGGAACTGGATACAGACAATAGCTACACAGCTGGACAGCTTTCCTTCCCACCGAACAGCACCCGAGGGTCATTACACATCGGAGGCGTCCCAGGTAAATAACTCTAGTCCCAAAGTTACACCCATGTTAGAGCCCAGCAGCTCTCAACATCTTCTCAACCCAACAGCTAAGGGGTCCCAGCATTTGAGTAAGGAGAAGAGAATTGCTGCCCATCGCAGGGTAGTGCAGGCCACATGACTATTACTTCCCCTGGTCCTAGGCCTGTCATTTATAGCCCTCCCTGGCTTCTTTAAGTCAGAAGCCTATGTCAGCAAATAATCAAGAAAGCTGATGAGAAATAACGGTCTCTCTTCCCCAGGCGTTGAGTTGACTGTTGAGATCAAATGGGAGAATGGGGCAGGCTGAGACGGTCACCTTCGAAGACTGAAATGTTGCCTGAAAGGCCCTTTTATTCTTTCTTGTTTTATGTCCCTCAGGTAGTCTGCTCATTAATTTTATAGTCCTTTCATAACCCATGAGGTAGCAGAGTTGAGAGTTATTATCTATTGATCCGAGCTATAGCAGTTCTTTCTCTAGAGGCAAGGAACAGCTTGGCTACCTATATATCACAGCAGGCAGGAGGTCCGGAGACGGCCAGGTGGGCCGAGCCATGGGGCCTCTGGCTCTTTCTAATAATATTCTTAACCCCCATGTGCATTCCTTTCCTGGTATGAGCTATCCACCAAGTGCCTCTTCCTTTCTCTTTCAGACAAATTGAAAATGCTTACACTCCCTGTGTGGAACTCCTTTTTTGGCTGTCTGAAGAATATTCAAGTCAACCACATCCCTGTCCCCATCACGGAAGCCACAGAAGTACAAGGTTCTGTCAGCCTGAATGGCTGCCCTGACCACTAACCCTACCCAGCAAGAGAAGTCACCGTTGGAAGCACCACGAGCCCAGTGTACCCCTCCCCCACTCAAAGCCATCAAGCCCCCACAGCACACAGTGACAGAGCACTGTCATTTTGAGTTTCAACCACACCGACCCATCGCTCTGTCTTTCAGTGACACACATGCATTTTACATCAAAATCCCATTTCATGAAGAAAATGAACCAATTGTTATTCAAACATTCACACAATGCTTTCGTTAATATTATTTTTTCCACTAAGAATTAAATGCCTTTTAGAGAACTTTTTCCCCCCAACTGCTAAAAAGAACATCTTGTTTAGAGCACTTTATGAATACAAAACTTTAAAACATGTTAAATTGCTACAATTCATTGGGATTAAATAAATACAATGCACTCTTCAAATTATGATGTTTTATAAGCAAGGAAAACCAAGGGCTGATGATCACTGATAATTATATTAATTCTTCAACACTTGCTCAAGGTGTTATCTGCTACATGATTTTCAACAAATAATTATTGAGCACATGCTGAGAGGTTATTTGCAGGCTCCGTGTGTGAACTACAATAAATTTTAATAAGCAAGTCCTGCCCTTAGGGGCATGCACTTCAATTGGAGAGACACATAATATTCATAAATCGGGAACTAACAAGTTGAAATACTGAACCCACTAATATTAATGAGGCTCACTGGCTTCTCAATCCTTGCCTCCCCCAATCTTCTACAAACCAGGTCTAAATTATTATCGATCCCTTGAGAACCAAAACCATCTAAGTACAGGTGCTAAGATGAACGTATACGTTATAATTAAACTTTAAGAATCTTTGTGCACATATATGGAGGCCAGAGCTCAGCATCAGTGTCTCCCTCAACCACGTTTCACCTGATTTCTGAGACAAGGTCTTTCACTGAACCCAGGGCTCAAAATTTTGAGTGGGCTTTGGTGCCTAGCAGGTCTTTCCAGGGTCCTCCCATCTCCATCCCACAGAACTAGGATTCTGAACATGTGCCTTGATTTTAGACAGGTGCTGCGAAATATGGACTCAGATCTTCACACTTGTACAGAGTATTCTACCTACCAAGACAGCTTGATGGTGGAGGCCACCTAGACAGCTTGATGGTGGAGGTCACCTAGACAGCTTGATGATAAAAGCCATCTAGACAGCTTGATGGTGGAGGCCACCTAGACAGCTTGATGATAAAAGCCATCTAGACAGCTTGATGGTGGAGGCCACCTAGACAGCTTGATGGTGGAGGCCATCTTGATTATGGCAAGCCAATAGGAGCCAGCCAGAAGGAGAAATCACTTTTATCTATAAAAGAATGCATGATACAACAGACCAGCACTATTACCCAGCACCACTTGTACTAACAAAAACGATTCTTTGTTTTCCATAACAAAAAAATAGAAATATTGGGTATATTGGGTAGAGTAAGAAAAACTGGGTATAATAACCTATGTTCTCCTTATAGCTGTATGCTCTCCGCTTCTGAATTTGAGTCACAGCCCTGTTCTTCCATGTTCTTCCCACCACAGTCCCCAGAGTATACGTTCCACCAACTCCAGCTGTACATCACTGGAGCATTCTCCTGAGAGGCAGCTAATTCCCTACCACCGCAGATGCTTAGGGGAAGCAGAGTGGTAGGTAATCTTTAGGGATGTTGCGCCAGCTCTCGGGCTGACCATAAATCAGCTGCTTCAGAATACATTGATTTTCAGATGAAAAAAATCCTCATCGGTGGTCTTGGCGTCTACTGGAAGCTCCTCAGTGCCGTCCACCAGCAGCAGGTCTTCACAATACACACAATCTCTCTCCTCAGTTCTCGATGTTACCCAACACTCATTAGTGCAGGGTGCTTGTAAGCAATTTGTACACTCATAGTGGGACGGCTACATCTTCTTTTTAAATATTTTTTCCACTTTTATGCACATTGGTGTTTTTTTCCTGTATGTAGGTCTGTGCACCTCGTGCACACAGTGCCTACTAAGGCCGGAATAGGGTGTCAGATCTCCTGGACTGGAGTTACGTTACAGATATCTGTGAGCTGCTATGTGAGCACTGGGAAATCGAACCCACATCTTCTGGAACAGCAACACGTGTTCTTAATCACCGAACCAGCTCTCAGCCCTGACAGTTCTTGATTGACTAATCGCTGTGATTTTTCCCTACCTTCTGTAATAACAACATAGAGAGCAGCCATCCTTCTGAGTTTGCTGAATAAAATCCCAGCCGCCAATGTCCAGCAGAGCATCTGGGCGAATTCAGCCAGAGGAATGCCAGTGTGGCTGTTCTCCGGCTACAGATGTATATTCCGTGAAGGATGTTTCTGCTCCTGAGTAGAGCCATTGTGGGTGCTGCCTGTCAACAACCACGCACAGTACAAATGGACTGTACAGTACAAAGGTGCAGGCGTATGGTCCTCCCGGTCAGGGACTTTTATTAGGAAGTGGAGTTGAGAGATCCTTAGGTCATTGGGAGATGTTGCTTAGAAAGTATTCTGGGACTACACCCATCCTTTCTGTGCTTCCTGCCTCAAGAGCAGGCATTCCTTCCATGCCCGCTCCATCTGGCATGGCCTCCCACCACAGAGGGGCTACCGCTGACATTACCAGACTGAGCTGCTGCGGACGTCAGACTGTGAGGTAAATCCCTCCTCTCTATGAAATCTGAATGTCACTTCATTCACTCACACCTGATGAATATGGTTCCCTGTGAGGTTTGGAAATGGCTCATCTTGGGAAGCAAAACATCAAATACTCAAAGAGCAACCATATGCTCCTGTCAGCAATTCTCTAGTACCTGTTGACCTCAGCTCCTCCATACGCAAGGCTCTTTGTAGCTCCATCTCGGAGGCAAACAGCACACAGTAGAACACAACAACTTTCCCTTCTAGACAGAAGTGGTCTCACCCACAGAGAACACGCTGGCTCGGTCAGATTCTTTAACCATTCTTCCCACTTCCACCCCTACTGTCAGGCTAGAAAACCCAACCCCTGCCTCATTAACCGAACTTCTGCCAGTTCCCAAGTTCTCTGTTCTTGTTCGCTTTCTGTTGCTGTGATAAAACACTGACCAAAACCAAAGCCACCTGGGGGTACTCTCCATCATCAGGGGTACTCTCCATCATCGGGGGTACTCTCCATCATCGGGGGTACTCTCCATCATTGGGGGTACTCTCCATCATCGGGGGTACTCTCCATCATTGGGGGTACTCTCCATCATCGGGGGTACTCTCCATCATCGGGGGTACTCTCCATCACTGGGGTACTCTCCATCACTGGGGTGCTCTCCATCATTGGGGCTGCTCTCCATCATTGGGGTACTCTCCATCATTGGGGTACTCTCCATCATCAGGGGTACTCTCCATCATGGAGGGTACTCTCCATCATTGGGGTGCTCTCCATCATTGGGGTACTCTCCATCATTGGGGTACTCTCCATCATTGGGGGTACTCTCCATCACTGGGGTACTCTCCATCATGGAGGGTACTCTCCATCATTGGGGGTGCTCTCCATCATTGGGGTACTCTCCATCATTTGGGTACTCTCCATCATCAGGGGTACTCTCCATCATGGAGGGTACTCTCCATCATTGGGGTGCTCTCCATCATTGGGGTACTCTCCATCATTGTGGTACTCTCCATCATTGGGGGTACTCTCCATCACTGGGGTACTCTCCATCATGGAGGGTATTCTCCATCATTGGGGTGCTCTCCATCATTGGGGTACTCTCCATCATTGGGGTACTCTCCATCATTGGGGGTGCTCTCCATCACCGGGGTACTCTACATCATTGGGGTGCTCTCCATCATTGGGGGTGCTCTCCATCATTAGGGGTGCTCTCCATCATTGGCGTGCTCTCCATCATTGGGGTACTCTCCATCATTGGGGGTGCTCTCCATCATTGGGGTACTCTCCATCATTGGGGTACTCTCCATCATTGGGGGTGCTCTCCATCATTGGGGTACTCTCCATCATTGGGGTACTCTCCATCATTGGGGGTACTCTCCATCACTGGGGTACTCTACATCATTGGGGTGCTCTCCATCATTGGGGGTGCTCTCCATCATTGGGGGTGCTCTCCATCATTGGGGTGCTCTCCATCATTGGGGTACTCTCCATCATTGGGGGTGCTCTCCATCATTGGGGTACTCTCCATCATTGGGGGTGCTCTCCATCATTGGGGGTGCTCTCCATCATTGGGGTACTCTCCATCATTGGGGGTGCTCTCCATCATTGGGGTGCTCTCCATCATTGGGGGTGCTCTCCATCATTGGGGTACTCTCCATCATTGGGGGTGCTCTCCATCATTGGGGTACTCTCCATCATTGGGGGTGCTCTCCATCATTGGGGGTACTCTCCATCATTGGGGTACTCTTCATCATTGGGGGGTGTTCTCCATCATTGGGGTACTCTCCATCATTGGGGGGTGCTCTCCATCATTGGGGTACTCTCCATCATTGGGGGTACTCTCCATCATTGGGGTGCTCTCCATCATTGGGGGTACTCTCCATCATTGGGGGTGCTCTCCATCATTGGGGTACTCTCCATCATTGGGTGTACTCTCCATCATTGAGGTACTCTCCATCATTGGGGGGTGCTCTCCATCATTGGGGTACTCTCCATCATTGGGTGTACTCTCCATCATTGGGGTACTCTCCATCATTGGGGTGCTCTCCATCATTGGGGGTGCTCTCCATCATCGGGGGTACTCTGGACAGGGATGGAGGCAGAGAAATGTTGCTTGGTGGTTTGCTCCCTCTGGGTCACTCAGCTACCTTTCTTATCCAACCCTGGTCCACCTGCTTAGGGGATAGTACTACCCACAGTAGACTGGGCTGTCCTACATCAATCAGTCGTTAGGAAAATGCCCCGTAGATGCAGCCACAGGCCACTCTGATCTAGGTAATTCCCGAGTCATTCTGGGTTGTGTTGACAGCTGACTTCAGGTATGGTAGAGTTGCCCTGAAAAGTTTAATTATTTTCTAGGTGTGATGACTTTGAGCCAGCACATGAGTGAACAACTTTTGAAACTATATTCTTTAGCTGAATATAAATGGTATATATATTCATTATGGAAAACTATGTATAAATGCATTAAAAAAGTCACTCAAAGGGGGCCAGAGAGATGGCTTAGAGGAGGAGAGTGCGTACGGATCTGGCAGAAGATCCAAGTTTAGCTCACAACTGCCTGCAACTCCTCCAATTCCAAGGTATCCAAAATTCTTTGCTGGTTCCATGAGCACTGCACTCCTACACACAAACTCCATGTTTATACTCTCTCTCTCTCTCTCTCTCTCTCTCTCTCTCTCTCTCTCTCTCTCTCTCTCAAAAATAAAATATTTAATTGCCTATAATCCCACTAAGAAATCTGTTTATATTTAGCCATGTGTCCGTTAATCTTTTTAAATGAACATGTATTTCCTTACGAGTATGCAATACACTTTCCTGGTAGCTTTAGAAGTAGGCTGTTTTCAGGTCTTTGCAAAGCATTTCATTCCATCTGATAAAGTTTCCATAATGTAACCATAATGTAATGTAATTGTTACTTAATTGGGAATGTCACTACTTTTGAAGTTGTAAGTAACAGTAAATGAAGATTTCTTATGATACTAATTTATTCTCTTATAATAATTTCTTAGAAGTGAACCCAGTAGTCAAAGGACATGAACATTTTATTGGTTATAGTTAGTTATTGCCAAGTTGACTCCCAAATGAAATATCTATCTTCAGTAAGATACATTTTTGAATGGTCTTAGCTCTTGAGTATATCTCCCCTCCCAAGGCCAGTTTATGGGCCATCAAACTGAGAGCATCCCTGTGAGCAAGGCAGCCCTGGTGATCCAGCCTGACCTAGATCATCTTCCCAGAACACACGGCTAGCTGATGGATGCTTGGCCCTCAGGGACAGACAATTCTACCAATGCAGTACGAAAATGCACGGTTACTGGAGTCTCTGGAACAGCTCAGTCACAGACTGAGAAAGCCAGGAGCGCAGAACAGGTCCTGTTCTGAGAGCCACTGCCAAGATCAGGACATTTTTTTTCTAAATGGAGCAAGACACCCACAAGAAGATTAGAATGCTGTACTGCTCTCTCTCTCTCTCTCTCTCTCTCTCTCTCTCTCTCTCTCTCTCTCTCTCTCTCTCTCTCTCTCTCTCTCTCTCTCAGCATCCCTGGGCTTTACTAGTAGATCCAGCTGCCTTCTCCAGTGTGGAAGTTTGTGACTAACATTCTTACAGCAGGTCTTTCAAGCAAAAGTCCAGATTTTAATATTTTGTGTGCACGCGCGCGCGCGCGTGTGTGTGTGTGTGTGTGTGTGTGTGTGTGTGTGTATGTGTGTGTGTGTGTTGCATGATCATACCATGGCACACACATGAAGGTCAGAGGACAAGCTGCAGGAGTTGCTTCTCTCCTGGTGTGTGGTTCCCAGGTATAGAACTCAGGTCATCATGCTTAGCAGCGAGTGTCTTTACTTGCTGAGCCTTCTTCCCAGCCCAAATTCTAAGATTTTCACTGGTAGAAGCCCAAGGCTCCATTCCCTTCGACTGCTTTGCTCCCTAACAGAGAAATCCAACGCAGAAACTCGTGTAAAAAATTTAAAACTGATAACTAAATACAGCTCTTTATGTGGGACTGTGATGATTCAGTACATATGTGCAGTACTGTGTGACGATTCAGTACATACGTGCAGTACTGTGTGACGATGCAGTACATACGTGCAGTACTGTGTGACGATTCAGTACATACATGCAGTACTGTGTGGTGATGCAGTACATACGTGCAGTACTGTGTGGCGATGCAGTACATACGTGCAGTACTGTGTGACGATGCAGTACATACGTGCAGTACTGTGTGACGATGCAGTACATATGTGCAGTGTGCAGGGCTCAGCCCAGGGTGACTCCTGTCACCAACTCTTTACACTACACATAGCATTTCCTAGAAACGGCTCTTCCAAGCTCCTTCTAGGTCATTACACCATATGCAGTAAGTGGCTGGGAAATAGTGTCACTTGATGTGCCGTGGAACACAAGGACCTTCCCCCAACCATCCTCCTCCTCCCCTCTTCTCTCTTCCCTCTCCCTCCCGGCTCCTAGCATAGTGAGCGCCATTTCACTCTCTACCACATGAAATGAAGAAGAACTTGTCTTTGTTTGTGCAGCTTACTTTCTTAACGTCCTCCAGTTCCACCCATGTTGCCACAGATGGCGGGATTTCATTCCTTTTCACAGCTGAATACTATTCCATTTTGTAGCTCTGGCACATTTCCTGTATTTGTTCACCTATCACTGGACCCTAACTGATGCCTTGGCTCTTGTGGACAGAGCAGCAGTGCACACTGGATGCTCTCCCTGACGTCTCTTATACCCTGACCTTCTCCCCTTTGGTTATTAAGCCCAGGAATGGGCGTGCTAGGTCATCCGACCATTCTGTTTTTCATAAAGGCTGCAGTAATGACTGGGTAGTCATGTATATGAGTGCTGCTTTCTTTCCTTCTTTACCAGCATTCATTTACTGGTAAAGACTGAGTGTAGTCATTCTAACTAGAGTGAGTTCATGTCTCAGTCTGGTTCTTGTTAGCATCTCCCTGATGTGGGCTAGATACTGAGCCGTGGTTGAGTTCTCTGCTGCTGCCCCTCTGTCCTGCCAGTTGTCTCTTTACTCTGCTGGGTTTTTTTCCTCCAGAAGTTGCTTAGTTTGTTATAGTCCTGTTTGTCTATTTTTGTTCTTGTTATCTTGTTTTGAGATTATTTCCTTACATTGATGTATTGAAGTGTTATCTGGGTTTTCTTCTAGTAGTTTCGTGTCCTAGGCTCATTTCGAGTTAACATTTGTATAAAAGCTTCTAATCAATCTTCTGTACATCAAAGCACTGATTATTGAAGAGACTATGGTTCGTGCAGTGCATTTGAAGCAGCTTTCAAACATCTGGCTATAGGTGCATGGATTATGTCACTGCCCCGTGAGCCGGTTTTTATACCAGGGTTGTACAGTTTAGGTTGGGTAGCTTTGTAGGGCGTTTCACGTTACTAAAATGTCTCCTGCTTCTTGCCTTGTGTTCATGATTGATTTGGTGATATTTGGTCCACCATGATTTCTCTCTTGTCTGTGCCTCTCCCGCTCTCCCTCTCCCCTTTTCCCATGAGAGACGCTGGTGACTGCACTGGTGGGCTGTGATAAATGTTTCTAGTTTCTTCACTCTCCTAACAATATAACTCAGCCCACCAGCAGAGGAGCTCCAGAACTACATCTTCATACTTGACCAGGAGGCAGAAACACACTTGGAATGTCCCCATTAATTGTCCTTGGAACCCACAGCAATTGTTCTCTTAAGGAGGGGACAGCCGAGCTGACCAGTGCTGGTTCCTAGAAATTGTTTCCTGCCATTCTCAAACAGGCAACAGTGGCCCAAGAATGTATAGATTCAATTCCACATAAGTTTTGAGTGTGTGGTTTATTTCACGCTACGTAAGTCCTAGCTGTAACGAACACTAAGAGTTGCAGTAGGGAAAGGTATAGAACTTTCTGAAACAGTGGGGTCTCTCCATGTTTGCCGAGGGCGAGGTGCACACCGGTTAGGTCCTCTGCCAGCAGGTGTTTGCCAATTACTTGGTAAGCTTAATTATTTCGTACTCGGATGTGCATCCCTGGTTTGTAATAGAGCTATAAATAGTAGACCCTGGCATAAAGCCTGTAGTATGAATATATTAATAAATCCCAGCGCGGGGTTCCTTCCTGCCTTTGACCATTTATGTTCCTGGATGAAAGACACATAAACAGCCTTTATATTTTAATCTGCCTTAAGTAGCATAAGAGGTGGGCAGCTGCCTACCCTCCATGCTGTTAGAATCTACCTCCCACCGATAACTGTGAGTTATTACTTACTAATTTCTAGGTTCCATCTTGGCTGCTCTTGACCCAGCTGAGCGGTCCTCGGGGCCTTTTACATGGTGCCTCTCCTTCTCCCTCCTGCATGTTGTCACCTCCTAAGGCATGGTGGCTTTCCCTTGCATGTTCTTACCTTTCCAGGGTGGCTTCTGTGTTTTTTCTCCTTCCTCCTTATAGTCCCAAGCCCAGGAAACCTAAACCCCACCTCTCCCTCTTCTCCCCAGGTACTGGCTGCTGACATCTTTATTTACTGATCAGAATTAACTGGGGGGCAGGTTCCCAGAAGCTACATTCAGACCCTCTCGGTCTAACCATTTTGGGAGAGATGTTCATCATCCTTAGTCATTAGGGAAATGCAAATCAAAACAACCCTGAGATTCCATCTCACACCAGTCAGGATGGCTAAGATCAAAAACACAGGAGACAGCAGTTGTTGGCGAGGATGTGGAGAAAGAGGAACACTCCTCCACTGCTGGTGGAATTGCAGGCTGGTACAACCACTCTGGAAAGCAGTCTGGCGGTTCCTCAGAAAACTGGGCATGACACTCCCGGAGGATCCGGCTATACCACTCCTGGGCATATACCCAGAGACTTTACCTGCATGCAATAAGGACTCATGCTCCACTATGTTCATAGCAGCCTTATTTATAATAGCCAGAAGCTGGAAAGAACCCAGATGTCCCTCAATGGAGGAATGGATTCAGAAGATGTGGTATATCTACACAATGGAATACTACTCTGCAATTAAAAACAATGAATTCACGAAATTCCTAGGCAAATGGTCAGATCTTGAAAATATCATCCTTAGTGAGGTAACCCAATCACAAAAGAACACACATGGTATGCAGTCACTGATAAGGGGATATTGACCCAGAATCTCGGAATACCCTAGACACAATCCGCATATCAATAGATTTCTAAAAAGATGGTAGGAGAGACCCCTGGTCCTGGAAAGACTGGATGTAGGGGAACACCAGGACAGAGTAACGAGAGGGGGTTGAATGGAGAAAAGAGGGAGGGAAGGGGGCTTATGGGACTTTCGGGGAGGGAGGAAATGGGAAAGGGGAAGTGATTTGGAATGTAAATTAAAAAATAAAAGAAAAAAAAAGAAAAAAAAAGAATACAAGCAGCTACAAAGTTTATTCAAAAGACAAATCTCAAGCTTTTGACTATTCCTCTAGCAAATAAGCTTCCTCTAAAACAAAGCCTAAACTCTGGGATATAAGTGGCAGGACCTATTTGGCCTTCTACTGCAAAACTGTTGATACAATAATGTTCTTAACATCCATGGTTTCCAAGAAAGACATGTCTCTGTGATGGGGAGGCCTCTACCAGAGCCCAAAGCACATGGTAGGGCTTCCCGGTCAACCAAAGACCAGCTGTGACAAGCCAGCTCCCAAGGGAACTGTCTTCTGTCCCTTAGTTAGTTCTCTTTCTGAAGTCATTGGAACCTGAGCAATTCCTCGCTTCCTTGAACTGATAATTCTGGCTGAGGTTTAAGCATACATCCTTTTTCTCTTGTTGTTTGGGATATTCTAGAATTTTGAGGAACAGAAATTACCTCTGTTATTTCACAAGCCCTTTCTTGATGACTAAGTGAGAATATGAATGTAAAACTGTGATGAAAAAGTATTATTACTATTGCTACTACTGTTCACAACACTTAAACATGGGATCAAAGGTTAAATAAGGGCTGGGGTATAGCAAACTTGGTAGAGTGCTTGCCTAACATGCACAAAGTCCTGAGTTCAGACCCAGGCACGCCTGTAATTTTGGCTCTGGGAAGATGAAGGCAGGAAGATTAGAAGTTTAAGGTCATCCTGGCTTCATATCAAATTCAAGGCTAGGCAGGGGCACATAAGACCTTGTACTCAAACACCTAAAAGTTAAATAAACATGAAAAGTATGGCCATCAAAGATCCCATGAAGATATCTCCTGATGACTGACTTGATCTCTTTCCCTGATCTGCTCTTCTAAGGGAACAAAGAAGAAAGGAAGTTGTCCTCTGGGTGGTGTGTGGTACTGCTGTTTACACATGCAAGGTGGACTTGAAGTTAAGGAAAAACCTTAATAGTAGCTTTTATGTCCAGTTCACTATACTATTTGCTTCACGACATGTCGCCGTGACTTTCAGTGGCCAACATTGGTCTTTATTCGACTGTACCTTTCTCTGGCTCATGATTTCAGCTTTATACACCTTTGCCACAGGTCAACCATGTGAGGGATTAAGGCTCCAAGTGAATCCCTTCAGGGAGAATACACGGAAACTGGTGTCTTGTTCCCGTAACCCTTCCAACACACACACACACACAACATGCTGGTGTAGCAATTCTCCAAGTTTACACTCCAACTGCCTACAGTGATACCTGTCTTTGCAATACTTCATCATGGATTGCCCTTTCCCCTTTCCCATGACTGGCGTTCCTTTAACCTCCCAAAGAAACAGTATACCCAGGGTCTACTGCCGGGGAAACCAAGCCTATGTGCCTTCCACAGAGTGGGGAACTCATCCTAGAATATATTTGTGATGTAAATAATTTTTCTAAAGACAGAGTCTCACTATGTAGCCCTGGATGGCCTGGAACTCATTTCGTAGACCAGGCTGGCCTCAAACTCTCAGAGATCTGCCTGTCTCTGACTCCCAAGTGCTAGGATTAAAAGTGTGCACCACTGTACTAGCCCACAATTCTTGTTTTCATAAAAGCTATAGGAATTGTCTTGTATGCTGAACTAGTATCAACAATATTCTGCTCCACGCCAATGTACTTTGACTTATTAATGACGAAGCTGTGACATATATTTTGATCAGTGAATTATCTACTGAATCAAATGTATATTGGTATTAATGATACCTATATATTTGTAATTTAGTTTAGAAATATACTTACATTTTATTAATTTGGATACTATCTCTGTGCCCTCTGGTTAGTCTGGCTAAGGGCTTATCTATCTTGTTGATTTTCTCAAAGAACCAACTCCTCGTTTTGTTGATTCTTTGTATGGTTTTTATTTGTTTCTACTTGATTGATTTCAGCCCTGAGTTTGATGATTTCCTGCCTTCTACTCCTCTTTGGTGTATTTGCTTCTTTTTTGTTCCAGGGCTTTCAGGTGTGCCATTAAGCTGTTAGTGTATGCTGTCTCCCGTTTCTTTTTGGCAGCACTCAGGGCTATGAATTTTCCTCTTAGCACTGCTTTCATTGTGTCCCATAAATTAGGGTATGTTGTGCCTTCATTTTCATTAACTTTCAAAAAGTCTTTGATTTCTTTCTTTATTTCCACCTTGACCAAGTTATCATTGAGTAGAGCATTGTTCAGCCTCCATGTGTACGTGGGTTTTCTTTTGTTTTTGTTGCCATTGAAGACCACCCTTATTCTAGACACAATTCGCATATCAATAGATTTCTAAGAAGATGGAAGGAGAGACCCCTGGTCCTGGAAAGACTGGATGTAGGGGAACGCCAGGACAGAGAAATGAGAGGGGGTTGAATGGAGAAAAGAGGGAGGGAAGGGGGCTTATGGGACTTTTGGGGAGGGAGGAAACGGGAAAGGGGAAATGATTTGGAATGTAAATAAAAAATAAAATAAAATACAGAAAAAAAAAAGAAATATATTTACAGTATATTCTCTCTTTACCCATGGGAGAGAAAGAAGCTGATTTCTAAGGTGGCTCCTGCTACCTAAGAACAAATAAGTACTGAGGTCATCCCTCCTATAATTCCCAGGCCAAGTCAAGGCAGACGCATCATTCTAACCACACTGGGAAAATGAACAGTCTAGAGGCGTCTGGGAACAAGAAGCGGCTTACTTCTGACACCTTCGGTTCCACGTGGTAGAGCTGGCTGAATACTTGCCTTCTCTAGCCCACATTCCTCTTTTGTTGTTCATCTTTTTAAATCTGCAAGGCGGCAGAGTGAAATGACAACAATTTACCATCCTTAATCTGACATTACTGTCTGCTTGCAGTGAGCATCCTTAATCTGACATCATTCTGCCTGCTTGAGGTGGGGTATCTGTCTAGCCATTTGAAGACTGAGATAAAGACAGAATGTTAGCTCACATGCAACATCAAAATTAACTTGAGACATTTGAAGATTCAAGTGAGAGACCCAAAATCATACAAGTGCTAGAAGAAAATGACGCTGGATATGATCAGAGGAAACTTGGAAGGCAGGATGATGTCATGACAGAATGGGGCAGGGCAAAGGAATAGTAGCTGGACCTCTCAGCTTGTATAAAGCCTTCTTAATTTCTAATATCCCACACCTATGTACACAGCAAGTGAAGGGAAATTTAATTCCTCCTTTGTTTCCTTAGAAGAAAAATCAGGAAAAGGAATAAACACAAGAAATCAAATGTCTGTCTGGCAAGAAATGCAGTTAAACCAAACACTGAGTAAATATCTGTAAAATGCAATACAGAAAACTTTCACATGTTGAGAGCTTTACATAACCACACACATGGCGTGCAGCACTGACTTCTGAGGAAGAGACAGGAGGGTCTCAAATTCCAGGCTGGCCTGGGCTATATAGAGAGCTCTACATGGTAAGGACATGAAATGATAAAATAAGTCTTTACAAATAAACAGAGGGAATAAAATTACCAAGGGCAGGTGTATTTACCGAGAGAGAATGGCAAATAGCCCCTAAGAATAAGACAGCTACATTCAATCTAATCTAATTATCAAATACACGTATCAAATGTAAAATTGTTATCTGTAGAATGGACTAGGTTATCTAAACAGTATGGTTAAGTAAATAAATGAATAAAAAGTAATTTGGTCATATATCAACAGCCTTCTGAGGGGAAGAAAGCATCAATGTGGCAGTAAATACAAAACTGTAGGCGTGCCTTCTGTTTCCATGTTTATTTAATTAAGAAAAGCACACCACAGCCATTCCTTGTTAAGACGGGATCTCACTGTCTAGCCCAGGTTGACTTCGAACTCATAGAGATCCACCGCCTGACTCTGCATCCTGGGTTCTAGAACTAAAGGCGTGCACCACTAGCCACAACCCACGGGCAACAACTAGACTATAAAGTTGTTCATGCCTCATTGCTTTGCATGTTATGTTACATATCAGTCTATGCTGTGTGTATATGTGATGCCCATTTAAACTGGAAATAATCTCTCAATGAGCAAGGATGCTTAAATGGTAGTTCACTATGTGCGGATCTCCCAGGAACAGACACTCCACCTCCCTTTCCCCCTGCTTCCATTTTATTCTACCCATGTGACTGTGTGTTTTCTGACTTAACCGCCAATGTATATCCCATCCCTGGGGCCTAAGGCCAGTTTTTATGTAAGAGAAAAACTACCTACATAAACTCCTGCTTTCACCAAGAATCACCATCAGGGACCCAGCTGGTAATGAAGCAAGGAGGGGACCGACCATAGGAAGCGTAGTTAATTTCCAGTGACCTGCAGATGCTCCTTGGCGATTGGCTGGCTGTAACTGACTAACAAGCCATGTAACCAGAGACCCTGACACTCAGAGTCTGAAGAGGAGCGTAAGTGCTCACCCGGTGTGCGCCATGGCCATGGTACAGAATGATAGACCGGCGCTGAAGAAGTCCATTATTGGAAGAACTAGGGGCGTCAGTCAAGAACTGGCCCAGGAAGAGACTGTAACCACGCCTTTAGATTTGCCTTCACTGTGCTATTTCTCAACTGCCCCCAGCTTCTCCAGTTGAGCCTGCATAGTGTTGTTCTTTCAATGGGTAATTGTCACATTGGCAGGTAAGGTTAAGTCATAAGTCATAGACCTATCAGGTGGTGACCATGTCCTAGAACACATGTGATGAGTGACTTTCTCTAGGCAGCCTAGAGCGCTGTGTATGGGAAAGATCCAGAAATCCATATTTTAATAAGTATGATTCTCATGCTGGGCAAATATAGAATGTTGGGCAAATATACCGTGGTGGAGGAACTGTCTCTTTAAACACAACTTCACATTTCAGATAGTATTCCCTAGAAAATGATCCTGTAGTTAGCATCCAAATCCAATAGTTCCAGAGTATTTTAGGACAACAACACAGATATCAGCAGCTCCCAAGCAAGTTCTCAAACACAATTTAAAGAGGGAAGTAGCAGGGAAAAGCAGATTTATTCAATGAGACCAAATTGGAAAAGATAAAAGGACCAAGTGCCTCCCCTCACTCTCAGTCCATCCACAGGGCACGGGTAAGTTGAGGAAGACAGAGGACAGGCAAAGGTACAATAATTCAACAGTTCTTGTGCAGTCGTAGTTTCTGTGTCCATTTTCCCCAGCTCTGGTTTTGCGGGGTGGGTCATAGGGGGCCATATTACTCACAGGACAAGACTCTCTCAGCAGATGACTTCTGCTCCCAGACATGGTCTCGGTCCTCATGGGTAACTGATTTCATCTGGGTGTGGGTGGGGGTCCGTGGGCTCTGTCTTATAAGGCTGTTCTGTTCCTGGAACCTAAAGTGAGGACAAGCTTAGAACAACAGCTTGTCACTGTGCCTTTAGCCCCAAAGCAGAACAGGACAGCCTGGACAGATGCTCCGTGACTAGTGTGGACCTGCAGAGATGAGCAGGCCTGCTGCTTTTAATATGAAACGTAATCGTGGGTTTAAAACTCTCAGTCCTCAAATGGTGGTGCTTTTGGGGAAGGTTGCAGAACCTTTAGGAGGTGGAGCCTTGTTGGAGAAAGTTGGTCACAGGAGGTGGGCCTTGGGGTTTTATAGCTCAATCTTACTACCTCTGGGCTTCCTAATTGTGAACACGTTGTGACCGTGTAGCCTCTGCTCCTCCCGACACACCTTCCCCACTGTCGTGATATGGTTTTTAACTAGAAACAGAATAAAGCTTTCTTCTAATTGTTGGTTGTTGCAGCAAGAGAAGTGATGGATCCAGCAGGCAGCCAGGAGTCAGAGAGAAACATACAAAGTGAGGTTAGAGAAATCAGGCTTTTTGTCCACCTTATAGCCCCAGTGAGGGGGCAATGTGTCTTAGCAAAATCATCCTAAATAGAAGCGATTGCTTCACTGACAGAACAAGGACAAAGATCTAATGTGGCCTTAGAATGCCAAGCAGCACCAACTTCCTGTGCTGCTACAACCAGGGGACATCTACTAGTGTAACACAGGAAATGTGAGAGAATCCCTCGTGCTTCCCAAGGTCAGAAGCCATTTTTTTGCTTTCACTGAAAGCAAGAAATAACTTGTACCACCTCAACAGACTGAGGAAGTACTCAAGCTAAGTTGTGTGAGACACGAGAGTAAAGGCCAGGGGGGAATGTGCATCACAGGCAGAGGGAATGAGCAAGTACAGAGGGAAGACAGAGCATGGCCTGGGGGGATTGCAAACAATGCTGGGAGCCTTGGCAGAAAGGCTGACTACAGGGAGCAACCTTGGGGAAGAGGAGCTGCGAGGGGGTCTGAATGGGTCTGCGGAGAATACAGCCATCCCTGACATCCCCACAAGGCAGCAAACTAGTTAGAGAGAGGCAGTTGGTTGGTGCCTTTGGTGAGAGCACTTCCAATGTGTTACTGGAGCCAGAGGCTAGGTAACCATACACTGAGGCAGGTCAACAGAAGGTGAGAAGGGTCCACAGTCTGCCTTCATCACTCCCTGAGAAGTTTGGTTATGGTGAGAAGGAGGAACTTCGAGGACTTAGGATCAAGGTAGATTTGGTTTTGCTCCAAGAAAGCTGAACAGTGTTTCGTCTATTGGGAAAGATTTGGCTTCTGGAACAAAGTTTGAAAAAAAGAAGAAGAAGAAAGGAAGAGGGAAGAGGGAAAGGTAGAGGGAGGATTGCCTAAATAGTTGATAGAATGGGAGTGAACCTGGAGGATTCTGGGAGGAGGTGACCTTGAAAATGGGCAAGAGAGATCTCTTGTTCTGATGCTAGAGGAGACAAAGGGTGCAGAGAAGAGGGCAGGGAATGTAGGATGCTGCTGTATCCGGTAAATTAGGAGAGCCAGTTTTCTGGGGAGGAGGTAGGAGAGAGGGTGCCAGTGTGCATTGTGGGTACATAAAATGGCCAGGGACAAAGGTAATGGTTACTGGATAACTTGGAATTTTAATTAAAACTTAAGTGGATGGAGAAAAAGACTTGAGAATTTTTTTTTTAATTTAATTTTATTTTATTTTTTTAATTTACATTCCAAATCACTTCCCCTTTCCCGTTTCCTCCCTCCCCGAAAGTCCCATAAGCCCCCTTCCCTCCCTCTTTTCTCCGTTCAACCCCCTCTCATTACTCTGTCCTGGCGTTCCCCTACATCCAGTCTTTCCAGGACCAGGGGTCTCTCCTTCCATCTTTTTAGAAATCTATTGATATGCTGATTGTGTCTAGGGTATTCTGAGATTCTGGGTCAATATCCCCTTATCAGTGACTTCATACCATGTGTGATCTTTTGTGATTGGGTTACCTCACTAAGGATGATATTTTCAAGTTCTGACCATTTGCCTAGGAATTTCGTGAATTCATTGTTTTTAATTGCAGAGTAGTATTCCATTGTGTAAATATACCACATCTTCTGAATCCATTCCTCCGTTGAGGGACATCTGGGTTCTTTCCAGCTTCTGGCTATTATAAATAAGGCTGCTATGAATATAGTGGAGCATGTGTCCTTATTGCATGCAGGTAAAGTCTCTGGGTATATGCCCAGGAGTGGTATAGCCGGATCCTCCGGAAGTGTCATGCCCAGTTTTCTGAGGAGCCGCCAGACTGCTTTCCAGAGTGGTTGTACCAGCCTGCAATTCCACCAGCAGTGGAGGAGTGTTCCTCTTTCTCCACATCCTCGCCAACAACTGCTGTCTCCTGTGTTTTTGATCTTAGCCATCCTGACTGGTGTGAGATGGAATCTCAGGGTTGTTTTGATTTGCATTTCCCTAATGACTAAGGATGATGAACATCTCTTTAGGTGCTTCTCAGCCATTAGATATTCTTCAGGTGAGAACTCTTTGTGTAGCTCTGTACCCCATTTTTTAATAGGGTTACTTGCCTCTCTGGAGTTTAACTTCTTGAGTTCTTTGTATATCTTGGATATTAGCCCTCTGTCGGATGTAAGGTTGGTAAAGATCATTTCCCAGTTAGTTGGTTGCCGCTTTGTCTTTTTGACGGTGTCTTTTGCCTTGCAAAAACTTTGTAATTTAATGAGGTCCCATTTGTCTATTCTTGATCTTAGAGTATAAGCTATTGGAGTTCTGTTCAGGAAATTCTCCCCTGTGCCCATATGTTCAAGGTTCTTCCCTAGTTTCCCTTCTATTAGTTTCAGTGTGTCTGGTTTTATGTGGAGATCTTTGATCCACTTAGAATTGAGCTTAGTGCAAGGAGATAAGGATGGGTCAATTTGCATTCTTCTGCATGTTGACCTCCAGCTGAGCCAGCACCATTTGTTGAAAAGGCTATCTTTTTTCCACTGGATGGTTTTAGCTCCTTTGTCAAAGATCAAGTGACCATAGGAGTGTGGATTCATTTCTGGGTCTTCAATTCTGTTCCATTGATCTACATGTCTGTTACTGTACCAATACCATGCAGTTTTTAACACTATTGCTCTGTAGTACAGCTTGAGGTCCGGGATACTGATTCCCCCAGAGGTTCTTTTACTCTTGAGAATAGTTTTAGCTATTCTGGGTTTTCTGTTATTCCAGATGAATTTTTGAATTGCTCTTTCTAACTCTATGAAGAATTGAGTTGGGATTTTGATGGGGATTGCATTGAATCTGTGTATTATTTTTGGTAAGATGCTCATTTTTACTATATTAATCCTGCCAATCCATGAGCATGGCAGATTTTTCCATCTTCCGAGGTCTTCTTCAATTTCTTTCTTCAGAGACTTGAAGTTCTTGTCATACAGATCTTTCACTTGTTTGGTTAGCGTCACGCCAAGATACTTAATATGGTTTGTGGCTATCGTAAAGGGTATTATTTCTCTTACTTCTTTCTCAGCCTGCTTATCCTTTGAGTATAGGAAGGCTTCTGACTTGCTTGAGTTGATTTTATATCCGGCCACTTTGCTGAAGTCGTTTATCAGCTGTAGGAGTTCTCTGGTGGAGTTCTTTGGGTCGCTTATGTATACTATCATATCGTCTGCAAATAGTGATAGTTTGACTTCTTCCTTTCCAATTTGTATCCCTTTGACCTCTTTTTCTTGTCTAATTGCTCTAGCTAGAACTTCAAGTACTATATTGAAAAGATATGGAGAGAGAGGGCAGCCTTGTCTAGTCCCTGATTTTAGTGGGATTGCTTCAAGTTTCTCTCCGTTTAGATTGATGCTGGCTACTGGTTTGCTGTAAATTGCTTTTACTATGTTTAGATATGGGCCTTGAATTTTTTTAAAAAATTTCTTTTCATTTTCCATTATATAGGAGCCAAGAATGGAGTTATTCTTTGTGTAGTTTGCATCCTGAGCAGCTTACCCTGTCTAGTGGTCCCTCAGATTACAGAATATAGGCAAGGTCTCTGAATAGTTGTCTTCAGTGCAGATGTCTACACACAGCCCAGAGGTCTGGTCTTGAGTGAACCAGGAACTCTAATTACTAAGATGTTCTTGCTGGGATACAGAACCCCTGACCTCAGCCATGTTCAGGGAAGGGGCTTTTTCCAGTCTCCCAATGAGGATAATTGGACATCCCTAAGAGATGGCCACTTAAATTTTAATTTAAAAACTCTTTGAAATACATGGAATTTTACAGTAAATTCATGTAGCTTTCTTTTTTAAAGATTTAACTTTTTGTTATGTATAGATGTGTCTATGAGTGAGAGTGTGTATGAGTGTGTATATGAGTGTGTGTGTGTGTATGTGTGTATGAGTGTGTGTGTATGAGTGTGTGTATGTATATGAGTATGTGTATGAGTGTGTGTGAGTGTGTCTATGTGTGTGTATGAATGTGTGTATGTGTGTATGAGTGTGTGTATGTATATGAGTGTGTGTATGAGTATGTGTGAGTATGTCTATGTGTGTGTATGTGTATGTGTGTGTATTAGTATGTGTGTGTATGTGTGTGTATGAGTGTGTGTGCATGTGTGTATGAGTGTGTGTCTATGTGTGTGAGTGTGTGTATGAGTATGTGAGTGTGTATATGTGTGTGTGTATGTATGTGTATGAGTGTGTATATGAGTGTGTGTGTGTATGTGTATGACTGTGTATATGAGTGTGTGTATGTATGAGTGTGTATGTGTATGAGTGTGTATATGAGTGTGTGTATGAGTGTGTGTATGAGTGTGTGTGTATGTGTGTGTATGAGTGTGTGTATGTATGTGTATGAGTGTGTATATGAGTGTGTGTATGTATGTGTGTGCATGTGTATATGAGTGTGTGTGTATGTATGTGTGTGTATGAGTGTGTATGAGTGTGTGTGTATGTATGTGTATGAGTGTGTGTATGTGTGAGTGTGTGTGTATGAGAGTGTATGGAGGTGGAATCTGTACAGGAGCGTGGGTGCCCAAAGAGGTCAGATTCCCTGGAGCTGGAGTTACAGGCAATTGTGAGTTGTGAGATATGGGTTCTGGGAACTGAGCTCAGGTCCTCTCCACGAGTCTCCACGAGTATAACATACTCCCACATGCTGAACCATCTCTCCAGCCCCAGTAGCTTTTAAAATGTCCTTTTCCAAGCTACTTGATATGCATGTCTGGATATGCCATAATGAAATATAATACAACGAATATATATGAATACAGAAAATTTAGATTCAGTAACCTTTGAAATACATAAAGTATCTTTTCCCATAAAATGTTTGATTTTCAGAAAGGTTTTATGCCTACACAGTTGCCTGGCCCCCCATGTACTTAATGCACTCATACTGAAAACACACACGGAGTGAGGGAGTGGACCCAAATGATGCGACCTTCGTGGTTACTTTTGAAATGTGGGAGGTGGGGAACATTCCATTGTCTCAGACAAGGCCTCCACAGGGCTCTCAATCTTATCAACTACTTTTGACCTTGGCAGTCGCCTCCACTGCAAGTTAAATTAGCACAGAATGTGATTGAAGTGAGAGAAATAGGCTTTCATCAGGCTCCGTGCATTCCCCATGCCGTTCCTCCCCTTTCTACCTCTGACTCTCTCAGGCAGACTCTTGCCTGGGTCCAGTAGAGGTTCTCAACCTTTGAGTCACAACCCCAAAGGACCATCAGAAAATACAGATATTTATGTTATGACTTCATAACAATAGCAAAAGTACAGTTAGAAAGTATCGACAAAAATAATTTTACAGTGGGGTCACCACAAGAAAGGTTGAGAACCACTGGTGTAGGGGAGATTGGTTTCTTGCCTGCCTGGGTCCTCATTAAATTTGCTACAGGCATTCTTTGTAAGCATTTTTAAGTTCCTAGCCTGAAGAACACATTAAAAGGCTGGGCTTTTACCTGAAGCCCCTGGGAAGCCTGTGAGCCGAGAACTCCCAGGCTCTGTCACTGGCATCCCTGAGGGCTAGTGCCATGGCAACCGCATGCACGGTTAGGAAGTCCACTTGCAGGTTCCTGGATGCAGGAAGGAAGTACTTAGCCAGCATCCCTAGGCCACGCCCTACCACTTCCGGTATTCGTTTTTGTTTTTTTTTTAAGACAAGGCCTTGCAAAGTGTGTAATTTGGCCATCTCTGCCAGAATCCAGTTTGCCTCTGGCGATTTGCTACAGGGGTTAAGTCTGTTGTGAGGGCCCAGACAACAACAGATGCTTCAAAAACCGAAGGTCAAACAAGGGTCCAACAAGGGTCCAAGGCCATGGTGACCGCCATTGATGGTCAATGCCGCTGGGAGCTTTCTCCTGTCAGCTGCAGGCTCCCCTTTGTTGCTGTGTGGTCTGCTCTGTTGCTGGTACCATTACTGTAGTTTTGAGTTCTTGAAGTTCATGAGTTCTCTGAAGTGGGTCTCGTTAGGTTTCATTCCAAAGGGAATCAGTTGGGGAAGAGGAAGGTCTGGGCTTCGTTTCTGCAAATGTGAGCTTGAGTCTGGTCTGGACTACCCATGAACCACCTTGAATGGCTTTCTATAGAATTCAAAACCAACAACACATACATTCCAGGGTCACTTCTAGCCCTAGGATATAAAGAGCACAGGACTCAAAACTGAGACCCAAGGAAGTCATCAAGGGGGTTATCCAGGCTTTACCTCCAATAGGAAGGTGTACTCGCAAGAATGGTCCATACACCAAGGGGAACTACAGTAGACCTATAGACCCTGGAAGGTGTAGGTAGGGCCTGGTGCCTTAAACCAGTCAGAAGCGCACTGACTGTGGGCACCATCAGCTATGCCTCAAGATGGAGAAGTTCAGCTCCAGAAGGCTTAACCTTTTGCTGAAGCCAGGCTCACTGACTTCACTGCGGATACTATCCGCGCCGTGCTGAGAGTTGGTGGCAAAGATGTAGCCGATACTGAGAGCCGTACAAAGTACCAGATACTTCGATTTGACCGATGCTCAGGTGAAAGGAACTTCTGGGGACCAAGTTTAGACAGATCTTGACCTGTTTTGTTTGTTTGTTTGTTTTTAATGTATTTACTAAGAGGAATGAGGAATGCCAATAGCTACAACCTTTAAAAAATTTTTTTCAATTGAAGTGGTATTCAAAACAATTTCTTATGAGCTGGAGCAAAGCCACCTGCCAGTGGAAAGTCACCTACCTGCCCTGTGTGTGATGACTGCATTATGCACCAAGAACCAGCTTTAAATTTTCATTCATTTACAACTATCTTGCAAAGCAGGGTTTGTGGCTTTTACAAATAAGGACTGTGGTATCTTAACTGTGTGAAAGGATGAGACACTGTACATCCTTAAAGATTTGGAGGGGGGTGCACACACTTGTGTATAAGAGAGAGGGAGAGGGGAGGGGGAGGAAGAGGGGGAGGGAGAAAAAGAGGGGGAGGGGGAGGGAGGAGAGGGAGAGGGAGGGGAGGGGAGAGGGAGGGGGAGGGGGAGTAGGAGAGGGAGAGGGAGAACTGTGTTGGTGCCCTGGAGGCTAGAAGAAGGTATCAGAGACAATGGAGATAGAGTTACAAGTGATTGTGAGCCATGCTGAGACCCAAACCCAGATCCCCTTTAAGAATAGTTAAGTGTTTATAACCACTGAACCACATCTCCAGCCCAGACACTGCACACTTTAAAAAATTTTTACATAGCCTTCCATTTCATTTTTTTTCTTTAAAAGATGGAAGTACAGGGGCTAGAGAGATGATGCCATCAGTGAAGTGCCTGTCTCACAAGCTTGAGGACCTGAGTCCAATCTGCTAACACCCATGACAAAGGGGAGCATGTGGCACACACCTGTAATCCCGGGGCTCAGAGGCTGAGGCTAAGATGATCCATCTGTAGGCTTGCGGACAACCAGGCTACTAAATTGACAAGTTCAAAGTTCATGTAACACTTGCCTCAAAAACTAGGGTGAGAGTGAGAGCAAAGGCGCCTAATGTTGACCTCTGCACATGTGCACCTGCACATGCATGCACACAGGCACCTGATGTTGACCTCTGCACATGTGCACCTGAACATGCATGCACACAGGCACCTGATGTTGACCTCTGCACATGCGTACCTGCACATGCATGCACACAGGCACCTGATGTTGACCTCTGCACATGTGCACCTGCACATGCATGCACACAGGCACCTGATGTTGACTTCTGCACATGCGCACCTGCACATGCATGCACACAGGCACCTGATGTTGGCCTCTGCACATGCGCACCTGCACATGCATGCACACAGGTACCTGATGTTGACCTCTGCACATGCGTACCTGCACATGCATGCACACAGGCACCTGATGTTGACTTCTGCACATGCGCACCTGCACATGCATGCACACAGGCACCTGATGTTGACTTCTGCGCATGCGCACCTGCACATGCATGCACACAGGCACCTGATGTTGACCTCTGCACATGCGCACCTGCACATGCATGCACACAGGCACCTGATGTTGACCTCTGCACATGCGCACCTGCACATGCATGCACACAGGCACCTGATGTTGGCCTCTGCACATGCGCACCTGCACACGCATGCACACAAAGGAGTTATACACAGGGGGTGCCACTGCTCTGTAGACTTGGGAAAACTCTGATAGAACTTATTTACTGACCGTCAATATCTCCATCCTCTTCCTCTTTACTTGGTTTATTTTCCTCTCCTCCTGTCTTTGTTCCTCTACAAGCTGGGTGACTGCCTTCCTTGCTGTCCTGGGCTTTCCTTCAGCAATGCAATAGCCTTCATGTATTTTCCTTTACCTCAGTTCCTCGCTTTTCCTAAGGCTGCTCTTCACCCACCCATCCACCCATCTCTTCTGGGTTCTTTGCAACTTACCAATAGAGAAGCTTAGATGTTCATACTTGGAGGTGGAGGTAATACTGAGAACGAGGAGGCTGGAGCTTCCTGGACTTATCTAGATCCTTGGAATCTTCTTTTTGGTTCCCTTGTAGGAAAGAGATGAGGTTTCCTCTCTCTCTTGTAAAGGGTCTCGTCTACCTCTGCCACATCCTCAGCATACAGACCTTCTTGGCAGTCCTCCCTTCAAGTTTGCACAAGGAATGCTGGGGAGGCAATTCTATGATGTTGTCTCTTAGGCTCTCCTATGCTATGGTCTCCTTTACACGGTGAAGTGCAGACTTGCCCAGTACCTGCCAGGCTCTTCAGTGCCTCAACTCTGTCTCTGTGGAACACAACGTGCAGTCCTAACCTGTAAAGAGGTTCCGTGGGTCTGAACCTCTCTTGCATCTGAGGAGAAGGGTCAGTTAGTGATGAGTATTTGAAGTGCTGTTGTTATGCTGTTAATTATAGTACTAGTCTAAGAGCTTCTGTCTCTTTGGTGTGATGCCAGTGCAGAATAATTACGCTGGATAAATCCCTCAGGTGAAAAGGAGGTAGATTTATGACAGAGATTAACCACAGTCTGCAACAGCCATTCTCTGGTTCTGGTCTCGTCCAGCGGGATGTCTCTGTATTTTCACTCATTATTTTCATTTAAGCACTTACAGAAATGGAGACACATAAGAGTCACATAAGAGCAAACACTGGCTCCCATAGCAAACCATTGCTTGTCCTGTTCCCTTCCATTACATTTTTTTGTGTAAATTGCTTCCTCACAGTGTCTTGGGCATAATAAATATTCATCGAAGGAAAGAAAGGAAGAAATTGCACATGGGAGAGGACCCTAAATGCCAAGATTTCCAAACCTAACTCTTCCTAGCACCACTCCTAAAGGCTAATGGGGAAATTGATCCACCTGTCAGCAGATGGAAGACTTTCAGAGAAAGCAGAGTTACTCATCTGTTTGGTGAAATGTATGGAAACAACTTACTCTCTCTAGGGTTTCCAGGATAAATGTATTCAGCACAATCTATGGACTCATAAGAATGACTGTCACATCAACGCCCAGTGCTGCTGTGGGTATTTACAATAATAGAAAAGAAAAAGAAACTTCTGGCCACAGAGGAGACCACTTTCCAGTCAGGAGAGCCAGAGGCTGACAGCACCCATGCCCTTCATCATGCAATGCCAGGGAGTGACCCTCCCCTTGTATCTGTGTCATGGTCCTGCCACTTATAATAAAGATATGTGTGAGCAGTAGATAGAGTGCTAGAGGCTGCCTACACTGCTGATCCCTGCCTGGGCATCTTGTTCACAACGAAAGGTCAGTTTGAAAGCCAAGGGAGGAAACTGAGACTCAGAATAAGCCCCCAAAGTTACATGGCCATTCCTTATATAATTGGATCAGCCGGGGGGGGGGGTTCTGACACTCGCATGGGGTTTTGTTACACATGGAGCCAGCTAATGTCCTGAAATAAACGGAGATCACCTGTGAGCACCTTTTATGGGCGTGAACCACACTCCTAGCCAACGCTAACACTGGACCTTCCCACCCAGGACCACTGTTGCACTGCACCGCTCACCCCAGGGTGAGGACCAGACAACCATGAGTAGCTCTGCTATTCTAGAGTCTGCTGACATTATTCAAACTAGCCCATCCTAAACCTGCTTCCTGTGCACCTAGCCTTTCCATGGAATCCACAGCATAGGCCCTCATGACACGCTCCTTCCTCTTGGAATCTCGAGGCACTACAAGCTATCTTTTCAATCAGAAGCCTACTGTTGTAGTACATAATTAATCTCAGTCGGGATTTCTACCCTGCCTTTGATCATTCAGTTCCCAGATAAAAGACACACAACTCTTATATTTATAATAAGTCTTTAATGCACTAGAGCTGGGCAAATATCGACCCTCAAAGCTATTAGAATCTATTTCCCCATTGTCATGGTTTGAATATGCTTGGCCTAGGGAGTGGTACTATTTGGAGGTGTGGCCTTGTTGGAGTAGGTGTGTCACTGTGGGCATGGGCTTTAAGATCCTAGTCCTAGCTGCCTGGAAGTCAGTCTTCCACTAGCAGCCTTCAGATGAAGATGTAGAACTCTCAACTCTGCTGTACCATTCCTGCCTGGACGCTGCCATGTTCTCACCTTGATGATAATGGACTGAACCTCTGAACCTATAAGCCAGCCATAATTAAATGATATCTACAAGTTGCCTTTGTCATAGTGCCTGTTCACAGCAGTAAAACCCTAACTGAGACACCCATCAATAGCCCTGAATTATAACTTGCCATGTTCCATCTGACCAGCCCTCATGGCCATATTTCCATGATTTACCTAACCCATGACATCTTCTCTCTCCACCTTCTTTCTCTTGCTTCTTCTTGTAGTCCCTCTTCAGATCCTAAGCTCAGGAAGTCAAACCTCTCTCTCTCTTCTGCCCAGCTATAGGCTGTAGGCATCTTCATTCACTGATCAGGGTTAACTTGGGGGCAGGGTTACATAGCATCACTTGGGTCTATGTGTGGATTCTCTCATTCCTTGGGCAACCAGGCCTTGGGAGCCAGTATTTAGCATTACAGTACATAGCAAAGGACCAAACCCCAGCAGCCTGCATTTTATTTTGTGGTTTGCATGATGTGTAGATGTGTATACATGTATTCATGAACATGTATGTGTGCATGTGGTAGGGTCTTTGACTTGCCTGGAGCTCACTGGTTTGGCTAGGTTATCTAGTAAACCCCAGTGGTCTGCCTGTCTTCTCTTTCCCAGAGCGGGGATTATGAGTGTGTGTTACTGTGCCCATCTTTTAATCTTTTAACATAAATTCTGGGGTCAAACTCAGGTCCTCATGCTTACCCCTCACTTTGCAACTGACCCATCTCCTCAGACCCTGGACTATGCAGACACCTGCGCTTATGCACATACCTTCCCACACACGTGTAATTCAAAATAATGAAAGTAAACATTTAAAAGGCAGGCTATACCATTTAGAGAAATGTCTCACACTTTGTTTATTATTGGTTGGTGGTCACAAAGACAAGACTTCAAAACTCACATTAGCTTCCTATCACTGTAACAGATACTTGAGATAACCAAATTTAGAGAGAAAACATGTTTATGTTGGCTCAGTTTTAGAGTCATACGTCCATGATGGATAGGCTCTATTGCTTTGGGCATGTGACAAAATAGTGTGGTATCTTCATGGTAAAAACATGAAGTAGTACACACGTAGACACACATATACACACACTCATACACACATACACACACATACACATACTCATTCACACACATACATACACACACACACACACACATACACACACACACACACACACACACACACACACACACACACACACACACCTGGTGAACCAGGGAGAAACAGACAAAGGACAGTAGCTAGGTTTCTGAAATCCCCTTCAAGGGTATGTCACAACAACCCAAGGACCTTTTCCAAGTGTGAGGACCAGGTTTCGAACTTGTTGAACTTGTTGGAGAAACTCAGGATCCAAACCATAGTTGAACCTAATGATGAAGAGAAAGAGTAACATGACTCACAAGGTCTGTCCAAGGGCCAGGGAGTGACCATTCCTCATTTACCACTTATCTCTGATGACGTCACAGTGGCGAGGAAGAAGGAAGAGGTTAGAATGTGTGGTGATGTTAATTTACAGTCATCAGAAGTGCTTAGGAAAGGTTGTGAGAAGGAAAGTTGCACCTCCCCTCCGGGGTATCGGCATGTGTGCCTTAGAGTGTTTCCCAGCTCCTAAAGAGGATAAATTTACAGTTATTGCATTGTATTGAGAATTTCATTCATATATACAACGTATTCTGACCAAGTTCATTCCCTCCTCTCCCCCACAGTCCCTCGATCCCTCCTTCCAGATCCCACTTCTAAACTTCAAATCCTTTGTTTTGTAACTTAGCAAGTCCAATTTGTGCCACCTTCATACTCCTAGGTGTAGGGTCTTTGCCCCGATTTAGTTCCTGTCCTGACTTCCTTTAGTGATGAACTGTGATTTGGAGGCGTACGCTGAATCAACCCTTCCTCCCCAGTTTCTTAGGTCACAGTGTTTCATCACAGCAATAATAACCCTAAATAACACACCAGGTCAGTTATTGCTATCACTTACATGGTTCACGTCTAAGACTGTTGATGTTGAAGTGTCCGTCCCCACCCCTGGCCGGTGACCTCCATGGCACCTTCCAGTACTGTAAAAGCTAGCCAGCTGGAAAGACACTTCTAGTTCAGAGCCGGCTTGATCTTTCTGTGTCCTGTGACCAAAGTGTGCGGTATCTCTAGGAATTAAGCATTACCAGTGGATGGTATCTTTTAAGTCAGGAGTAAAGTTAGCTCAACATAGACAGCTGGCTAAATCAGCATGCTTATAACAGATAATTACTCCCAAGACTTCATTTGGAAACAGTAATTAATTACCAAAATAACTTTATTCAGCCAGTTTCCCCTCTGTTCCAGCTTACACACAGGACTATGCATTTCCCGGAGGAGTTTTGTCCTGACGCCTGGTTAGTGAGAAGCAGCTAGCATTTCACTGGGCTTAGTGCTACAGCTCTGATCCTACAGCTCTAATCCCTTCTTGTTTGAAGTGACTTCTGAATGCAGGCCGGCAGAAAAGGAGCATGCAGCTCTCCAAATTCCTAGCTAAAATACCACCCAAGCCCCTCACTTTTTGTCAGATACACTTTTCAAAGGAAGCTTAATCACCCCCAGTATATCACCAGCTTTCAGTGATCTGAGTCACATATTTAGCAAGGCTTAGCTGTCCATGTTGAGCTCTGGGTGTCACTGTTAATATTTTGTGTCTGAATAATTGATATAGGGGTATCTGTGGGGCCTATCCAGTGAGATATTCTACCAGAGGGTACACCTATCCCTCACTGTACTTATACAAGGCTTCCAAAAAAGGGTAAATTATAGCAGGCATACTGTTTAACATTTATCACCATAATGAAATACCCAACATAGGCTACTTATGAAGAACAAAGAGGTTTCTCTTGGTACACAATCCTGGAGGTTCAAGTCCGAGGTTGTGTTTGAGGCCCTGACTAGTGTTGCAAATGGCAGTGTTGAGGAGCATGTATCAGAGACATGCTCAGACTTCAAGTGAGAATAGAAAGATAGAAACTGAGTTGCGCAGTCTACTGCAGGGGCATGCCCCCAGTGACTTAAATTCCCATATGCACAACATTCTAAAGGTAGATAGACCTAAACTGGCTGGACCTACACTTTTGACCTTTGGAGAGTACTCATGAAGCCGGAAGCATCTGGTCAGGTAAGTTGGAGGGTGTTGCTCCTATTCCTGTCAAATCACCCCTTGTAAGAATGAGGTGGTAACTAAGTCCAGTATAGAGTGCCCAGGATGGACCACCCCTGCTCTCCACATAGATTTTCTCACCTGCTGAATCCTAGACTGGTGCCTACCCATCTCCCTCTTTTGTGTTGCTATGTCCCTCCCAACTAGACATCCTCCGCAGAGTGTGTGCTTATCCCAGATGCTCCAATTTCTGTTCAGAGTATTGTCCCCTACGGTGCCACTCAGTGTGTCACCCTGTGTGTGTGTGTCATCTGTGATTCCTGCACCCAATCCTTTCAGTACTGCCCCTTGCTGTATGTACCTCAGCTCTGTCCTGGCCTGGGCATCTTCAATAGTTGCCCCATATCAGGTCATCTATCTTTCCAAAAGGCCACCCTCACCAAGCTCCTGCATTAGTTCTAGCTCTCGTAAGTCATTCATCCCACGACAGACTGTAGGGATTTCTTGGGGGGGGGTTGTTTGTCTTTTTTTTGCCTCCTTAGACAGATCATGTCTGTCAAGATTCTTTATTAAGAGACAAATTGTTCAAGACATGTTACAATGAATACGTCTCTGTCATTTATTTTAATCAAATGAAATGAGAGAAAGACTTGATACTTTCTTGGAAAATGAATTTCAGATCACCTAGGGATCATAGCAGTAGACAGAGGACAACTTGTATGGCAATCAGTTTTGATGTTTCTATGGACTCGTGTTTCATTTAGATGCTATTGCCCTGTGAAGGGCTCCACCATTTACAAGCTTTTGTTGTGACTTGTTTTGCTGTGTCACTAGAGAATGCACTCAGGATCGCTTGCTTGCTAATAAGGATGCTGTCAGAGTTATAGCTCCAGACCCTACTCTTCACCTTTTAATTTGAGACAAGATTTCACTGAGTTGCCCAGGTTGTTCTCGAATTTCCCATATAACCCAGACAGGCTTCGAACTTGCGTTCCTCCTGCCTTGGCCTCCTGAATAGCTTGTATCTTGCTCAAAAGTTTTCACAAACTAACCATGACACTCTCATTATGAGCATGGACAGGCTAAGTCTCAATTCGGTACAATGAGGCCTTCATCCCAGTGTTGGTGAGTAGTGACTTCACCCTGGTGTGGGTTAGGAGTGGTGTTTTAAGAGTATTTAGTGGGTGTCTTGGTAAGGAACTATAAAGAGCTTTCTCTCTCAGGGCCTTGATCTCTTGAGAAATGTGGGTTAGGAGTTAATATAAGTATATAACACAGGGTTCAGTGGCCGAGGTATCCCTGGAGTGAGTATGTTTTCTCTTTGCCCCTGCTTTGCGTTCGTGACAGCTCAGGTGTTGGAAGGTGTCAGAACTTGATGCAGTTTGACCATACCAGCTGTAACTGGGCAGTTCCCTGAGCAAGCTTGACTCAGGGTTGTCCTATCAAGTACCAGGCCAGGATGCTTGCCAGATTGCATCAGCACCCGGAGGCTACCGAGGGGACAGACAATAGGAAGAGATTTTAGTCATCCATCTGATGACTTCTATAAAGGTTAGGCAAAATTGAATTCAAGTTTCTGAGAAGTAACCTAGGCAACAGTGGTCACAGTGCACGTCAGAGGGTTGTCTAAGTGGGAGGCTAATCGTGTACTGCTCAGCTGTGTGACCTTCAACATGAGTGATTTCTGAGTTAACAGAGAGCAGAGGAAGTGACTTGGGTTTGTGCTCCCCGCCTCCCCACAACTCCCTCTGCCTTTTTCATTCGGGTAGCTGTCTCATACCCCACTGGTTCTAGCTTCATTTAAGCTTTAACCCCTCCCTTCCCCATTTGCAAACATTCTGGCCTTAAGGGCTAAGTTGGTGTTTCACAGCAACTCTGTGGGAAACATGCTTTGCTTGGAACCAAGTAGAGGCCTGGAGTTAGTTTGTCTCTTCTATTCTGGTGACAGTCCCTGTCTGTCTTGATGGATGACCGAAGCCTGGGTCTGTGGCTCCAGCAGAATTTGAATAACTGTTCCAATGGCCTGGTGAAAACCACAGGTCTTGCAGTTTTCCTATTCCACGGAGGTTGTGGTTTACAGTGGCCTGCGGCCTCTTGCCTCTCCTTTGCTCAAGATTAGTGTGAAGTTTCTCTTACAATAAAGCACCTTCTTACACAAAGGCCCCAGCACAATGGTCTCTCCAGCCTAGTGCCCCCTCCCCCCCCACAGTGCCACCCTTCGGGCTCCTGCCTCCCTCCCTTCTCTTCACCTAGTTCTGGAGAACTGCCCTGGCCTGGCCATTGCAGCCCTGTGCTCGTCCATAGCCATTTTCATGGCTGACCCTTTAGGTTTCAAATATCAGTTCGATCGATACCAGCTAAAGATGTGCTCTGCTGCAAGTGACAGAAATCCAGACTGGCTGCATGTAGCATTAAGGAAATCAAAGTTTGATTGTCTTCATTCGGACATCTTCTTGAAATGCCTGATTTCAATCAGTCCTCTTTTAAAAAAAAATTGATGTTCGAAATTTTTCTTTTGTGAGATGAGGGCAAGGGGGAGTGTGGAGTGTCACAGTGCAAGTGTCGAGGTCGGTCTGTCCTGCCATATGGGTTCCAGGCATCCAACTCGGGTCATCGAGGTTGGCAGCAGTGCCTTTCCTCCCGGGCCCCCCTGCCAGTCTCACGTGCACATCTTGACGGGTAGCTCTTTGACTTGCTTCCCCAGCAACACCATCAAGGGCCCGGCCCTTTCGAGATGTTGGCTTTCCCACATGTTGCTTCTCCTCTCTTGTGCGCTTGGTCACGATGGTGGCTCATTCATTTCGTTTGAGGAAAGGAGTATGTACAGATTGAACTAAGGATCTTAAGTTGGGGGAAACATATCCTGGGTTATGCACATGGGCCCAGCCTTTTTGTATAGGCCCTTAAATGTAGGCCTTTTCCTGTGCATGAGCAAAAAGAGACACAGAGACAGGACTGGTGGGGCAGGTGTGATGCGCATTGGTTTTGAAGATGGAAGAAGAGGCCATGTTCCAAGGAATGAATGTCAGTAGACTATTGAGCTTAGGTTGTCTCCCAGAGTCTGGTGGGGACTTGACTGAGCTCGGTAAACGACCTGTGTTGGGTTTTGGGTGACAGGACCATGAGAGGGTGACTGTGCTGTGCTTAGTCACTAACTTCTGCAGCTACAACAGCAGCCAGCGATAACGAAGAGCCAGTACTATCCCAAGCCTTAGCTCACCCTTCCTGCCACACTCCCCGCCCCCCCCCCCCCGCCAAGGCCTCCCCGGTGGACTCAGCCCCACCACTCTGAACAGGCTCTTGAATGGCTGCAAGGAAGTACATGGCCCTGAGGGCACCATTTTCCGGACTGTAACGTACACAGTTCCTTCTCTCAGGGCGTCATAGGAGGACACCCAAACTCGGGTAAGATGATTTTGTTTTTATTGGCTTCCAGGGTTCTACCTCTGCACCTGGCCCTGTACCAGTCTGGAATTCATTCAGGAAGAGCTAATATTCTTACCCCAAGCTTCTGGCAAGTTTAGATGTTGTTAAAAACCTATACCTTTCTCAAGTGAGTAATTAGCATGGTTCTTCATGGGCTTCTGGCATGTGTCTAGTGTGCACAAAACCCTGGGTTTGGTTCCCAGCACTACACAAACCAGGCTCCTGGTACCTCACACCTGTAATCCCAGAACTAGGGAGGTAGAGGCAGGAGGATCAGGACTTCAAGGTTATCCTTAGCTACATCATTTGAGACCATAGTTTAATTTCTGGGAACCCCATGTTGGAAGAACAGAACCAACTCTCAAGTTGTTCCCTGACCTCCACATGGCTCCATGACATGGGAGAGCATGTGTATGTTTTCATGTAGAGGCTAAAGATCAACTTCAGTGTCATTTCTGAGATAATATTCGTCCTATGTTTTGAGATAAGGCCTCCTACTGTCGTGGAACCACTACAGGTTATCCTGGGTAGCAGCCCCAGGAGTCTACCTGCCTCTGCCTCCCCAGTGCTGGGATTGCGATGCCTGACCATGTATGTATGTATGTATGTATATGTATATATATATATATATATATATATATATATATATGTATGTATATATATACATGTAGGTATGTATGTATGTGTGTATGTTGTCTTAGTCAGGGTTGGAGGAAAGGGTTTATTCAGCTTACACTTCCACATTGCTGTTCATCACCAAAGTAAGTCAGGACTGGACCTCAAGCAGGTCAGGAAGCAGGAGCTGATGCAGAGGCCATGGAGGGATGATTCTTACTGGCTTGCTTCCCCTGGCTTGCTTTCTTATAGAACCCAGGACTACCAGCCCAGGGATGGCACTACCCACAATGGGCCCTCCCACCCTTGATCACTAATTGAGAAAATGCCCCACAGCCAGATATCATGGAGGCATTTCCTCAAGGGAGGTTCCTTTCTCTGCGATGACTCCAGCTTGTGTCAAGCTGACACAAATCCAGCCAGGACACATGTATTCTGGGAGCTGAACTCAGGTTCCCAAGCTTGCAAGGCAATCAGTTTGCCAGCTGAGGCATCTCCCTGCCTCTGCTCTGATGTCAGAAATGAAGGTCATACCTTCTACACTTACACTGAAATGCACTGACATGGTTTACATATTGGCTTTGTTTTCTGTTACATTACTGGTGCTTGGCTGCACATAAGCACCAAATTAAAAAAAATTGTGTGTAAGTAAAGGAATCCCATGGCTTTTGGAACAGTTACATTCAAGTGAAGCGCAAGCTCTCAGTCAAAGTCTGGCTGTGTGAGGCCCCTGTGCTCAGAACCCTGACCAGCACTTCTCAAGGCACAGCCCGAGTACCAAAGGGAGATCTTAGGAGGGGGAGGGGCTGGCAGCCGGGTTCTTCTGTCCAAATAGCTAAGAAGAGAGATTAGGGAACTGGTTCTCAGTGACAGCAAGGATAAACGAGTTTTTGTTTTAACACACGGAAAAAGAGAAAAAGAAGTCCTCATGGTAGATATTTCGGAATGAAAGTAAGGTTTCAGGTGCAGACTGTGTGGAGCCTGTTCCTCGTGTTGCAGGGCAAGTGCTTTCTTTCAAAGACATTAGCCCGCTGCTGTTGAGTGCGCTACCAACTGCCCTTTACAGGAGTGATGTTATCGGCATGTGATCAACTGTGAGTTTGAATGAGCTTGTCTCTTAACCAGGGCGATGATCATGACCTTGGAATGATCACTAGACTGTGGTGTGTCTTTTTCCTAACGTATATAAAGCAGAAGACAATGCTCACTTGGGTGTCATGGAGCTGTTTCGATGGTTAGATGAAAATGGCCTGTTCAGAACCGTGTCCAACACGGGTGGAAATCTGCAGGAAGCAGAGGGCGGCTGAATTGCTGGAAGAGATACTCTGACCTGCTGAGCCGCCCGCAGGCTGTGCGGTGAGCTCCAGGTTCCCAGCTCTGTGAGCTGTCACCCAGGCTGGGGTGGGCTTTGGTGATGTAGCTGTCTTTGAGCCATTTCTGCTCCTGTAAGTGACCCTTCACCCATATTCCTGTAAGGAACTCCAATGAAACTCATTGGCTCGTAAAGTTGGACTTTGGTGATAACCTTACTTGGTTCTGTTGTTGGCTCCACATCTAAGTCAGTGTTTGTTCACAGCTCCCCTGGAATAATGTCACACGGTACATTGCGACAGAATAATTCGCTATCCATGTGCTCAAATGGATCCTAGGTCTAAAAGCAAAAGCCTAAAATTGTGTAACTTCTACGAGAAAACATTTGTTTAAAATTGAGGTTAAGTTAGACAAAGGCTGCATAGTTGTGACACCAGAATTATTCAGAAAAGAAGCTGACCAGTTCCATTTCATTATAAATTATTAAAATTATTCTCATTGAAAGGGGCAGGGGAAGCAGGAACAGACTGGGAGAAGTAGTTTTAAATTGCTAGTAGGAAGATAGACCCGTAAACCGAATATGCAATAGCTCTCAGAGCTCTAAAGATTCAGTAGAAGCATTAGCTAAGGGCCTGAGAACTCTCTTAGTGATTAAAAGATCTTGCTGTTCTTGCAGTGGACCGAGGTTCAGTTCCCAGCACCAACATCTGATTTCTTATAACCAACTCTAACTCCAGTTCCAGGAGACCCAGTGCCCTCTTCCAGCCTCTTCAGATTCTTACACACACACACACACACACACACACCTTAAACCAAAACATCAAAGAATTGAACAGTTTACTTAAGTTCTTCATGTCAGTTAAATATGTGAAAATGTGCTCAACATTATTACCCAAAAGAAATACAGAGAGTGACCCCACAAAGTAGAAACACTGCACACCTATTGCGATAGCTAGACATCCGTGCATTTGGATGCCCAGCTAACCCAGCGTGGTTTGGAGCTAGAAGCTTCCGTGCCGCTGTTGGAAATGGGAAATGATATTCTTGAGAGGATGATTGACAGGCTCTTTGAAGTTAAGCATGTGTTGATCATATAATCTATTCACCCTGATAACCATAAGGGAAGGAAGTACATGTCTATAGATACAAAGGCTTAAACATCCGCAGCACGGTTATCTGTAAAAAGAAAAACCAGTCAAGACCCACAGGTACGTGACTATACCATAGCGTATCTGTTTAATGGGGCACCACTCAGCAATAAGGGGTGAGCTATCAATACTTACTCCAGTTTAGATGCTCATGCTGAAAGAAATCTGTACGAAGACTATAGTCAATCCTGTGAGAGTCCATTGATATGAAAGTCTAACTTACAGTGACAAAACAAATGTGCGGCATCTGGGGACAGGTTAGGGCTTACATGATTAGGGACAACTCAAGGATAGCTGTGTCACCACAACCCACTCCAGGATGGGTGATAACTCACAGAACTGGGAACCTAGAGCACACTGCACAGCCTGCAGGCAGCTTGGTATATGGGAAAGTGGCCTCTCCAGGTGCCTCAGTTGGTCTAAACCTCTTCTAGGCAGCTTGGCTGGTGTCCGCTTCTTGCAGGCAGCTGGCCTGGTCTCAACTTTTCTCCTCTCTGAGACTTCTTTGCAGCTTAGCTTCACTTAGACTGAGAGGAATGCTCAGCTCTTATTGCTTACTCTAGAAGGGAGGGACCTAGTGAATGTGGTCAGTTTCAGGGGCTTCCTAAAGCTGTTTTGAGTTGGTTGCCTTCCTGCTGAAGGAGCCTCCTTGCAGAATGGAATGTTTTAATCTGGGAGGAAACTGTCCCACAACAGCAAGACAAGTACTTCCTCAGCTGAGCCGTCTCCCAGCGCTCAGGTTTCTGATGTACAGTGGTACAAGATGGTGCGTGTTTAATAATAGGAGCCAGACTTGACAGTTTGCATCCCGACTTTCCACCGTGGCTTTTCATCCTGTGCTGTGGATAGTCTGTGAGGCTTGGGGGAGGCAGCAAGCCGTAGCTTCCAGTCAACACATGATCACAAAGGGAGCCAAGTCCTACTCTGCAGTGTGTCGTGTAGCTAACCTTAGTTAGGTGTGGAAAATGAACGTTTTACCTGATCTTAAAATGGGAACCGTATTTAGTCATTTATTTGTGATGTCCTAACTGTGTGTGTGAAGTTGTGATCAAACCAGATGTGTCAGGTCCCTTTCTTCCCAAAGCTCATGGAGATTTAAAAATAAGTGCACAATAAGTTGAAAAGATTACGGATGCAAAGTGACAGAGAAAACTGCCGGGTAATTTCAGTACTCTCCAGAAACAACAACAACAAAAAAAGGCGTTGTTTCAGTGCCCTCTAATTGTAGCTGCTTTTCTGTGTTGTGCAGTAGTAGTAATTATGCACACTTGACATTGTCAGGCTCAGAATGGGGCAACCTGCCTGAGGAGCAAGGCCTGCTCCTCTCTCTCCAGAGCTACCGAGTCATTGGCACCTTGCCAGAGCCTGCTGGTAGCCGCTTCAGGCCGAGGCTTGTACGAGGGCCAGTGCCCTCCGACCCCCCCCCCTCCCCAGCCACAGTCAGAGCCAGAAATGCAGGCTCAATTCAGTCTCTTCAGAGGAGAAAGGAGGGTTTCGATTCGGAGTTCACACTTATTGCCTGGCTCCCTCCCCGCCTCTGTTCCTTCCACAGCTGTATTTGTCTTTGGGAAGAGTCTTGCCACTGACCAAGAAAGGGCAAGTCCTATGATTGTCCCTGAGAATGTTGCAAACCACTGTTGTGACAAATGGCTTATCTAGAGGAACTGGTGTTCTCCTGCTGGAGGTTTCTGTCATGGCATTATTGGATGGGTTAAATTCTTTGATGTTAAAATTCTAAACTGAGTCAAAAGAGATAGAGACGCTTTGGGATATAATATAGACAAGAATATAATGGAAATAGTGCTTTCAGGCTAGTGAGAGGTCCAGGATAGGGGAAATCCCTGTTTTTAGTTGTGTACCCTCTGCTGAGCCCACCAGCATCTCACAGCTAACTTCAATCCTGCAGACATACAGATGACCCTGGCTATCTTTGGTGGGGCCACAAAGCAAAGCAATCAGACATCGATGTACCAGAGAGAGGGAGCTATGGGCATGGGGAGCTGCTGGTGGGGACATGGAAGATGAGATGGTCAGTATGCAGACTGTACATATGTGAACTTATTTTTTGAAAAGTAATAAAAGACATATTTTCACTATGACTTTCCATAAGCCATGAAAAGAGTTTTTTTGGGGGGGGTCTGTGCCATTTTTTAAACATTTATCTAAAAATTTTAAGACAAATATGACATGTCAAAAGATTATACTCACAGGAGTAAATATGGAGATGTAGAGTGAGTAGAGCAGAGACTGAAGGAAAGGCCATCCAGAGACTGCCCCACCTGGGGATCCATCCCGTATACAGACACCAAACCCCAACACTATTGTGGATGCCAAGAAGTGCTTGCTGAAAGGAGCCTGATATAGCTGTCTCCTAAGAGGCCCCGCCAGAGCCTGACAAATACAGTGTTGGATGCTCACAGCCAACCATTGGACTGAGCGCGGGGTCCCCAATGGAGGAGTTGGAGAAAGGACTGAAGGAGCTGACAGGGTTTGCAACCTCATAGGAAGAACAACAATATCAACCAACCAGACCTTCCCCCCCAGAGCTCCCAAGGCCTAAGCCATCAACCAAGGGGTACACATGTCTCCAGCTGCATATGTAGCAGAGGAATGCCTTGTCAGGCATCAATGGGAGAAGAGGTCCTTGGTCCTATGAAGGCTTGATAGATGCCCCAGTGTAGCGGAATTGAGGGCGGGGAGGTGGGAGTGGGGTAGGTGGAGGAACACCCTCATAGAAGCAAGGGGGGGATGGGATAGAGGGTTTCTGGGAAGGGGGGGAAATTGGGAAAGGAGATAACATTTGAAATGTAAATAAAGAAAATATACAAACAAACAGACTACCACTGTGCTGTGAAACATCAGCAATTCAGGAGGTAGACAAATAAAAACATTGTGACCAAAAAAAAAAAAGATTCCCAAGGAGGGCTGGGTACAAATATATACATCAGTGTTATGTTAACATAAAATATCTGCTATAGTATGATGTTTTTACAGAGGCTTGACAAACACTTGTAGCATCCATAACAACAAATGTCAAAAATGTTAGAACTCTGACACACAGACCTTTGTCTGTCTGTGTGGTGCTAAGGATCAAACCCAGAGCCTGGCACTTGCTGTGTTCCTCAGCCGTGTCCCCAGCTCATAGCCCTCCTTTATACAGCAAGTAATTTAGTAGACACTCACTTTATGGACATTGAACTTGCACTTGTTCGACATGCATGAAAATGACCAAAGAAGTCACCGCGAGTTTCTGTCAAGATTCCTGTAAAGCTCAGAGTACAGTGTCCAGCTGTGAGGTCTGAAGGTCACCCTCTACCCCCCCCCAGCTGCTGTGAGTGAAATGGGAAATCAAAGTTCACTTCCCATAAATATTTGAAGAATGTCACAATTAGCAGTGGTATTCTGGGTAATTGTTATACTGCATAGCATCATCAAAGCCAAAAATCTTTTAAAAATGAAGTGACAACCAGTTCACTTATCTTGGGAGGCAGCTTGGAAAAACCAAACTCCATTTGCTGTGTGTTTTGAGGGGTCCTGTGACATCACTGACTGTCAAATAGAAAGAAAGATTCCTATCAGTCAGAAACAAATGCTAAAATTACCATGGCTTTTTCTATCTGAGACTTGGCTGGGGAAGTTTCACTTAAAAATATATACATGTATACATATATTTGTATATATTTGTATGTATATATATTTGTATGTGTGTGTCAACATGCTCACACATGCACATATATGTGTGGGTGTACATGTGGAGGAAAGGTTTCCATCCGGTCCTTCAGAGCTGAAATTGTAGGTATTTGCGGGATGCCTGCCCTCTCCCATGAGTGCTGGGATCCAAATCCAGTCTTTGCGACTGTTCAGCTAGCGCCTTAACAGCTGGATCACTTCTACCGTCTCCTGGGGAAACACTCACACTAGCAGGTCCGTGAATCTCTAAAAGGTTCCAAAGTTGTAGAAAGAAAGCTGCAAGCGATAAATGAAGTTTAAAAATTGGGAAACAATCTGTCCATGTAAAACGCTTTTATGATGAGTCCTTAGGTATTTTGGCCTAAGACGCAGAAAAAAAAATGTGAATAAATATTTTTTTTTCAATAAACACCACTCTGTTTTCGTTTCTGAGTGCCCCTCTTTTGAAGTAAGATGGAGACAAGTGCAGTAAGCAGAGGCCATCAGACTGTGTCTCTCTAATCAGTGAGTTTGGCAGCTGTTGTAAAAAGCACTTGGGAAATCTGTTATGAACTTTAAACAGAAAACAAAGAGTGGTCTTTGTCTTTGTTTAGGAATTTGGAGAAACAAAGAGAACTGAAACCCAGGGCGTTCCTTAGCCTGACTTAATACCACGTGCTTCTCTGTATCACACACCCTGCCTGTCACCCGGGCTCATGCCCACGGTGATTGAAGGAAAGAAGTATCGTCATTGGCCCAGGGTCAGGGCTTTAGAAGCATGTCACTGTGCTGCTATGACGGACACGCTGCTCGCTGTGCTGTGCCTTGATGGCCATGGTGCTTGCTCACAGAAGCTATGAAAGGCCTTGTGGGAGAAGACCTTGGCCTTGGCCGCACTAAGTCGTCACTGGAGAACTTGGCAAACGCTGATCTCTGCAGTCCACCCTCAGAGATCCTGATTGCTTCATTGTTTGCTGATGGCCTGGATGTCAGGAACGACAGTCTGAGGATGTTCCAGTGTTTTCTCAGGACAGCGATTCTAATGCCCTGTGTAGGTAGATTTATATGGTCACTTCTGCAGACCCAAAATGGTTCCATCGCCCTGAAAGTCTCTTTTGCACTGGGCCATCATGGCATGTCACCCATTCTGCTGTAGCTGCTATCCTCCACCCACACGGTGCCTTGAATGACCAGTGCCTCCCGTAGGGTTACATATGTGCACACGTAGTCCCTAGGTGGTGGTGCTTTTGGGGGGAGTTGTAGAACCTTTGAGATAGAGCCTCGCTTGAGGAAGTGTGTTGCTGGGGGCGGGCTTTGATTGTGCATAGTCCTACCTCACTTCCTGTTTTCTCTCTGCTTCCTGATCCTGCTCTCCTGTCTGTCACTTGCAGCCATGCCTCCCCTCAAGATGGACTCCTGTCCCCCTGGATAAGCCAAAATAAACGCTTCCTTCCACAAGGCACTTTTGGTCATGGCGTTTTGTCACTAAGACAGCCTGCGTATGGGAGTCTGTTTTCAGTCTGTCATGTCTAAAGTGTTCTAGAAATGGAATCCTTCAGTGGGTGCCCTTTCAGGCCGACTTCTCATCAGCACAATACACCTGAATCCCACCATGTTGTGGTGATGATCAATATTGTTACATCTTACTGCTAGATGTATTGTGGTTTGGGACGAATAAAAATGGAGTCCTGTGGTAACTGACCTGGAGATGTCTGTGTAGGAACCCAAGTTTTTGTCGTTGGACAGCACGTCAAGTACATGCCTGGCTTAAACTGACAATGTTTTCAGGAGTGGCTGTGCAGATCCGTACTAGCTATCTCCTCGACTTCCACTTCCTCCATATTCATGGCAAATTTGGTACTGAGATGACTCTCTCTCTTTCTCTCTCTCTCCCTTTCCTCTCTCTCTCTCTCTCTCTCTCTCTCTCTCTCTCTCTCTCTCTGTGTGTGTGTGTGTGTGTGTGTGTGTACCTGAATGTAAAATGTGCAGCCCTAAGTCTCATTCCCCCAAATCAGAGATTTTTCAAGGACAAGATTTTTTTAGGAACTGACATTTGTGATTTCATGTTCTCTAACATTTGAGAACTATTTTGTTTCAGAAAGACCAGGGCTTCAATTCCATGTTTCAGGTCATAGGTGAAAGTCCTCTAGGAAGAAATGGGATTTCAAAGATATTGCCTTGAACCACTTTAGAGAAACCATTTGTTCTCGTTGAGGGATGTGGGGAACAGCACTGAATAAGGCAGGATGCTGCAGGGTTTGTACACATGCTGTAAGGCTTTGTTCTTAGCTCCAACAGAGTCTGTTTGGGTTGCTATTGCTATGATGAATCACTATGACCAAAGAAACTTGGGAGGGAAGTGTTTATACAACTTACACTTGCATGCCACCGTTCATCACAGAAGGAAGTCGAGACAGGAACTCACACAGGGCAGGAGCATGGAGGCAGGAGCTGATGCCGAGGCCATGGATGAGCACTGCTCACTGGCTTGCTTCTCATGGTTTGCTAAGCCTGGTTCCTCGTAGAACCCAGGACCAACCCAGGGATGGCACCACTCACAGTTTGGCTGGGCACTGCCACATCAATAGCTTACTAAGGAAATGCTCGACAGGCTAGCCTACAGCCCAGTCTCAGAAAGACATTTTCTCAATTGGTGTTTCCTCCTCTCAGATCACTCTAGCCTGTGACAAGTTGGCATAATGTTAACCACCGCACAGAGCAGAGCTTACAGAGAAGCATGACTGTGGTTTAATGGTTTTATTGAATAAAAATATTGTAGCACAACTGTGCCACAATGATTTGAAGCCATTAACATGGCGACAGTAGGGCTGATTTAGGAGTCGCTGGTCCAGCCCTAGGCTTGCCCTACATGCTGGCTTTCTCTATATTTATAATGTAGAGAGCAGGGAACACTATACTCTATTGTGTAGTGGAGTGTGATGGTTTGTATATGCTTGTCCCAGGGAGTGGCACTATTAGAAGGTGTGGCCTTGTTGGAGGAAGTGTGTCACTGTAGGGTTGGGCTTAGAGATCTTCCTCTTAAATGCCTGAAGATGCCCAGTCTGTTTCTGGTTTCCTTTGGATAAATGTGTAAAACCCTCAGCTCCTCCTGCACCATGCCTGCCTGGATGTTGCCATGCTTCTGCCTTGATGTCAATGGACTAAACCTCTGAACCTGTAAGCCAGCCCCAAGTAAATGTCTTTTATAAAACTTGCATTGGTCATTGGTGTCTGTTTACAGCAGTAAAACCCAAACTAATACACGGAGGAAACCTGGGTTCCAAGAAGGCTGTTCATTGCTATTCTGGACCACAGGACTAGGCACTGATGGAACCTGTCTCCCCTTCTGAAAGCCCTTGCTTGGTGTCCTTGTGGGTTTTATACTTCAGTAATTACTTACATGTCTTTAGAAGCTCATGAGCCTCCTGTTGAAAGAAAAGAAGCAAAGGAGAAGTAGATTGAGGTGGAGGCGGCGGCAGCATCAACTGTAGTGATTTATGCCTAGGGCTGGGGATATGACTCCGCTGTAGAGCACTTGCCCAGCATAGAAGGCCCTGAGTTCCATCCTAAGCCCTGCAAAAGACGTAGGTAGGTAGGTAGGTAGGTAGGTAGGTAGGTAGGTAGGTAGGCAGAAAAAAAGGAGAAAGAAAGAAAGGAAGAAAGAAAGAGACAGAGAAAGAAAGAAAAGAAGAAAGGTGTGTGTATATCTGTGAGTAGTTTAACCATCTGTTGGTATTTGTGTGAATGGTATCCCTTATTGAAGTTGTATTTTGAATTATTTCTCTAGTACGCTTCTGGCATTTGAGCTGTACATATCTCCCTGGTCTTACAGAGAAAGAGTATAGCCTTCTGAAATGATAAGCTATGTATGGTGCTAAAACTGATTTCTATCCTGCTCCTTGGGAACCTGTAATTATGGGGAACTAAGTCACACCTTTCCAGTACACATGCGACCTGTGTCCATCTCCGCAGCCGCCTTCCCCTGCTGGCGTGAAATACCTGTTGTTTCCCAGCCTCCTTCCTGAATCATCTTGGATGGTTGCCTTGATTCTCTGAGGGCTTTGTGACATAATTTGTATTTTCATGGCACACCCAAGCCCCACTGGTTCTGTGCAGTTTTCTGTGTTTGCACCCCAGGTAAGTTGAGAGCCGTGGGCACATGGGTCTGATAAAATGGTTTCTTCTCTTTCCTACCCACATTCTAAACTGAAGTCTCTATCCTGAGTCTCCTAGGTTTCCAGTTCTAGAGTGGAGAAATCCTCTGGAAATTAGTGAGGTATCCACCGGAAGCAGAACCTGAGGCAAGTTTAAAGTAGAAGGCCCTATCCCAGAGAAGTGAGTGAGAGTTGACTCAAACAGAGCAATGCTTGGCATGCTGGTCTGGTGATGCACAAATGCCCCCCCATTGTCAGTCATGCCAATTTCTCTGGGTGGGGCCTGTGGAACCGCCATCATCTTCATAACAGTTGTTCATGGAGAAGATGGCAGAAGTGTTTTGTTTTTGTTGGTTTTCTTTTTTTGATTTTTGTTTTTTTGGTTTTTTTTGCTGCTGCATCTGAATCTCACTGGTCAAAGAGCTGGTTCTTCCGAAGTCAGATGTCCTTTAGTTTGGGTCTGTCGTTAGGCCTTCAAGTTGTCTCAAGGAAGTTGTCTTCTATGCTCCCAAAAAAAGAAAGGAAGGAAGGTAATAGGTTTTTGTCTACATAATAAACCTTTCTGCCATTGTAATAAACCAAATCAAACCTGATTGAAAAAGTATAAGAGCGGGTTTTATCGGGAGCAGTTCCTAGGCCAGTTCACAGGCCCCAGAGAATGAGACCAGAGAAGTACCACACCCAGGCTGAGGTGAGGAGGTTTTATAGTCCCTAGGCAAGGGGTGATGACCTGTCAGTCAGGAGCTGGGATTGTCCCACGTATGGTCTATGGATGAGAACCTCGGCAGGCACTCTTGGGTGGGCTGTCAGCTTGCATCAGCTGCTGGAACTGAGCTTCCTGGTACTATTCTTTTGTTCAGAATTTTCCAGTGTGGACAGGGTTGGGGGAAAGACAAGAGGAACTGGGTTTCTGAGATAATACAGGGGTGTGCGAGAGGCTCCTGTGGAACAGAAGGTTATGTCTACATGTTGGGGGAAGCAAGCATTCCTGTAGCAGGGGCTGGGGCTCCAAAGTCCACAACTCCCATGGACTGTGGACAGGCACAGCTGGCCCAAACATGTTGGAGACTACATCTGCTGATGACTGCAGAGATGGGGCGACAATGGGAAGGCAGGCTTCTCCATTGAGCAAGCAGCCAGGGCCCCGGGAGACAAGTGGAGTAAAGAAGTTGAGGATGATGAACAAGGTTTTGTGCATCACCCTCTCCAGTTCTGATGTAAACGATATCAGTTGGAGCTCTTGATTGCAAGTTACAAGATGAGGCCCTAGCTTCCTTACAGCAGAAAAGCATGTGTTGGATATAGAGGGGAGAAACTTTAGAGCCTGAAGATGACCTTAGAGTGCAAGAGGTGGTCATTGCAAGAGCAGGTAGAAGAGCCACTAACTCAGCACTGCAGTGAGAGAAGCTCAGTGAGAGAAGAGCAGTGAGAGAAGCGCAGTGAGAGAAGAGCAGTGAGAGAAGAGCAGTGAGAGAAGAGCAGTGAGAGAAGCTCAGTGAGAGAAGAGCAGTGAGAGAAGCGCAGTGAGAGAAGCGCAGTGAGAGAACTGCAGTGAGAGAAGCTCAGTGAGAGAAGAGCAGTGAGAGAAGCGCAGTGAGAGAAGCGCAGTGAGAGAACTGCAGTGAGAGAAGCGCAGAGAGAAGAGCAGTGAGAGAAGAGCAGTGAGAGCTCAGTGAGAGAACTGCAGTGAGAGAAGCGCAGTGAGAGCTCAGTGAGAGAAGCACAGTGAGAGAAGAGCAGTGAGAGAAGCGCAGTGAGAGAAGAGCAGTGAGAGAAGCGCAGTGAGAGAAGAGCAGTGAGAGAAGAGCAGTGAGAGAAGAGCAGTGAGAGAAGAGCAGTGAGAGAAGAGCAGTGAGAGAAGCACAGTGAGAGAAGCACAGTGAGAGAACTGCAGTGAGAGAAGCGCAGAGAGAAGAGCAGTGAGAGAAGAGCAGTGAGAGCTCAGTGAGAGAACTGCAGTGAGAGAAGCACAGTGAGAGAAGAGCAGTGAGAGAAGAGCAGTGAGAGAAGTGCAGTGAGAGAAGAGCAGTGAGAGAAGCTCAGTGAGAGAGAGAAGAGCAGTGAGAGAAGAGCAGTGAGAGAAGAGCAGTGAGAGAAGAGCAGTGAGAGAAGCTCAGTGAGAGAGAGAAGAGCAGTGAGAGAAGAGCAGTGAGAGAAGAGCAGTGAGAGAAGAGCAGTGAGAGAAGAGCAGTGAGAGAAGAGCAGTGAGAGAAGCTCAGTGAGAGAGAGAAGAGCAGTGAGAGAAGAGCAGTGAGAGAAGAGCAGTGAGAGAAGAGCAGTGAGAGAAGAGCAGTGAGAGAAGCTCAGTGAGAGAGAGAAGAGCAGTGAGAGAAGAGCAGTGAGAGAAGAGCAGTGAGAGAAGAGCAGTGAGAGAAGCTCAGTGAGAGAAGAGCAGTGAGAGAAGCGCAGAGAGAAGAGCAGTGAGAGAAGAGCAGTGAGAGCTCAGTGAGAGAACTGCAGTGAGAGAAGCGCAGTGAGAGAAGCTCAGTGAGAGAAGCGCAGTGAGAGAAGAGCAGTGAGAGAAGCGCAGTGAGAGAAGAGCAGTGAGAGAAGCGCAGTGAGAGAAGAGCAGTGAGAGAAGAGCAGTGAGAGAAGCTCAGTGAGAGAAGCTCAGTGAGAGAAGAGCAGTGAGAGCTCAGTGAGAGAACTGCAGTGAGAGAAGCACAGTGAGAGAAGAGCAGTGAGAGAAGCGCAGTGAGAGAAGAGCAGTGAGAGAAGCTCAGTGAGAGAGAGAAGAGCAGTGAGAGAAGAGCAGTAAGAGAAGCGCAGTGAGAGAAGAGCAGTGAGAGAAGAGCAGTGAGAGAAGCGCAGTGAGAGAAGCGCAGTGAGAGAAGAGCAGTGAGAGAAGCTCAGTGAGAGAAGAGCAGTGAGAGAAGAGCAGTGAGAGAAGCGCAGTGAGAGAAGAGCAGTGAGAGAAGAGCAGTGAGAGAAGCTCAGTGAGAGAGAGAAGAGCAGTGAGAGAAGAGCAGTGAGAGAAGAGCAGTGAGAGAAGAGCAGTGAGAGAAGCTCAGTGAGAGAGAGAAGAGCAGTGAGAGAAGAGCAGTGAGAGAAGAGCAGTGAGAGAAGAGCAGTGAGAGAAGAGCAGTGAGAGAAGCTCAGTGAGAGAAGAGCAGTGAGAGAAGCGCAGTGAGAGAAGCTCAGTGAGAGAAGAGCAGTGAGAGAAGAGCAGTGAGAGAAGCGCAGTGAGAGAAGAGCAGTGAGAGAAGCTCAGTGAGAGAAGCTCAGTGAGAGAAACAGAGCCCTGCAAGAGCAGGCAGCAGAACCACTGACTCAGTGCCACATCACAGTAAGAGACCAGAGCCTTGACCACACCCAAGCCATTCCTCAGACTCCACAAGCTTGATTCTGAAATAGGACAGGGCCTTTGAGCTTGTGATGGGTTTAACTGTGTCCTTTCTCCCATCCCAACACTTCACCTTCCTGTCTTCCCATGTTTCCTCGTTTGGAAGTAGAGTCTTTGCCTGTGTCACCAGGTTAGAATGAGGTTGTTTGAGCCCTAATCCAATATTACTGCAGGAAATGGGCAACAGTAAATGTCTGCTCTTCAGGCCATACAATTGGTGGGCAACCGCAGAACATGAGCACAGTGTTAGAAAGCCAAGAAAAAAAAGGAGGGAGGAAGTGAATGAGGGAGGAAAGAAGAAAAAGGAGAGCTAGAGCTGGCTAGTTAGCTAGATGATGGATTGATAGATGATAGATGTAGGTAGGTAGAGATAGGTAGATATCCACTATACTGTTGAAGTCTGCACATTGCTAGGGCACACCTGCACCCTCATTTCATTGGCACAAGGCTGAGGCAGCCACTCCGGGTTCTGTCCTCAGAAGCTTCCAGCACCTGTATGGTTCAGTCCTTGCTGCACAGTCTCGATGTTGAAATTCTTCATAATTGTTTAATGAAGGAACTGTTGTTTTCCACTGCAGTGAGGTGAGTCCTACACATTGAGTGACAAGTCACTTGGATGTCACAGCACTTCTGCAGATTAAATAGACTTCATCTCTGTTTACATTTGATGGCGATGAAATGGAAGCTGCGACACAAAGCGACTCAGTCCGGGTCAACAGAATTACCCCGAGCTGCGACACAAAGCGACTCAGTCAGGGTCAACAGAATTACCCCGAGCTGCATCCAGAGTAGAGGCCTCTGTGCAAAGAACTTTGCTTTCAGCCCTCTTCGCAGATTCTATAGCTCTCAAGGCTGTCTAGAAGCTGAGATTAGCACAGAGGGAGGTAAAGGCTGTCGACCTGGCTGTCACTCAGTGTGACATGTGAGAACTGGCCAGCGTTTCTCATGAACCTTGTCCCTGGCAGCCTGGTTAGGAGGTGCTTTCTCCATCCCCTCCGGCAGTGCTATTTTATTGCAGTTTATTTGATCAGTGTTTCTGTTAGGAATGGTATCCAGCAGAAACAGGGCTCCTGCCTGCCTGTACCCCAGGCTACCTTGCTTGAGTTCAGATAGAACTGTTGCCTTCGGGCCCCTGAATCGATGCTGACACTGTTGGTCATGGTCATTGGGGTCAACCAGCAGACCTCTTCCTTGGTTCTGGATGTCCAGCCTTCTGTCCTTTCCATGAGACCCCAACCCTTTTGTCCATGGGGTATTCTTAAGATCTCTTAGCTTATACCTATGCTCCCCCCCATGTTCTGTGGGTTCAGTGGGTATATCAGTCTTGTCCTTGTTCCGTTGATGACTTAGTGTGTCCAATCTGAGATTGGTTAAGGGGTTGCCATGTGATACAAACAGAACGAATCAGAATCTCCTTTAGAAACAGTAGCTAGAAGCTGGAGCTAGGTCTCTCTTTCTCTTTATAATGGGGAAACACGAAGGATTGTGGCTAAGAGGAGAAAGAAAACTAAATGACAGAGGACAGGATCTAGATGTTAAAGACTATAATTTGACGAGATTTTAAATGCTGGCTATTATCTCATGGTACCAACAGAGGCTGAGTTGACTGACCAGTGGTCATTTAGAGTTTTGAGGGCTTTGGGTAGGTGAAGAAACTCAACTGTTACAAAGAAGGTCCTTTCTGCCACCCACGGCAGCTCTAGTACCGTTGTCAGAATGTCTTACAGTGTTCAAGGGCAGAAGTACTTTTGGCATTGGAGGCAAGGTTGCTACTGGTTACGGCAGGCAGCACGTCTGTGTGTGCCAAAGCCCAACATCTGGTGTCTTTCTCTGTTGATCTCCATCTTAGTTCTTGAGATGGTTTCTTGCTAAGCCTGGAGCTTACCGATTAGGCTGGACTGGTTGACCGTCAAGCCCCAGAGATCTTCCTGTCTCTGCCTCCCCGGTGCTGAGGTAACAGTCCTGGCCTGACTCTTTTGTGTGGGTTTTAGGGGATTGAACCTAGTTTTCATGCTTCTCTGGCAAGCACTGTCCTGAGGGAACCACCTCTGCTCTCAGAGAGTTCTTCAGAATAAAGGAGTACCCTGTCACCTGCTTGCTCATTGTAGGAGAGTAATGTCAACTCAGTGTCTTGGTGAACATCTGTCTCCAGGCCTGCTGGCAGCATATCCAATCTCCGGCTGAACATTTCCTGTATGAGCCTCTTTGAGTTGGCTTTGGTCGCCGACTATGGAAAAAGAAACAATAGTAACAGGCAGAGGGACAAGGAGGTCTCTGACCCTCTACTTGCCGCCCGTAAAGTCTTCACACTAAATTAGCCCTTCATTTCAAATCTGCTCTCAGGTCTCACTATGGTATTCCCCTGCCTCCATAACTACTTGGCACGTCTTTGGCCAGGTGGCCCAGACCAAGGCACAGAGAGCTCTGCAGCTCACTAGCCTCACTTCAGGCTACTTGTGTCCAGAGCAACTGTGCTCTGTGAGGATTCTGGTGTTTCTGTAGCACCCCTCACGCCAGGCCCCCTGTCTGGAATGTGTTCACTACCTCAAGTTCATCAAACACCTGCCAAGAAGAGAAGACTTTGATAAACTCTAAAGTAGATAAATGGCTATCTTCTGTGTCCTGGAAATACATAGTGTAAATCTCTGGGATTTGACCACCTTACAGTAAGCCATCTGCTTACTAGACTAGAAACTTCTCAAATCTGTGGCTTAGATCTTACTCACTTTCTGCCATACCTGGTGCACAGTGGGCTATTTCTTAGTAAATGATACAATTGAGATCAACCGGTCTTGGTCATGAGTCAAATGTGATTGTCTTTTGCTTTGCCTTTTGGGACAGGGACAGGGTCTTATCTGTTCTCCTGCTTCACACTCTTAAGTACTAAGCCCACATGCCTTAGAACTGGGAGTCTTTATGATGCATCAGACCAGTAAGTCATCTGAAGTCATCTGGGACAGCCCACCATTTGTATTTTGTATCATTCTTGAGTGACCCCTGGCACCAAAAGGCTCATTGTGGTCAGATAACATGAGGCCTATAGCTGAGATTTTTCCACTGTGCTATAGCCAATACTTTGTTTCCACAGTATATTCGCAAAGCGCCTTGACTTATGATTACTCTCGTTCTATTACTATAACTCCACAGACCTGCATCCATGTTGGAACGTAGAACTGTGTGTTGCTGGGGCATGGTCGCTCATATCTGGTCCCAGAATAAACTTTCTTATTCTCTTTGAGGTGTGTGCTGTGCTTTTTCATGGATAGTTTAAACATTACACGTGTTTCTGAGTTGAACAAAGAAAATGGAACTGACCATTATTTGCATGTGGTCATTTTATTCCTGGAAACTGCAGGTAAAGGGACAAGAATATCTACTCGCTAGCAGGAGGGAGTCGTCTTCTAGGCAGCAGACGTCCTTCCTTTTCAGAATCCTAGAGAAGATAAGACTGTTGCTTGGAAGGCTTCAGGTTTTGGGTGCAAGGGGGACACTGAGGCAGATTGTCCTCTTGGGTAAGAAATTATTGGAAGAGTTATTAATGCCATGGGTATCCTGACAGCATGGTGGAGACTTTGAGGAGAGCTGAGTCCCATGTGGCAGAGGTGGGGCCAGTCCCAGGAAGGGCTTGGGCTCTATGTCATGACTGACAGACTGGTAGGGTGGAAGGAGGGAGGGCTGTTAGCCCAGGCAGGACCCGAATACAAAATCAACTGAGGGGATGGGAGAATAAGAATCTAGAGAAAGAAGTTAATGGGTGAGCTTCAAAATGAGTGGCCTTGGCTAACGTTCCTGAGCTGACCCCAGAGGGTATTTGTCCTTTGAGCTGGTTTTGGAGGTAAAGAAGCCAGCATCTGTGGTGTGTGGGCCTCTAGGCCCACGCTGTGGGTACCAACCACACTTTTATTTTCTCTTGATCCTCTCACAGTATACCTTTGTTCTTCCTGTTTGTGTCTCCGGGGAGATGGCAGGGTGAGGAGGGCGAGGAGAAGTGAAGAAACTTGTATTTTTAGCCCTGACACAGCAGAAAGTTCTGAGTCTTCTGTTATAAGCACATTTAAAAATAAACACCAAGACTTGGAAGTGAAGTGATTTCTTAGTGTCCACGTCGTCTGTTAGGATTCTGTCTAAGCTCCACCCCACTGTTAGCTGGCAACAGCCAGGTAGGCCTGACCCACTATAAGAGGGGCTGCCTGCCCCCTCCTCTCTATCTCTCTCCCTCTCTTACTCCTGTTTCCTGCTTGCTTCTCTCTTGCTCTCTTGGGCTCTTCCCTCCCCCATTCTCTTCCCCCCTCTCTCCATGTGGTCATGGCCGGCCTCCTCTTCTCTTCTCCTTCTCTTCCTCCTCCTCCTCCTCCTCCTCCTCTTCTTCTTCTTCTTCTTCTTCTTCTTCTTCTTCTTCTTCTTCTTCTTCTTCTCTCTCTCTCTCTCTCTCTCCCCTACCCTCTTAACTCCCCTCCCCATGCCCTGAATAAACTCTATTCTATGCTATGCCGTTGTGTGGCTGGTCCCTCAGGGGGAAGGGATGCCTCAGCTGATTCCATAGGTATAGCAGGGCACTGATGGTGTCAGGACAAACAACCTCTTTTTGATTGGCTTTAAGTCCCACCCCACAGGAGACAGGTGCTTATCCTATAGTTCTAACCAAGAACAAATAGTTGAGGAACACACAGGCCCCAGGGTGAAGTCACTGATATTATTCTGCTAAGTGCACATATATCAAACTGCCTCTAAATTCTACTCACAGATTAGTGCAGCTCTCAGCTCACTAGAGAAGTTTCTTTGTGCAGTGAGTGGTGGTTAACATAGATGCTCCTAACTGGTCAAAGCGCAGGGAATAGGGCTAGCGAGCACTCAGCGGCAAATGGGATGTCTGTATAGCCCCACCCTCAAGGCTCAGGACCTTTACAGAAGAGAGCATGGAATACTGGAAGAGCCCAAGGGTAGAAGACTGATAAGAGCAGTGTCTCCTGAAGTGACAGGGCCCTGCTACATGGTGACATGGCAACTGTGGCTGACCACACATGATCAAGCAGTGGATGGTAGGGAAGGGATGTCGTCACTGCTTTCTGCTGCTGTACCACGACTGAGGCAACTTACAAAGAGGCTGTTCAAAAGGGTTAGAGCCCATGACCATCCTGGCAGGGAGCATAGTAGCAGGCAGACGAACAGGCATGGCATGGAGTTGGAGAAGTAGCTGAGCGTTTACATCTGACCCACAAGTGTCAGGCCGAGAGAGTGAGCTGGGAATGGTGTGGGCTTTGAAAACCTCAAATCCCAACCCCTCCCCCCAGTGACACACCTCTTCCAATATGACCACACCTCCGAATCCTTCCTAAACAGTTCTACCAACTAAGGACCAAACTATTCAAGTATATGAGTGCACGGGGGCTGTTCTTATTCAAGCTACTGCGAGGCTCATGATCCTCCCCCTGTAATTGAGCTATAGATAGCTGATGGCTTCTGGGGAGGGAAAGTCAGTTTTCTTTAAGGGTGTGGCCTATGGTAGGTCAACCATGCTTCAGAAGATGGCCCCACACTTAGGAATTTATGGGGCATCCCAGATTGGACTTGGTGGGTTACAGTGAACAACAACAGCACCATAAAGTTGAGGCATAGGAAAGCACAGGTGGATCTGGAAAGAGTTGGAGAAGGAGTAGGAGTGAACGTAATTAAGATACAATTTATGAAATTCTCAATTAAATATGTTTTAAAATAAAAACAGCATTAAGTATCAGTGTGTGCACATTTATTATAGTCATTTAGAGAGATAATAACATCTACAGTCACATTTTGATTAATGACAAACTAACAGAATTCCCACAAGAGTATATGGAGCCAAATTAAAAACCCTGTCACCTAGTAATGTCATTGTAGTTGGAAGGCTGTGGTGGGGCTGGTATAAGCAAACTAGTTCAGACAAAGTTAGATGCATAAATATTTGCTGTTGTGCTCAGTACAGTAACATGGTACAAGGGTTTGTAGCCTAGGAACAGGCTTTAGAATCAGTGTGTAGCAGGAGGCAGGGTCATGTAGATATACTTGACCAATAATGAGATCACCTCTGAGAGCACAGCCCTGTCATTGGAAGTATGAATAATTGTAAGACTCTGACCAACTTGCCAATCACACGTCTTATGACATGCACAACATTTTGCAACAAATGAATGGCCGGCTACATCTGTCTCTTCTGTATGAGTTTTCCTAGGGCAAAGATCTTACAGGAGTTGTCTCATTTTGCTAGCAATTAACCCTGTACCTGATAAAATGGGAACACTCGAGGAATGTACTGTGGAAGACCAAGAGGAGAATTCCTCTGCTGCAGTGTTTATGTGCATTTCACTGATAACACTGCATTACCTGCAAAGAGAGATCAGCTGACTCTTTATCATAGGGGAATACAGCTGTGCAGCTGAGATACCTGGAGTGCTACGCAGGTACACACACACACACACACACACACACACACACACACACGTAAGGTGGTATTTGATTTCTAATGTGTCTCCTCCCTACAAAGATAAGGTAGCATGGTGCAAAATATTTTAGCCATACTTGTGTTTAATCTTCTCTGTCAACTTGATGAACTCAAGAGATGCCCAGGCAGTTAGTATAGCTCATTTCTGGGTGTACCTGTGAGGATATTTCCAGACAAGAGTAGAGGAAAGAGCCTCCCTTGAACGTGGTTTACAAGGTCAGGTCAGGCAGGCAGGGTGGGTGGGGTAATTAGTTTAAAAGAGGAAGGAGGAGGAAGCCAGTTGGTGTAAACATGTATCTCTTTGAAAACATGAAGGGGGAAAAATCCATTTCCCTCTTTGAATTATTTCTCTTAGGTATTGCCACAGCAACAGAAAGCTACATTTACATAGTGGTAGCAGCCTGCCTAGCATGCATGCGGCCCTGTTGATCTATAACTCTACTAAGGAGCAATGCCACATGTCACCTGCTCTTTACCAAAGACATGAACGAGGCTAGACTCAGACCGATGGCAACTGAATATCTGCAGTGCTCCAACTTTGATCCTCAGTCTCAATAAAACCTGTGTGCGGCACAGTCCTGCCATCCCAGCACCTGGAGGTGGAGACTGGAGGATCAGAAGTTCAAGGTCATCCTCAACTGCAAAGCAAGGTTGAGGCCTACCAGAGACATAGGACACTGTTCCTGTCTTTAAAAAGAAAGGAAACCATATTAATGGATGATAAAAGCAGGGACTGTTCAGATCCAAATGTAGATTTTTTTTTTAGTATACTATGTTTAGTTATAAATAATTTCTCAAGGAATTATTACTTCTTTCTTGGGCCGCATTAATAATGGCAACTAATAACAATAATGTTGGTATTAGAAATAGTTTGACTTAAACTTCTTCATATGATGCATCTGGTCTTTCAATTTCATAGATTTTCTTTGTGCTGGATATTGCAGGATAATACTGCTGACAAGCAAAAAGGAACACTGTCCCCCCTCAACAACATGTCATTCGAGGGCTGGCAGAGGGGTTCTCCCTGCTTATACTACTGAGCTATGGAGGTACTGTGCCAGCTGGAGCCAGGGCACAGGCTTCTTCCAGCTTCCTCCCTTGCCAGGGACCAGCCTCAGCATGGAGGGGGATTCTGGGAGAAAGGGTGTGTGAGAGTGGCAAAAAGAACAACTCAAGTAAAATCGTGAGTCGAAGCTGGTGCCTAGGCTCTGGTGAGATGGCTTTCCAGATTGCCTGAGCTCTCTCTGTCTGTCTCTCTGTCTCTGTCTCTGTCTCTGTCTCTCTCTGTCTCTCTCTCTCTCTCTCTCTCTGTGTGTGTGTGTGTGTGTGTGTGTGTGTGTGTGTGTGTGTGTGTGTGTGTGTGTTCTGTCCTTCTCTAGACAGCTTTTTCCTGCTATTCTAAACACTCTCTGTTTGAGACAGCTCTCTCTGCTAGTAAAAATCCTAAAAGCTATCTGGATAGCTCATGGGTTTTCTGACCAAAGTCAAAAAAACTGCTATAAAAAAAATATTGGATCTTCCAACCAAGTCAGAAATCCTGTTAAGAAAAAAATTCTCAAAGAGCTGTTTTTGTTCTCCAGAGATCTCCAGAAAGCTCAGCTCTCAATAGAGAAAATTCTGAAGAACTGCTCGCACTTTCTGCTAGCTCATCTCATGCGGACCAAGAGCCCCGTTTTTTCCAGCCCTTTGGTTCTTAGGAAACAGCAAGCACACCTTTTCTTTTAACATTGCAAGATAATTCAGAGATCTGCCAGCCTCTGTTAACACACAGATGCTAAGCTAGCTAGCTGAGTGGGACCCTGTTCTGGAGTGACCACCCCAATAAACACTTGGCTAAGCCTTTCTGATGTCCATTAGGGATTCCATTTGGGGACAGCACAAAAGAAGGTCTCTGGAAGGGATGCCTTCTCTGCTCCACAGGGATGCTTGAGTGACAAGCATCCAGCTAGAAGGATAGCCAGGTGGGCCCTCTTGGAGTCACCACACACACCCTCCTCAGAGGCAAGCTAGTGAGTACTGCTAGAGAGAAGAAAATGCAAAGACTTGCCACACAGTTTCCCCTGTAGGGACTGGACCTTGAACTGACTTGCCTTCTAATTACAAGCAACTCACCCAATTTTACCTCCACCCTCAGTCAAGTAAAAAGGCTGTGGGTTCTTCTGTTTGCAGATTTATAAAAAGATAAACAAAGACACACTGTTTCTATTGTAAGCTTTACCAAAAACTGTTTTAACAGGACTCAAAAACAACTAGGTTTTCTTAAGGTCCTTTTGTAGAATGCTGTCTTCCAATTGTAACAGCCATTGCCATCTTAATTAGAGCAGCCCCGTCGACACTCCCTCATAGAAGGGGACAGTGTTGGCCATTATACCTTTACCTGAGCCACTGCCCCCTACACATTTTTCCCAGAATCCCCTCTTTGGTATGTGATCTGTCTGAGTTGCAGGTATCTCCTGGTGTCAGGAGATGCGAAAATACATTGATCATGGGAGGCTAACTGAGTAGAGGAATCCATCTGCAGTTATCGGGAAGTGACAGTCTGATGATGTAGCCACCAAGCATCCACACATGGCTGGGGTGGGGGCTGAGGGGAAAGCTGGGGGTTGGAGCTTTGGATATAACCTCATTCTGGAAACCCCCTACATTCACCAGTAAGTTTGTTTCTCCAAAGGCAGATCAAGTCAGGGGTTTCTGTTATTGTAACAAAGCGACCACAACAGTGTGTGATGAAATAACACCTGCAGTTTCATTTCTAGAACGAGGGTAGATGGGGCACTGTCAAACACTGGCCAATCACACTAGAGGTTTGTAGAAAAGAAATGAGCAGCTTCCCCCAATTCTTAATTTCCTTCTCTTCCTACCCCTCAAGTGCTGAAGTGGTGAAGCCAAGTGCATTGAAGACTTTTCGTATTGCAGGAGAGTCTATGAGTCCCACGTTGTCTAAGACACCCTGCTAGTGTTACTAATCCAGATTTTCCTTCCCTTTCAATGTAGTATAGTATATATACATCGTGACCTTTTAAATATCACTGTGAGCTGCTTTTATTGTTTATCAAAGATAGCAGACAACCATAATTTCCTACCTGCTAGGAGAAGGTGCAGGCATGGGTGTCCTTGTGAGACGTAGCTGCATAACCATTCTCTTGGGATTTGGGGGCCACCTTTGAATCCCTTTTACACTGGGAAGTAGTGAGGACTGTACCTCCAACATCATAATGGGGAGCAAACTCTCTCCTGCTGAGCCCCACCCTTCACTTTAAATCCTCTTTATACCTCTTACCACTGAGCAGGTGTTTTCAAGTGTCTATGTATAATGCGAAAACTTGCCTAATCATTTTGTATCTGATGAAATCCTACTCTGTATGTGTCTAAGGTGTGCTACACTGTGGATTTCTCCCTCTGTTTATGCTGGGGAGCAGGACAGCTGCATTCTGTATCTCACCCCAATTGTTCAAGAGCGTCCCAAAGTTTGTGTAACCCATTGTGCTCGGCCCTTGAGATAAAACTAGCCCCAAAGGATAACTGTGACCTCTCTGATTCCATATTAACTGCAGAGCCCCAAATACAACTTGAAATACTTTTTTTGTTCCCCTTTCCACAGCTATAAATGCAACAGAAGACTGTGCTCTGTCCCCTTCCCCAGGTGGGAGAGGGACAGCTGTCTCCCATTTTGACACTGTCCTCTTGGCTTGCCTCTCTTGTTGCCTTGCTTGTACAAGGACTTGAGGTGGATGGCTCCACATGTCCAAAATCCAGGCAGCCTGAGCAAGGAAAACCACGGCTAGTCAGCACTGAATGCCGTAGATTATATGATGCCAGGAGCCTTGTGTGGACTTACAGTCCCTAAGATCTAATGGCTTGCTCATAAAAATGTATGCACACACAACTTTATTAAAGAAACCCCGTCTTCTGTGTCATTTGAGATCTGCTCTCTACTGGCTCATGTGAACACATAACCCTCAGCATCCATTCTTATTGAGGATACCATTCAGGTTCCCTGGAAATGTCATTACAATACACTAAAAATCTAGAGAGGTTGCGGTCTGAATGTCACTGAAGCCCAGTGACAGTGCTCACAACTGAAACCAAAATTAAAGGATCCATTTGTAAAGTCCTCTCAGCATGAATGATGTGATTCCTAGATTAGATGACACCATTTCCAGTTGGACACACATTTATTTTTTAGTATTTATTTAATAGCTGGTATTCCAGTTTCTTGTTAGGAATTTGTTAACCCAGCATAGTATCTTAATGTTGCAATTACAGCAGCCCAGAGGCTGAAGCAGGAGGCTGCAGTGAATTCAGCAGTGAATTCAGGGCTGCAGAATAAAGTCTCAAACAAAGAGCCGGCATGATTTTTACAACAGTTGTACGGGACATCGTAATTGAGGCACGGGGCTGTTGTCGTAGCTAGGTGGGAGGTCAGGCAGGGTGACTGAGCCCAGGAGTTCCAGGCCAGCCTGAGCAGAATAGTGAGATCCCCGTAGAAAAGGAGAAAGAGAAGGCTACAGCTGAGTACTGACCACAATGGGCATTACTCTTAAAGTTCACGGATGAGCATGAGATAGGATTTAGACGATCTTGTAAGGGATGGTACAAACGACAGAGCTAACATGCATGATGAGTTTAAATTACGGTGCTTTTGTGTGGTAATTTGTACTTAGCTCACTATAATGTTGGATGTTATATTTGGGGTGATATCTAGATCTGAGTGTGAATGGCTTTGAGCCCTTCAGCAGGGAAGTTTCTTCTAATTGAAGTGAATGAGCTCTTAGGCCGAGAAGATAGTCCAATTCGGCATTAACATAATCTTAGTTGTAACAGTATTGTTTAACGACTGCTAAAGAAAAGGAGAGAACATTTTTAAAACCCATAAACCGATTTCTCTTTTGTGTCTAATTGGCGCATGCAGAAACCACCAGCTCACTGTCAGAAGTGAGACTCTAACTCTGATTAAATTATCACCCTTGGCGTTTTTTTTGCTGACATTTGCTTATATAAAAACCACAGCTTTTCTGTTTCACTGGCATGGAAGTTTGTTCGTCAGGGTGCTAAGAGAGCACACCTTAACAGCTTACTTCTTAGCTTTTAAATATTTAGCTACGTGGCATATGGATGCCTATCTCTCTTTTAGATCTAATGGTGGTGGGCCGGAGCAAGCGGTCCAGGTTCTGAGGCCACGCCCCCGCCGCCCAACTGCTTGAGGATTGGCTGCTTTGGACCTGGGATCCGGACGAAGTTGGGAGTGCCTGGCACTGGACTCCCAAGGGTTCTGACACGCGTGACTCAAGCCAAAGCCACCTGGGTGTCCAGCCACGCTCTGTCGCAGCGAACCAGGAGTTCTCTGACCCCGACTCAAGCTCTCCCGCCCCTCCCAGTGCGTCCAGGGTTCTTCCTATCCTGAGGGTTGGCACTGGGGCCTCGCGTGGGTGTCCGCAGCCTGGGCTCTAGCCTGGGGGCCTCCGGGGCCTAGAGGGGCTGCAGGAAGCGGAGGCAGCTCGGGACGCCTGGATCAAAGCGGACACAGACACCCGAAACGGCTGGGGTGGCAGCGAGCCGGCTGCTGAGTAATCCCGGGCGGCGGGTGGGAGCGGCCGGGCGCCCACGTTCCCCGCGCCGCAGCCCGGCGGCGGCTCCGCCTTCGCGTCCCTCCCCGCCCCCTGCCGGCTGCTGTGCTCGGCTCCGGCAGGTCGGAGCGGGACTCGGGGAACGCGGGCCGCTGCAGCCGCCTCCGGCACCACGCCTCGGCCCGCGCGGGGCCTCGTGCGCCCATGGCCGGCTCGGAGCAGCAGCGGCCGCGGCGGAGAGAGGACGACGACCCGGACGCGGCAGCGGCCCCCCTGCAGGACGCGGAGCTGGCCCTGGCTGGCATCAACATGCTTCTGAACAACGGCTTCAGGGAGTCGGATCAGCTTTTCAAACAATACAGGTGACTCCGGCTCCCCCGACTCTCTGCCCCTGCTGCGCGCACCGGGTGGTCACCTCGCGACGGGCCGCTGCTCTCTTCCCTGCTTCCCTTCGCTTCCCAGGGCTTTATCTGCAGCCTCTGCCCCGCGCCTTGGCCCTGTCCTCCTCCCCACCCCATCCCCCGCTGCGCTGACCCTTCCCTCCCTGTGACCGCAGTCCGGACTCACTTTCTGTCCTCCGAGGGGTGTCCAGTAGTTCTCTGCTGCTTCTGAGCTGTCGCCTGGTCTCCTACCGCGCATTGGCTCAGGGGACTGATGCATTAGAGGCAGCAGCGAGCCTGGCACTTGCAGGGTTGGCACTCTGGCTCGCGCGCTGCCCGGGCAGCCTTTGTGACCTGAGCACAGCCCGCGACACCCTTGCCAGGTCCTTGTGAGGCGCCCTCCTTTGTATATCCCGGCCTTCCTGGTGCTTCTGTTATTTAAAGACAGTGTAGAGTATTTGTCGCTCTGTAGAGGAACTTAAAACATTTCAGCCCAAACTCTGATCACCCATCTCTGCCTCATCCTTCTAAAATCAAGATGAGTTCTGATACCTTTCAAGAGAGTCGATTTATTAAGAATCATCTAGTAAGAAGAAAATAGAGGGATTTTAAAAAATACGGAAGAATGGAAGAGGAAACACGTGTGTTGCGTTAATTTTTGTTTGCCTTTGAGAAATTAAGCTCAAGACCTAAGCCCTGTTGTGAAAGAAGCCTTGGGAACTCAAAACCCCCAGGTTGATCTGCTTCAGGAAGCAAGCTGGCTTACCTGTGAATGTGGACCGGCGATCAAATGCCTAGTAGCTGTCCTCAACATGTTTAAGGGCGAATACCACATAGTTCCTTGAGATGGGTTGTTTAGATTGAAATGAGCGAATCCCAGGGATGAAGAAAGAGTGTGTTGGTAAATGAGGAATGCTTAGACTTTAAAGAATGGTGGTTTCCACCAAGCTCAGTCACTGTACTTCCACCACAGCAAAGCAAGTATCTTACAACTAGGAACTTTCCACTAAATCTGGTTTACTTTGTTGTTTTGTTTTTGAGACATAGTGTACAGTTTGTAGCTCAGGCTAGCCTCGGTCCTCCTATCTCAGCCTCCTTAGAAGCTAGGATTACAGGCTTGTACTCCCACACCTCAGCCCTATAGCATACTTACTTCTAAGTCAGCTGCTTCTTACCTTTACAGTCTGAAAATAAGAACAACTTAAGAATGCCTTCTTTAAAACACACAACACACATACATATACATGCACATGTGCGCACACACTATATAAGTTTGATTTAAACTTCATCAAAGGCCTTGATGGAAGGTTTTTAAAAAGTTACTATGTCATTGCTTGCTTGTAGGTTTGTTTTAATTAATTAGCTAATTAATTAAAAATTTTGAGACAGGCTTTCACTGTGTATCCTTAGCTGGCCTGGCACTCACTATCATAGAGACCAAGTGACAATACTGCTGTCACACTGAAAGCAGGACACCCCATCTTTATCTTGCCCAGTGACCCTCAGCCTGTGGGTCACAACCCCTTGGCAAAACTTGTCTCCCAAAATATTTATATTGCGACTCATAGCAGTAGCAAAACTACAGTTACGAATTAGCAGTGAAGATAATTTTATGGTTGGGGGTCACCACAGCACAAGGAACTGTATTAAAGGGTGTGTCACAGTACTAGGGAGTGGAGAAGCACTGTCGGGGTTTATGGGTTGTCAACGGAGGGCGGATGGAAGCTTGGTGCTCTTCGTAGAACACAGAGATGCATCTTGATTGGAAGTTTCTCTGTAGGGAAGAAGACCAGGCAGTGTGTAGCTCAGAGCTGCCGCTGCATTTTCCTGTGGGAACTGAGAACGAGTAAGAATAATACTGCAGTGTGTCGGCTGTGGAGCCCAAGTCCTCGCACATTCCCTCACACCTTCCCCAGCCAGAGGCTGAGACTGGCATCCACAGGGTCCGTCACCCTGTTCTAAGTCAGACTTTGATCTCACCAGTCTCCTCCACTGCTAAGTGTATTAGATATTTGCGGCCGGCCGCTGTGGGGATGGAGGGAGAGAAGACAGGATGACTGACAGCATTAGCCTCTCAGCTTTCCCTAGCTCCATCTGCTGTGCCTCCCGCATGCCTCCCGCCTCCCACATGTGCTGCTCTCATCCGTGTGCCTGGAAGAAGCAAGCAAGGAATGGTCAGGGACTGGCCTCCAGCAGCCGGGGTTCCAGTCCTGGCCCTGCTCTTTTGTGGATGCCAGATGTTTCAGTTTCTCAAAAACTGCCTCATTGCCTGTTAAATGAAAGCAGGATTGTTTGTGAAACCTGACTGGAGGAAAGCCGGGGGTGGGGGGGGGAGAGGGGCGAACTGGGAAGTAGCTCAGTTGAGTTCTTACCCACTGTGCAGGAAGCCTTGGATTCAACTCCTGGCACCACTTAAACTGGGCGCGGTGGCGCATGCATACAATTCCTGTGTGCTGGAGCATGGGCGGGAGGACCAGAAGCTTGAGGCTGGTTTTAGTTACATGGTAAATGTGATCCTGGGATACAGGAGACAGTCTCTGTCTGTCTGTCTGTCTGTCTGTCTCCCCCCCCCAACCCCTAGTATTAACAAGAATCCACGGAACTTGGCATCACCATCCCACGGTGAAAGCTGTGCTATCTCTGCGATTGTTGCTCTGTTCAGCACAGGGCAGAAGGCCCCTTTTTATGCAGATTGCTCTGATATATGTAATTTAATTACTTCTGCTTTATTTATTTATTTAGTGCATGGGGGCAGGGGCGGCGGCGTGGGACCTGGCAAGCGCTTTTGCCGCCTGAGTCATCTTGACAGTCTCCAGCCCTTCTATGAAATGCTCACCTCACACACTACATTTAAGGGTCAGACGATGCTTTAGGAAACTTCTTTTAATTTTTTTTTTCTGTCACAGTAGTAAATGGGCTGCTGGAAACTGAGCATTGACTTCCTGACAGCATTTGAGTGTCCCGCTAGGCCCAGCTCAATCCGCACAGGAGAGAAGGGGATTCCTAGTGATTTCCTTTTCATTGCCTTCTGAGTGACTTTTGCTCCCCTTTCTGGTAAAATGCTCTGCTCAGATGAACAGAAACACTGTCTATCTAGCATTAAAATAACTTATTTTTAGAGGTCATTCTCTCATGCTACTTTGAGATGAGACATTTCATCAGCAGGTACTGCTTGCGCAATGGCCACTTCGTAGAAACTGCTTCCAGTAAAAGACATTCCGGTTGTATATCACAGATGTTGTTCCTATGAGGATTAGAAATATCTGCGCAGTAGAGACCGTCTTCTTTGATGTCAACAAGACCCTGGTTGGAGGTTGCTAGCGGCTGTTCCTCCTGCAAATGACAGTACTCACACAATGACAAGATGCCTGTAGTTGGTGCTCAGCCAGTTATTTCCACAGAGACCAGAACAGGTTTGTGCTGTAGTGTGAATGTGGTTTGCATCCCTCTGGTCCACTGAAGTTAAGGGCCTGGCTGTTGGAAGAGATGGAACCTTTAGGAGATGGTTAAAGGCTTGGCCCTTCTGGAAGGGGAACCTTTAGGAGGTGGGACCTAGTCAGATGTTGTTAGGTCATTGGGGGCTTGAGGTTATTTCTCATGGTACCCTCTGGTGGTTCTGAGAAATCTGTCACAAAAGGGCTAAGCCTGCCTCTACCCATGACATAAGACTCTTTGCTCCTAGAAGCTGCCTTCGTGTATTACTGTGTACCCCACCCCCCAACCCCACCCCTTACTGTGGCATCAACTGATCCTGGACTTTGAACCTCCGGAGCACTGAGCTCAAGGAAAAGTGCTGTAGAAGCACTCTGTGTCAGGTATTTCGTGATAGTCAGAAAAGTCTGGCTGGCTAAGGCCTTGGGGCTCGCCATGTCCATAAGTTCATGATTCTTCTGTTCTCGGAGGTCAGTGCTCTCACGCAACAGTCTATATACTGAGCTGGCGTTGGCTTCTGTGACACGTTCAAGCCTTAGAGAGTGCGTGAGAGAGTTTCGGTGTTGTGCTGTGCGTGCGTCAGCCTCAGCAGCGAGGCGAGGAAATACTCACAGGTCACCAGAGTGTGGGCCAGCAGGTGAACCGCGCTGAGCCCAGCCATGGGACGTTTTACAAGGGAAATGCTGTCTGAGCTTCATGATGAGGCAGGAGTAAGCTCACTGAAGGAGAGGTGAGAGATGGATGGTGTGGTTTAAGCTGAGTCTGGGAGCCTAGTTGGATCCCCAGCGAGGGGCAGACGTGGAGGGTTGAAGCTGCAGTTAGTTGAGTAGCAGCTGATGTTGCATGGGTGTTTTATTCTGTCTTTGCTTCCCCCCTCCCGTCTGGTCATGTTGCCTGTGAGTCAGTGTTTTCTCTTAGGGTTAGGTATCAAGTACTCACTGTCCCTGAGACATTGTGTGTTTGCGATGTCATGTCCATAATCAGCTCCTTGGGGCTCCGGGGTCCTAAATGTCACACAGTTGTACCCTAATTTTGTCCTGAAGGGTTTTTAATCAGAGGGCTGGTAGGAAAGGGGGCGAGACATGAAGCTGAAGATGACCAGGGACACGTGGAGTTCCAATGAGCTTTGTCATTTCCGTAGAACTTACCGGAAGTTTAGCCTCCTTTCTCCCCTAATGGCACCAGCACATCTTCTGCTTGCCATCTTTTTTATTTTTTTTGGACAAGGTCTCATGTAGCCCAGACTAGCGTCAAACTTGCTGTGTAACAGAGATCCAGACTGTACTTCTGATCTATCCCTAGCCCTCCTGAGTGGTGAGGAGACAAGATGCCCCACCATGTCCAGTTTATGTAGTGCCAGGGATCATACATAGGGCTTCGTGTATGCTGGGAGCCGTCCCGCCAACTGAGCTACTCCCACCCCTTTCTTGGCATCTTTTCTTTTCTTTTTCTTTTTCTTTTTTGACATTTGTAGGTCTTATTGTGACAGTATCGCTACCAAATTCCGGATGTGGATATTACTGAAATAATAAGCATATTAGAGAATATGCTGAGGATGCATAGAATTCTTCATTGAATCCCAAGCATGGCAAATAAAGTGTGCCTTGGTCATTAAACATTCCCCAGTGATAAATGTGCTCAAATAAATAAGGATCTGATAGAGAAAGAAGAGATAGGTGAGATTACGAATTCTGTTTTTCTTTTCCATTTTAAATTATACAACAGCAAAAGACCATCAAAAGTAGAAGAAAAATTTGTGGTAAATAATGTTTGCATGTACATGTGTGTATTGCATGTACAGATCCTAAACTGCTCAGCACAGGTATGGAACATGCTATGGAGTTGTGTATGGTGTATCAGTATTTGAGAGCACGTTGACTGTGGAACTAGGATTATTGCTACGGAGATTGTTTGCTGTTATTCAGGGGTTGGGAAAGTATGGACTACAGGCCAAGTCTAGGTTGCTGTCTGTCTGTCTTTGCAAATATAGTTTTATTGGACACAGCCACACTCCTGTGATCATCGCTGGCCTGCAGTAGCTGCTTGTATATCACAATTTCAGCAAAAGGAAGGTGTGAAAGAGACCATAATGCTAGCCTTTGTCAAGTCTGTTGACCCCAGGTACAAACCATAGACATCCTTGGGAAAATTCAAAGTAGGAGATGGTACCAGATGTTGGGCTGGTAGGGTCCAGGCCTTTTCCCTGCCCTTCACTGTCAGGTCATTGAGCCGCAGGAGGCTGCGAGGATGGTGCCTTGGGTGTTCAGGATAGCTCAGCGTTGCTTCTAGAGTCTGTGGAGAAATCCATAGATGCAAAGATGAAAGCAAAAGCGGTGTGAGGTTAATGAAGGAAGTCCATCTGTTGATCCTTCTGTCTTCTTCCCCTCAGTGGTGTGACTGTCAATAGGCTCAGCTTGATTTCCTGATGTAATTTATGAAAGCGTCCTGATTAAATATCCCTCCAGAATTCATTTAGCTGAAGTGGAATTCTTTTAAAGAAATATATATTTGCCCATAGAATAATGGGAGGGCCTAGAGGAAATTAATAATCCCCCAAATTACCCACCCCCCCCAAAAAAAACCCTTAGGTTGTGGCATGGGTGCATTCAGACACACATGCCTGTGTACACACTCAAGTGTGCAGATTCACAGTTAAGGATGCACCTCCAGAAAGTGTGTATCCTCTTGATCCCCTTCCACTGTGTTAATGGCTACTGCAATTAGATAACATTCTTCCTCTAGCTCAGTGATGTGAAGCTGTGTGAAGTTAATGGAGCTTTGATGAGGCTAAGAAAATGAAGTGAGAGAGAAATAGTGTACCATGAGACTTTTCTGGTCTATTTTTTTTTTTTTTGAGATTAGTCTTAATTTTTAGTGGAATATATATGTGGGTGAGTGTGTGCACATGTGAGTGCATGTGCCCTCAGAGGCCAGTAGAGGGCATCAGAGTCCCCTAAAACTGGAGTCCCAGGTAGTTATGAGCTTCCTGACCTAGATGCTGGGTACCAAACTTGGCCCTTGAACAAGAACAGTACATATTCTCAACTGCCAAGCTGGCAACACTTACAGAAGAATCCACTGCTGTAAGAAATCTGCTGTTGGGGTGGGTTCTCCAGGCAGTGCATGAACCACTTCCTGCCACTCAGGAACTCCTCCCCAAACCACCAGATCCTGGCTGCCGTAAGAGCTCCTGTGCTCTGGCCCCATTTCCCAGCCTCCCTCCCGCCGCCCTCACCCCTACCATGCACCAGAGCAGTCGACGTTACCCAGCCTGATATGGGCTTTCCTGTGCTCACTTGGTTTCCATCCTTACCTTACCATATCCTTTGCATTTTATTATTTTAAAAATTTTTATTATTATAAAATCTGTTAATTTACATGCCTAATCTTATTTTATTATCTAATTCATTGTACTTTTATTATATTTATTAGTTATAATTGAATTGCACACCTGTTTGTGTCTGTGCGTGTCAAAGGTGAGCGGGTCATAGACCTTTGGAGTTGGTTTTGCTGTGTGGGTCCCTGGGATCGAACTCAGGAGGTCAGGCTTGGCAGCAAGCTCCTCTGCCTATGAGCCATCGCTCTGGCCCTGTCCTTGCTTCATCCCTCGCCGTGTCACACTGGCGTCCTTACCTCTTGTCTGTGGGAAAGGACTTCTGTCATAGAGGCTTTCCGCACACACAGGTCCTGTAGTGCTGGAGTCTTGTGAGGTGTGAGAAGTTTTAAACCTGCCTCCCCACCAGGCACCTTCTGAAGCCTTTGGCATGCCTATGCTAACAGCAAGCCTGCTTCCTCAGGCCTCTTCTCCACCCCTCCCTAAGGCCTCTACTCTGTGCATGTGGCACAGCTGTGTCCTGTCTCTGCCATTACAGGTGGAGGCAGGGAGCCCCAGGAACAGCCAGATGGCGCATTCCTTTCAGTGACCCTGCCTCTGGGATATGCTCAGAACCACAGACGTGGGCTGGAGAGAGAACTCAGCTGGGAAAACATAAGAACCATAGACAGGAAGGTAACGAAGACAGCAGGCCCCACTCGAAAGATGCCGGAGGCCACTGGGTGTGTGGTCTTACCTTTTGATAAACGATTGAATACTGAAAACCAACAACAGCCAGAGTAAGTCGTTGGGGTAGCACAGAAGGTAGATAGATGTACGTGCTGTGTAGGACTGATGACCCGAGTTTGGTTCCTGGAACCTACATCAAGTGGGAAGGAAAGGACCGACTCCACAAAATTGTCCTCAGACCTCTACAAAGATGCTGTGGCATATTTAGTTATTATGAAATTAATAATTTTGTTAATCTATATGTCTAAGTTTTTAAAAAATATTTAATATATTATAATTTTATTTATTAATTATAATTAAATTATACACAAACATACATGCATGCACACACACATGCACACTCATACATACTCATACACACACATATACTCATACATATATACACACTCACACACACACTCACTAATATACATATTCATACACTCATATACACACATTCACACACACACACACACACACACACACACACACACACACACACAGATACAGTGCCTTTGGGATCTCTGCAAAGCTCCCGTTCCTCTCTTGCTGTAGACATGTCTTCTGTCCCAATTTGAGGCACACCAGAACAGACACAGTCTTTACATGTTAAAAGTTCAATCCCTTTAAAATATCCAATATCTTTTAAAATTAAAAGTCTCTTAACTGTGGGCTCCACTAAAATACCTTCTTACTTCAAGAGGGAAAAAATCAGGGCACAGTCACAATCAAAAGCAAAATCAGACTCCAACCATCTAATGTCTCAGATCCGACTCACAATCTTCCGGGCTCCTCTGAGGGCTTGGGTCACCTCTCCAGCCCTGCCCTTTGTAGCACACACCTTGTCTTCTAGGCTCCAGATGCCTGTACTCCACTGCTGCTGCTGTTCTTGGTGGTCATCTCATGGCACTGGCATCTCCAAAAACACTGCTGTCTTCCGCTGTAACTAGGCTTCACCAATAGCCTCTCATAGGCTCTCTTCATGGTTCCAAGCCTCAACTCCTTTGCATGACCCTTCAGTCCTGGGCCATCAATTGCAACTAAGGCTGCACCTTCACCAATGGCCTTCCATGGCCTCTCACAGTGCCGAGCCTCAGCTGCTCTCCATGACCCCTTCATGCCTTCAAAACCAGTTCCACCTGGGTGACTCTTACACAGTACCAAGTCCAGCCATAGCACAAGGTACAGCCTTGACCATCTCTGGAACACAGCCTCTGTGCTCTCAGAAAACTCTTCCCAGAAGATTTCACCTCAGTGATTCTGTTCTCTTCTTAATCACCGCTAATTTCTTAGCTCCAGCCAACCAGCATCAATAGTCCCAGTAACACAAAGGTTCACTTTAGTGGTTCTGGTATCTTATTAATCACACCTGATTCTTCAGCCCCAGCTGACCAAAAGCACAGAATCTTTACAATCAGAATAGCAATGGCCCTGATGAAAGTCTTTAATCTTTCCTCTGAAATTTCACAAGCCAGGTCTCCATCTTCTCCACTGGCTTCAGTTCCACCTCCCACAAGCAGAGTGTAGCTCCCGTTCAGACTCTTCCGTCAGTTCCTCCCGCATGCTGGCCCTGGGCTGAGGAGGGTCGGGAGCAATCATGGAAACACAGCAGCAGTGAGCGTTTATCTCCCATGGAGCAGGAGTGTCGCCCACACCTGGCCTGGGCAGAGTTCTCTCAGTGTCTGTGCTGTGAAGTAGGGCCAGCCTTCTCTGGGAGCTGTCATGGCTTGCATCTAGCCATTTCAGGGCTCTGGGCCTCAGCCCTGGTGGGGCTCTGCTCCCCTGGGAGGGATAAGCAGACACACAGCTCCCAGACTCCAGAAGTTTGTCCTGATTTTCATAAGCAGCTGGTGTCTGGAGGAGCCTGGTGTGAGTGTGGTGGTGCTTTCTAGAGCTGTGACTCTCAATGGGATTGGACCCATGCCCTCTTTGGATGGCAGACAGTTTATGATTTCCCCCTTTAATGGTCTGAAAATGAGATTGGCGTGTGAAATATCCTATAGTATAAAGAAGTAAAACAAATTCATAATCCAAATGACATATATTCCTAAACACAAGTGCTCAGCCTACTTTCGCCAAGAGAATATGTAGTCAGAAGCTGTAGCTGTAGCTGTGAAGGATTTGGATGTAAATGATGAGAAGCTCTTACACACAGGTAGAGAGCGGCAGGACTGTGCACGCCAACCGCAGGAAGCTGCAGCACTTCCCTCTGTGTTAATAGAAAATGGGGTGATCCTAACAGAGGGAGACTCTAGGCTGGGCAAGGGAGGGAACCAAAGAACACGGGTCAGGCTGCCCTTACCAGGGGAGTGTCAAAATAATCCAGTTTCTATACACGGGCTATACCCTGACCAAATGTCTTAGCTAACACTTTGTATCTTGAAATCCCACCTCCAGTCAAAGCTATAGAAGCTGGCCTCCCCCTAGGCATTCAGGGTTAGATGATGAATTGCAAGGGTTTTGCAAGGCAGTTGGGTGTTATCAGTATCTGAGTAAAGTTAAAAAATAAGAACCAGGGGCTAGAGAGATGGCTCAGTGGTTAAGGGTGTGCACTGCTCTTGTTGAAGACCCAAGTTCAGTTCCCAAACTCCATGTGAGGTTACAGCCACCCATAGCTCCATCTCCAGGCGACCCAATACCATTTTGTGGCCTCTGGACACCTGCATTCATGTGCATACACCTACACAGCGACACATACACGAACACATATGATTAAAAATAATAAAAATCTTGTTTAAAACAACCAATTCCCAATCTTCTTAACAAAATTGCTACAAACACTTGAGAACTTGCCTCCCCTCCCCAAAAGAAGTAAACCGAATAATTGCACTTATTGGTGTTCAGTATTTCATGTCTTCGGTAATGTATGGGCTGCTGAATACATTAAAGAACATAATATAGTGTGTAAATCCTAGCATATGATACAGATAAATGTAGGGTAGTGGTGCCGTGGTGTGTGTCCACCTAAAACCACAAGCAGTTCGGCCGTTAGGAGCATAGTTTCCAAAATAGGGACCGAACCATGACAAAGCATATCTTTGAATGTTGCAATGAATATGGCTGACTCTTTGCGCCCACAGTTTCTACAGCCTAGGGATAAACGAACCAGGGATTGAAAATACCTGATGGAAAAAGAATTCCAGAAACTTCTAGAAGACAAATTAGCATTTGCCGTGCGTCAGGTATTGTGCCGAATTGGCACAAATGGAGCAGTGCTGGGGCTTTATGGCACGGTAGGTGATCTAGGTAACCCAAGGCTGTGGAGGGTGTGCGTGGGTGCGCCATAAATACTGAGTAGCTGAACCGCAAGGACCTGGAGTCAATCTCCCCGAGAACCCGGGGCAGTCATATCCATTTCGAGAAAATAGACATCGGTTCAAGAGATAATCAAAGCAGTTTTATATCTCCACAATTTTCAAGAAATGCTAACATGTGACGGTGTGGGACAGAGTCCAGAGAGCTCACACACTGTAGGATGGCGTGCATCTGTGGCCTGTCCCAGCGAAGCGATAGAGCACTCACACACGGCAGAATAGCGTGGGTCAACTCCAAGGCTCCTACAGGTTTCTTAATGCCCTCATGAGAAACACTAGGACCGGGGGAGGTTGAGGACAGGCTTTCTTGTCTGAGGTGAGGCTAGGGCTGTGAGGAACAGCACAGTGTTTAGTCCAGTAGCGGGCTTCAGAAGCGGTAGTCCACCCAAAGCAGTGGCCGGATGGGTGTGGTGGAGGAGGCAGGACCTCACGTCCATCTGTGGTCACAGGTGCAAGTCTCCCTGGGGGCATGAAGAGCCCCCCCACACACACGAGTTGAATCCCTTGGGTTAGTCATCTGAAGCACCAGTTTTTCCTGGTCTCACACGCATGCTACTTCTAGGTCACAAATAGTTCCTAGAAGCATTGTCAGCCCTAATTCTCCTGTCCCTTACTGTGTACATGCAGAGCCACCAATGGACCCTCCTCCTCCTTACCCAATGCAGAACCAAACTTCGGGCTCTGGGCCTCGCTAGCCTTAAGGTCTGTTTCAGAAGTCTGGATTCTCTAACCTGTAAGGTTGCTCAAGTCTCAGCTTTGAACCTCGGGGTAATGACTTACCGATGTTCTTTCCAGGAATCCAGTAAGCTTTGTAAGATGTCCTTACACAAATTAAAACACAGGGTTTTCAAATTAAAAGGCCCACGTCTCCAGAAAGGAGGGCACACTTGCCCAGAAGTTACATAGCCTTAAAGAACCATTTTCTCATGTGGGGATGGGACAGGAGGCCTGGCGATGACTCTGCCTTCCTTTATTTAGAAGCAATGGCAGGGTCCCAGAGTATAGAGCTCTGCTGTCACTCACAGTGTGACATCAGCTGCATGTTAGCTCAGCCTGTTCTTACAGGTACCATTGCACATCAAGATTCCTTGCTGGGTGGAGAGTTTCTGGAAAAATCTGTGTCCGAGCCTGAGACTTCTCACTCCCAGTAAGTGAAGAGTCATGACTGGTCTCACTTGCATAGATACCAGGTCTGTTTTAGGGTTGTGTCCATGCTCCCCTGAGCATTACTTAATGTAAAGCTAACCGTAAGATTACCATCAAGGACACACAGAATCAAAAAGCCTTATCCCTCGGTCTCATCCTTAGTGAGGCTTTTTAGTACAGTTCTAGCATGATTTGGGGGTGAGGGGTAACACAACATTTTGCATCTAAGTTCAAGTTGAGTTTCCTAAGTGATAGAGACTCCTTCAAAAAGCAGTTGATTAAAGTCAAGTCTGCTGTGTGGCCTCTTTAGGGTTGTTCCCAGTAGGATGAGTCACCATGAAAAGCTTTGAGTGGCTTTTTTCCCCATCCCTCATTCTGAGCAGTGAATTGCAAAATCTCAAGTTATGCTTTGTCAGGGAAATCGCTGGAATATCAAGAAATGAACCTGATACTCTTTTTCTCTTGCAAATCCCACTCGCCTTCTCGGGTTGAAGTGAACCTGAAGCAGGGGTTGGGCTCGTCAGATCCATGTGGTAGGACGGGACTCTAGAATGGAGCTGCCTGGAGACCCACTCCGGTTGGAAATAATTGAGTTCCACGTCACAGTCCGTTTCACATTCGTTTAATTGCTTAGAAAAAGGAGTTTTGTTGACATCTGAAATGCCATTTGCTTCAGCTGTCAACCCCGTATGCGATCCAATTTTTTGTTATTTCCGCACTGATGATTGATGATACCCTTAGTGAGTTATGAAGATTGCAGAGTGAGCTAGAAATCACTCTCTCGAAAGAACACAGAAAAATAAACCAGCCAAATTTGAGAAGAGCCCACCGAAGTAGATGTGGTCGGCTCAAAGAGCTTGCTGAATGAAGCCAGACCAGCAGAGGGAGGATTTAAAGGTTCTCTCCTTGTTCTGGAGCAATCACCACTGGTGAACTAATGCAGGAGGAGGACGTGGATGGGCCGCGCGGCCCCTCTCAGGCCTCGGGCCTGGAATGAGCGTTTGAGAGAAGATAATGAAACCGAGGAGCTTTCCTATGAATATGATATGTTTAGGTTGCAAAGCAACAGAAACTCATCACAGAGCTATTAATGTCTAGGAAATCATGGTGGAGGAATTTTCAGAATAATGAAGTAAGCAGAAATGAAATTTTCATGACCCATGCTCTCCTGAAATGCTCTACAGGGAATGTGTGGCCGCCTCAGTGACACCTACAGAACTCAGATTTTGTCCCAAGGAATTAACTTACTAAAATTTATCATGCGGTGAATAGCTTCACTTGGAACTGAGAGAGAGAGAGGTCTAAATGAGTTTTTATTTGAATTGTTCATATCAACAGATAGATATTTTAATTATAAAAGCATTGGCACAATCTGTAAGTTATTACCACATATTTACCTTAAAAATAAGGAAAGTACCTTGATCAGTTTTGTTGCTTTTTTTAAAATTTTACTTTTAATTTTATTACTTTGTTCATATGGGCGTTTTTTGTTTGTATGTATGACTAGGTACCGTGTGCATGCCTGGTGCCTGTGGAAGCCAGAAGAGGGCATCAGATTCCCTACTGCTGGAATTACAGATGGATGTGAGGCACCACGTGGGTGTTGGCAATCCGATGCAGGTCCTCTGGAAAAGCATCCTGTGCTCTTAACCACATCTCCCTGGCCCCAGTCTCCATAATTTTCGAGTTCTGGTTGGAAGCACTGCAGTTAGTTGGCACGTGTGGCTTGGCTATCAATCACCTTTGGGTACTAAATATCAGTGCACTCTCTGTGTGCTAATTGCAAAGGATAGAAGTGATTCAAATGCTTATCTACTCATATGTGTTAAGGCAGAGAATAAACAAGAACTAATGGTAATGCATTTGAAAAGTATTTAATACATGTGAGTGATTTGGGAAAAATAAATGACAGGTATTTTACCTCCACAACCTGTCTCAGAACAGGGCAACAACTCTACATGACCACCAGGATGTAGCAATAACTGAGCATGGATAAGCGAAACTCGAGAGGAGCCCCACCCCCACCTCCGAGTAGAGCTGAGCAGGCTCACACCCATGTGGTAGGCTGCTGCTCTTCTCTTGTAATTGTTGGTGGGCAAAGCATGGTAGTGAATGAGGACGAGGTGGTTAACGCTCACTGTTGGGCTGCGGGGACGGCTTGCTTACTGGCCTCTTGCTACGCAAGCGTGAAGGCTCAGTGTGATCCCTGGTAGCTTGAATGTAAAAAAGCCGTTGTGATAGTATGTGCTGGGAGGCGGAGACACGGGGTCCCTAGGCTTCAGCAGCCGTCTGGCCTGGCTCATTCAGGGAGTTCTAGCACAGGGAAGACATAGATAGATAGATAGATAGATAGATAGATAGATAGATACATACATACATACATACATACATACATACATACATACATACATAATAGATAGATAGCTTGAGAGAATAGATGATAGATAGATAGATAGATAGATAGATAGATAGATAGATAGATAAGATGATAGATAGATAGCAAGAGAGAATAGATAAATTCATAGATAGATAGATAGATAGATAGATAGATAGATAGATAGCTTGAGAGAATAGATGATAGATAGATAGATAGCAAGAGAGAATACATAAATTCATAGATAGATAGATAGATAGATAGATAGATAGATAGATAGATAGATAGCAAGAGAGAGAATAGATAAATTCATAGATAAATAGATAGCTCAAGAGAGAGAATAGATAAATTCATAGATAGATAGATAGATAGATAGATAGATAGATAGATAGATAGATAGATAGATAGATAGATAGATGGACAGGCAGACAAGACAAGAAGGCTGGCACTTGAGACCCGAGGAGCATCACTTGAAGTTAACCTTTAGCCTTTACACAAATTGTTGAAAAGAATACTCTTCCTTTGCTGGTGATGTACACCTTTAATGCCAGTACTCAGGAGGCAGAGGCAGATGGATTTCTGATTTCAAGGCCAGCCCGGTGTAGACCATGAGTTTCAGGACCTCCTCCTGTCCCCAGTTAAAATAAAATAAAAAGATGTTCTTTCCTCAGTTGAATGGTCTTGGCTTCCTTGCTGGACATCATTTGATCATACACCCTGGAATTTATTTCTGTGCTTTTATCTGACCCGTGGTTATAGTCTGCTTCTACGCTGTTGGCTGTTGGCTGACTGTAGTTTGCAGGGAGACTTAGGGTCAGGAAATGTGTGATGTCCAGGTTTGTCCATGTAAAGACTAGTTTTGACTATTTGGAGTCAGAGATTATATGATTTTAAGATGGATTCTTTTCCGAAAAAATACATCATTGGCATTTTAGCAGTAATTATGTTACGTTTGTAGATGACTTTGGGTGATGCTGACGTCTTAGCAGCAGTAAATCTCTCAGTCCATGAACAGGGGACATCCTTTTCCATCCGTATACTGGCAACTTCTTTAATTTCTGCCTGATGTGTTTTCTAGATTTCCATATACAAGATTTTCACTTGGTTAACTTTATTTCTAAGTATTCTTATCTTTTTGGTGCTAAAGTCAATGGGATTACTTTTTAAACATCTTTGTAAGGTTTTTTTTTTATTGTCAGTGTATATAAATGAAACTGCTTTTATATTATTTATATCCTGAAATTTTGTTAAATTTTTATTAGTTCCAGCAGTTTTGTGGAATTTTTAGGGTTTTCTACATATAACAGCGTGTCATCTGTAAATAGCAATGCCTTTATTGTTTTCCAGTGAATGCCCTTCATTTCCGTTTCTTACCCCCTTGTTCTGGCTGCTGCTTCTAGTGCTGTCTTGAATGGTAATGAAGGTAGACATGCACATCCTGTTCCTTATCCTGGACCAGAGTTTTCAGCCACTCACCACTGCGTACAATGCTACCTGTCAGTGTTTTGTAATATTCCTTGAAAACACAAAACAATTACAATTTTCTCATTAGTGTGATAAATTGTATATGTTAAACCTATTTGATCCTCTAAGTGTTTAATCAGTATAACTAGGTAAAAGTACAAGTTGATATCTCTCGATTGTTTCAATCCTAACATTTATTAGACGCTCTCCATACTGTTTGTTGCTCCTGCAAAGGGACCCACATTGACTTCTCAGCAAACACAGCGGCTCAAAACTGCACGTAACTCCCGTTCCAGGGGGATCTGATATCCCCTTCCAGCATCCTTGGGTACGTTACTCATGTACACATTAACACTCTCCCAACAAAACACATACGTGCAAGTTTTTGTTTTTTGTTTTTAAACCAAAATCTATAGAAGTATATTTTTTTAAAAAAAATCGAAACTTCAACATTATTTCTATTTCTAAGTTAACATATTTATGGACTACCTATTGGGTTAAGATCATCTTGGCCCATCCTGGGAAGAAATAGAAGTAAATCAGACTCACGCTCTGCTTCCAAAGACCCAGAAGACCCGCACAGCCTACTCTTTGAGTCACATTGTGAGAAGAGAAATCGAGGCTGTATCTTTCAGCTTGGGTGGCCTTAACAAGGTGCCCAAGACTGGGTGGCTTGGGGAGCATATTTATTCCCCAGCAGACCTGGGGGCTAGGGCTCTGAGATGGGGAGTTACATGGTCAGGCTCCACCGACAGCCACCTCCTCCTCCACGAGTCCTTATGTGGCCTTTTCTCTGAGCTCCAGGCGAAGTCAGAGTAGGACTCTGCTCCTCTGACCGCATTTGACCTCAATTCCTTCCTGAAAGCTCTGCCTTCAATTGCAGCCACACTGGGGATTAGGAATGGAAGTGGTGGGGGTGGGGAACAGGAGGTGGGGTGATGGCAAGATGTGGGCAGAGGAGACACAGTTCATCTCACAGACACAGGGATGTGTGGCACTTTTGGGGGACCTCCTTGCTGAGTGTTCTACCTCACCCTCCCTGTGAGGCCAGAAGATGGGCTCTGTCATCACCTCAGTCAGCAGAGGAAGAGGGGGGAGGCTCTGGGGTTGGCCAGTCAGTCAGTCAGTCAGTCAGGACTTGGACCCAGAGCCTTGGAAAAAGGAGGTTCTGCAGAGGAGCCGCCTAGAGACAGAATAAGGAAGGAGCCTGGGGGCCAGGCCTGTGTTTTGTTGGGAGTGAAGTGGCCCAGTGGCTGCACAGATAACTATGTATTGGAAGGAACTAAGAAGTTGGCTCGTGTAGATTAAGGGATTCCTATTATGTGCAGAGATACCAATTTGTAGCTTTGTCCCTAGGGAGGTAGGGAGCTTTGATGGGTTTTAGTAGAAGAGTAATGTAGAAAGTGAATTCTCGGTTTCAGGTTCTAAGTTCAGCAGGTATAGGCTCCCAGATCTTACAGTGCATGCAAGTTGGGTCCCAGTACCCACATAATAGAACAAAAGAACACTCCCATACCCACCCTACTGATAAAATTTATACTTTACTAAGTTGTTGGGTTTTTTAAGAGCTAATTCTAGTGGTAGAGCACATGTAAGCTTGAAAGGAAGAAAAAGAGGCCAAGTCGGGGCTAGGGACATGTGGGGAAGGCTCCGAGAAGTAGTCCTGTAGGACTTCTTCTGGGTTTCAGTTTGATTTGGGGTTGTCAGGGGCAGGAGGAAAGAAGATTTCCGGATCTGCGTCACCATCTAGATAAATCTGTCTCCCAGAGAGGGAAAGGGGAGACTGCAGGAATGCAGGAAGCCAGGCAGACTCGAGTTGTTGAGTAATGAGAGTTTCTGTTACCCATGTGTCATTAACTAGGACACGTTACACCAGGTAGTTGCACCCTCCTTGGGAAAGAAGTGATCCCAGCATTGGATGCTGGCAAAGAACTTGAATGTACCAAAGAGTATTAGAGACCCTCTTCTACCAAGATGGGGCCCCCAGCAATTGATGCATTTCAAAGCCAGTTAAAACAGGCTTACTATAGAAGTGAAACAAGGGCCAGTATCCCTTTATTGTGACTTTTTTTTGGTCTAGGGCCAAGGCCTGCCTTTTGTGAGTTTGAGGATAGATTTTCTAGTTAGCTCTCGGTCTGAAGCCACACCTGTCATTGTCCCCAGAGTCTTAGTATCAGGGTCCCAAAAGTGGTTTTGCAAGTCTCTTGGTTTTCTCCCTCTCAGCCTCACCCTAAAGCTACCTTGAAAGCCATCTGCTCTTTTCAAAGTTTTCCAAAGCCTGTAATTATTTTTTACACACTAACCTTTTGAACCCTAATTTGCATCTGTTTAGACAGTAAACAATGAATTATATAGTTGCAGCCACAAGGACAATGTGTACAAATGCTTTTGGGAATGATTCCTAGATCATTAGACGATAATCCAGGAGGAAAGCCACCTATTCAAGGGCATCTATTTCTCTCCCTCTAATACTGGTTAATAAGAGACTTAAGAGAGTCCAGATTAGCCAACTGGATTTCTCCTCCCCCCGCTACCCCTTGTGTGTGTGCTTGTGTGTGTGTGTGCTTATGTGTGTGTGCGTGCGTGCTTGTGTGTGTGCGTGCGTGCGTGCTTGTGTGTGTGCGTGCTTGTGTCTGTGTATGCACACGTGCGCGCACACACATGTGTACAAGGATAGTTGCACACACCCATTTGAAATGGTAATGCCATATTTTTCAGGGTTGCCTTGTATATTACTTGCTGTATGTATGATAGTTACACAAAGGGAACCAGAGCTCACAGGAAGTATTATGTAATGGTTGATTGAAAATGAGCCCGGCAGTGAAATTTCTCCTTCAGTGAAGTAGCAAAGTAAGATGACTTGAATTGGAGAGAGAATGAGGTCTGAGGACTGGAGTTAGTGGAGAGAGATGGCTGCAAGTATTTGCTTCTGAAATCCAGTTTGCATGTGTAATTTCATAAGGCATCAGTCAAATGACCCTGGCTTCAGAGTGAGCCCACCAGCCTGTGGCTCTCCCAAAAGCACAGCTCGTTAGAGCTCTGAAAGAAAGCACTTTCTTCCCATCCATTACCGTGGAAACTTATTTCCCCCAGTGATGGAATTAACATTGAGCAGTTAGCACAGGACTGGGGACAGCGGCTTCTGGAACTGCTTGGCTCCACCTTGCAGTGGGCTCCTGTCTGACCGAGCTCTGGTAGCTGACCAGCTGGGGAGAATGCACCAGGCAGTGGCCCAAAGGCATGCTAACAGTTCCAGAGAAGCCTTGGGAGGGCTGTCAGCCAGACCACAAGATTGAGAACTGAACGCCGCCGTTATCTCGTCTGTAGTGTTGTAGTCTGTAAAGAGTGTCGGACCTCCTCTTTAATTTAGGAACAACAGGGCCGGGCGGGATGTGTTCGATACCTTGTCTTCAGGTTTCCTGATTTGCCTTTGCTACTCAAATATCACAAAGTAAAATTAAACCTTGTACTTTCTTTTTTTTTTTTTTTTTTTTGCTTTTATGTGTGTGAATGCACACGTGTGCACATGAGTGTGGAGGCCAGAGGTCAATCTCAGGTATCCACTTCGAGGTTTCAGACAAGGCCTCTCACTGGTCTAGCCTTTCCTGATGAGACTGAGCTAGCCGCCCAGCAAGCCCAGGGTTCCTCCTCTCTCTGCCTTCAGGGTGCTGTATCCCTAGTGACCACCCTGGCTGGCTTTGACCCAGACTCTGGCCCATCGCCATTGCCCCTTCAGAGCCCTAGGGAAGTCAGATGTCCCAGGCGCAGTTGCCCCTGGCAGCCAAGTGCAGTGTGCTCTCCCCTTCTCCCAAGAGCCACCATGTCCGAAATTGATATGCATCTTGTCTGTCTGTATTTTGATTTCCCCACGTTTCTAATCATAGACACCATATGGTTCTCAGTTTTAAAAATACATATGATTATCTATTGTGGTTTGCATTTTTTTAATTTATGAAATCTAAGAATGTCGATGAATAGAAATCAAGTGTAAATCGTTTTTATTTTGTTGTTGTTTGCTTGGTTTTTCTTTGTTTGTTTGTTTGTTTAGACAGGGTCTCTGCTGTAGCTCTGGCTGGCCCAGAACCTGCTGTGTAGACTAAGCTGGCCTTGAACTCGCAGAAACGTGCCTGCCTCTGCCTCCTGCGTGCAGTGCTGGGATTGAAGGCGTGTACTGTCATTCCTAGCTGAATTGTCATTATTTGAACTACTGGATAAAGTGTTTCATCACTTGTATGAGGAACTCACTGTTCTAGTGACTATTCAGACAGTTGCCATTTCCTGAGGCTGTCTTTTACCACTTCAGTAAACATGTTTGTGTATGTGTATAAAACATGTCTAGCCCTGGGAGTGTTAGGGTTGAAGAGTCAGTGTTCCTCTATAGTGGTAGATTTCAAAATGTTTCTATAGAGTGTTTAGATTATTATCTGTAAATAATAATTTACTTGTTATTTACTATTTATAATTTATTACCATCAATAAATTATTTGCAAATAATTTGTATTATTTGTTAATAATAAAAATAAATAAGTTATTATTTGTAAATAAAGTGTTTTATAGATTATCAGTTTCTCTTTAATCACCTCACATATGTGACATGATTTTAATTTTGAAATGTAAGATGATTAACCAAGAAGAAATATGTTTTGTGCTCTGTGCATTCCTATTGCATAAATAAAAAATAGGCCCAATGATATTTAGGAGGTTAGGCATTTTCAATTAGCCAACCATTATTTTGTGTACTAAAACATTGGGAATTTGCAAAGGCACAAAAGGCATAAGTTTACAAAGCAGACCTACTGTGTGATTATAAATATTGTGATTAGGAGAACTATAAATCAGCGGCAGCGTGTAAGGCTTGATTAAGATTTGTCAGAGCAGGGTGATCCCAGCACTAGCCAGCTGGCCAGTTCAACAGAACTGAACTCCAAGCTCAATGATAGGCCCTGCCTCAAAATAAAATAAGTAGTCCAGTGTGTTGGAGAAAAACACTGTTCTGCCTCCACATGGGTATGCGTGGGTGAGCATACATGTGTACAATGCAAGCAGTTCTGCCTCACATCTCTGCCTTTTTGTGACTTAAAAGAAAAAATTAAAACAAATTAATTGTACTTCGTCTCCCCTGGAAGGCTTCAGTGAATGCCAGAATAGCACTGGGGGCACTCACAGCACCGCGTTAAGATCAGGGCAACTCTTATAAAAGAAAGCATCTGATTGAGGCTTGCTTATAGTTTCAGAGGTTTAATCGTGGTGGGAGGCATGGCGTCTTTCATGGTGCTGGAGATGTAGCTAAGAGCTCTACATCTGTATCTCCAGGCAGCAGGAAGAGTGACCTTGACCTTGGCTTGGGCTTTGGAAACCTCAGAGCCTACCCCCCAGTGACAGAACTCCTCCAACAAGGCCACACCTCCTAAAAACCCTTCTCCATTAGCACCACTCCCTGACAACCAAGCATTTAAATGCATGGGTGTATGGAGGCCATTTTATTCAAACCGCCATCCTGTGGGAGCACGGGAGTGGAGTCGATGGGCTGGAGCCTGTATCATGCCTCGCACTGACCTGCTTCCTCCAGTTAGACCAGGTTCAGAGCCTCCTAAAACTGCACCACCTAGTTGGGACCAAGTGTACCAGCACATCAGCCCATGTGGGTTTGCATCCAGACACCAGAACCTGAGAACTTCGGGTGCCCCTTGTAATCTCCCTTTGATAGCTGTTGTCCCTGTCAGATTGGGCCCACGGGGACCTTGTCTCACTTGTCAGTATGTTGATGGAGGACTTCCCCTACCCGAGGATTATTATCTTGGTAGCAGGCAGGGGTGGCGAGCCGCTCCTCTTGCAGTTGTGTGTACCACAGCGATGATATTCTGAGCTGTGGAAATGTTCCTGCTGACTGACTCATGTACTGAAGGTGGAACAGTTTGTCCCATATGCTCCTTACGGTTAGGATTATGTCATTGCTAGGAGAGGATGCAGTAGGCTATTTGCCTTGTCGAATCTGAGGACAATTTTAATATTTAATTCAGACTTCATGTGGGTACTGTTGCAGGTCTTTGCCATAAATAATGTTGTACCTCATTTACTGCACTGAAACACTGCAAGTTTAATTATATATATATTTTCAATATATAAATAATATATAATATACATAATATAGAATATACATCATATATAATATATAATAAATAGTATATATAAATTGAAATGGTTAAATATATTATTTTGTTATTTAATTATTTATTCAAACTCTAATTTTATTGAAATTATAAATTTATTCAAACTTAAGTTAAATAAATTCAAATTTTAATTAAATAAATTCAAATTTTAATTTAATTATTATTTATATTTATTACATATATTAAACATTTAAATATATTTATTATATATATTAAATATTTAAAAGCTTTTTTTAATCTGTATGGATATCTTGCCTGCATGTATCACATGTGTGTCTTTTGTTCTCAGAGACCAGAAGAGGACATCATATTCCCTAAAACTGTAGTTATATATGTGAATTATCATGTGGGTCCTGGGTTCTCTTAATTTCTGAGCCATCTCTCCTTCCCTTATTTAATTAGAAAGTTAGATACACAGGAAGGTGACAGGTAACTTAAAAATAATACCATAAGAGCCCTTATTCTAGTGCCTCTAACAGCCCTTGGCACAGAGACATTCTTAAGCAATATTTGTTAGACCTCATGAGAAACTAGATGACTTGCATATCAGCCTTTTAACACTCCACAGGAAATCACCTGTAATGGCCGTTAATCATAAGCAGCAGTTTTCTTGTTTACTTGTATGGCTGTCTTATATAGCTTATCATTTTGTACCTGCCGTTTTGTGTTCTGCATTTTTAAAAAGCTGTAATGACAGGCGATGGGTGTAATTGCAAGTTTCAGATTGCCACCCCTTTCTGATCTCCTTACCTATCCATGTCAGGGCACGTCACTCCAGCAGACTCCACATGTGGACACACGGCTGCGAGGCCGAGACGCAGCTTACCTTGCTGGTAGTGTCACACTTTCATGATCAGGTCAAAAAATTTAAACTCTACCTTCTCAAACACTCTAGAGCGAGTATCCCTTAGTTACGACTATTTTTATAATAAGGGTGTAAATAATAATTTAGGTGAGTATACTTAATTTGTGTAACAATCCATACTTCTCATTACACTCGTACTCCCGGAGCTCCACGTGTTATCGTAGGAAATACCTTTGCATCAATCATTGGTTCTGTAGTTCAGTTCTTTGGGGTATTCCCCTTAGAAACTTCAGAGGTGGGGGAAGGGAGAGAGAGAGAGAGAGAGAGAGAGAGAGAGACTTTCCAAGTTTTGGCATCAATTTTCACTCTCACCGTGTAGATGTTCTGCCTATACATTTGAGTGCATAGGGCTAAAATAACATGTTTCCCACACGTCTGCAGGGAATGAAGTGCATTTGAATATGTTTTCTTTTTTGCTTTAAATAATTAGATTTTGTTTTGCTTCGCTTTTTTTTTGTTATTGTTTTGTTTTTGAGATAGGGTCTCAATATACAGCCCTGGCTGGGCTAGAACTCACTGTGTACTCACACAGAGGCCACCTGCCTCTGCCTCTTGAGCGATGGCGTTAACGACACTCACCACTGTACCTAGCCTTGAACTTTACCTCATCAGTCTACCTGATCCTTTGCTGGAATGTGTAGCTCTCCCCAAATACCAGCTTCTCCAGTTCACTGAACTCTTGGTATTGCGTGCACGTGTTTAAAACCTTAGTTTCACAGTTTAAACTTTAGAGATGCTCCTAAGTTATGAGCTTTTGTGGCTATACGACTTAACCCAACTTGACCGTGTTCTTACAGTCACTTGTTCTGAAAAAAAAAATCACAATATACACGTCATCCTTAGACTTACAGTATGTCACTTTTTCTCTCCCCTCCCTCTCTTTTCCATTCTTTCTTCATCTTCCTCCTCCTTTAACCACGTCCTTTTAAAAATTTCTCCCCATTTTAGTTATTTGCGTGGAGGTTCATGTGGCGCACACAGCACGCGTGGAAATCTGGGAACAGCTTGTAGGACACATTTTCCTCCTATCCCATGGGTGTCGGGATAGAATTCAGGTGAAGCTCAGCCTTTACCATGTGATCCGTCCGTCCTGCCATCCCTGGAATGTTCCCATTGCAGGAGAGCAGAGAGCACGCAGAGGAAAGCAGCGTGCATCGTGGCAGGAGCAAAACCAGCCCTGCATGCTTGTGGCTTAGTTGGATAATTAATAATTAATAAAGAAACCGAAGAAGGAAATGCCTACTGCTAGAGTTTAGAGTCCTCACGTATTGTTATAAAAATTAATGATGTTATGCTAAAAATATAATAATGTTATATCAAAAACAGGGCCAGTAATGGAAGAGCACGATTCTTTACGTCATGCTTGGGGGAGACGGCGCTTGCTCATTTTATCTTGGCTTTTGGTCATTCTGTCATCAGTTCACATTGATACATACCATGGACTGCATGTACGACTGCACGTATGACCTGGTGATCTGATGGTGCCGCTGCTACAGTAGAAGCGTGAGATTTAATTTAATTTTGTTCCATGAATAAGCCATCCACTTTGGAAAACAAGCGCATCACATATTGTCCAGGTGCATTCGGAAGTTCGGTGGTAAATAACCTGTATGACATTGTTACAGAGCCGTGTGAACAGTGAGCAGATGGGATAATGCGTTCATACGCCCTCCTCCTCCTCGGGCACGCCCTTCTGTTCATTGGAGAAGTGATTGCATTCCCTTGTCAACTTCTGCTTTATAGCAGCCAGGGCTGCTTTGCAGTTGCTTTTAAGGGTTTATTTTTATTGATACATGTATGTGCAAGTACATGTACTTGCAGATGCCCATGTTGCTGCCTGATGTAGGTGCAGGGAACTAAACACTGTCCTTTACAAGAGCAGCAAGCCATCTTAACCACTGAGTAATCTCTCCAGCCTCTCTCTTCTCTCTCTCTCTCTCTCTCTCTCTCTCTCTCTCTCTCTCTCTCTCTCTCTCTCTCTCTCTCTCTCTCTTAAATGCAGGGCTTGGTTTTAGTCTGGATTTGACTATGTGTAGCCAAAAAAAAAGAGGTTTATTGTCTCTATTGTGGAATATATTTTGTAAAAAATACTATTTAAACCTTTAGATTGTGTTTTGTTTGGTGTTGGGTTTTATTTTGTTTTTTTAAAGATGGTTTCTGTCTATAGCCTTGGCTGACCTAAAACACATGGTAGGTATCCCAAGCTGGCCTGGAACTCAACCTCCCAAGTGCTGGGATTACAGGTGAGGGCAGTTCCATCATACCTACCCATAATGTAAGCCATTGAATTATAAAATTATAGTTACAAATAAGATGTCAGTGCACAATTAAGATGTGTTTGAAAACTTAAAGACTTTACAATCTCATCATAAGGAAGACTGGCTCCTGGAGCCACTGTGTGGTGCCCATTTAGGTTAGATTTAGCTGAGTGCGTAAGGGCTGTTCTTTTCAGAATGACAGTGGCAGCGAGTTCTTGGGAGAGGCAGGAAATCATTTTAAGCAATTTGTGTGCTCTAAAGACTGGCAAGAAGGAATCCTCTCAGGGATAGCTTCTTAACAGTAGTGAGGACTTTTGTTTACTTAAAATAATTCATTATTTATCACTTTTCCTCAGAAAATCCTTATGCTGTACCTGCTCTCTGCCAGATACTATTCTAGTTAGCGTCTTTGCTCAATAAACATTACAACACAGAAAGATGCAGAAGCTGTTAACGGATGATGGACAGCAGAGCCCCCTCCAATACCAGATACAGGCACGCTTTCCTTAGGATTTGCATCCATCCCCTCATCCTTTCATGCCCTAGCTTGTCAACAAGAGCACCCCAGACCCTGACATGGGCATCAAGCTGGTGTGACATGTTCTGAAGGATGGGGACTGAGCAGAATCGGGATCCCAGAGGGGGCTCCCACTCTTCCTCCAAGACACCAGGAAAGTATAGAACTGAGTGTCTGTATAGAAGCTTGGAGGCCGAGCAGGAACTGCTGAGGGATGAACGGACGTGGCCAGTGGCCTGGGTGGGGATGCTGTATGCCAAAGCCCTGGGCCAGGTTAATGTGCCCACGTGAGGTACTAGAGATGTTAAAGTGAGTGAGTGAGTGGCATGGTCATAGATCTGCCTTCTTAGAGTTCATCCAGTGACTTTAAAGAATAGCTTGCCATAGTCAACTGGTTTGAATAGGTTTGCCACCCCCCCCCATCAATTCATGTGTTTTAATGCTTGGCCATAGGGAGTGGCACTATAAGGAGGGGTGGCCTTGTTGGAATAGGTGTTGCCTTGTGGGAGGAAGTGTGTCAGAAAGAACGTAGGCGGGCTTTGAGGCCTTCTGTGCTCAAGCTCCGTCCAGTGTGGAATTGCTGTCCCTCCTGACTGGCTGCCTTTGGATCAGTATGGAGAATTCTTTGCTCCTCTGGCGACATGTCTGCCTGCACGCTGCCATACCTCCCACCATGATGGCAGTGGACTAAAACTCTGAAACTTGTGAGCCACCCCCCCAAAAAAATGTTTGCCTTTATAAGAATTGCTTTAGTCATAGTGTCTCTTCACAGCAATGAAACCCAACACGTCGTCTTTCATTATTCTTAATGATTGATCTTAAGTTTTTTCAGTCGGCAGATAATACCGGTGGGCATTGTGGAGTACTTACGATTTGATGCCTGTACACTGTGCATGATGGGCACCCAGGGTAATTAACCTTCTTTATCATGCGTATCAAGAGCAGTGCTACGCTGGGACTTTTGTCCCCCAGTGGCCTTAATCACCTCCAATCAAGCTTGGAAAGAATTAACATCATTTTATTTAGTTTTATTATTTGAGGCAGGTCTCATGTGTCCTAGTTTGGTCTCCAAATCACTATGTAACCAAGGATGACCTTGAACTCCCGGGTGCTGGGACTGCAAATATGCATAGTCACGCCCAACTTATGTCATAGTGGAGATCGCACACAGGGCCTTGCTCATGCCAGACAACATTCTATCAGCCGAGGTATATTTCCAACCCTAGCGCTGACATTTTAATCCTTCCTTAGAAGCGGCCCTTGGAGTTTTTAGCGGGTGGGATGGTAAAGTGGGCAGGCTCCAGAGTTAGACTGTGTGCTCTTATCTCTCAGCCTTGGAGGATGGAGCCTACTGAGTGGAATGCCCATCAAGGTGACTTAATGTTTTCAGGATTTTATCTTCTGGTCCCAGCGTGGTTCAGAAGGGACATGCCTCGGATGCTGCCCGGCCCCGGGGCTCTCTAGAGCTGCTGCAGAGGACAGGAAGTGTCAGGAGCACTTTAACCTGAGATGCTTTCAGAACAAATTAGGTTTGCCCCTCTGAATATTTTCCTACTACAAATTAAGTTAGGAAAATTCCTTTAAGTGAACCTTACATTGGATGTTCTTAGTCACCAGAGGAAATGAGACATTTTCCCATTGGAAAATAGTAAGTCCTGTTGGCTTAGAGTCTTTGTTTTTCGTTACTTTTCCTCCTTCGTTGTGTGTTAGGGGTGTGGGGACATGCCACAGACACACGACAACATGCTTGTGGAAGTCAGGAACACCTTGTGGGAGTTGGTTCCTTCCTAACATGTCCGTCCTAGGGATAGAGCTCAAGTCGTCAGCCTTGGCAGCAAGTTCTTTTACTGGCTGAACCCTTTTGTTGGTCCAGAGGTTCAACACTTTGGACTGAAAAATGGCTGTGGTGAGTATAAAACCATGTTTCTGCTAAACTCGGAATGAAGATCGAGACCCCGTGCTGCTCTGGGGATGTTTACTGCCATTATTTAATTCTCTCTGGGGGCCTTTCTCCAAGTAGGACAGAGAAAGCCTGAAAGACCTCATCAAGCTCCCCTTAGGTCTGACAGGGCTGTGTGCCCACTCACGGGTCTCTTCCAAGACGCCCTTTTTTGTTCTGCATGTGGAAGAGGCTCTCCTCAGCAAGCCTCTGTCAGATGGTCCAGTTGGAAATGTCCCCACTTTCCCTGGCCGTCTTGAAATGGATGGGGAGGACTTGCGTGGTGCCGGCGGGCGGGCGAGCGCTCTGTGCTCTCTGACAGTAGCTGCCCACAGACTTCCTTTGCTGCCCCACCTTCAGGTTCAGGCTGGGGCCTCCGTGTCAGCATGTAACAGCCTCCTTACAGTGCGGTCAGAGAGCTTGAGACGCAGGACGTGACAGATGGAGCCCACAGGCCAACTCGGGTTGGGGGGGTTGGGGTGCATAGAGACTGTGACGTGGTCAAAGCAATAGTTTAGCTTCCAGCTCCTACCTCATCAAATTCCTTACTGTAAATCCGTTTATCTATTATTCTTGCCAGTGCCATGGGGTCAGGTTAGTAAGGGAACGATTTTACATTAAAAACAGATGCTTTGTTTAAGGTGCGACTTAGCTGAAATAAGAAAATGTTTGCTGTGTTTGTGAGACTGAAGGCTCATTGCTTGTCTTCCCCTTCCTTCCTTTTTATTTTGTGGATATACATAAAGTTCTTCTGTATATTACCTTGTAGCTAACATATATAAAAAAAGAGCTCTCTAAATCATTTGCTTTTATTTCTTAGATAAAAAAAACAAAAAAAAAAAACAATCAGAGAGGGCCTGGCAGTTAAGAATCTGTATCTCTCCTCTGGGCCCACAGGGTACCAGAGGATCCTGGATACCTGGATACAGAATCCCAGCATTCCCACATCCTCGTATCCCGCACAGACAAGTCGTTTACACAGAATTTAAAATGAGTATTTCTTTAAAAGAGAAAGAAAAACATGAGAAAGTATCTTGGAGTGAAGCCTCCCTCCTATCAGACAGTCTCTCTCTGTTCTTTTTGGGTCTGGCGTTCTACCAGCCCTGGGCCACAGCTGGCTCCAACCGGCCCACAGCTGGCTGCAGTGTGCAGCTCACTCCCGGGGAAGCAGATTCCGCCTCAGCCCATCTCGCTACCTGTGGACAGCCTCCCCTGTTGGGAGCTGCAGAGGCTACAGCTGAATCTCAAGGAGTGTTTGTAGCTAGCACACTGACGTGAGTGGCGTCTTGTCTTTCTGAAAGGGGAGTAGCTGTGGGGGTATCCACGCGGGGTGTGACATTGGCACCGTGCAAGCTCGGCTGTCTGTCTCCCCCCACCCCACCCCCCACACACACTTTTGATTTTATTTTCATTTTTATTTTTAATTGAAATCATCATGAGTTGCCCTCTCCTTTTCATCCCTTTAGCTCCTCCTCCCCCAACGCTTCCCACACACCCACACCACTCTCACACTCTCACCCACACACCCACACACTCTCTTTCTTCAACAAAAAGGTCCATCCACACATATGCATGCCTGTGTGTGCACAACTATATGGATACCACGTACTTACTGGAAAATACCCTCTGTCCCATTGTCTCAGGAAACAAACATTTTCAGTTTTCTCTGTGCATTCCTGTTGGGATATGCTATTCACAGCTCTTCTCTTTCTACATTAAAGTACTTTAAACAATTTTAGCTCAAATTATTTTCCATCACTATTTTTTTTTACATAGTCTCTTATAGATCAGGCTGGTTTCAAACTCTCACAATGAAGCAGAGGGTGATGTTAAACTCCTGACCCTCTGCCTCCTCTCTCAGAGTGCTTGGATTCCGGGCTCCACTGCCTTCTTCCTCCCCACTCCTTCTCTCTCTTCCCCCCTCTCCCTGCCCCTCCCCCTGCCCTTCCCCCTCTCCCCTCTCTCTCTCTCCCTTCTCTCTCTCCCCCCTCCCCCCACCCCCTCCCTTTCTCTCTCTCTCTCCCTTCTCTCTCTTTCCCCCTTTCTCCCCCCTCTCCCCCCTCCCTTTCTCTCTCTCCTTGAGTTTTCTTACAGTGATACCCTGGTTCCATTGCAGACAGCTGGTTTCTTTTTGTTGTAGGAAGAAAGTTTCAAACTGGCAAAATATATACACTACATTATTTTACCATCCTAGCCATCCTTACATTATTTCATGTGTGGGGGTGTCTGGCCTGTGGGTGTGTGTGTGTGTGTGTGTGTGTGTGTGTGTGTGTGTGTGTGTGTGTGTGCCTACTGCCTGAGGACCAAGTCAGAAGAGGTCATCAGACCCCCTGGAACTGGAGTCACAGTGAGCTGCCGCTTGGAGCTGGGAATCTAACCCAGGTCCTCTGGATGAGCAGCTGGTGAGCTTGACCACAGGGGCAGGCAGGCGTCTCTCCAACTCCCATCTTAGTCATTTTTAAGTGTACAGTTTGGTAGAAAACGCATTCGTATTACTTGTCAAGCAGTCTGCGGGGTTCTTCCCATCCTCTAACAACTCCATCCCCTTAAAAAAACACTCGCACTGCTCCTCCTCCCCAGCCCCTGTAGCCACCATTGGCCTCTCTGGATTTACCCATGATGGGTGCCTTACGTAAGAAGAATCAAGGTACGTTTGTCTTTTTGTGACCAGTATTTCTCAACCTAACCTGTGTCTTCTTCAAAGGTCATCCTCGCAATAGCATGCCTTAGAATGGCTGTCTTTTGAGTGGGAAGAATGTTCCTCTGTGTGTCTCTACTCCCTTTACCTGCTTTACCTGCTCATCCCTAGAGGGCACTCGGATTGCGTCCACCATTGGGAATCATGCCGAGTGGAGCGTGGATGTGCAAATACATTCTGAGTCTTCTCCCCCTTTTGGGGTGAGTAGGCAGGGAGGGTATCTGCATCGAATCACAAATCTATCAGTAATTGTTTTGAAGAATACCAACAATATCCTTAGTCACTGACACCCCTTCCAGACTCCCAGCTGCATGCGTATATGTGTATGACACTGTGTGTGTGTGTGTGTGTGTGTGTGTGTGTGTGTGTGTGTGTGTGAGGGTATGCATGTCATAGCATGTGTGTAGAGATCAGAGACAGCTTTGTGGAGTCATTTTTCTCCCCCCATCTTTACATTTGTTCTGGGGATTGAACCGGACTTTCCAGATTTGAGCAGCAAGCCCCTCTACCAGCTGAGCCATCTTGCCTGCCCTTGAGTCATTCCTTTGAGTCAGGCTTTTGGTTTTGCTACTGTTAAGTTGTGGGCGCCCTTTCCAGCCTCTGGCTGTGACGACCTTACGAGGGATAGGATTTGCAGCTAGTCCTTTTAGTTCATGGCCTGGCTGCTGTGGCACTGTTGACTGTGTCCTTTGATGCACAGAAATTGGTGATTTTAACGTAGTTCAAATTATCTTTCTTTTTTTCTTTATTACCTGTGATTTCTGTGTCATGGCCACAAAAGCAGAAACACCAGGCTGTTGTGGTCTCGTTTTTGGTGATGCCAGTCAGAGCACAGGGCATCTCTCTTTCCCTGTTGGCAGTCTCTGTTTCCAAAGACAAGGTCCAGAGGCATCTGTAGGCACCCCACTTGCCCCCTCCCCCCACCTTTTTTTCCTTTTTGCTGGTTGTATAAAGTTAGCTGCAGTTGTCCTCTGGACTGTGGTTCTAAAAACTTCCCGGGTCACAGAAGAGACTGAACCTCCTTAAATGCAGCAGGGCAGGAGTTCATCCTGTGTTTTCTTTTGCCCTCAGGTCTGGGAGCTCACACCCAGAGCAGGGAACAGTGCCTTTCTGCTGACTGGATTCAGGGTCCAGCTTCTTCCTGTCTCACACAGTCTTCATGCTCTTCAACATTTGGAGGGCAGAAGAGTAACTTTGAAAAAGCCTTCTAAGAACTTAATGGATTCAGAACATTTTTAGGAAAAATAAAAAATCAAAGACTTGAAAATTTCCAGCTGTTCACTTCGAGTGGTAAAATCGAATTAAGAGGTGTATCCGGCCAGGGGCTGCCTGAAAGTTATGTTCATGTATCTTGTGGAAAAAATATTCCTTTAAGAATTATGTGTAAAGCTGGCACCACGATTCAGCAAGCAAAGGGGCCTCCCATTGCGCGTGCCGACCTGAGTTCAGTCCCTGGGCCTCTCACTGGGAAGGAGAGAACTGATGCAGGAGGTTGTCCCTGACTTCCACATGTGTGCCTTCCCATGCTTGAGGCCCTGTACCCCGGGAAACTCATGCACATGAAATAAAGATAAACTTTAATTTAAAATTCATTGCATAATTTCCCTTCCACCGTATTTCTGAGGACAAACCCTGTTCAATTGGGTTTGGAATATCCCAGAGAAACTTCCAAGAATTTCTTTCCCTGGAAATGTTGGTCAGCACGGGGCGGGGGGGGGACGACAGATAGCATATTGCTTCCTTGTGTTCATAACAGGCTCTCTCCCTTTGGTGGTGCACTGTGGCAGAGGGGAGAAATTCAGACCCATTTTATGAGTGACGGTTCACCCTCAAGACTAAACTATGGTGCTTGAACACAAGGAGGCCTTCATCAGCATGTTCCAAAAACACATCATTTTTCTTGGAGGGCATACTATTTATTTTTACTTTGGAAAATTTCTCACATGCTGTATTGACTTCTTGTAACCATAATAGACTATCTGAGGTGACTATGACTTAAAAACAGGCTTATTTCACTCAGTTTCGGGAGGTTCAGGGACCTAGCATGGGCCTCAGGTTAGTTCTAGTGAGGGTCATCTGTGCTTAATCATACCATGGAAGGCTTCAAGATAGGGAACAGGGCTGAAGAGGCCAGGCTCAACCTTCTAGTGTAGTTCTCATTGGATCATCAACCAGGACCCAGGAGATATACCTGAGCCTCATTCAAAGGCATTCCCCCAGTGACCTGGGACCCCCTAAAGGATCTGTCTCAACATCGTCAGAGTGAGGACCACATTTCCAAAGCATGGACTCCCGGGAAACAAGCCATAGCCCAACCACAGCCCATTTCCAACTTGTATAGGCTAATGTAATGAGTTGTAGCATCTGCACCAAATGAATTCAGTAATTATGATGCTCTGATCAATACTTTTGGCTATTATGCTTTGAGGGGCAGGCAACCCTAGAACAAAGAATTACTGGTTTTAAATGCTAAAAATACCACCGTTGGAAAACAGACATGCTGGTATTTAGCTCTTAGGAGTGTTCTGTGTTCTCAGTGTAGGGTACTTCCTGACCCTGTCAGATGTCTTCCTAGATAATTAATGGTTTATCACTACTGTCAAGGGCAGTTTGACGTCTTTACTTCTAATTGTGTGTGTGTATGTATGTCTGTGTACATGTTTGTATGTCTCCGTGTGTATGTATGCCTATGTATGTGTCTTTATGTCTATGTATGTGTATATATGTGTTGTTTCCTGTGTTCTAGAATTATTTTTTCTTGTTTCCATTGTTTGGTATGCCTTGTGTTAGAAACTCTGTTTTTGCCTCCCCCCACCCCCACCCTTACCCCCTACCCTTTGGCTCTTTTCCTGTTGTGGAAGAACGAAGGATCTTTACTGTGATGTCACCCACAGGATGGCTCTGGCCAGTTCTGTGGTCGTGGTGGGTGGTATTGAATTTCTTGTTTCCTGTCTTCGTGATTGCTGCCTGCGTGTCTTTAGGACCCAGAGAGTGAAGATGCTCCAGTTGTCTTATTGCTGTTGAGAGAAGCTCCCTTCCCCTCTTCAGCCACTTCTCAAGTCCATAGAGAACAGGCAGGGTCACTGCCCAACCCCTTCCTCCCCTATTTAAATAATGAATGGGTTGGTTTTCTAGGGTACTCTGTCATGTGAAGTGTTTCCCATGTGCTCAAGTGTTTCAGCAGTTGGTGTCCAGCTGTTTTAGAGACTGTAATCTGTGGGACTAAGAGCTGTGGTGCTCAGGCCGTTAAGGAGCAAGCCTGGTCCTCTTCGAGTCTGTCTCTGCCTCCTGGTCTCTGCCTTTCTCTACAGTGTGAACTTATGTCCTCTGTGAATGTGAGTCAGAATGAATCTCTTCTCCCTGAAGTTGCTTCTGTCGGTGTTTGCTCACAATAGCTAATACTTTTTTTTTAATCCTTTTAATGAAAAAGTTTAATGAGCTTGGCTTATACTGGCTTGTTTCCATACATTTTCCCCTCAAAAGATGGCAAGACATTTTCTTCATTGAATAGTAGGAACCTCTCTAAAAACAGTATTTTTTTTCTCTTAAAATTCCTTACTCTGCTGTAGCTAGGCACTCCAGGCTCTTCTTGTACCTCTCTGGAACCTGCGCGGTGTTCCGTGGAGGAGACACTGTGTTCTGCCGTGTATTTAGGGAGGGTGCTGACCGTCCACGTGGCTGCTGGGCGTGTGCACAGCGGAGGCAGTAAACATGGCTTTTTGACTCTGCAGGGGACAGAACTAGGAAAAAGATTCATTGCTAAAGACTGAAAAATACACTCTGAGTTTGCATGAACTCTTGCAGTTCGTATTCTGAACTGGCTTAGTGGGTAAACGCACCAACTTCTTTTCCAGAGGGCCTGGATTCAGTTCCCAGCACACACACGGTGTCTCATAACCATCCATAACTCCAGTTCCATGAGATCCAGCTCCCTCTCCTGGCCTTCTCAAGCACTGCATGCATTGGTGCATAGACATGAGATGAGCAAGCAAAAACATACACATAAAATGAAAAAGGAACATGTTATTTAGTATAAAGCCATTGGTTTTAATATACTTCATCCTGTATCACAAAACTATGTCTCCACCATTGTAGAAAAACAGAACCCATTTGTCCTGCAAGGATGTGACCCCTGGAAACAGGTTGAGACTTGTGGAGCAGAGTCAAATGCACTGTTAGATTAACATACTTCAAAGTCTGTTGGTTATGTCACCCAGGCTGCTGGTTTGGATTCACATGTAGGTTCCTTTCCTTCCATTTATAGCTTGTAATTCCTGTTGGGGGCTCCAAAGTCTCCTCAGTGAAGAATGTAAATACAATAGCATTCATCTCTGCTCTTTCCCCTTCTGTGTTTAAGGTGTGTGTGTGTGTGTGTGTGTGTTTTAATGATTTATTTATTTATTTAATGTATGTAAGTGCACTGTCCCTCTCTTAAGAGACACCAGAAGAGGGCATTGGATACCATTACAGATGGTTGTGAGCCACCATGTCGTTGCTGGGAATTGAACTCAGGACCTCTGGCAGAGCAGTCAGTGCTCTTAACTGCTGAGTCATCTCTCCAGCCCCCATGTGTAATTTTTATTGAGGCAGGTCTTATGTAGCCCAGGCTAGCCTCACACCTTGAACTCCAGTTCTTCTGCCTCCCCTTCTAGGAGCAGAGATTACAGGTGTTTGCCCTATCAACATGGCCTGTGTGGTGCTTGGGATTGAACTCAGGCCTCGTGGATACTAGACAAGTGTTTACCGGTGTCCACAGTCCTAAACACCTGTTCTTCAAACAAACGTCGGGGCTTTCCTGCCACCGTGGGATCCTCATGTGACTGGCCTTGCACTCAGCAGAACCTGCTTCCTACCTCAGCCCTGGGTTTTCTGTAATTATTCTCTTATCTTTGGATTCATTTTAAAATCTTCAGACCCGTTTGGTGTAGGGACATGTGTGCATGCCAGAACTAAGTAAGATGAAGTAAGTTAGTGTTGGGTCACTTGAAGTATGTGACGTTAAAGGCTGAGTGGACCCAGCAAAGGAACCTGGGCAGACCGAGCCACGCTGCTAACAGGGCTGTGGAGATAGGCTGGTAGGACGGCAGTCCGTGCCTGATGTGCCCATGTTGTATGGTGATGGGCAGGGACCTCAAGGATGGGAGAGTGCCTCTGCTGGGCACGCGCCAGGATGTGAGGTAACGGGAGCAAGACTTGGCACCATGAATAATTAATTTCCGCAGTTCTCAGGAAGCTAATTTTAGCCAAGATCACGAAGCCAAAGTAGCAGTGGTTGAACAGCAGTCAGGGGATGGGGAAGCGGGGTGGCCATCGCTATGTTGAAATCCATCAAATTCATGCATTTGTCCTTGAGAGCAGGGACATCACTCCCTCACTGTCCCGGCCCTCTGATGCCTCCTTGTGTAAGACATCACAATGCAGTTAGTACAGGAGCCAGAAGCCTGTGCTGCATCTAAGCTTAGGTAATGCCGTGGAAGAGAATGGACAGCGTATGTCTGGAGAGCACTGTAGTCATGACCGACCTCCCAGCTAAGGTCAGGGGTCTGAGTGCTGCCTTTGTTCTTGCTGGGTGAGCCGGCCTTCCTGTTTGTGACTGTGGTCGGTTCGAGCATCCTTTTAAGGGGCGGGGATGGGGGAAGCAACTTGAAGGCAGCTACAGAATGAGTAGGAGAGGTTAGCATTCGAAATAATTTTAATTGTGGAGTCTTCCCCCAACAACACATCCTCATGAAGCTCACGGCAAGAAAAGGAGATAGATATGCATGTATTTTGACTGTAGTTGTCCATCTGTCTCAAGAACAGATTTGTTATTGCCTGCAGATGTGTCTATGCAGGATATTCCTCGGGCAGAGATGTGGATGTTCGTCTATGCAAGGTCTCTCTCTCTCTCTCTCTCTCTCTCTCTCTCTCTCTCTCTCTCTCTCTCTCACACACACACACACACACACACACACACGTATGCGCACGCACACACACACAAACACACACACACACAAATTTTTAGTGGAGGATGGAATAGTAAGTTGTTACCTGATTTTTGTTGTTAATATAATGGCTGTGTATTTGCATAGTGAAAAATGAGTGACTTTTTTTTATTATTATTATTTAAGAGCACTTGGCTTCCTTTTCCTCTTGCACAATTGATGGAGATCTGGATTTTGTATTAGTCATTAGTTTGGATTGAAGACTTTATGTTCTTGCTTCTGACTCACTTAGTACTGGCTTGCTTTCCTCTTGTGCTTACTACAAGATTGGTGATGCCTGCGTGTCACAGTCAGGAATGGGGGGGGGGGGAGTATCTTAGGGAGGTGTTCTCAACCTTGGGGTGAGTTGGAGGGTGTACATCTAGTGGACACACCCTTTGATCTATTCTACAACTAAGACTGACTTTATGTTTGTTAGGGGTTTTCTGTTTGTTTGCTTTGACACAGGGGTTTGCTTGTGGCTAGCCTTGGGTAAGCTCTGTCCTGGTCCTCCAGCCCCAGCCTGCTGAGTGCAGCCACGCCCACCCCTCACATGTGTAAAGTTTGGATTCAGCTTCGTACTTGAGTGGCAGATCACTGCCTTCCTTTAGCCATGATCTAGCAAATCTTTCTATTTATATCTTTATATTTACTGTGAGCTCCTTAGTGTTACAATTTTACACCAAGACTTCCCTTGCTTTTGAAGAATCAAAGATGGAGTCTCTCCTGGGTGCTAGAGCCAGGAATGCCTCAGTTCTTCAACTTCCTGGTGTAATTTACTCTGCTGTACAGCCATCCAGTGAATGGGGTACAGTCTGTGTAATGATAACATCTGTCCAGTGAATGGGGTGCAGTCTGTGTAATGATAGCACCCGTCCAGTGAATGGGGTGCAGTCTGTGTAATGATAGCACCCGTCCAGTGAATGGGGTGCAGTCTGTGTAATGATAGCACCCGTCCAGTAAATGGGGTACAGTCTGTGTAATGATAGCACCCGTCCAGTGAATGGGGTGCAGACTGTGTAATGATAGCACCCGTCTAGTCTATGTAATGATAGCATCCGTCTAGTAAATGGGGTGCAGTCTGTGTAATGATAACATCTGTCTAATGAATGGGGTACAGTCTGTGTAATGATAAATCCTGTTTTACCAAATGCTTGCTTACCTTATACCTGTCTAGTGAATGGGTTGCCGTCTATGTAATGATATATCCTGTTTACCAAACACTTTTACAGTAAGACTTACAATGAAATATTTTTGTTTGTTCTCTAACAGAAATCATAGTCCGTTAATGAGTTTTGGAGCCAGCTTCGTCAGCTTTTTGGTAAGTTGATATCAAAAGAGATATTGCTGTCAAGAAAACAAATACAAAGTAACGCCTGTTTGCCTGCTGGCTGTATAGGCACACTGTGAAAGAAAGCCTAAAGTTATTGTCCATTATCTCATGTCTGTGAGATAAATGTTCTCCCCCAAGTATAAAAATAAAATGCTTATATATGATTTTTAGAGGGTTATGTGTTCCCCAGCTTGGCTTTTTTTTATTTTTTTTTGAATAAAAATTTAATTGAAAGCCCTTTGAAGCTTAAGGTTGTATTGTGACAAGAAGAAAGGTCTGGGTAAGGAAGTTATCAGCAGCCTAGAGGAAGAGTTTGTGAGCTGAGCTAAAGCATTCCAATACTTGAGAGTAGAAAAAAAAGAGTTATGGTAGTTTTATTCAGTCAGCTGGTCAATATAGGAGGATGCTTTTGTTTTTCTGAAATGCTCGTCACGTAAGCTACTTTCATACACATTGTCTTTTAAAAAATCACCATAGAATTGTATAATGGAGAAGATGTACTGAGTCAGGACTAAAGGGAAAGAAAACGTACATTCAGCAGAAAGATAGATAGCAGCCAGCGGGCATGTCGTGGCCAGCCCTCCTGGTCCTAGCGGGTATGTCGTGGCCAGCCCTCCTGGTCCTAGCGGCCAGCGGGCATGCCGTGGCCAGCCCTCCTGGTCCTGGCGGGCATGTCGTGGCCAGCCCTCCTGGTCCTAGCGGGTATGTCGTGGACAGCCCGCCTGGTCCTTGGCCAGCACCCAATGCTGGGTTTTCACTTATGCTATTAATCTTCTCATAATGGAACACGGGTTTTAAGGCCTCTTCTTTGCAGGAATGCTAGCTCCATACCTAGGGGAAGGCTGTCCTAGATGGGGAAGGTAATGCTTGTCTCTGTCTCGGTGACTTTTCCTGTCGCTGTGATAAAATACGAGTCAGAAGCAACTGAAGAGTTTTCTGTGGGACGGTTTGACCCTAGAGTCCATGATGGTTGGGGCTGTATCAGGGAATGATGGGAGCTTTTGTTTAGCCTGCTTTCTCCTTTTTATAGACCGTCCAGGATCCCCACGCGGGGAATGGGGCTGCCCACAATGAGCAGGTCTTCCTACCCTAGTTAACCTCATCAAAATAATACCCCAGAGGCCTGCCTCCCAAGTGACTGTGAGAGGGCGTGAGCACAGAGACAGAGGGTCTTGGCTGAGGTGTGGGGAGGAGGAATGGAAAGGAAGGCCATAGCAGGACTGAGATTTCAGCGGCCTAAAGGACGGCTGGAAGAAAAATGTGGGTGGGGTAAAGGTGACCGACGTCTGGTTTGGCAAGTATGGGAATGTCAATTAGAGTCATACCAAAGGAACCTTAAATGTCATCCCTACCCAATGGAGAATGAAAGGACACCAGAGACACCAGCAGATCCAATATGGCCTCCGGAGGGCTGGGTGTCCAGCCCCTGCTGCCTGTTCAGCCCAGACCTCAGTTCTTTCTCAGGTGTTTTGGTGCCTGGTGGAGGCAGGAGAAGCAGAAGTTCAAGGTCATCCTTATCTGCAGATTGATCTTAAGACCAGCCTGGGCTACATGAGAACACTTTAAAAAACAAAGCGAACAGCCCAGTGTTTTACTGGGTGGTATGTCACAAGTGCTCATTGGACATTCAAGGCGTGGCTGTAGATCATGCAAAGTTAATTCCTTGCAGGCAAACCCACCCTCAGGAGTCCTGTCCCTGGAAAGACTGATTTCCCAATGTCGTTTATTAACTGTTCTTTTACAAGTAGTTTTGGTTCAGTATCTGAAGCCAGGGATCCATCAGTAGATAGAATGAACTTTTGAAAGTGGCACTGTTATAAAAACTGAATTGATGTAGGTCAATCAAACACAGTTTCAACTATGTCTGAGTTTTAAAGAGTATAAAACACAAAGACATTCACCACCATATAATTTTTTGTGCTGGAATAATCAAGATCTCCAGTCTCATTTTCTACTAAGATTGTCGTTCTTTTAATGACTAGGGTGTCCTGAGACAGTGTGAGCCTTTTTACCTGAGAATCACTGAGGTGGTTTTTCTAGTTTGGCATTTCGTGGCAACAGCTTGAGGTTCCCGTGCCTGCTGATTCACCGATCCTTTCTCTGTTCCCTGGAAGAACGCCATGATGACATTCGAGGAGGAGAAAATGCAGTTGGCGTGCGATGACTTAAAGACTACGGAGAAGCTGTGTGAGAGTGAAGAGGCTGGAGTAATCGAAACAATTAAGAATAAAATTAAGAAGAACGTAAGTGCGTTGGCTTATGGACCACATCCTGTCTGTAGAGCATCGTTCACTGACTTGGGTTTAGAATCTAGGATATGACTGAAAATAGACACTAATTGTCTGTCATGGCTTCTAGTTAAATACTGTGTCTCTTAGAGTAGGAGAGGCCCGTTCAGTCATGATAGCCATCTCTTGCCTGTGCTTCGAGTGGGTGTGATAGTTTTAAATGTCACACCTCCTTGGCTCATTGGAGAAGAGACCGTAAGTTGAGGAATTCTCTAGATCAGGCCGGCCTATGGGCATGTCTGTGGCAGATTGGCTTAGTTTTTAATATATGTAAAAATATCTAGCCCATTATAGGTGGAACCATTCCCTAATCAGGGTCCACTGAGCTATATGAGACGGGAGAGAGCTAGATGAAAGCTAGAGGCAAGCCAGCAGTGTGGAGCGTTCATGTCTCCCTGCTCTCACTGATGTGGTGTGAATTGCTGCCGTATGTTCTAGCATTGTTTTTCCCTGCTCTTGACTGATGTGTGAATAGCTGCTGTATGTTCTAGCATTGTTTCTCTCTGCTCCTGACTGATGTGGTGTGAATACCTGTTGTATGTTCTAGCATTTGTTTCTCCCTGCTCCTGACTGATGTGGTGTAAATACCTGCTGTATGTTCTAGCATTGTTTTTCCCTGCTCTCACTGATGTGGTGTGAATACCTGTTGTATGTTCTAGCATTTGTTTCTCCCTGCTCCTGACTAATGTGGTGTGAATACCTGCTGTATGTTCTAGCATTGTTTCTCCCTGCTCTCACTGATGTGGTGTGAATACCTGCTGTATGTTCTAGCATTATTTTTCCCTGCTCTTGACTGATGTGGTGTGAATACCTGCTGTATGTTTTACAATTGTTTTTCCCTGCTCCTGACTGATGTGGTGTGAATACCTGCTGTATGTTCTAGCATTGTTTTTCCCTGCTCCTGACTGATGTGGTGTGAATACCTGCTGTATGTTCTAGCATTTGTTTTCTCCCTGCTCTTGACTGATGTGGTGTGAATACCTGCTGCATGTTCTCTCCTCGATTTCCCCTCATTGAAGGACTGCAACCTGGAATTGAAAATCGAATAAACCCCTTTCCCTGAGTTGCCTTTACTTAGGTTACTTTATCTCAATCACAGAAATGAAAGTAGCACAGCTCTGTGATGGAGGCTCTTGAGGTGAGAACTTCCTGAGTGTGACTAAACAAGCAAGGGCAGTAGCTGACAGAGCAGTCACACGTTGGCATGTTCCTGGGATCCAGCTGTTGATCTAAGCATCCCCAGGAGTTGCTGGCCTTTGGTTATAATCAGAGTCTCAGTCAGCTCACAATCCAGGCTGGGAGATAGCTCACCTGTGAAGTGCTGTGTGTACGAGCACTTGAGTTTGAACCCACATAGAAAGCCAAGAATGATGGCATGCACTTGTAATCCCAGCACTGGGGATGACCACCAGTCTCAAAAAGCGAGGTGTTGTGGTGAGATGCCTCACTGAGAAAAGTCATTTGCTGCCAAATCTGAAAACCTGGGTTCTATCGACAGGGCCCACGAGGTGGAAGAGGAAAAGTGACCATAAGTTTTTCTCTGACCCCTACATGCATGCTGTGGTATACACATATGTACACGCAGGCACACACGCATGTACACAAATAAATGAAATTTAAATTTAAAAGTAACAACAAGACAAGATGGACCATGTCCAAGGAGGAACCATGCCTGGCATAATCTTGGGACCTCCACACATACCTGAACACACCTGGGCACAAACACACAAAAGATCATAACACACATATTTAGAATTTGCTTTCACAATTCACTGCAACTTGCATGAAGCTCTTGAGAGGCAGTTGCTCTAACTGCCCAGGTTTCATATGTCGCACATGTGACTTAACAGTTGGTTGCAGTCATCAAGCACCCAGCTTTTCCTCTGCCTTGTCAGGTGAGCCCCGACTGGTCAAGCAGATGCTGATGATGGCCTATCTGGATTACAGGAGGGTACTGCCAACACCTGCCTTTCAGGTGGGCTCTTGATCTAGAAGTCAGCTCATCACCCTGTGCATTTAGCACGTTCACCTGCCGAGCTGTCTCCCTGAATCATTATTTGTCTCTCATTCTTTGGTTCTTCCTAAATGTCATCCCCCAGTCTCCAGTACTCTCCTGCCTGAGGCTCTGAGCCCTGCTGGGTTGTCTGCTGGAGGTCCCCATAGTCGGACAACAGAAGTGTTGTACCCACCACTGCGTGGTGACAGAATCTCTGTTTTCTTATAAACTGTGAGCTCACTCCACACCCGGCCTGTCTACATTCATCCCTACACTGCTAACCTCCGAGAGGAGCCTCATGGTGTGGAAAGCAGCTTCCTGGATGTGAGCTCTCAGCCCTCTGGCAACCCTGTATCAGAGATGCTGTTGCCAGAAGTAAAGGAGAGTTCAGATTGATGGTTTTCCACTCCCGTGACATGGAGCAACCGTGACCATGATGGCTTGTGTTTAGTCAGATGAGGGAGATGGATTTACCACATACACTATTGACATGCATGTTAGAACGTGCATTTCTTACAGTGCCGTGAAGCTATATACAGTCACTTCAGATAGTCTGTTCTGTAGGCACGTACTGTTAAGGTGCAAGTCTGCGTCATGGTGACTTTTCCATTCTGTTTAGAAACACCCATATGACAAGGGCCAGCATTAAAAAATATAATTTGACTTTTTGCTCATTTTTACTTACACCTCTTAAATTTCAGGTGTGATTTCTGATTTAGTCAGAGCTAGCTTTTTGTTTCAGGATGTGTTCTGACTAATGGACGGACGTGTAGCATTTTCTCACCTTTAGGTATCAGTTAGACACAGTAAAGGATGCTCCCTAATATCAGCGTTCCCCGAGCACAGACGGCTGTAAAATGACCCTTCAGGATTTGCAGTGTGGAATGTAATATACACGAATATTTTTCATTTTACATTAAATAAAAATTTATATTATCTGGGAAAAAAAGATGAATCACTCACTAGGTTTTTTTCTTTGATTTTTTTAAAAAATATTTTTCATAAATTCCATTTTGATCATTTTCAATATGAGGTTAGATTATAATGTTCTCTAATACTACAAACCATTGGCAGAGTGGAGGGAGGGGAGCATGGACCCACCTCCCCACCCCCACTCCCACCCAGGCCTCTGGTATAACTTGGTTTTGGCTTTGAGTGGCCTCCCCATTTCACAGATCCCGTGGGAGATCATTCTGTCCCGGCAGAGCCACCCGCGCAGATATTTGGAGGCTGTATGTCCCCTGAGTATGATTTACGAAGTTCTCTTCACAACATAGGTCGATGCCCGGAAATCCACCCCGTCGCCGGTCGACCGACTTCAGAGGCAGATCATCGTTGCCGACTGCCAGGTGTACCTGGCAGTGCTTTCCTTTGTGAAGCAGGAGTTGTCGGGTGAGTGGGCACGGCTTTCAGTGACAGCCACTGGGCAGCAGTCACACTCAGGGCCCGCTCGTCCTTCCTTGTTCTGGTTAGACTTTGAAAACTAAGCACTCGGTGACAGTACAGTCAGTCTTCAGCCTCGAGAACTGTGTCTTTCTTAGAGAAGTGGCTGATGTCTTTGATATGTCAGGGCCTGTGATGGTGCCTTGCTCGCTCGCCAAGTCGTACGTATTATTCTTCAAAATGAAATCAAACTACTCTGCATTTTAGATTCTCAGCAAATTGTTTTGAGCTCCTGTAGTGTCAAGTGTATCAGAAAGGACTTCACGCTGTACTTGAGAGCCTGGTGTCGCAGGGAGCTTGGCAAGGGGTGTACAGTGAGCTGAGTGCACACTGTGCTGAGTGTACACTGTGCTGAGTGCGCACTGCTCTGAGTACAGACTGCTGAGTGCGCACTGTGCTGAGTGTACACTGCACTGAGTGCGCACTGTGCTGAGTGTACACTGCACTGAGTGTGCATTGTGCTGAGTGTACACTGCACTGAGTGCGTACTGCACTGAGTGTGCACTGTGCTGAGTGCGTACTGCACTGGGTGTGCACTGTGCTGAGTGCGTACTGCACTGAGTATAGACTGCTGAGTGTGCATTGCGCTGAGTGTACACTGCACTGAGTGCACACTGTGCTGAGTGCTCAGTGTGCTGAGTGCTCACTGCGCTGAGTGCACACTGTGCTGAGTGTGCACTGCGCTGAGTGCGTACTGCACTGAGTGCACACTATGCTGAGTGTGCACTGCACTGAGTGTACACTGCACTGAGTGCACACTGTGCTGAGTGCTCAGTGTGCTGAGTGCGCACTGCACTGAGTGCACACTTTGCTGAGTGCTCACTGTGCTGAGTGCACACTTTGCTGAGTGCTCACTGTGCTGAGTGCGCACTGCGCTGAGTGCACACTGCTGAGTGCGCACTGTGCTGAGTGCACATTGTGCTGAGTGCTCACTATGCTGAGTGCACACTGCTGAATACAGACTGCTGAGTGCGTACTGCACTGAGTGCACACTGTGCTGAGTGCTCACTGTGCTGAGTGCGTACTGCACTGAGTGCACACTGTGCTGAGTGCTCACTGTGCTGAGTGCACACTATGCTGAGTGCTCACTGCGCTGAGTGCACACTAGTCTAACAAAAGGTGTGACTGGTCTGTCCAGTGTGCTTTTCTCCAGTCTCTTGCTGACTTCATTTCTTGACTAGAATGAGTTCAAATGCGTCTGGCATAGCATGCTGTGATACCGAGTTCCTGGTCTGGTGATGTCTCTTGGATCCTGACAGCAGAAACCTGCCATTGGACTGGACAGGGATTTACATATGGGGGGAGGAAAAGAGATGAGAAGACAATCTCATTGAGTGGAAATAAATTCAAATTCATACTCAGAAACACATTTCCTCTCGTTTTTCCTGTGAAATATACTGGAAGTCATTTTCTTCCTTCCTTCTGTTTCCATTTCTGTCTTCTGCTTGATGCTACTTCTCTTCAGCTTAGGTTGAAAGGGAATTTAGCTGTTACTTTAACATTTGAACTTCCAAACACTCGTCCTTCTTTTACACCTCATCCTATGACGTGTATTCTCCATTTGCTCTGGTCTCCCCCACCCAGCCCCTGGTCCTGTCCCCCTCAGCAGCTTCCTAACAAGACAGTTCTAACATGTTGAGGGACCATGGTGTACCTCTCCAGTAAGGATGAAGTACCCTATGCCCACCCCGATCTACCATCCCTGCCAAATTGGAACTGTGCATGATTGATACTCAGGGGCTGCTTCAGGGAGGGTGAGAGTTCTTCATTTCCTGTCATCTTGGCATTCTTTTTCTGATGCCCAAGTTCTTTTTTCAATCATTAAGAAAGTGCTTCTTGGGCTGGAGAGATGGCTCAGCAGTTAAGACTGCTCTACCAGAGGTCCTGAGTTCAATTCCCAGCAACCACACGGTGGCTTACAACCATCTGTAATGGGATCCAGTGCCCCCTTCTGGTATTACTGAAGACAGCTACAGTGTGCTCATATGCAATAGATAGATAGATAGATAGATAGATAGATAGATAGATAGATAGATAGATAGATTGAAAAAGAAAAGAAAATTGTCTTGCGTCTTGTCAGGGGTGGCGGTGCACACCTTTAACTCCAGCGCTCTGGAGGCAGAGACAGGCATCTCCGTGACTTCCAGGCCAGTCTGGACTAGTGCCAGGACAGCTAAGACTACAGCTAATGAGAGCCTGTGTCAAAATTTAAAAGAAAAATGTATAAAGAAGATGTTACTTAAGAGAGAAGGGTGACTGGGTATGTTGATTCCCAGCTACTTGGTGACTGGCTTCACCAGGATCACCCTGTGAGCCCAGGAGTTCAGGACCAGCCCCTGCAGTAAAAAAGTACCCCTCTCTCTGTCTCCCCTGTCCCCACCTAATTTTATTTTATTTTTATTTCTGTGTGTCTGGGTGTGGTTATGCACATGTTGACTGAAGGTATGCTTGGAGCCAGAAGAGGGCATCAGGTTCCTCAGGGCTGGAGTTAGAGGTGTGGTGAGGCCTGACATGGGTGCTGGGTCTTTTGAAAGTACAATACTTATTCTTAGCCACCAGGCCATCTCTCCAGCCCTCAGAATCCTGCCTTGTAAAGAGCAGAACTTACTCATTACAAGGGAACGGGCAAGTAGATGCAGCAAGGTGTTTGCAGATGGCCGGTGTCTACTGTTGTATTCTTGGCATCATGAACGCTCAGCTGGTTTTCCTTCCTTCCCAGGGAGACAGGCACACTTCCTACTTCATCACTGAGTTCTGCTGTGACGCTTTTTTCTCTGCCCCTCAGTCTGGCTGTTTGTGCCACCACCTTGTAGCCTCACAGTGCAGGGTTCTCAGACCTCCCCTGACTTGCTTCCTGTTGCCAGTGTCACTAGCCCCACTTGAGGCTGCTGGAGCCAACCTCGGATGTGGTGCACGCGTGCTTTAAACCCTTAGCTGGCCTGTGACACCCACGGATGGAGCCAAGTCCCTTTCCTGGGTGGCAGGTCAGAACTGCGCCCTCCTGGAACCCCACATGCTCATTCCTCAAGGTTCTTTGAAAGGACTTGAAAGCTTGTGTCTTAGTTCACACTGTCCCATCTAGAAACACTTCAGCTCCTTTGCATTCTTCTCGTGCCCAGTCAGGTGCGTCCCAAGCCTTCTTCTTTCCTCATGGGCCTCATCAGTCTGGCCTGGGTGATGAGAAGCAGCTGTCATCTGGTGATCTACCTGTTCGTTTCTGAACCTCCCTCCTTGTCAAACTGAGAGTAGGAGCTGATAGTCCCCCCGCCCATGTGTTCTGCACTTCCTGGGTGTCTGGCCTTCTGAGATGGCCTTCTAAGGAGGCTCCCCAGCCTCCTTAGGACACAGGATTAGGTGAGGCCTAAGGCAGATGCTCTTGCCATGGAAAATGACAAGATTTATGCCAAGGTCAATTTAGTATAATGGGATGCTCTCATTTTCTTAGTAGTCGCCCTGTCCAGGAAGGATTTCCACTCCTGTGTGTGGTAGGACTTCCTGAAGCCCCTCCCTGTCTCCCTGCGTATTGATGCCTGGCCCTCAGGAATGGTCTGTGGTTTCCTGTTCCTCCTTCTGCCTTCTCCTCTGGCCCAGAGTGATTGCAGCGGCTGAATACTAGATGTCTGTCTGACCTCTGAGAGCCATGCCTCGGGCCCTGAGAGCTGTGTTCTCTGCAGGATGGAAGGAGAGGGCTCTTTGGAGGCATTGCTGACTTGGGTAGCAGAGCAGCTCCCCCACCCCCATGCCGAGCCAGGGGTGCCTAAAGCCAGCTGCACCCTTGATGCATCATCTGCATAATCACACAATGGTGGCCTCCTTCAGAAGCTGTGGTGCTAGGGACAGGGAGGAGGGCAAATCCTGCAGAGTCTGTTTCAACACCAAGGTGAACTGGCAGATTCCTTTCTACCTGACAGCCTTGTTTTGCATGCAGTTGGGTTGCTACTCTTGACTAGTCCAATAACCTCTTAGATTTTTTTTTTTAATTTATTAGCTCGGGTTAACGCTCCCCGAGTTTGCACATCTATGTATACTTTATTCCCACAGACCCTTGGACCGATGTGCTCTTAGGCATGACTTTACTATATTTTTATAAGAACGGGGTATTTAGTGCGTAACCTTTGCTTGTTGACTGAGTTCTATGTAGATGGGAACGGATAGATGTTCATGGGCTGCCCTTGCTCCCCTCTCTCTTGTCCTCTGCTGATCTAGATCATTCCAGTTCATCTTCCTGAGCCTGTTTCCTCCCTCCCAAGTTTCTGTAGCCGCTCAGCTTTTCCCTTGGCTGGACTTGAACCTGGGGCTCTCAGTGTCTTCCACTGTATTCTGCCTCTGTCCCGGCCCTGTCACACACGTGCGCCTCTTCCCTGCTGTCTCTTCATCGTAAATCAAGAGTCTCTTTACTTTAATAAGGGGCATGAGAGGTAAAACAGAGCTGAGTTTTCCTTTCTCAATTTCCAGATAAGGATGGGGAGAGGGGGAGGAAGGAATTTACTTGTTACATGGGTGGAAAAGAATGTTAAGGAAGAAACATGGAGCATTTTACCCCTAAGTTCAGAATTTGTCTAGGTCAGGGCAAAAAAAAAAAAAAAATCACTGCAGCTCCTGAAGAAAGGATTTGGAAAGACATCTATTTCTCTGGGTTTTACCTAGATCAGTGGCTGAGGTGGCGTATCCCTGCAGTAAGCTGTTACATTGAACTAAATATGATGTTTCAAGCAACTGTTAGTTTCACAATGAGACATTTAGCCAGGCTTTGGATATTTACGTTGGTTATTACAGTGGGAAAATGCTTGCCTCAGTGCCTGTGGGGATCAAAGGTCAGCATGCAGGAGTCAGCACTCCCTCAACCTCCTGGGTCCATGCCTAGGAGCAGACTCAGGTCCTCAGGATCAGGGCAGGAGTCCTTCTCCTCCCCTCCCCTCTCCCCTCCCCTCTCCCCTCCCCTCTCCCCTCCCCTCTCCCCTCCCCCTCCCCTCTCCCCTCCCCCTCCCCTCTCCCCTCCCCTCTCCCCTCCCCTCTCCCCTCCCCTCTCCCCTCCCCTCTCCCCTCCCCCTCCCCTCCCCGTCCCCTCCCCTCTCCCCTCCCCTTCCTTCCCCTCCCCTTCCTTCCCCCTTCATCCCCTCCCCTCTCCCCTCCCCCTCCCCTCCCCTCTCCCCTCCCTTCCCTTCCCCTCCCCTTCCTTCCCTTCCCCTCCCCTTCCTTCCCCCTTCATCCCCCCCCCTCTCCCCTCCCCCTCCCCTCCCCTCCCCTCCCCCCTCCCCTCCCCCTCCCCTCCCCCCTCCCCTCTCCCCTCCCCTTCCTTCCCCTCCCCTCCCCTCTCCCCTCCCCTCCCCTCTCCCCTCCCCTCCCCTCCCCTCCCCTCTCCCCTCCCCTCCCCCTCCCCTCCCCCTCCCCTCTCCCCTCCCCCCTCCCCTCCCCCGTCCCCTCTTCTCTCCTCTCCCCTCTCCCCTCCCCTCTCCTCTGTTCCCCTTTCTTCTTTTACTTCCTATATATTTTCCCTCCTTCCCTCCCTCCCTCCCTCCCTCTGTTTTGCAGAGTTTGCTAACAGCAGCAGCAGCAGCGTCCACACAGTTCTTACACGTGCTGCCTGTAACCAGGAAACTGTAAGGTCTGCGGCAGCCATGAGCGACAGCTAACAACCGCATGTTTTCAGAGTCTGCTCCTTATTCCTGTCCAGCCTCCTGCCGTATCCTGTATCATGATGTGACTGCAAAGGCCTCTTGTGGGTTTTGAATCCCTCTCTCCCCTTCTCTTCATAGCCTACATAAAAGGTGGGTGGATCCTTAGGAAGGCCTGGAAGATTTACAATAAGTGCTACGTGGACATCAACGCCCTCCAGGAGCTATATCAGAAGAAGCTGACGGAAGAGCCCTTGTCTTCTGACGCTGCAAACGATAACCACGTTGTGGCCGAAGGGGTGACTGAGGAGTCTCTAAGCAGACTGAAAGGTGCTGTGAGCTTTGGATATGGCCTTTTTCACCTATGCATATCCATGGTGCCCCCAAACCTGCTCAAAATCATCAACCTGCTGGGCTTTCCTGGAGACCGCCTACAGGGCCTTTCTTCACTGACGTATGCGAGCGAAAGTAAGGACATGAAGGCCCCTTTAGCTACGTGAGTAGCTATATTGCAATGCTTTGGTAGATAATGTAGTATTGGAAGTAGGTAAACAGCGCTGCAGACTTTAAAAGAGACTTCCGGGGAAATGCTGCTTGGTTGACAATGATGCCTTACGGGCCTGTCATGCATGTTCTCTGCTGTGGTGACAGATAATCCTGTTAGCCCAAGAGCCGAGGAGGCACTGTTTTTAAATCTCCTGAGTCCTGTACTTGTTAGTTCCTTATTTTTTTTATGTGTGTGCATGTTTATATACACGTGTGTACATGTGTGTGTGTGTGCGTGCGTGTGTGTGTTGGGGTATACATGCGCCTATATGTGGAGACCAAAGAACAACCTTGGGCACCATCCTCAGAGAGAGCATCTCTCATTGGCTTAGAGCCGACCACGATCGTAGTCTAGGCTGGTCGACCTGCCGGAACCTCCCCTGAACTGAAGATATAAGCATGTGCTACCAGGTCCAGTATTTTTATGTGGATTCTGGGGATTGACCTTGAATCATCATTCTCGGGGAGTTGGCACTTTCCCAGTGGAGCCCTTTCCCCTGCCCAGCCCCAAGTTCAGTGTTTTACATGGTGAGCTGACACATTGTCCAGCGTCCAGTATTGTACAAGTTTGTTTTTTGTTTTTTGTTGTTTTGTTTTTTTTTTTTTTGCCTTTCCCACAGTCTCTCAGATGTACATTTCTGATTTTAATTGAATTTGAGGTCAAATTTTGTGTGGTTCTGAAATTTTTGTTCTTACAAAGAATGCAAATATTGAGTAATAATCTTCCTTGGTGAATCTAGTTACTTGGTGTAGATGTAGTTTAGATGTCTCCCAATATCCCTCTAAAGTGAGTCATGTTAAAATTAAAATGATTAAAAATGTTTTCTTTAAAAAAATAAAGGACAAGATTTTAACATTTCAGTGGTGGGGGGAAAGGCTGGAGGTGTGTTTAGCAGTTAAGAGCACTTGGTGCACTTACAGAGGATTCAGGATTAGTTCCCAACACAGCAGCTCACAGCCTGTGTGACTCCAGTTCCAGAGGATCTGATGCCCTCTCCTGGCCTCCATGGGCACTGCATAGTATAATAAACTATATTGCATGCCGACAAAACACACCCATACACATCGAAAGAAAGAAATCTTAACATTTTCATCTGGAAAGCAACCACTGTTCTCAGTTTAAGCTGTCTGACCAGGTGCTGGTCTTGTTTGTCTGACAAGACACTGTCTTGGCAAACATGTTTCCCTACTCTGTGATGTCACACAAGACCTCGGTGAGACGCCGTTCTGCAGTTAGTACTGAAGGGTTGGCAGTCGTGTGACAGTCATGTGACAGCTGGGGCCCTCGCAGTCACTAAGGTCAACAACCAGTGACCTTTACTAATTAGTATCATTAACAAGTTTGTAACGTGTGGGTATTTCTTGCTTATGGCTTAGTATTGCTTTATGTTTATCTCAGAAAAGGGGATTGGAATTAATTCTGCAAATTAATGTGTTCTCCATAAGGGGATTAGATTTACCCATGCACTGGATGTAACATTCACATGAAAGTATTTGATGTGCTGGTTAAATGCCCGTCCATGTTTATTAAAACAGATCTCAGTGGTGATTCTGCTCTCTGTGTGCCTAGTTTAACCAACTTGAACTGTTCAAGTAATTTTAGATGATTTATTTATAGTGTTTAACATCTTCAAAGGCTAGGGAAAGGGCCTTTAATCTCTTCCTCTTGGGTATTTTAATGATTATAAATACTATGCAATGGATTTTACATTTAAATCTAGACTCCATGGCTTATACCATAATTTTGTTGATGTTGTTGGGCTCTGACTGTGTAGTCCTTGCTGTGTAGACCAGGTTGCCTGGAACACACACGTCTGCTTATCTTTGCCTCCCAGTGCTGGGATTAAAGGTGTCCACTACTTGTACCCTGATCTTTATAAACACAGCAGGAGCCACAAAAATGAAAAAGCTTTTGTTATAAAGAGACAATAAACTGGTGGTGAGTGTCTCCATTCTATGGGCAGCGTGAGTGAGGGATAGAATCCAGGTGCTTCCGTTAGTAGCAGTATAGCTGGAAGCTCCGGAGGGGCTCCTGTCACAGAACAGCGGACTCTTGATTGACACCTGTGCTATAGCATTTCACTTTCCCAGATACAGACAGAAGTAGAAAACGGGGAAGTACTCAGATTGTACTTTCTGGAATATCACATAGCAATGTTGGGAAAAGCCAGTTTTTGAAGAGCATGCACTGATTTTTATTTTGAACACAGAAGCCATGTCTGCGAAGCCTTGCTCAAGGCCTTGCTCTTTTCCTGTCTCTCTGCAGGTTAGCCCTGCTGTGGTACCACACCGTGGTCCGCCCGTTCTTTGCCTTGGACGGCAGCGACAGCAGAGGAGGCTTGGACGAAGCTAAGGCCATCCTTCTCAGAAAGGAGTCTGCTTACCCCAACTCTTCCCTCTTCATGTTTTTCAAGGGACGGATCCAGCGGTTAGAGGTACGACGCCTCCCTCAGCTTTCTGAGTGAGCTTCTGCCTCCCACGCCTCTGTTTTCTGCTCAGGGGCACTGCGTATGTACCAGAACACCATCGGCCCAGGTACATTGTGTCTCCTGGTTACACCTTCAGGTCACAGAAAAGGATAATGGGATCCAAGAGGGCGTCTGATCACTTCCTGAGATTTCCCCCATCTGAGCCCAGGCTGACCCTCTCCAAACCCAGACGGTGCCCTGACTGGGCAGGGCCCCACTTCTCCTTGTCTGTCGTCTTATTCCGGGGAAGGAGGGTTTGTGGGGAAATGAAGAGGTTGCAGAAACATCTGAATGAAGGTGGCTGCTCTCACCACATTGTCTTAGCTGTTCTCAAGTAAACCAGTTGGGAGTCTTACAGTCTCTGCCCTCCAGCTGCCTGCGCCTCCATCCATCAGAAGTCGGCCTCAAGCAACCCCAATGGATGGTGTGGGATTTTCTGCCTGTGCACTGCTTCCCGGGTATGGGGTGGTTTGGTGGTGTTATAGTATCGCAGTGTCACAGTGTCACACAGAAGCCTTCTGCAGTCACCCATTCTCCTTCGTGCAGTGTCTCTTATGGTGAGACAGCCCTCCAACTCCAGTTCTCCCCATGCCAAAGATCCTGGGCTTTGTGTTTCTGTGATGTTAGCTTACCATTTTGTGAGTGTGTGCACTGGAATTCACATGCACACGTGCATGACGTGGGGGCCGTGGGCTGTGCTACGACGCATGTGCGGAGGTCAGAGGGCAGCACCATAGAATCAGTTCTCACACTTGAGCCCAAATTCCCGTTGCCAGACCTCAGGGCGAACGCCTTTGCCCGAGCTGCCTCCCGGCAGAGCTTTCTTTGCCTTTCTGTGTGACTCTGCTGCTGTGAGAAGCCTTTTGTCTGCAGCACTGGGAGTTGAATCCAGGCCTTTGTGAATGTTGAGCAGGTGCCCTACCACTAAGCAGCAGCCTCCGTTCACTCTGTGACCTTAATTCTTCAAGCCCTGGGTACTGTGCACAGAGAAAATGTGTTTTACAATTTGCTGTGTAGCCCAGGTTAGCCTGGAACTCACAACCTAGCCCAGGCAAGCCCTTACCTCACTTTAATCTTCTTGCCTTGACTTCCTAAGTATTGGGGTCACAGGTGTGCTCCATCATGCCTAAATATGAGGTCCACTGGTAATTTAATTGTGAAACATAGAAGAAATGTGCACATTTGATTCCTCACGCCTGTGGCTAAGCGAGTCTCCACCTCACCGTCTGGACACTTTTCCTGTGCCTCAGGCTTGTGAGCTTAGAGGTCTCCTCCCTTCCTTTGTGCTCCATGGCGGCTGGGATGTGCGCGGCCTCCATAAGTGCATAGGCTGTAATATTCGCTCCCAGTTGGAAGAACTGTTTGGTAGAGATTAGGAGACATGGCCTTGCTAAAGGAAGCGTGTCTCTGGGAGCGGACTTTGAGATTTTAAGACTGGTGTCTTTCCTAGTTAGCTCCAGGCCTCCTGGCTGAGCCCAGATGTGAGCTCTCTGCTCACACCCCTGCCACCGTGCCTTCACTCTGCCACCATGGACTCTAACCCTCGGAGCCACACGCCCAGCTAAGTGCTTCCTGCATAGGTTGGCTTGGGTGTTCTGTCACAGCAACAGATAATAGAAAAAAATGACCCAGCGCCTATGCGTCCAGGACTGTTTGGTAGGATTCTTTTCTTTCAAACAAGGGACCTTGGGCCTCCCTGTAGGGAGCAATGTCAGGTCACTACAGTTCCTCTGTTCCCTCAAGTTCAAGCAGGAAAAAATGTTGAAAAAAGAAGATAGAAAATGTTGATACTGTCTTCTCCAGGGTCATTTTCAAGATAGGAGTGTGTGTGTGTGTGAGTGTGTGTGTGCAGATGTGTGTATGTGTGTGTGTGTGCACGCGCACGCCTGTGTGTGAGAGTGTGTGTACAGATGTGCGCCTGTGTGCCTGGGTATGAGTGTGTGTGTGTGTGTGTGTGGATGTGTGCATATGTGTGTGTGTGGATGTGTGTGTACACCTGTGTTTGTGTGTGTTGCCTTTGTGTGTGTGTATGTCTGTGTGTGCCTGAGTGTGAGTATGTGGATGTGGATGTGTGTACCTGTATGTAAGTGTGTGTACGGATGTGTGTGTGTGTGTGTGTGTGTGAATGTGTGCGTGTGTGTGTGTGTGTGTGTGTGTGTGTGTGTGTACAGATGTGTGTGTGTGGATGTGTGTGTGCGCCTATGTGTGAGTGTGTGTATGGATGTGTGTGTGTGCGTGTGTATGTGTGTGTGTGTATACCTGTGTTTGTGTGTGAGTGCCTGTGTGTGTGAGTGTGCGGATGTATGTGGGTGCACATGTGCAGTAAGGTATGCACATGAATGCTAGTACCTTTGGAAGCTAGAAGCATTAGATCTCCCTGAAGTGCAGTTCCAGGAGGCAGTTCAACTTGTGTGCTCTTAGAGCAGTGCATGTCCTTGTAACCTCTGAGCCATCTCTAACCCCTTGATTATTTTTAAAGTATTAGGGGCAAGTCTGTATTTTAATCAACTGTCTTTGTATTCCTCTAGGTTTTTTTCCCTTTAAGAAATACAGATTTGTACATTCTCCATCTTGTTCAGCATTAGCAATCAAATTGCGTGAATATATATATATACACACACATGTGTATATATACACACACACACACACATATATACACACATACATATACACGCATACGTACATATGTATATATATTTGGTTCTGTGTATGCTTTCATACTTTGTGAATACTTTCATAGTTAACATAATATGATGACTTAGTAACGTGGCTATTTTTTAGTATTATTTATCTCCAAGTAAATGTCCAACTATCCAAGTGGATATGCAAACATTCCATAGGCTCTTATTTTGAAAGCATCTCCTGCACTCTTGCTCATACTTGTGACTGTGTCCTGCATGAGAACTTTGTGTTTCATGTTTGAAAGTGGAATTCCTGGCCTGGTCCTACCGTGCAAATTGGCCTACTGTGCAAGCTTATTAAGCAATCAAGGGGAGTCATTGTGTGTTGGGTCCCTGCTTATGGCACCCAGCATTGGACCCTGTCTCTGAAGGCAGCTCTGAAGAGCTAAGAGGACTGATTGAGAAGTTAGTGTCTGGCAGTGTCTCGGGGCAGGTGCAGTGTCCCTCCTTCTCTGTCCATGCCAGCGAGGTCTGATCCAGGATCCCTACCTTAACAAGATCAATGCGTGCTCGCATCCATACTGTGAACTGACATAGGATTTATGTGCAGCCTTCTGACACATTCTGTGTGCCCTTTAGCCCCCAGCGTCTCTACAGTCCACCATCCGAACGCTAACTAAGCAGCTCATTCTACTGTGTTGTGTGTACAGGTACAGGTTAAAATGTATGAATTTGAGCTTGACTGAATCTACAGGTAGGGGGCCCACAGTGCAGAACCTGAGGAGGTCGTCTGTGCTGGGATTTTGCTGTGATACCAAAGAGTTCCATTTCTTTGTAGACACATTTTTACGTCAAACATGGGATAGTAAAAAAGCTAAATTTTTAAAAATGCAAATGCACTTAAAGAAGCTGTGCACAGGCCAGGAGACCTAAAATGAGAGCATAGGGGAACCCCCACTAAAGCTGCACCTCGCAGGCCCCTTTCCCAGAGCCACAGTGCTTACCTCATGAGGGCAGAGTAGAGTCTAGTTCCTAGGGCCAAAGGGCCATCTGGAAGAAGTTTCAACAGACTTCATCTCTCTTTTATTTTTCAATAAGTATTTGTTTTTATTTTATGTGTCCGAGTGTTTTTTGCCTACATATGTCTGAGCACCCAGTGCATGCAGGGCCCCGGGAGACCAGATGAGGGCATCACATCCCCCTCTGGAAGTAGAGCTACAGAAGGCTGTGAGCAGTCCATGTGGGAGCTGTGAGTCAGGGTCCTCTGAAGAGTCGCCAATGCGGCACCATCTCTATAGCCACATGAACTGCTCGACTCAATTCCTGAGAGCCAGAATCAGCCTGAACACCCGAGGCTCACTGATAGTTCAGACAGTACAAACAGAACAGCACTCTGTTTATATGTAGGTCTGAACAAGTGCATTCAACATACTTGAGTATGACACACACATGTATAGACATAACGTCCATGTAGCTGGAGAGATGGCTCAGACATTAAGAACACTGACTACTTTTGTGGGGACTAGGGTTAAGTTCCCAGCACCCACATCAGGGAGCTCACAGTCCACCGTAATTCTAGCTCCAGGGGATTCTGTACCTTCGTCTTGTCTCTGCAGACAACTGCATTGCATGCATGTGCACACGTGTACACACACAGAAGAATGATAAGGCAAACGCACAGCCAGTGCCCTGCTTCTGGAACCTTTCTGTGCATCCATCAGGGAAGTGTCGTAAGAGGCAGTGTTCTGCCTGCCTGACCTGCTGTCTTTTGAACTCCCTGCCAGAGTCTCTTCCCACTGAGCAAGGCACAGTGAGGGACATCCACCTCCCAGTAGTGCTGGCAGGGACTCCTTTGGTGGCTGACCTTTGCTTCATGGCACCTGGTATCCCAGGTCCTTCCTGGAGGGTGCAGGCCAGATGCTTACCTCTGGTCTCTAAAGCTCTGCATCACAGGATCTCTTTGCACACTGACCACTGGAGTATGACCCCTGCCGACTCTGCCCCCTTTAGTTGACTCAGTATTGCAGGCTCATCAATAGGAGCATGCCCTAGTTAGCTACAGCTACCAACTTGACACAGCCCAGGAGGACATCTCCCCTGAGGAATCGCTGAGATCAGACTGGCAAATCTCTGTCCACATCCGTGAGGGGCTCGATGTGGGAAGGCCCATCCACCACGAGTGGCACCCCTCCCTATCCGGGTGCTCCCTGGCTGAATGGCAAGGCTGACTAAGCATGAACTTCTGAGCGAGCCAGCAAGCAACATTCCTCTATGGCTGCACTTCACATCCCTGCTGAACCCCCTCAGTGACGGACTGAGATCTGGAAGGGTGAGCCAGATGAACCCTATGCTCCCCACGCTGCTTCTCCTTCGACTCTATACTTCTGTTTAAATTAGTTTTATATCAATGCTACCCAAAAATGACAGGTCTGAGCTGTTGGTTAGCCTACTTGTTTATGACTGCGGCAGAGACAGAAAAGTGGGTGTTGATCCCCATGATGATTCATTCATCAGATAGAGAAAATAGGAGACCTGAGGAGCTCGTGGGAGCAGGGACCGGGGCAGAAGGACCTCAACAAACGCAGTGCACGCCTGTTATCCGAACCCTCTGTTGAAGGGCAGCCTGTGTCTTGCATGTGAACAGCATGCCCTGTCATCATGACATAATGTTGTTATTTATAGAATCAGGAAAGAGGCAATGCAGGAAGAGAGCTAATTCCTCAAGTTCGATTAATTGTCATCTTTTCCTCCAGCCTGCACACACTTCTCTTAATTACCTTAAGGACGCCCCTCCCCTAAAAAACAAAACAAAACATGACTGCCATTTATTCTTAGTACAGAAAGCATTATTGATCTCATCTGATGTGGGGGAGATGGATAGACACCTGCCCTCGAATCCAAGTGAGATGAGGGCACATTGTGTGGTTTAAAGAAAATGAAAGTTCACTGTTAGGAGAAGGTAATAGTAACCTACATCGTCTAGATAAAATGTGTCTGCGGCTTTCTTCACCCCGGCAGGACAAGCTGGGGAGTTGGTTTCCATCTCTGGGCTTCCTATGTGTGCCTAGGAGGACGGGCTTCTGTTTGCTGCATCCACTGTGGTCCTAGGGTAGAGTCTATGCACACTCTCTCCGGATGCCTTGATAATGGCGTTGCTACAGCCACCTTGTTGCATAGTAGCATCAGTGCCGAGTCACAAGTTGATTGTTACAGTGTGTCCGTCTGCGTTCCACTTACGGCAAGCAGCTCCTCTTGTTCCACACATACGCAGACACACAATGCACGTTCACATGCAAGCACACAGGTGCACATGTGTGCATGCACACACATTGTGAGTTCCCACTGGCTGTCCTGGAACTTGCTCTGTAGACCAGGCTGGCCTCTTGCCCACAGAGATCCGCCTGCCTCTGCCCCCCTCCCCAGCTGGGATTAAAGGTGTGTGGGGCAGCACTGCCCAGCGTCACACACCTTTATTTTAAGATAACAGAAATAATAAAATTTTAAGATTAAAAAAAATAAATCCCAGTTATGATTAATCTCTAAGCTATCTTAAGTTATTTTGTAGCCTGTAACATGCACATATGAAGTCCCATGCATTTTACATATAAACCTGACATTCATATGTGTTGACATAGTCTTTAGAAATAACCAGCATGTAGATAGACTATTACAGTTCTCTTGTGTTAGTAATCCATTGTTCCTGGTTGCTCAGCGGTTATTGCTGGGACATTGACCATTGTTTGCTAGTGCTGTAGTGACGGTAAGAACTGCCACTTAAGTGACTTAGCATAGTAGTGTGTTTCTTTCTCTCTCTCTCTCTCTGTCTCTCTGTCCTTCCTTCCTTCCTTCCTTCCTTCCTTCCTTCCTTCCTTCCTTCCTTCCTTCCTTCCTTCCTATCTATAGGTGTAACTCTAGAGGCAGTGTTAGAACCGAGAGCTGTAACTGCTGTATAGTTCTTGTTAAATGAGGAGAGATTCTATTCATGTAGTATGCGACTGGCCGCTCCCCACTGTAGCAGTTTGTACAATTTTACAGCGACAGTTTATTCTATGGCAGCAATATTCTACCCCTGCTGTGTATGTGTGTGTATGTGTGTGTGGTGTGTGTGTGTGTCTGTGTGTGTCTGTGTGTGTGTGTGTGGTGTGTGTGTGTTTGTGTGTCTGTGTGTATGTGTCTGTGTGTGTGTGTCTGTGTGTGTGTGTCTGTGTGTGTGTGTGTGTGTGTGTGTGTGTGTCTGTGTGGTGCTTAGGTATGCAGATGCACATGGAGCCAGAGGTTGATGGTGGCTGTCTGCCTCAATTACCTACCACCTGTCTTGAAACAGGGTCTCTCACAGAATCTGGAGCTCAAAGATTGAGCTAGGCCGGCCAGTGAGCTTCCAGGCTCCTCTTGTCTATACCTCCCTAGCACCTGGATTACAGGCTTGGCCCATCATACCTGGCTTGTTTACAGTTGCTGCCGACTGAACTCAGATCCTTCTGGTTATGTGACAAGCACTTTACTGAGTCAACCAAGTCCCCAGGTCACTTCTCTTCTGCCTCTCTTACACCCCTAGTGATCAGGGTAAAGCGGTTCGAAGATAGTACATAAAGGATTTCATCTGTTAGAAGACCCGGCATTAGCAAGAAGGTATTGTTCTTTTAATTATTGTCAAACCCTGAGCATAGTCGCAGTACAGTTCTCAGAACTGCAGCTTGAAGACTGGGGGTGCCTCTCAACAGTGGGTGTGTGTGTGTGATGCCCTGGGCTCTGTCCCATCTAGTGCACATACAACCCAGCAATGCCATTTTGCAGTGGCAGACAGGTTCACCTAAATTCAGGGACCCAGGGCAGCCTGAATAGTCTGGGAAAAGAAGATCAAGTTTGGAAGACTTTCTGTAGTGTAATCAAGATGATATGGCACTGATGTAAGGGTCAGCATAAGGATCAATGAGAGGGAAGCCTCCCCTTTATGGTCAGTTGACCTTTGACAGGGGCACCAAGACCAATCAATGGCCAAACCAAAAAAAAAAAAAATGTCTTCAGCAATTGGTGCTACAACAACCAAACACATGGGTGAAAGAGTTTTACTGGGCAACTATTTCATCTTCTACATAAAATTCACTCACAAAGGGGCAGCTCTACATGTAGAATCTAAAATCACACACCTCTTGGCTTAGGCAGTGGTTTATATATGACATCAAAAATACAGAGACAAAAAAAAAAGGTGGATTGAATTACAGCCCAATGAAACGCCAGTGTCATAAACACCAAGGGTGTGAATCGACAGCCGAGATTGGGGGAACTTTGTAAGTTATGTATTCAAAGGAGGACTGTGCCCAGAAACAGTATTAAAATTCAGAATAAAAGGATTAATTACACAGTTAGAAATTGGCATCAGTTTACTACGAGACTCAGCACTTCTCCTTGGAGTATATATCCCCAAGAGGGGTTGGCAGTGTTGGCTGATTGCAGTGGCACAGCCTCTTAAGGTCACATGGCCTTCGGTGTCTACTCCATGGTGGCCCCCAGATGGCCTACAGTGAATACTTGTTGAGATACAAAGGGCAGATAAGATACTTGGTGTCGAAAGTCATTTAAAACTGTCCATCAAATCCAGTGGGGAATAGGACTTCATACCCACCTGGCAGTGTGAAGCAACACTGCAAGAAACAAATGCTGGTGTGGATGTAGAGAAACCAGAGCCCTCATTCATTGCTGGTGGGAATGGAAAGTGGGACAGCTACTCCGGAAAGCACCTGAACACGTTCTCAGAGCGTTCAGCTTCAGTTTACTACACAGCCCAGCAGTTCTTGGAATACACTCAAGAGAAATGAAAATATAAATTCCATATTATTGATTGTCCTTAATAGTAAAAAAGTAGAGCTGAGGCCAGTGTCTGTCAGCAGGAGAAAGGAAAAGCATGTAGTACATCCACCCTAACCTGTAATCCAGCACGTAAGGAACGAAGAATGTAGGAGTCAGGACGTGCTGCCAGCCGTACATGCTGGTCCAGGGAATGCATGGTTATAAGACCATGGAGGGTGTGCAGTTACCGATGTTCAAGAAGAAGATGAGGAAACCATTCTACATTGAGGTGGTGGTGCTTGTGCAACTGTGAGTTTACAAAGGTCCTTAGCCAGACACCGGATGACATCCTCCCATGGTGCCATTGCATCCAGGGACCGCTTTGAGGTCACTTTCCTGACTGTGCCCGTCTCTGCTCTCTGTCTTCCTTGTTTGTCTTCAATCCCAGTCTCCCGAGTGCCGCAGCTTAGTTCATAAACCAGTATGTTTACTGTTTCTTCGTTTCCTGAGCTCATTCTCCTGCCAGTTATTTTTAATTCTTTGATGTCATCTTTAACATCAACACATTTTTTTTTCTGTTTTCTGCTTTTTCTCCATCATGTCAAAAAAAAAACATTCTGGTGTAGTAGAGAAAGTGTTGATTAGGATCACCTCTACAAGGACTCGTGGGCTGGGAGTGGAGCTCAGTGGACAGTGCCTGGCCAGAATGTGCAAGGTCTGGGATCAACACCTAGTATTCCTCCAGTTTTTGGCCTTGCCTAGATTTTTAAAGTATTTATCATCATCATCATCATCATCATCATCATTATTGTGTGTGTACGTGACTATATGTGTGTGTGTGACTGTGTGTGCTCGCACACGCACATAACTGCCATCACATGTATGTGGTGGTCAGAGCATACCCGTGTAGACTTGGTTCTCTCCTTCTGTTATCATACAGGGATCAAACTCAGGTCACCGAGCTGCCAAGACAAGACCTGCTGAGCCTCTTGGCTGGCTCCTGGCCTGCAGTTGTGACCCCATGTGTTGTCTGTGTAAAGAAGACTGTACCTGCTACCCAACGGATGCCAGCCAGCCATCAGCAAGGAGAAGCGTTGAGGGCATGATGTCACATTCATTAGTGTCCCTCTTCCACTTGAGTTGTGAGTCCCAGGAAAAAGCATTCTCTCTGATACATGTTCCCCAAATCATATGCTTGACCGTTGAGAGACAAGGGAATCCTTGTGAGATGCTCACTTCAGTTCCACTTCTGTTAGTGGAGGATTCGGTGACTTCTTTTCCAAGAGACTTTATACTCTCCAGGTAGAGACAGAAGAACTGACTGCTCTAGCCATTTTCCAGACATGTTCAGGTACTTAGTACCTTCGGTGTCATAGACCTGCTGAGGGATGTCGTGAAAAACAGCCCTGTCCACACAAGAACATTATGAATGTGTGACGGGCAGGAACTCAAAGGACTGCTGTCAGTCTCCTGGAGGCTACAGTACTTGACTAATGACCCCACTCTCACCCTTCCTGCCTTAGAGTCTGTTCTTAATATGTCTGTCACACACACGTGACTCACATGTAACATGTAAAGTTTAAATCACATCATAAAAAACAAGAAATTAGCTAAGAGACCTCGTTGCTCAGAGGTCTGGTTTGGTCCCCAGGAGCCATGTTTGGTGGCTGTACTTCCAGCATTTGCAAATTTGATGGGGATTGCATTGAATCTGTATATTGCTTTTGGCAAGATGGTCATTTTTACTATATTAATCCTGCCAATCCACGAGCATGGAAGATTTTTCCATCTTCTGAGGTCTTCTTCAATTTCTTTCTTCAGAGACTTGAAGTTCTTGTCATACAGATCTTTCAGTTGTTTGGTTAGAGTCACACCAAGATACTTTATATTGTTTGTGGCTATCGTGAAGGGTATCATTTCCCTTATTTCTTTCTCAGCCTGCTTATCCTCATAAAGACATGTTTAATGCAAGGCTACCTAATGTGGACTTTTTAAAAAGGAAAGTATTAACAAATTAAAAATCAAAAGTCCCTTTCCGTTTTTGGTAAAATGACATATATACAAGCCATTATTTTCTGCACAGCTTGGTAACACCAGCCATCATCGAAATCCAGACCAAGGCAGGCATGAGCCCTGCCTTGCTGTCTCTCCATAATTTAACTGATGCTCATAGCCTGCAAACAGAGTCTTCCCAAAGAGAGTCATTGTCCCATGGCTTGGTTGTCTCAGTGGAAGAACCAAGGGAGAACAAGGGGAGGCTTTGAGAACTTGAGTATGAAGAACTGACTTGATGGTAGATTCCCTGACTGCTGTATTCAAGACCTTCCCCTCCCCCCAGAGCATAGCAGTGACAGATGCAAAGTCAAGCTCTTGGAGTCAGAGCACTTTGCACAGACCTGCTGAGAAATGCCCAGGGACACACTGCCGGGATAACTGGAAGGGTGTGGTCGTGGGCACTCGGAGCACAGTGGCTGCCCTGCCCAGTGCCGCTTGGTAATGGCCCTGCCCTGCTGGCTGTTTACAACTCCCATGGAGAACAGGTTCAGCAGTCAGTGTTTGTGTTGGTTTCCATTTCCTTGTTGGTTTGTTTTTCTGTCTGTTAGTGAAGGCCTCCAATATTTGTCTCAGGGTTTTTGTTGTTGCTGTTTTAAGATATAAAACATGTATCCAGGCTGGCCTGGAACTGGCTGTATAACTGAGAATGACCTTTGGGGATTCTCCTGCCTCTCCCTTCTGAATGCAGACATTATAAATGTGCACTACCAAAGCTGGCGTATGGCACTCTGGGAGGTGGGACCCAGGCCTTCCTGCATGGCAAGCAGACACTACCAATTGGGATGTGCCCTTAAAATGTTTTTGCCACACAATTTGTTAGTGTATAATTTGCCCGACAAAAGCCCGTGTTGGGCTGGAGAGATGGTTTAGTGGTTAAAAGTGCTTACTGCTCTTGGGTTTGGTTCCTAGCGCCCACATGGTGGCTCGAAACGGTGTACAACTCTAGATTCAGAGATCTCACATCTGTTCAGCCTGTGGGGTCACTGTACACATGCAGCACACAGACATATTTAGGCAGAGCACTCATACAGTAAGGTGAGATTAAGGAAATCTGGAATGAAAACAGAAGGTTCCGGTCTTACTCAGAGCACTGTGGCCCCCACGCCAGCCTTCTCTGTGTTTACTCTTCAGGCCCAATTATATATGTTACAGTTTATTTTAAAGTTCAGCTATGAGTCTTGTCTCCAGTTGAGAATAATTCTCCATCTTCTGTGCCGTGGTAGGTATTTTAATTCACCATAAAACCCACCATAGACTATTTTCTTGTTTTAAATTATTTTGGTGAAAATAAGAGGTAATGTATTTCTGTTATTTAAGCAAACTCCTCAAGAAATGATTAAGGTATCGCTCGGGCTAATTTAGAAGTCTCGCTGACTCTTGGGGGTCACACCTTTAAGCACACACACCCCGTAGGATCTTCAAGTGGTTTCTCGTATGAGAAAGAGAGGTCACATCCTTCACACTTGTAACTTTTTCAGGTGAATGGCTTTTGTTTCGCGAGTGTGTGTGACAGTCTGCAGGCCAGATATCTCAAAGCCCTTTCACTGAGGGCGGAGACCCAGCTTGACATGGCAGCAGCCATTTTGTTCTTAGCCGCTGTCTTGTGCACTGGATAATCAGGGTAGGCATTCTAAACCCAATAGGAGAAATGGCCAGAGCATTACCTAATGAATTCTTGCTGTGCTACAAGTTTTTTTCTTAAGGCTATGTCTACTCAGGTAGACGGCAGGTCACCCTTGTCTAGCTTAGCACATGAATCCATTCTCCTGCCTCCTAGGCTGGCCAGCTCTTGCCCCAAGGACCTGGAATGCCACCTTCTGCACAATGCTGTATTTATTTACCTGTCTTCAGTTTGAAGCATCTTCTACAGTGTATGGCCCCCCCCCAACACACACACACTGAGCTAAACAAAACAAGGTCTCTCTCCCTTTGAGGCTCTGGAAACAATCTGTTCCTTGACTCTGCTACATCCAGCGGTTACCAGCATTCCTGGACTTATGACCACATCCTTCTAGCCATCCCTCCTACAGGTTCAGATGACAGTCTCTCTGCTCTCGGACTTAATCTGTATACACTGGCCCTCCAGAAGGCTTACTTTGCAGGTAATCAGATGGAAATTGAAATACGGGTTACCTGCCTAAGTTGTTTGAAAATACACCAATGTGTGCTCTCCTGGAGAGGCCTGAGAAGCATCAAGAGCTACAGTGTGGTATCAGTGCTGTTTCTTGGCTTCCATCTTCCTTTCTTGACACCAGAGTCTTATTTCAATTGTGTTATCGAGGTCTAGACCCAGTTGCTGTCTGGGTGCCGTTGTTCCGCCGTCTGGAGGCCTGTGTAGCGTTGCACTGAGCATGCTGCTGGAGACAGCTTGGATGCAGTGGCCCACTCAGAAATGCCCTGTGTGTAAGTGCCCTGTGTCCCTAACTAGGCAACTAGAGATGCAGAGTCCACAATGCTGTGATTCCTGTCCAAAGAAGTATGCTATAGGGATCGAGGAGAGGATGCTGGGAAAGAACTGTTGATCCCGAGGGAACAGTTAGCACCAGGCATAAAAAGTGTGTGAGGGCCTGCACTCACTTGCACACTCACCTTCACACTCACTTGCACACATGCTTCTTGAAAGGTTTTGTCACAGGGTTGGTGTCTTACGTGTGGTATTACCCCTCCCCCCCATGGGAGCTTTGTCACATTGTCTTAAGGTCCCCACCAGCACAGGGTACATCATGTAAGCACAGGAGGAAAGACTAAGTGAATGACTAAGTCACTCTTTGTGGCTTCCTGCCAGTGTTCACCGAGGGTTTGAAGGTCAGCTTGAGTCCTTCTGACACCAAATTGGTGTGTCACATGAGGGCACCTGTCTGTCAGGCCGAATATTTGTGAACGAACCATTGAGCCCGCAGGCTCCCCGAGTCACAGGCTGTCCCGCAGATCACCTCTGGCTCATCCCGGCCTCAGTGACCCTAGGGCTGCTGCAGACCTCTTTCTTCTAGGACCCTCCCTGTTGTCCCTGCCTGGCTGCCTCGTAGGGAATAGAGTTGGGAGGCAGGAGAAGCAGCAAGCAGCAGGTACAGGAGAGAAGGGCTGGGCGTGAAGGCACAGCCTTGGCACCGTAGCGGGGAGAGGGTGGGGTGCCTCAGTCCAGCTGGAGCAGGGAAGGGATGTGCAGAGGCAGCACCCACAGGGCTCCCGTAGCGGGGAGAGGGTGGGGTGCCTCAGTCCAGCTGGAGCAGGGAAGGGATGTGCAGAGGCAGCACCCACAGGGCTCCCTGTGCGCTCCCCAGGGCGGCGCCTTTCGTTTAGATCCCTGGTACTGAATGGCGGGCGAGTCTGGACCTTTTCTGGCTCCTCGGTGCTTTTTGACAGGTCTTATCAAGTTCTTATAGCCTGAGGTTGGCAAACATAGAAAGAAATTTTTAATAGAAAGAAAAACCAGATGTACACTGGTTCCCTCGGTACATGGGGCATATGTTCTAAGACCCTCTGCGACCACTGAAACCACAGAGAGAGCTGATGCTAGATCTACATTTCTCCTGTCCGTACTTACTCAGGCCACCATTTAATGTACACATTGGGCAAAGAACAAAAGTGAACTGGAATAGAGTCAGCCGCACTCTGTTGTGAGAATGACAGTGATGTGTTGCTGAACCCAAATTACTCAGATCATCCCAGCGGCTTCCTCCAGCAGGGCCTCACCTCCACTAATGCCACTCCCTATGGGTCTGTGGGAGCCATTTTCATTCAAGCCACACAGAGGCCTGCACCACAATACAGAAGAAGGAAAGGGGACTGATGGGCTGCCTGGAGGGCTAAGGCACTTGCACCCAAGCCTGCAGACTTGAGTTCAATCCCTAGGTGAACCTCATGGTGGAAGGTGAAAAGCAGCTTGCATAGATTGTCCTCTGACCCTCTGCATGTGTGCTGGCTGTGTCACGTATGTGCACACACACACAGAGAATAAGTAGAAAACAGTTCTTAAAAAGGAGTTAATGTGCTGAGGCTAATTTCACATAAAGCAAAGTGGCACGTTTTGTTAGCAGCCCTTAAACAGCTTCCCTGTACTGCTCTATGATTTATGACTGGGATGCTGATGCCAGATCATAGCCAGTCAACCTGCTTTTCTTTTCCTCTCCAGTGTCAAATCAACAGTGCCTTGACTTCCTTCCACACTGCTCTGGAACTGGCTGTAGACCAGAGGGAGATCCAGCATGTCTGTCTATACGAAATCGGTAACTATGAGAATCCTGCCTGTCTGTCTGTGCGAAATCGGTAACTATGAGAATCCAACGTTTCTGTTCGTGTGAAATTGGTAACTATGAGAATCCAGTGTTTCTGTCTGTGTGAAATCGGTAACTATGAGAATCCTGCCTGTCTGTCTGTACAAAATCGGTAACTAAGAATCCTGCCTGTCTGTCTGTGCGAAATCGGTAACTGTGAGAATCCAGCATGTCTGTCTGTGCGAAATCGGTAGGTAGTAACTATGAGAATCCTGCCTGTCTGTCTGTACGAAATCGGTAACTATGAGAATCCAGCAAGTCTGTCTGTGCGAAATTGGTAGTCTGCCCAGATTGTGCTCAAGTGGGTGTTGTAGAAATTCTCAATTCTGACCTGGAGTTTCTACCCTGCCTTTGGCCCTTTAGTGCCCCGATAAAAGACACACGCAGCCTTTATTTTTATAGTAAACCTTAAACAGCCCAAGAGCTGGGCAGCTGCCTACCCTGCCTACCCTCCATGCTGATAGAATCTACTTTCCTGTCGGTAACCCCGAGTCATTACTTACTACTACTACTTACTACTTGCTATTACTTACTACTTGCTAGGTTTCATCTGGGCTGCTCTTAACTCCAGTCGGCCGCCTAACTCGTGGCAGCTTCTCCTTCCTCCTGCTGCACATTCTTCTCCTCGTGTTCCTCCTCTGACCCCAAGCCCGGGGAAACCTAAACCCGCAGGGTCACTTAGCTATGTACAACCAGCCCAATATTAGCATCAGAATACAGGCAGCGTCAGGCAGTCCACTGCAAGTGGGCGTCCTCTCCACTGCTGTCTTCTCCTCGTGGGAAGACACTCATCCCTACACTGAGGACCCAGTCACTCTAGCACATGCACTAAGGCTTGTCTCTCTGGCGCTCACCTTTCCTTGCCCCCATCTCTGATTTGTGCGGGGTGGATCACTCTAGTACATGTTAAAATTCAAGGCTCAAGGCTCTTGAAAAGTAGTGCCTGAGAGGAAGCCGGAGTCTAGATCTTCTAGCCATCTGTTTCTGGGCCTTAGGTGGGGTTTGAAACCTTCTGAGCCACTGATGGCCGATGGAGGGACTGTGTGTTCTACTGAGAATTTTTTTTTTTTTTTGGTCAACTTAATCCAAGCCACCACGGTGATCTGGGAGGAAGGAACATCAGTAGATGCCTTCATCAGACTGGCTTGTGGGCAAGTCTGTGGGGGGTGTTTTCTCGGTTAATGGTTGACGTAGGTAGGTCCGGCCCATAGTGGGCAAGCCAGTGAGAGTGTTCCTCCGTGGCCTCTATCCCAGTTCCTGTCTACAGGGCCCTGCCCTGGTTATCCTCAGTGACGGACTATGATCGGCACCTATAAGCCAAACACTTTCCTCCCCAAGTCGAGAGATCTTACGTGTGAACCACACCTAGTACTCAGCATCAGTGCACAGACCCTGAAGAACAGGCTCCAGCCTTCCAGCCACTCCTCTCACAGCGGGGTTGGAGACTGTGGTTTTGAGTGAGTGTGTGTGTGTGTGTGTGTGTGTGTGTGTGTGTGTGTGTGTGTGAGAAAACAGGAGGGATTTGGCACTTAAGAATGGGGCCCAGGCATAACTTAGCATATCTGTTCTTCCACTAAGACTCAGTTACACCATCCCTATGTCACACGCTTGTCTGGTAATATATAATTTTAACCAAGTTGTTTTGAGTCATTGTTGTATCCCAGGAACAGAAGGCAAACTAAGGCCAGTGCCTCCCTTTGCAGAGCCAGCAGGTCACATCCAGGTGGGACCAGGTCTTTGACAAGTGAAAGGCCCTCCCCGGTCAGCTGTCCTGTCTTAAGGGGACATGGATGTGGAGAGTGTGTCAGCCTGGGATCCCTTCCTCTCCCAGGCTGATCCTGAGAGCCTCGCTACCTGCCTGCACTCACCTCTGATCTCGCTCGGACGTCAGAGATTTCAGAATCCTTTATGTAACCACCCCTCCATCTGCGGAGAGGAGCAAACACAACTTTGGGCTTGGAATACTCTTTAAACAAAAAAGCATTGCTGGGCTTGGTCCCGATAGGTCACCGATGAGACATGGAGGGTAGACGAAGGAGAAAAGATGATGGATCGGTGGGAACCAATGAGCGTTGTGCCCACAGCATTCCGCAGAGGACAGGGAGGAGAAGCAGAGCAGATGACACCTGACAGACAGTCCCCAGCTCCTTTGTCACTCGCCTCACCCCCTGCAGACACACATCTTTAAGGAAAGCACAAGGGAAAGGTCCAGCAAGCGATGGATGCTATGGGTGATACCTGTTAAGGGTCAGTGGGAAAATGGCGCATAACCCAAGAGAGAGATGCGTTTCTGCATATTCTAAACTCTGCTGGAGGTCTGTGTGGTGGCTATGCTGTTGATCAAGGTTTCAAAGGACTGGAATTTCTAAGTTCCTGCCTAGGTTGGACAGTGTTTTCTACTCTGCCTCTCCAAGGTGAGTGGTCAGAACAATCTAGGAACCCACGGCCCTATGATTCAACGACTGAAGAAAGCACACAGACTCAGGAGTTAAGTGTGTCCATGACTGAGGAGGGCAGACTCGGGTGAGGTGACCCAGCGTCTGCCTTGCTTAGCAGTTACCGTCTGCCTCTGTTTTCAGTTGAATTCACATCTTTCACTGATGTCTCTTACGCAGTGAGCCTGGTACCCCACACTCTCAGCCTAAAATGTGTCAAAACTGTCTTGTAGAATCAGACTGACTGTCTCTTTCCTGGAGGGCATCTTCCCCACCTCCATTGGTTCAAATGACAGGTCTGAGGTGACAGAACTTCTTAGTGACATGCCTGATCGTGTTCTTTGGTCCTTGTGGTGGGGTGGGGTTTGCTGTCTGCCTGCTGTTTCTGGTTTCTGGCCCTGCAATCCTGTCCCAGCCTCAAGCATCCTGAGATTCCAGGCCTTGCTCATAAGTTTCTTTTTATAGAGGCAATATTATATGGAGGAAAGAGTGATGGACCCCACCCACAGCTCCTCCCACTGTGGGCTTGAGGAAGTCATTCGCCTGTTGATCTCCCCTTTCTAGTACTAGGACATCACGAGCCTCATGTGCAAGGACCAGTGAGGACCAGTACAGACTGGCATGCACACACTGGGGCTCAAGTGATTGGGAATAAAGCTCTGCTGCCTACAGAATACAGGCCGGTTTGGGTGGAGGGATGGGTCTGTCTGTCCCCAGACCCGCATGCCCCGGCCCCTCAACACCAGTAGAGAACACACCATGATGTTTTCTCATTCCTGTGAGTGCTGTTCAGTTGGTAGGTGCAAGTGTCTAGTCAGACGAAGTTGTGTCTACACTGCCCTCCTGCCCCTGTTGCCCCTGTTGCCCCTGCTGCCCATCCTGCCCCTGCTTCACCTACACTGCTCTCACAGGGTCAGGAAGTGAGCTGGAGTGTCTCTCCTGAAATCACTTCTTTCTTTCATTGTTCTCCGTGGGTTGCCTTTGAGTCAACACTGCAAGTATTTAAGGGGAAGAGTAATTCCTTCAGAAGTGCTCATCGCCTCAGAGCTGGTGTACTGAGCTCAGTACCTTAGGGCAGGTGTACTGAACTTAGTACCTTAGGGCAGGTATACTGAGCTTACTGCCCTACTGTGTTGGTCTCAGCTCGTTACCAGAGCATGTCTTGAGCATTGACTTTAGAGGGGTGAAGCAAGCTCACAGTCCCAGGGTAGCATACTGAATGCACTCCTCTTGTAGGCTGGTGCAGCATGATTGAACTCAACTTCAAGGATGCATTTGATTCCTTCGAGAGGCTGAAGAATGAGTCCAGGTGGTCCCAGTGCTACTACGCATATCTGACTGCAGGTGAGTGACTGTCCTCTCCGTGTGGCCAGTGAGCCCCACATCCTGGCTGGTGGGGACGGAAGAGGAGGAGGCAGAGACCCCACTTTTCAGTTCCTCCTCTCATCAGTGTTTACTGTCAGGATGTGCAGGGCAGGTTCCTCTTTCTCCAGCTGACAAGAGAATTTAAGGGAGGAGATCTTAGGGAGACCCTGTCGAGCCACCATAGAATGCTGGGAAAATCTGAATCCCTTCCTGGGGTTCTGACTGTCATTAGTAAAAGGACTTAAGAATAGAGTCAGAAGAAATTCAAGGATAATTTATTTGAGTTGAAAAGAAGTCCCAAGAGTGGATTAGCTGGAGTTCTGCTAGCTGGAGTTCTGCTAGCTACCCAGGAAGAGGGTGGAGGAAGGAAGAGAAAAGGCCATGCAGCTTGAGACATGTTGACACAAGAGTGGGACTCAGAGGCAGGCAGCCACTCTTAGAAAGGGGAGCTTCAGAATACAGTTAGGAGGCCCAAAGTGCCAGAGTTTCTCTCCAGCATCTGACAGAAACTGGCCCAGGAGGAGAAAAGGGTAGTTAGTGCCTTTTTGAGTTGAGACCCCGCTGAGCCTTACCTCTTGGCTGCTAGTAGGGACTACACAAGTGGGAGAGGATTCAGGAGAAGAAAAGCACATTATCTTAAGGTGGTCCCACTTTCCTAGGGGTGGTACCTTAGCCAAGACCTTAACCTTCACCACTGGAGTAACTCCTAAGTGGGCATGTCTCCACCTACGGGGCAAATCCTGTTCTTTGCTATAACCAAGTAAATGAGGCAGAAATGCCCAGAGGCCCAGCTGGAAGCCACGAAATCTAGGGCCGAGACCAGTCACCACACACTCCAGTCTGGGCCTGTTGGGTTCTTAGGGGTGCTTCCCCCCGCCCCATGAGGCTGTTTCACTCCCAACAGTCTCTGCACCTAGGTGGTTGTGAGCCATCTGTGGTTTCTAGGAATTGAAATTGGGACCTGAGGGAGAACAGTAGCCAGTACTCTTAACCTCTGAGGCATCTCTCCAGATCTCTGGTGTTTTTATTTATTAGAATTTTTAAGTGTTCTCCAGAATTGGACATGTCTTTTTCATTATGTGAGTTTTTAGTTTATGCTGTGCTCACAGAGTTCACAGGATTTGCTCCAACCCCATTTTACCAAGTCATAGGAGAACTCATCTTAGCAGAGCCCAGGACACCCCTAAGCTGCAACTGTGTGTGTAAGGGGTGGGGTGGGGCTTTTGCTTTTGAAAGCCCTTAGATGACAGTTAGTGTTGGGCTGCCACCTGGTGGACAAAGCTGTTGTCTGACTCTTGTGAGCCACAGAATGTCTCTGAGGTTTTGAGGATATTGATAGATTATAATTATAGACTATAATTACAATTACAGATTATAGAGGTACAGAACTGAAAATTCAGGGAGGTGGAGCTGGGGTCCCCTGCCTTCGAGCGACCTGTAAAGGTCTTCAGGTTTGCTTCGGGTAGGCAACGTCAGAAATGGTTCTCTTACCTAAAACTCAAGAGAAACAGGAGTACTCACTTACTTGTCTTAGTGCTGGGAATCAAACCCCGGGGCTCCCGAGAACGACATTCAGGCACCACTGAGTACCGCAGACCTTACCATAAACACCCGTCATTCCTTTGAACGTTTGGCTTCAGTGGGACATTGTCTCCATTCCCTTAGTTCATCTAAGACAGGATCCACATCAGCCAGGCCGTGTCCCGGGCATCTTAAAGATCCCGTGGAATCACATCAGAGAGCAGGCATTGCGCACGCCTCATGTCTGTGTGCTTATGCAATCTCCGAAGGGGGGCGTTTCTTTCTCATGCCTCTGTGTGGTGCTTATTATTTCTGACACGTGGGTTGGTATGTTATGTCTCACACTTACACAGTTTTCCAGCATCTTGGATAAAAATAAGATCTGCTTACTGGTAGGTATTGGCATGCCCAGCATGTTGAGAAGTGAGCGGTCCCCGACTGTATGGCCTGGAAGGATGGATACGAGGAGGCCAGTGGTCGGGAGGTGTTGCTGGGTCTTGCAGGCAGTGGAAAAAGCTGTTTTGTGGTGGTTCTCAGGCATACAAGAAATGAGCATGTGAGATCGCCGTATGACCAAACACTTACTTCCCATTCCCAGATATTTGGAAATGTCTTATCACGCTAGTTGTAGTTGTTTGAGAGTAGGGTTCTCCTTTCTGTCCCTCCAGGGGCTGTTGGAGGGGTCAGGTGTGAACACACTCACACACACACACACACACGCACACACACGAGGAAAGGAGTGCTTGGTGAGGGAGGTGCCTTGCAGGGTTGTGTTTGAGTTTTCCTTCTCTGAAGGAAACTGAGCACCTCGCCTCGAGTTCCTCTACGGTTCTCTAGCGATGGGACACACAGCACCAACCCTGCTGCCCTCGGCGGTTCTCACTGTGCCACAGCAGCGCCACTCCACTGCCACCACCGTGCATCCCAGAACTTCCGGATGGTTCCCCGCCGGAAGTCTAAACACTAGCATTGCCTGCCCCTCCGCCCCTGCTCTGCATCCTGTCCCCAAATTCAGCTGCACTGTGTGTACCTCATGTGAGCCCAAAGGCTGGCCCGTGCTGTGGCCTGTCCCCAAATTCAGCTGCACTGTGTGTACCTCATGTGAGCCCAAAGGCTGGCCCATGCTGTGACCTGTCCCCAAATTCAGCTGCACTGTGTGTACCTCATGTGAGCCCAAAGGCTGGCCCATGCTGTGACCTGTCCCCAAATTCAGCTGCACTGTGTGTACCTCATGTGAGCCCAAAGGCTGGCCCATACTGTGGCCTGTCCCCAAATTCAGCTGCACTGTGTGCACCTCATGTGAGCCCAAAGGCTGGCCCATGCTGTGACCTGTCCCCAAATTCAGCTACACTGTGTGCACCTCATGTGAGCCCAAAGGCTGGCCCATGCTGTGGCCTGTCCCCAAATTCAGCTGCACTGTGTGTACCTCATGTGAGCCCAAAGGCTGGCCCATGCTGTGGCCTGTCTCCAAATTCAGCTGCACTGTGTGTACCTCATGTGAGCCCAAAGGCTGGCCCGTGCTGTGGCCTGTCCCCAAATTCAGCTGCACTGTGTGTACCTCATGTGAGCCCAAAGGCTGGCCCATGCTGTGGCCTGTCCCAGCATCTTCTCTATTTCTTAGGCTGAATAACACTCTGTCCATCGCATGGCCTGTGCTGGCCTCATCCTCTACCAGGGGACATGTGTATGAGTGTGAGAACACTGGTGTGCAGACGTAGCCTGGGCTCCTGCCCTGGAAACAGAATTGCTGGATCTTATCCTCCTATTGCAGTGTTTCAGAAACGTTGAAATCATATAAGGTTTATGTTACCAGAAAAGCATGTGACTTAGGGATGGTGTAACTGAGTCTTAGTGGAAGAACAGATATGCTAAGTTATGCCTGGGTCCCATTCTTAAGTACCAAGTCCCTCCTGTTTTCACACACACATACACATACACACACTCACTCACTCACTCAAAACCACAGTCTCCAACCCTGCTGTGAGAGGAGTGGCTGGAAGGCTGGAGCTTGTTCTTCAGGGTCTGTGCACTGATGCTGAGTATTTTTAGATGTGGTTTTCATCAGCTTGTCTTGGTCACTGTTCTGTTGCTGTGAAGAGACACCATGATCATGGCAGCTCTTATAAAGGAAAGCTTTAAACTAAGGGGCTCACCGACAGCTTCGTCATGGTAGGAAGCGTGGCAGCCGCAGGCTTGCCTGCACTGAGAAGTTAGCTGAGAGGGGTACATCCATACCCATGGGCAGCAGGCAGGGGTGGGGCGGGGGCAGAGAGGGGAGAGGAGAGAGTGGGCTACAGGGTGGGGTCAGCCAGATGGTGCCATCTTTTGGACATAACTTGTATGTGTCCTTTTCCCTGAAAACCATGGAAACGCAATTCTGATGTCTTGCAGTTTGTCAGGGGGCCACTGGTGACGTGGATGGGGCCCAGCTCGTTTTTAAAGAAGTCCAGAAGCTATTCAAAAGGAAAAACAACCAGATCGAACAGTTCTCCGTGAAAAAGGTACATGTGAGAGCCTGCCAGCCATACACAGGGCGGGCATATGGTGGACAGGTTGGACTGGCCCCTCCCTGGATAAGCTTCGTGTCGTGCTCAGTGTCTCCTCCTGTGGCCTTGCTTCTGCTCTGAGCAATAAGGCTGCACATAACTACAGCAGTGGTGGTTTTGTCTTCTAATGAGATGTCCAGGACCCTGACAGATAACGCGCCCTCCTGGAAGGAGGAAGTGTCTATCTGAAGTGCAGGTCACTTTAGAAGGAGTTGGCGGAAGCCATGAGAGGCAGATGTCCTTGCTTCCCATGAAGGTGACAACGTCACATTCTGACATAATAAAGATCAAAAGTGGTGTTGCATTTATCAGTAGAAATCTCAGGACTGTGGGGGAATATCCCAGTTTTGTTGCCTATTTCTGAGGCTAAGATATGGCCGAGTGACCCTGAATGACCTTGACTGACCCTGAGTGATGGTCTCCCTTCTCATAGCTTTTTCTTTTCCTTCATTTTTTTGTTTTACAAATCTTCTTTTACTCCAAAAGCTTTTAAAAGTTTAGCTTTTATTATGTAAATAATTAAATTTATTCCAACATAAAATAGATGATAGAGGCTGCAGAGACAGCTTGGCTCTTAGAGTATGTACACTCCTGGTTCCCAGCACCCCTGTCAACCTGGCCAGTAGCCTGTATCTACAGCTCCAGAGAGTACAGCACCATCTTCTGGCTGCAGCAGGAACCTTCAAATCTACCCAAGCTAGTACTTGCACATTCTTTAGCCCTCCCACACACACATACATACACACACACACACACACACACACACACACACACACACACACACACACAAGTAAGATCAAAAGTAAAATAAGTCTTTAAAATAATAGATTACAAAGCTGGGAATGTGGCTCAATACTGGGACATTTGCCCAGCATATGAACGGCCCCGAGTTTGGTTCTCCTGTACCAAAAAATGGATGAATGCATAAATAAAATTATAGAGTGCAGCCGAGAGCCTCAGGGTAAGTAGACGAAAGTCCACGGGACACGATGGAGTGTGAGCGGGTCAGCCTCCCCGCTCACAGAGCTTCACAGCTTTGAACATTGTTTTCAGCCGCACATTCTCAGAACCCAGACATCCAAGACTGGACTGAATGATAGCTATGAGATATAACCATAAATACGCTTAACAAATAAAACTGCAGACCATTTGTAGTGTGGAGAGGCTTTGTAAGGGAGAGCTGTTCACATCGTCCTTGCACTGTGACGTGTCTCCAAAGTGCAGCTTGCAGTTCGGGTTTGCTCTTGAAGATCAGGGCCTAACACTCTGATAACCCCTCGCAGGCTGAGCGATTTCGGAAGCAAACCCCAACCAGGGCGCTGTGTGTGCTGGCCTCCATTGAAGTGCTCTACTTGTGGAAAGCCCTTCCCAACTGTTCCTTCCCGAACCTGCAGAGGATGAGTCAAGGTAAGCACGCTCAACCTCGTGCAGTCAAACAACCCATCAGGGCAGCTTCTCCCAGGCCCTCATGCCAGCCGCCTTAGAGAGCACACATCCGTCATGCCGGGGTAGGAGGTGTGCCATCTGCGATGAGTAGGACACACTGGCATAGACTTCAAGAACATGAGACCCCTCTCAGAAGACAAAAGCAGGAGAATGATGCCGGTTCCAGCAAGTCGGCGGGTGTGGGGTGCGGCGAGCATGTACTGTTCCTCCCAGCGAAGGGACTTGCATGTACGTGTGATTTGCACACATACAGGAAAGGGTCACGGAGCAGCGTGTCTGGGCAGTGTGCACAGCTTGGTGTCATAGCAGAACTCTTCTTGCACTTCTTTGTAATCCTCAGGGGTCCCCACCACAGTGCAGCCGTTCTGAGCTGTGGGTAGTTTGCCTGTCTTTGTGCTGCACAGAAGCAGAATCATGTGAGAGTACTCTGTGGTGTGCTGCTTCCTTCATGAAGCTGGACGTTTGTGGCATTTGCCACACAGTAGCCGTTAGTAGACCATTCATTTTCCTTGCTGAGTAGTATTCCACTGTGTGGACCTCAGAACCATTCTTTGCTTCTCTGCCCTCCTGTCAATGGACATTTGAGATGTGTTTTAAACTGCCATGATTAAACCTGCTGTGAACATGTGTATTATGTAAGTTTATGGGCCTCTTATTTCCAGGGTAAATATGTAGCCATGTAATTAAAGGCTACATTTTTTGACTCATGTAGTTGAAAATATATAGGCCTATAGGTAATCTTGGTAAAAACCATTTTTATTATGGTAGGAAAATTCCCCAGGGAGGACCAACTAGCTGCTTATACTCAGTGGGGCTCTGTTCATAATTAACCAAATAATGGAAGTTAATGCAGCCTTCGAAGCCAACATGAGTAGCATCCTCCATACCACAGCCATCAGAAGGCTAGAAGGCAGTGGTTTCCTGTCTACAGTGAGGAAGCAAGCTCACATCAGAAGTGACTTGCCCTCTGACCCTAGGAGCTGGCCTCAGCAACCTTGGTCCGAGAAGCAGATACTGAGTATCTTTCATGCAACCATAACTTTCGGGAAGTTCGCAGAGGCTTACCTTACAGCTGCAAGTACAGCAATGAGAGAAAAGCTGGGCATGAACCTATAACCCAACTCCTAAGATCATAGGGTTTTAAGGCCAGTCCTGGCTATACAGAGAGGCCCTGTAGAGGTTTGCGGTAAGCAAGCTCCAGAAATAGATGGTAAGCTACTACAGAAAGTTCTTGAGATTTCATGCAGCCATACCTGACCAAATATGAGATTATTCATTGAATCACAGATATTTTTTAGATAAGACTTTATTGTAGGCTGGCTGGCTCTCTCTCTCTCTCTCTGTTTGTATGTATGTGTGTGCACACACATGTGTGCATATGTGCTTAGAGGTTAGGAGATGCCCTTGGCTGTTAAACCTGTCTTCATCCCCAGGTGCTGGGGTTTCCGGTACCTGCCACCATGTCTCTCCTTTTTAACGTGGATTCTGGGGATTAAACAATGGGCTCTTGCCCTTTAACTAAATGACCTCTCTTCCCAAGTCAACTTTTGTTTATTTCTTTAAAACAAACAATCATCTCTACTCTTAATGGTCAAATGTGTTGTTTTGAGACTTCCTCGGTGCCTAGTGCAGCACAGTATATAACCACAACCAAAGTGTCTGTTGCATGGCTCTGTGGTTGGGATAATGCAGGTTTTTATATTAATAGAATTTTTAAAAGGGTTTGAGGTTCACACCAGAATTGGTCACAAAGTCTAGAACACCCCTGTATACACACACACACACACACACACACACGTATGTGTGTGCATGCACACACACACACACAGACACACACACATCCTCCTTCACACCCTCTCACCCCCTCACACATCCCGTAACACTGTGATATGTTTGTTGGCACAGATGAAGCATCATTGTACAGTACAGCCGCTGAAGCCCCAGTGCGTGGAGTGTGGGCTATCTCTGTGCAACCTGGTATTTGAATGAGTGTCTAATGGCACAGGCTCTCTCACATGGTACCTCACAGAAGAGTCCCATCGCTGCCCTAAGCATCCCTCCCCGCCTCCCTCCTCCTCCTCTCTTGAACGCTGGCAACTACTGGCACTTTCCTGTCTGCACGATTTTGTCTTTTCCAGAACATCATATAGTTGGAAGTCTCCGCTCTTTCAGATTAGCTTCCTTCTCCCAGTGAAGGGCGGAGTCTGGGCTTCTTTAAGGGTTGACAGTTTTTGCTGAGGAGACGACTCAGTCGCAGGAATGCAGAAAAGCTGTAGTGGCGCATGCTCACTCTCCGCAGTGCTGGGGATGCAGAAACATCGGCCAGTGCCAGGACTCTGAGACCCTGTCTTAGAAAACAAGGAAAGCAGTGTCTGCAGAATGACGCTGAAGATTCATCTCTAGCCTCCACACAGTGCACCCGCACACACGCGCACCCACACACACGCGCACCCACACACACGTGCACCCACACACACGCGCACCCACACACACGTGCACCCACACACAGTGCACCCGCACACACACGCACCCCACACACACGCGCACCCACACACAGTGCACCCGCACACACACGCACCCGCACACACGCGCACCCGCACACACGTGCACCCACACACAGTGCACCCGCACACACACGCACCCGCACACACGTGCACCCATACCCGTGTGAACTCACAGAGAAAGGTTGGCACTTCTGCCATTCTTTGATAAAGGAGAGTCACTAGCAGATGAGCAAGGGACAGCGAATGGATTTGGGGGCAGAAGTATGAAGCGAACAGAGAAACTGCTGCTGACCTTGGTGACACTGAGTTCTAAGTGGGTGTCTTCCCTTCCTTTCACCCCCTGCCCTTCAAGCTTGCCACGAAGTAGACGACTCGTCAGTCGTTGGATTGAAGCATTTGCTCCTTGGTGCGATACACAAATGTCTAGGAAACTCACAAGATGCTGTTCAGGTAAGCATGTTGCCATGGCTGTATGGTAAAACAAACTGAGTCCTGCCTGGCGCCTGAGCCTGTGGAAGAGGAGAAGAGGGCAGTGGGAGGAGCCTCCGTGCACCTTATCTAGTGAGTGCCGTTTTCCAAGCGCTGGGAGGATCTGGTGGTTCATGTGATGTTCCTAGTGTAACTATCTGTGAGTCTTAGAGTGCTCCCTTCTGTGAGTCTTAGGGTGCTCCCTTCTGTGAGTCTTAGGGTGCTCCTTTCTGTGAGTCTTAGGGTGCTCCTTTCTGTGAGTCTTAGGGTGCTCCTTTCTGTGAGTCTTAGGGTGCTCCTTTCTGTGAGTCTTAGGGTGCTCCTTTCTGTGAGTCTTAGGGTGCTCCTTTCTGTGAGTCTTAGGGTGCTCCATTCTGTGAGTCTTAGGGTGCTCCTTTCTGTGAGTCTTAGGGTGCTCCATTCTGTGAGTCTTAGAGTGCTCCTTTCTGTGAGTCTTAGGGTGCTCCTTTCTGTGAGTCTTAGAGTGCTCCTTTCTGTGAGTCTTAGGGTGCTCCTTTCTATGAGTCTTAGGGTGCTCCTTTCTGTGAGTCTTAGGGTGCTCCTTTCGTGCGTCTTAGGGTGCTCCTTTCTGTGAGTCTTAGAGTGCTCCTTTCTGTGAGTCTTAGGGTGCTCCATTCTGTGAGTCTTAGGGTGCTCCTTTCTGTGAGTCTTAGGGTGCTCCTTTCTGTGAGTCTTAGGGTGCTCCTGTCTGTGAGTCTTAGGGTGCTCCTTTCTGTGAGTCTTAGGGTGCTCCTTTCTGTGAGTCTTAGGGTGCTCCTTTCTGTGAGTCTTAGAGTGCTCCTTTCTGTGAGTCTTAGGGTGCTCCTTTCTGTGAGTCTTAGGGTGCTCCATTCTGTGAGTCTTAGGGTGCTCCTTTCTGTGAGTCTTAGGGTGCTCCTTTCTGTGAGTCTTAGAGTGCTCCTTTCTGTGAGTCTTAGGGTGCTCCTTTCTATGAGTCTTAGGGTGCTCCTTTCTGTGAGTCTTAGGGTGCTCCTTTCGTGCGTCTTAGGGTGCTCCTTTCTGTGAGTCTTAGAGTGCTCCTTTCTGTGAGTCTTAGGGTGCTCCATTCTGTGAGTCTTAGGGTGCTCCTTTCTGTGAGTCTTAGGGTGCTCCTTTCTGTGAGTCTTAGGGTGCTCCTGTCTGTGAGTCTTAGGGTGCTCCTTTCTGTGAGTCTTAGGGTGCTCCTTTCTGTGAGTCTTAGGGTGCTCCTTTCTGTGAGTCTTAGGGTGCTCCTTTCTGTGAGTCTTAGGGTGCTCCTTTCTGTGAGTCTTAGGGTTCTCCTTTCTATACGTCTTAGGGTGCTCCTTTCTGTGCGTCTTAACAAGGAAAGGAGCATGCTGGCTGTTGGAGGGAGCAGTGAGCCCACACAAGCACAGGGCGTGGGGTGACGGGCGTGTTAGGGTGACTTGTAACTTTCTTCTCTGTGACAATGGGCTGGCTGCCCAGGGCTGGAGGAGGGACTGAAATTTGTTGCCTTAGGCCTTCAAATTAGGGAGCCATCCCCCTTGGTGGGAGAGCACCTTCGAAGGCAGGGGTTTGGTTTGTTTTGTTTCGTTTTTTGTCTGGCTCGGTTTCAGGCTGTGGTGAGGTGGAGCGTCATGGAGGGGAAGACATGGCGGAGCACCCTCAGGAAGCAGAGACTAAACTAGGAACAGGGTATTCCCTCCACAGATGAGCCCCAGCCACCCACGTCCTGTCAGCGGCTTCACCCCCTGCAGACCAATGTGAATCCATCAGCTGGTGATCCATCCACAGAGCATCCCTCCTCACAGATGGCACAGTCCCTCCTCACTAGGGCCAGGAATGAGCCTTCGGGGCGAGTTTATCCCCAAGCAGCCAGTGGGTGTGGAAGAGAGCGCCAGGGTTTCTCGCTGTAGTGGAAGGAGGGGTCTGATTGGTTTGTTGGTTTCTTTGTTTTTATTTTTGTTTTGTTTTGTTGTTGTTGTTAACTAAGGTTTTGTCCACTGTTGTTTTGGTGCTAGGAGTTGGACTCAGGGCTTGACTCAGGCTGGATATGTTTTACCTCCAGGCCAGCTAGTTAGAAAGAAAACCAAGCTACCAAATAAAACCCTAAAATAGGTGATGTTACGTTGCCTACCTTTTGAAATGGTTTCATGTATAATATAGGAGACTTGGTCTTTAAATCATAGACTATTAATGTACTCATGTTGAATTTGAAATTAGTCTCTGAATGTGAATTCTCTTAGTTGTTACATGACTCTAAGTAGCTGTTGTAGGTTGCATACTTGGGTAGTGGGAAGATGTGTGTTAAGGGGTGGACTTTGGCCTGTGTAATGTTTTACATCTTAAAATGGGGATGTTTCAACTTCTCTAGCAGATAGAGTTTCTTCAGGCAGCCACGGAAGGCTTCTAAGCTGTAGGTGGGAATGCAGGGACAGGCAGGGATTTACACTGTTTACAGGCAGGGGTGCAACTGGGGATAGTCACATGGAAAGGATTAAGTCAGTCTCGGCCGGGCCTCAGGTTTTCTCTTGCCCTTGGGTCCTAGTTCATGTGTGTTTAGATGACATGACACAGAAATGAAGTTATCTGGGGTGGGGGAATCCTTGGGAACCAATGGGAGGAAGTGGAAGGGGGTGGGGGACGGGGGATGTGTTCAAAGTACACCGTGTACTTGCATGGCAATGGCCTTATGAACCCAGCACAAGGAAACATTTACAAGTGGGAAGGAATAAAGATCAGTAGGAAAGAGAAGATTTGATCCAGAAAAAGAGAAAAATCCTCCTGAGGGCTGTGACAAGCCTCACACCAAGTAGGAGATGAACTCTTCCAAGTAACATAACTTCTGTGACTCTCAGTTCTTCCAGCGAGCTGCTAAAGACGAGCTGTGTCGTCAGAATAACTCGTATGTCCAGCCGTATGCATGCTACGAGCTCGGCTGTCTCCTACTAGACAGAGCAGAGGTAAGAGCCCTTCATGTGTGTGGCAGTCTTCAGCAGCACAGAACACCTTTCACCTAGACAGAGTCTCTCGGTCCTTTTGCTTGTCTCAGTCTCCCGGGTGAGTCCAGGATGCTGACACCTCTTTTTAAAGAGGCAACGGTGACCACGTTGAAATCTTAACTGCAGATGCGACTTTCCATACAAAGCTTCCTCTGTAGGGGAAAATCATTGTCTCCTCAGAGTGGCGCTGCGGTGTCGTGGACTGAGAGGAGAGCCGCGCACGCTGCCCTGGAGCCAGACCTACTTCCTAGTCTACACATGGCATAGAACAAACGTAGCTTTCTGATTTAATGAGAATCGTAGTGAGGACGTGGTTCCTTTAAAATTATCACAATACCACATGTGTAGTTCGATAGCTCCTGTATATAGTTATGGTGCCGGGGAGATGGTAGGTCGTGGACAACTTGTCTTCCAAATGGGAGGACCAGAGTTGGAATCCCTAGAGTCATGGGAACACCACATGTGGCAGCACCGTCTATAACTGCCGTGCCGAGAGGGGAGACAGAGCCCAAAGCCCCAAGCTCTGTCCGGCCTCCAAGTCAAAGGCCACCTAGAGAAACTGTCTCCAACAATGGATGGACAGACACCTGAGGACACCCCAGGGTATCCTCTGACCTCTACATTCTACATACTGTATAAAGAATCCCCTCAAATGCACACGCGCGCGTGCGCACACACACACACACACACACACACACACACACGTAAAGATGTGTAAATTAATACAATACAATGGGCAGGGGAAATTTTTTAGTTATAATCAGGTTTCACTAGGGCCTGAAAACAACTCAAATTCTCTAAGAAAGAAATGTAACTATCACACATTTGGATTGGAACTTGAAGCTTTACATTGTTTATCATAAGGTAATGTTTTCCTCGGATAGTGTGCCCTTGACTGATAGACATACAGACATTGCTGGTGAGACACAGTGTGTTGTTCTTCTGTTCACAGACTGTAGGAAGAGGCAGAACTCTACTCCTTCAGGCAAAGGTAAAACCCCAACTCGCGACCTTCTCATGGCTGCCCTCACCCTATTCACTGTACACCTGGGGCTGAATTCGGGAACATTTGCAAGTGTTGTTCTATGTGTTTATAATTCTGGAGAGAGGCGGTGGATACTTAGTTTTGTTAGGCAAGTTAGTGAATACTTAGTTTTGAAATGGCATCTCCAGGATGTGCCCCACATGCATGCCTGGCACCCTCAAAGGCCAGAAGGAAGGGTCAGATGCCTGGAGCTATAGCTAAGGATGGCTGTAAGGTGCTTTATGGGTGCTGGGAATCAAACCTAGGTCCTCTGGAAGAGAAACCAATGTTTCTAAGTCCTGAACCGTCTCTCCAGCCCCTCCTATGGTTTTAAAGAATTTTCCAACAGGAGCTTACTTTAAGCTCAACTTAAGACTAGTATTTCAATAATAACATGAGGGAATTTTTCTAAAGAGAATTTGTAATCCTACCTTATCCTCTTAAGAGGTAGGATTACAGTTTTAAACACCCTTCCTGAGTGTTGGGGAGGAAGAATATCAACTGGATGTGAAACCCCTATAGGAGGTAGAGAATTATTCTATGGGTATAAAATGTAGTGTGTGTGATCCCGTGGTACACTGGGGACAAGTTTAGCTAATAGTCCACAATCATCTTTATCTGGTCCTTTCAGGAGGATTTTTCTGGCTACGACTTTGAGAACAGATTGCACGTCCGAATCCATGCTGCTCTGGCCTCCCTAAGGGAACTCGTCCCTCAGTGATAAACTCCGAGTGGCCCCTCCATCCCCTCCACCCAGAGTCAGCACAATGACAGCTGAGGAGAAAATTCTCTTGAAGATCAGCATTTCTTCTGGAGACCACCTGTGCCAGGGATGGGTTTCCTGGTGTCGCCGACATACTAAAGATTCCTCTTTTAAACATGTAGCTATGGAGTAATAAAGACGTCCATAACCGTAACAGTAACCGACCTGGGAGAGGATTAAGTGACCTTGTTCAAACATTTTAGTTTTGTGATTTATTATTTTTAAATAAAATTGACCTAAATATTCACCCTGTGATCTTGTAGGAGCGTCTACACAGCATAGATCAGAGTGGGCTCAGTGAAAGGTAGAAACAGGACCACACACAGCATGCCTTTTGTGTTTAGATAAAAATTAAAGACGTTTCTAGTGTTCTGCTTTATACTGGAAATGTTCCTCTAACAAGTATGGCAGAAACGTTCTCGGCTGGGTGTGGCGGCACATACCTTTAGTCCTAGCACACAGAAGGCAGAGGCAAGCAGAATCTCTAGAAAAAAATAATTCTTCTTTTATGCACAGCGAGACTCAGGTAAAGCAATGGTGGCTGACACACTCCAGTTGCTCACATTTCCTGGGTCAGTGACTAGAAGGCAGACCTCAGGACCATGAACTGAATACTATTTTTATATAAAACATGTAAATAACCCAGAACTCCATGCTTAATGTATAGAGATCAAACGCTATGCAGCTCAAGTTTCCTCATCAACAATATCCATCCCCAGGGGCCGGGAGACCATAGAGGGCTTGCCACACAAGCACAGGACCCATCCTTGTTCCTATCCCCGGTACCCATATATAAAAACAAAAAAACCAAAAACAGCTCTGCAGGGCCCAGCACAGATGTAATCCTAGTGCTTGGGATGCAGAGGCAGGAGGATCCCTTGAGCTCCTCCTCACCCGGAGTGCTCACTGGCAAGCTAGTGAGAGACCCTGCCTCAAAACAATAAGGTAGAGTGGCTGAGGAAACCCGGCCCTGACCTCCAGCCTCTACATGAATATGCATATATCCACGCATTCACACCTAGATTGTCTGCAAAAGCTCTCAAAATGGAGATGACAAAACCAGAGCAGAGGAGATAAGTCCACAAGCATGTCCCTGCCGCCGGTCCTCTCAGAACACCAAATCTACAGTTGGACAAATAGCACCTGTATTTTAGGAGTTCTGCTGTGACAATTACCTGCCAATCAGCTTTTAACAACCCTTTAACACAGCAGTTCTCAACCTGTGGGTTGCGACCCCTTTAGGGTTGGGTCGAGTGACCTTTTCATAGGGGGCACATAAAAGACATCCCGCACATCCGATATTTATATTACGATTTATTACAAAGCAAAATCACAGTTATGAAGTAGCGGAATAAATTTTTGTGGTTTTTTTTTGGGGGGGGGGTGGTGGTGTCAGTGTAACACCAACTGTATTAAAGGGCCGGAGCATTAGGAAGGGTGAGAGATAGCCTCTGCTCTAACAGACATCTCACAAAGGCTGTAGTTCCATGAGCGGTTTGTACCCGAAACCTCTTGGTGCCGAAGTGTCTGCAGGGCTGTGTGTTGCCAGGATTTCACTCCCTCTCACCTCACGTCGTTGACCATTAAAGAGGATTCACTGTTAAGGTTTCTTCCTTTGTTGCTGGGTTTGCTGGTGGTTGGATGTCCTTCCTGCTCAGCAGTACACAGATGTGGTTTTGAATAAACACCTCGGCCACTTTTAAGAATCCTTGGCATGACTTGGCTGTCGTCTTTAGGTTTCTACATTTTCACTGAACTTTTCCTTGTAATTCATTTGCATATCCTACTGTCTGAACCACAAACTTGTGTGGCATCAGCATTTTAATACTTAGGAAGTGAGTGAAACAGGAACAAATCAGCTAGAATATTGTCACACTTTACCTTCTTTAATCTGCTTTGAAAGGACAGGGTGTCCTGCTTTGGTGTTGAAGGATGGGGTATCCTTTAGTGCTGGAGTCCTTACACAGGAGGTCCGGATTCTCAAGCCCTACACATTTTAGTCTTGTTTTAGGAAAGTGGTATCCTTAATTGAAGTGCCTCCTCGCTAACACTGTCTGCACCGTCATTATCTGTCCCTTAGCTCTGTGCCAGCCATTTCAATTAGACTGTTGCTGAAGTATTCACACTGACTTCCTGATGTGGACTGTGTATGGAGTTAAGATATTATAAGACACAGAAGGTGACAACCCTGCGTACTGTGGCTGAGTACATCCGAGAAGCTCAGGGGGGATCCTGAAAAATACTGGAGGCCTCGTAACGAGAGAGAAGAATCTCATCAACGTTAAACCTATGGCTGCTACCACCGTATTCTCTTCTTGCTTCTGTCAGGATCCCAGAACCTTCTGGGTCATGAAGATTTTGCTTTAGTTTTTCTTGTTTGAATTTTTAGTTCAAAACCTTTTAAGCTATTATTCCATAGTCAAAGGTTGCATAAACGCTCATACTTTCAAATTAAAACTATTTATAGATTAAGGTTGTTCATATTTCTGCCACTGAGATTTCCAGTTTCAAACTGCTCTATGCCACAGACTCTGCAGTGGGTTCTTCTGGTTTGTAAATGTCAAATATTTTGTATTGGGTTGTACCTTTGACGAGAGATATTTTATGTGTGCTAAACACACTTGTATAATTTGGCAGACTTGAAGAAGTCATGATGACAAAGTAATATACTTTTCTGGCTGTTTTTTATGAAGTTAGGTATCTTTATTTTTAATTTAAATTTATTTAGTCACCTTACCACCCAATATCAGCCCTTCCCCTCCCCCCCCGTACCCCCTTACACAAGTCTTCCCCCCATTCCACCTGTCCCTTCTCTTCTGATGGGGAATTCGCCCTCTCTGTGTGTTTTATCCTCCCCCCCCCCAAGGTTTATTTTAACACATGGTAGATACGTTTTCTGGGTAAAGAATTATAACTTTCAGATGCCACAGAATAGAATATTGTCATAGATTTATAAACCAATTCATTTCTTAGTTTGTACTTTTTCTATTTCTGCCCACTAAAATTCAACAACAAAGCCTGCATTTTAACACACGAGTGCGTTCACACACATACACACACACACACATACGCGCACGCACATACATACACACACATATGCTGTGTAAACCTTTGTAGTTGATTTTCTTCTTAAGCAAATCACAGTGGCAAACAATCAAAATGTGTCCTTTTCTCTGTGAAGACATGAAGACTGTCTTGCAGCCTTGCTCACTTGGGTGGGAGTTAAACAGTTCATGCCACAAAGACAGTAGGAAGATTTATTTGGAACCAAATATGAGTGACTATGTCCAGATTACATGTAATTACATATGCCACCATAGAAGTAGTTACAGGAACTTTTATAGTTACAACAGAGAGAGCAAATTACAAATCAATGCATTTGCCAGATACTTAGGTGGGGATATCAGGTAAGTATTCCACAGTCTGGTGGAACCTACGGTAAGTTTCAGATGCTGATGGCATGGTTAACGTCTGTTACAAGACTCCCATGGCTGCTTTAATACATTCCACGTTTTATCCTACACCCAAAAGGATGTAAAGTCACATAGGACAACAAACAGGTAGTAAGACGACTAAAGACAGCCCGAGATAGCTTTGGCCTTTGCAGTACGTTTCTCCAGTCATGGAGTTCTAATCCGTGAGTCTTCAGCACAGACCTTTCCAGAGAACTCCAATCCATAAAGGAAAACTCGTCTAGATCACTGCAAGAAAATGTGGCAGAAGCTAGGGCTAGGAGATGCCGAAAGAGAAAAGGGCAATGCCAACGGGATGGGAAGCTGGTTCAGATCAGAGGCAAGAGAAAATACCCAGGAGTACAGTGACTCACGGTGAGCCCAGCAAGTCTTGGTTGGCTTGGGTTTGAGATGGTGCTTGTTCCTAATTAGGGAGAAAAGAAAAGCTGCCTCTCTCTAACAGGCAAGCTTCTCAAGAGGAACAGCCCGAGGCTGTACCTAGTTCCTATTCTTTGTAAAGACTCAAGAAGGTCCATACAAAGGAGTTGCCAGAGTAAGGAGGTAGCAGTGTCAAGATCGCCAGCTACAAATGTAGTTTCTCTTCCCTACACACCAGTGTTTGTTCCACTGGAATTCATCATGTCCTCCTGCCTCAACTTCCTAGGGTTAGGTTTAGAGTCGAGCACCTTCGGGTCCTGTCTTCTGAGGTGCTGAGGACTGAGTCCAGGGCCTCATGAATGTTAGGCAGGCTCTGCCAACTGAGCTGCATCCACAGCCACTGGTCCAGCCATCAAACCAGGAGCAGCGGGGGGCCTTCGAATGTCAGTTTACCTCGAAGGAGGGGCAAAACCTCGGTTCTCCGGCTCATTCCATCCCGGCCTTTGTCCTCTCCGGCTCCCTATTGGCTGCGTCGGCTGAGGGGGCGGGGCTCTGTGACGCACGCGTGACGTAAGCATGGGTATAAATAGTCAGCGGCCAGCGCGCTCTCTCACAGGAGCCGCCGGCAAGGGGGCAAAGAGGAAGCTTTATCGAAGCCGGAGAGAAGGTGGGCCTAGCCTAGCCTGGCGGAACGGCGCCGGCTGAGCCCCGGAAGGCGGCGGCCCGAGAGCTGCAGCAAGCCGCTCGGAGGGGGAGACAGTGGTCGGGCGGGAAACTGGCGTCCTCTGCCTACCGTAGCCCAGAAGGCACCTTCGATGGCCCCGTAATCCCCACTGGCGTCCTCGGGCAGAAAGCGGCTGCATCCCACCCGGGCTGTGTCAGAGGGTGTGCCTTTCTAAAAAGCTCGCTCATAGCAACGGTTTTTGAAAAACTAAGCAACAAAGCTACAGCCCTCCGTCAGTCAGCTGGGTTGGTGCAATATGGCTGATGCCACCAACCATTTCGCAGTCAAGAAAGTTCTTAGGGACAGTCCGCATTCAAGTCAAGCTTTCAGATGTTCCTAAACTGAAACCTGGTACTAGCAACATCCCTCTGCTGCTACATAGTTGGCAGCACTAATTAGCCAAGGAGAGGGTGCTGTATATGTATGTATATGTATGTATGCATATCACTGTCATTTAGCATGTGGGTGTGGTAAAGCTGCATTTCCCCCAAAAGATGACTTAATTCAGCAATGCACCAGACGAGTAAGGAATTAAACATTATAGTCTCAAAGGGTTTCCTTGGGTCAATATTTTGGCCTAGCCTTTGGTAAGAAGGTGAAAGGTGCTTTTAAAGAATCAACATTTTGCTGCAGCATATTGTGTTTTTATTGGAAGTTGCCCCTTCACATGATTGCTATAACTAAACCATTCCACTTAGCCCCACGATACTTCCAGGGCGTTAGGACATGGTTCACTGTCAGAGCAGTCTGCTCTTTATAAGGACCCGTGAGAAGCATTTTGAAGGTTGTCAGTGTCTAGCCAAGATTCCCCTAAGCAACTTATATTTCTAATACCTCAAAGTCTGATCATTTAAACACCTGTTTCCTATGAGCTCCTTGGTAGCTCAGGACCCAATTTAGTGCCTATACTCAAAGTGAAAGACTGCAGCACTGTGAATTTTCATTACTGAAGAGATGTCTCCTTTACCTATTTGCAAGCTTTGGTGATGCCTCAGAAAACACACACACAGTTTGGGGCTGACAAACTATTCCTATGAGAATTATATAGGCCTAGGGGAGTCCAGTCTGCAGCCTGTGTCCCAGGACAGCTATAAATGCAACCCAACATGTTTGTGGATAACAACCAAATGGCAAAGGTCGGGCCACCCCTAGTGGATTATATAACACTCAGTGCCAGTACTCGGGAGGCACTGGAAAGTGGATCTCGAGTTCTAGGCCAGCTAGTCTATGAAGAGTTCAGGCCAGCAGAGTCTAAGGGGGAAAAGTGAGCATGGTAGGAGAAAAGGGGGAAACTAGAGAAGAAAGCCAAGGGTAATTTGACTGTATATTACGTGTATGGCACAGTACCACAGATTTTCTGGTAGAAATCGTATACATTAGGGCCTGTATGGACATCATTTGGAAATATATGTGCTTAATTTATCTTTCTGGAAATGGTAATTGGATTTTATATGTTTTACTGGAACCTAAAATGTATTAAAGTATTATGGTGATCCTGGCAAGGCTTTTTCTACTGATTTAAAGTGTGTACATATGTGTGTGCATGAGGGTGTGGGTATATGTGCTTGTATGTGCATGTGCATGCATGCCACATGTGTGCAGGTTAAAGGAACTCCAACCTCTGGAGTCAGTTCTGTCCTGTTACCTTGTGGGATCCAGCCATTAAATTCAGGTCTTCAGGGCTATAGGAAACACTTGAGCCATGTCTGTGGCCCACCTACCAGCTTCTTAATGATCACTTGTGCATAGTAAGTAGTTGGTAGTGGGTTTTATTTTGTATGTTACTAGAATAAATACTTAGAGATTAGAAGTAAAGCTAATATTAATAGATTTGGTTTTACAAACCGCAATTAAATAAGAAAATTCAATAAATCTAATGTACAGTGTAAGACTTTGTTTCTCTTCGTTATAGTTGAAATTACAGACATCCTGCCAAAATGATTTCTTCAAAGCCCAGACTTGTTGTACCCTATGGCCTCAAGACTCTGCTTGAGGGAGTTAGCAGAGCCATTCTCAAAACCAATCCAACAAACGTCACCCAGTTTGCAGCCGTTTATTTTAAAGAACTCATTGTATTTAGAGAAGGTTTGTATTGCTTTAGATTCTATATCTGTTGCCTTGCAATCACCTTAAGTTGAAAACCAGCTCTATTTGACTTCTATGCTTATTCCTTCAGGGAATTCGTCTCTGGATATAAAAGATCTGATTAAACAGTTTCACCAGATGAAAGGTAAGTGCCACAGAGATGCCCGTTTCATCGGGGCCGTCACACCCTTGGCAACACACATAACTATTACCACTACATCCTTGGTTGCCACACCAGTGTCTCGTGTGAAGAGACCATGGTGTGTTTTGCATTTTACTAAACCAGGTAGGTTTTTGTTATTGTTGTTGTTTTAAACATAGCATTTCCAGTTTAGAAGATTTTAAATCTTAGAAAGGGGGGGGGGGGCGCACCATGCTCCAAAATCTAAAATGAAAACTACCACAGATTGGCTCAAGGTCTCAGAGTATTATCAAATTCCTGGTTTTCAGATTAGAGATTCTCTACTAATAGGTTATGCAGTTATTCTGAAATGTTTGCTTTTTTTTTTAAAAAAAAAATCCCTCAAAATCTGATATACCAGCTTCTAGGCATTTCTGATGCAGAATCCTCAAGATGTATAAACTCTTTAATGAAGTTGAGTTGAGGTTTTATAAAGACATTTCAATGTTATGTTGGATTAGGAGGGTTAGGAGAAAAATTGCTGTCCGAAAGAAAATAAGACATTTCCACACCATTCTTTCCTGTAAGTCCAATCTACAAGAGTATATGTGTTTGGCCATACTTTGTGCAGCAAGTCTGTTTGAGTAGATTTTTTATGAGACAGTAGTTTCCTCCATATCATGGCACTGTGGCATAGAAGCACACGTATGCTTAGAGAAAGCTGCTCTTCATTACCTGTAAATGTCTAAATTGAACTTGCTGACATGAAGCTGAGTTGACAGAATAACAACAAAAATGTTGAGCTGTAAGAAAAGGCAGAATCCATACAGTGAAACATTTAGATTATTATACGTTTAAAAAGAGGAGAGGCAATGGTAAAGAGTGCATCTAAAAGACTGCTGAGAAAAATCTTCTCACAGAATTTTGTGAAGAGGTAAACTGAATCCAGCCACCATGGGAAGCAGCTGAGTAGTCCTTACCATACTGCTGACCAACAGTTTGGATGAGCAGGGGAAGAAGGAAGCTATCAGCCACATTTAAACCGCCATTTTAAAAAAATGTTTCTTTTTGAAGATTTATGTGCCTGAGTGTTTTCTTACACATAGGTACTGATCACAGACATACAAACTCCACCTTCTGCCGAAGTCAGAAAAAGATGCTGGTTCCCTGGAACTGGAATTATAGGAAGTTGTGATCCACCTCGCAGATGTTGGGACCTGAACCCAGATCTTCTGATACAGCAATGAGTTCTCTTAATCACTGAGTCATCTCTTCAGCATGTCATTATTTAAACCTTAGGCTTTTAAATTTTTAAATATGTATATATATATATATATATATATATATATATACACACACACATACATATTTGTGTTGTGTGCATATGCATGCTATAGCATGCATGTGTATGCTATAATGCACATGTGTAGGACAACTTTGGTGAGTCAGTTTTCTTTGTTCATGTGGGTCCTGGAGATTGAACTCAGGTCGTCATCAGCTTGGTGACACTGTTACATCGATGGCCCAAAACATCATTTTTATGAGTCAAAGATAATAGCAACTAGAAAAATTAGGAAGTCAAATCTAAGAAAATGCATATATCATGATTTGGCTCTGTTGTAAAAGACATGCAAAACAGAAAATAAAGATTAAAATAGGAAACACGGACATTTTCAAGGGGCAGAGGATGGGGTGTCTATATTTCTGGGATATTGCATTGTCTAGTCTAGCTGCAATTGCAAACACCTGATGACATTATTAGTGTAGGACTTGTTCATATACTCTTAGCCACATAGTCACACCAAGTGTGAGAACATTTCTCATTCTCTACCCATGATCCCAGTTTCTCAGTCAAGGCTATTGTGCTTTTATTTGAAAATACTGAGTGTGCATACCTATCCTGTGTAGGCTTACCACATTTCATAATGGCAAGATAGTTTTTATGGTGGGAGGCAACTATGTGATAGCATTCTGAGATTGACTATTGACTGAAGATCTGATCCACAAGTCATTTTAGCAGGTGGACTCAAACATGTGGACTTTGGTCTATGTAGATTAATGTTTTTGCATCTGCAATTTTAAAATTTAGATTAACAGCTTGAAATAATTGTAGGCCAGCCATACTTTTGATGGAATTAAAGAACAGGAGATATGGCTGTTTATCTCTTCAAATAACTCAGATATCATTGAGATAGGCATAGCATGCAGACAATCCTGGGAGCAAGCTCACAAAAACAGATTGCCCTTTAGGAAGTAAATAGCAATGGCCATTCCCGTTACTGGGGAGACTATACAGCAATATGAAGTTAGGACCAGAACATGGCTGTCTGGTATTACCTTGGCTCTCTTGTCTTCCTTATCTTGTTACCTCAAATGGCTTCTTACTAGATAGACTGAATCCACCAATCTTGTTCCTTCCATGTAGTGGAATACTTACTCTCCTGAATGGTGGCTGTCTTCTGACTGGTTAATTCTCTGCTATTCTTATGACAGGTGTGAGGAAATCTGGCCACATGATGGTCCAGTTTACTACACACACAAAAAAAAATATCACTTTTACAGCTGACATTTTGTCTTTCACTGAAGTGCAACTTGCCTTGTGTGAATCCTCAGTTTCAATGCGGAGTGTGACACCTATAATAATCCTACAGTCATTGTTGGTTGTTTCCAACAACAGAGGCCTTCTCAGGCCTTGGCATCCCTTGTAAGATTGGAAAATGACCCATTCTTGGAAGACTAAGTCAAGCCCTATTCTGTTCTTTAAGTCTCTTCAGTGACGCAAGATCAGCCTAAAGCCAGCATGAGGTGTTAGAAGTTGGTATATGTGTAAGAGCTAGCTGCTGTTCTCTACCCCGTCTCCCTCAGATCAGATGTGAGCATGTGCGTCACGAAGAATGATGAGTCAGGGAAGAGGTTTTGTTCTCCAAAGCTACTCCCAGAGGCTGTGGTTAATCTGCTGCCCAGCAGCACCACTGCATGTCCCTAGTCTGTGCCGAAAGCATGGGGGTAGAAACGTTGTTTGCCTGTGTCATTTGCCTGTTGAAATTTCTTTCTGGGAATTTTCCTAGAAAGAAAATTATTTCTGATAGGCATTTGAAAGCAGAAATACTTAATCATATTGCCAATGACTTCAAAATCCCATGCACATTTGGATGAAGAAAGAAGTGGACATGAGAGCCAAGGGTCACCGCTCTCATCTTGCCATTCCCTGGAGCTTAGTGTCTTTAGAATGGCCATGGCTCTGACGTGGTACCGTGAGCATTGTTTGGTGTTAGGATGGTCCCTTTTCTTGGAATTCTACCTCATCTCCATCTTTTCTTTGAGGCCTGCAGAAAAGTACTTGTCAGTCATTACAAACTCAGGACTGATACTCTCTATGTATCGTAAACACAAGAGTAACTGCCAAGTCAGGCTTATTCAGATCACCTTCTTAATATTTCTGAACTCTGAAGATTTTTAAAACTTTTATTATCATTTAAAATATTGTATGTGTGTGCACGAGCACGCGTGCATGTACATGTGTGTACAGGTGCCCAAAGGTGTTAGATCTGCTGGAGCTAGAGTTATAGGCAGTTTTGAATGATCTGTGTGCTCGGAACAGAACTTGGGTCCTCTGAAGAGCAAGCAGTAAGTGCTCTTAATTGCTATCTCTCCAGCCTTGAACTCTCAACATCTGAATTAACATGATTATTAGGTTGTTATGCTTTTATACCTACAATATTTTTGCTTAAATTATCTCCCAATGAATGTAAGTTTTGTGCACTGTCAACTCTGTCTTACTTGTAAGAGTATCACTGTCAAAGGTGTTGGTGGGAAAAGAGTGTTAGAGTTATGTCACATAGCTCAGTGGTAGTGCATTCACAAAATCTGAGATTAAATCCCTAGCATGAGATTGGGAAGATCAGGACAGGCAAGTCCTCAAGAGATAACTAGAAAAGCGAGGCTAATGTTAGGAGTAACTTTTCTCAGCACATTTGGTGTGGCCATCAATGTCCAGAATCAGACAGCTCCTGTGGAAGGAGACACTGAAGACACCTTCCTCTAGAAAGCACCATGAACCCTGAAAGCATTTCTGGTTTTGAGAGTAGGGTCTTAAGACCCTATAGCTAGAGCTGATTTGAACTCATGGCAGTCCTCCTGCCTCAGCCTCCCCAGTGCTGGGTTCCTAGGCCTATGCCACCAACATGGTTTCCAAACCTTTGCCCTGAAGTAAATACTTATCATAAGAGCAAAATCCACTTTCCCTGTAGACTCTGTACTTTCTGAAGAGAAAAGCCTAAAAGTAGGTGTGAAAGCCCTGAATGAGGCACAGCCAAGGCAATCGGGCAGGTGTGTGCATTGATCCTCAAGACGGGATTTCCAGAACAGTCTGCAAGTCATCAGCTGCCTTGACTTTTGTCCAGGCTCGAGCATTCCAGGGCTACCTTCTTGGACCTAGGGCTTTCTCTTTTCTTCTTATCTGGGTCAGTATGATTTTGGCTGCATTCTACCACAGCAAATATGACCATTTTCAAGTTAGAATATACGATGCCTTCTAATCGGCTGTGCTGTAGATGGCCAGTTCAGTGCTAAACTTTGCATACTGATTTTCTTAAATGGAGGAATACATCTGTATGGTTAAGACATCAGCTGAAAATGTGGAATAATTTACTTCCCATATTAGCCTTTAGTTTTTCTTTGTTCACTTGTGGTTTTGTGTGGGCATGTTTGTATGTGTGGGCATGCCCACGTGGAGGCCCACAACTGATAGTGGTCGCATGCCACACTATTTATTGAGGCAGGGTCTCTCACTGAATCCAGAGCCTGCCAACTCCTGCTAGCTAGGTCACACTGTTTTCCAGCTTCTCGGGTGCTGGGATTTCAGGTGACATTACAGCTGTCCTGCCCTGCCCTCCCATGGCCAAGTCCTCTTGCTTGCACAGTAAGAACTTTCTCTCCTGAGCTGTCTCCTCAGTGGCTTTTGCTTTGCTATGTTTGTTTGTTTGTTTGTTTTGGTGGAACTTTGTTTTTCTAGGAACTGAATTACACATTTGCTGGACAGCTTAGCATAATACCATACTTTTGCCACTATAATATATGTTAGTCATTTGTTTCTAAGGAAATGAAATGGATAATTCTAGGCTAATTCACAGAAGTTGCACATAGATCCCGGTATGTTCTCCTTACCACATTGTTTTATTTAAACCATTTTGAGAGGTCCTTGCTGATTAATTCACCTGGCTGTTACTTTTAGTTGAGAAATGGGCAGAAGGAGTGACAGTGGAGAAGAGAGAATGTCTCAAGGAACCCATAAAAACACCTCCAGTTTCCTGCGAACCTACACGGATGGAAAAATCCACAGACACAGAGGAGGACAATGTAGCTGGACCACTATTTAGCAACAAAACCACTCAGTTTCCATCAGTTCATGCCGAACTACAGCCTGAGGAGACTAGTGAAGGAGTTTGGGGCCCTTCTGACAAACCAACCACGCCTAAGACGACCAACCCACCCACATCACCACCTCCAGCGCCTGTCTCTGCCGAGTATGCCTATGTCCCAGCTGACCCAGCTCAGTTTGCTGCTCAGATGTTAGGTAATGTCCCATCTACTTATTCTGACGTTTTAATGGTGGACGTGGCAACAAGTACACCTGCTGTTCCCCAGGACGCACTGAGTGCAGAGTTTGCTGAAGAAGTCGTGGTGTCTGCTCCTCTGGTGTGTTCTGGAGAGACGGTAGAAGTGCAGGTTGTGAGCCAAACATCTGTGCAGGTAGTTGTGGGTCCTATTTCTGAGGCTGAACCACCAGAGGCTTCCTCAGCCCCCTTGCAGGGTGAACAAGAACCTCCTGCTTATGTTGAAGCTCCTGATACTCAGGTCACGTCAGCCTCTCGTATATCATCCATATATAACGATGTGCCTGTCAATGAAGGAGTTGTCTATGTTGAGCAGATACCGGGATACGTAGTTATCCCTTTTACTGATCAAGTTGCTTGTGTTAAAGAAATTGATCAGTCACCACCAGGTAGTCCCAAACCTGTAGAACCCAAGACTAAAATATCTATAGAGTCTCTGAAAAATGTGCAGGTGGAGAATTCCCAACACAAGTCCTCAGTCCATGCGGGGGCAGAGGCTCCAGTTCTGCTCGCTAACGGGGCTTTAGATGGTCAGCCCGGGGTACCTGCAGAACCCCTGGATGCAGAGGGCTTTCTCAAAGGAGCCTCTGAAAATTCTCTGCACCTTGAAGTGGAGATCGTTCCCATAAACCCTGATGAGCCTGGCCAGGAGGAGTCAGGGGGGAACGCTGCACCCCATTCATCTGGTGACCCCTTCCCTCCTGCGCCAGGAGGCTTTACTGAACCAGAAATCCAACCAGATGGGGAAGCTGCACCTGAACAGGTTTGAAGAAGCCAGGTAAGAGAATTAGATACTTACGTGCACACTCGCATACTGTTTCAGGTGACATCGCATCTAGTGTCTGTCCTCCCAGCTCTGCTCTCCTGCCAACTGGCCAAAGTCCATGTTCAGGTTTTATTTTTAAATGCCAAACCTACTTAAAGGCTTTGTTGTGCTTAGATTTTTACCATTATGGAAACCACATGACGTTGTCAAAGCTTGACTCATTTTGCACATTTGTCAACATGGGAATCTGTTAGGCTTCTAATGCCTGTTTACAAAATGGTTATGGGATGGCACTTTGAGGTTGTTCATCGAGCAGACGTTAACACTGAACACTGCATTTATTTGGGCTGTGGCATTTAAACATGATAGAAATGGTGGTGTGGCTGACTGCTTTCTCAGAGTCAGGAGAACTGTGCAATCAGGCTTGGGGTGCTGACGCAGACACTGCTTCCTGCTTTGGACCTTCCTGCAGCTGAGGAAGCCACGCTATAGTTGGATGGAGAGAGGACAGATTAGATGGAGCTTCTGTGACACAGGAAAGCAGCAGAAATAATGGCTGCCCTCGTGAACACGACGGTGGACGCAGCTCACACGCTTGCTCTCTAGGTCAGTCACCGCAGAGCCACACTGAAGTCGAGCTGCCTTCTTGGCCGCTTAACCTCCAGCTGATTTTCCTCCTGCCACATGAGTCTAATCACCATCTCCATCACATTATGGTACTTGGTCTGCCTAGCTGGACACGGCAGTGGCCCTCCCTTCTCTCCTGGGTGTCTGAAGAGACATGCATGAAAGAAGCCTCCCATTCCTGTTGCAGAAGCTCTCAAGTCTGACTCAAACCAGAATAAATCAGAAATATTACCAAAGCAGGTGCTTAGCGATCAAATTCTGACTGGCAGTGTGACAGATGCAGCTGGAATGGCAGAGGCTGCACAGAGCCCGTGCGGCTGGCATCATGGGGCGTGAGCCGCACTTCCGGCCAACTCACTGTTTTCAGGCACTTAGCTGTTACTGAGGGGCAGCTGTCCTTAATACTGTGGACAAGTTACCAAGAAAACTCAGACTAATGTCCTAGGTTCTCCTGTTTGGAGAGACTGTGGAGATTTGGATTGTATCTTTAGTAAGCTGGAAGATAAACTGAACTTGTTTGAAGCAATTCAAAGCCTCATTTAATCTGTGCATAGTGTCATTTTCTGTGAAGAGAAAAAAGGCTGCACCAGAAAAGGCCAAGAATTCAAAACATGGCCCAGGCACATGTTAGTCCCTGTCTTGGCAAGCCACTCTCAGCACTAAGATTCCCTCGCTATAAGGTAATGGATGGCTTTTCTAGCCTTCTATATTAAAATGCCCACCAGCATTTTGCTGTCTTTGAGGCATATGGTGGTATCTAGCTTTGGCTAAAAGGAGTGCTTTCTGGGACTCGGAGTCCTAGATGAGGTAATAGTTTGGAGATGGGAGATGATGGTGCCTGTCAAAAGACTATGGACATTCGGTGTCGTCTAGTGACTGAGTGTAGACCATGGACATTCGGTGTCGTCTAGTGACTGAGTGTAGACCATGGACATTTGGTGTCGTCTAGTGACTGAGTGCAGACCATGGACATTCGGTGTCGTCTAGTGACTGAGTGTAGACCATGGACATTCGGTGGCGTCTAGTGACTGAGTGCAGACCATGGACATTCGAAGGCGTCTAGTGACTGAGTGCAGACCATGGACATTCAAAGGCGTCTAGTGACTGAGTGCAGACCATGGACATTCGGTGTCGTCTAGTGACTGAGTGCAGACCATGGACATTCGGTGTCGTCTAGTGACTGAGTGCAGACCATGGACATTCGGTGTCGTCTAGTGACTGAGTGCAGACCATGGACATTCGGTGTCGTCTAGTGACTGAGTGCAGACCATGGACATTCGGTGTCGTCTAGTGACTGAGTGCAGACCATGGACATTCGGTGTCGTCTAGTGACTCAGTGCAGACCATGGACATTCGGTGTCGTCTAGTGACTGAGTGCAGACCATGGACATTCGGTGTCGTCTAGTGACTGAGTGCAGACCATGGACATTCGGTGTCGTCTAGTGACTGAGTGCAGACCATGGACATTCGGTGTCGTCTAGTGACTGAGTGCAGACCATGGACATTCGGTGTCGTCTAGTGACTGAGTGCAGACCATGGACATTCGGTGTCGTCTAGTGACTGAGTGCAGACCATGGACATTCGGTGTCGTCTAGTGACTCAGTGCAGACCATGGACATTCGGTGTCGTCTAGTGACTGAGTGCAGACCATGGACATTCGGTGTCGTCTAGTGACTGAGTGCAGACCATGGACATTCGGTGTCGTCTAGTGACTGAGTGCAGACCATGGACATTCGGTGTCGTCTAGTGACTGAGTGCAGACCATGGACATTCGGTGTCGTCTAGTGACTGAGTGCAGACCATGGACATTCGGTGTCGTCTAGTGACTGAGTGCAGACCATGGACATTCGGTGTCGTCTAGTGACTGAGTGCAGACCATGGACATTCGGTGTCGTCTAGTGACTCAGTGCAGACCATGGACATTCGGTGTCGTCTAGTGACTGAGTGCAGACCATGGACATTCGGTGTCGTCTAGTGACTCAGTGCAGACCATGGACATTCGGTGTCGTCTAGTGACTGAGTGCAGACCATGGACATTCGGTGTCGTCTAGTGACTGAGTGCAGACCATGGACATTCGGTGTCGTCTAGTGACTGAGTGCAGACCATGGACATTCGGTGTCGTCTAGTGACTGAGTGCAGACCATGGACATTCGGTGTCGTCTAGTGACTGAGTGCAGACCATGGACATTCGGTGTCGTCTAGTGACTGAGTGTAGTGGAGAAACTGCTGTGCAGATTTACTAACAGGATCTTTTAATGGCGTCACATGGTTGATTGTTTTTGGTAAAGTAAAAAGTTCTGTTGACTTTCTTCTGAGTTCCACATGGAAGCCAGATATAAAGTTTAAGATTCTGCCCTGGCAGTGGTGGTGCATGCCTTCAATCCCAGCACTTGGGAGGCAGAGGCAGGTGGATTTCTGAGTTCAAGGCCAGCCTGGTCTACAGAGTGAGTTCCAGGACAGCCAGGGCTACACAGAGAAACCCTGTCTTGAAAAAAAAAATTAAGATTCTGGTTAGGCATGGTGGTAATCCTAGCTCTTGGAAGACTGAGACAGGAAGACTGCCAAGAGTTCAAGGTCTGACTGGGCTTAGAGTGATACTGTGTCTCAAGGAACCAGAGCAGTGTTAAGGGTCTGGAAAGAGCAACTCAGGAAACAACTGCTTCTTTAGCGGCCCTGTCTCTGCCATTGCTGTCCCCCAACTGTTCTGAGCCATCTGCTCCTTCACATTACCAGGCACAATTTCCAAAGTCCTCTCTATAGCATGCTTTATGGCACATATACTACAACTGCTTATTTATATGTTTTTAAAAAAAGATTTAAAAAGACATGACTGTGCATAGTGCCTGATACAGAGACCAGACCTTTAATGCCTGCAATTTTTTTCTTATAGCACTAGCAGCAAGTGAAGCAGGACAACCGCCACCATATTCTAACATGTGGACACTTTATTGTCTAACTGATATGAATCAGCAAAGTCGCCCATCACCGCCACCTGCGCCTGGGCCTTTCCCCCAAGCAACCCTGTATTTACCTAATCCTAAGGAGCCACAGTTTCTGCAGAACCCACCGAAAGTCACTTCTCCAACTTATGTGATGATGGATGACAGCAAGAAGACCAATGCCCCACCTTTCATATTAGTAGGCTCAAATGTTCAGGAAGCGCAGGATTGGAACCCTCTTCCTGGACATGCTGTTGTGTCGCAATCAGATGCCTTGAAGAGATACGCTGCAGTGCAAGTGCCCATTGCTGTTCCTGCAGACCAGACATTCCAGAGACCTGCCCCAAATCCCCAGAATGCTAGTCCTCCTACAAGTGGACAAGATGGCCCCAGACCGAAAAGCCCAGTCTTTCTTTCTGTTGCTTTCCCAGTAGAAGATGTAGCTAAAAAGAGTTCAGGATCTGGTGACAAACGTACTCCCTTTGGAAGTTATGGTATTGCTGGCGAAATTACTGTGACTACTGCCCATGTCCGCAGAGCAGAACCTTAAAAGAGTAGGTAACCCTTCCTACTGTGACATGTGGGCTGTGACACACCTGAGCCTTCAGCACTTGGAGGCTGGGGTATTCATACACTCGAGAAAACACGGGGGGAGACTTAAGTAACTAGAATGTCCAGACACCTTTGAGTACATGGTAGATTCTAAAAGAAGAATACAAACAAGAAATAGGGAGGAACCGAGGTAAGATACTGTGTGTCCGTGCAAGAGGTTAAACAGAGAGGAGCTGAAGTAACGGGTAATTTTATCACTCAATTTTTTATTCTCCCATCAGTGTAGACAGTGGGGTGAGTAAAGCATGAACCCCAGGGAGAAGACCAGCACTTTATATGAAGTGCTGCCAGGTGTGTGGCTTTGGTCAGCCATTGTGATCTTGGGGGGCTGAGAGGGAGGCAGTATTTCAATTGCATGGCCATGATTTTAATCACAACAACCTTGTGTTGTCAAGAGGTGACCTCAGCTAGGATATTTTTGATTAGTAAACACCGAGCATGTAGATCAGATATTTAAACAGTTCAATGTGTCTTCATTAACAGATGCTGATAATGATGCTGTTTGATTCAGCATTCAAGGTGGAGTTTGTCACCATGTGAACTGTATCAATAAACTTCCTGCAAGCATAAAACTGCATTGTTTTAGTAACTTAGCAGGTATAAGAAATCATACTAGACCCTGGCAATACCTTTGATAATTAAGGATAGTAATTCTGAAAGCATTCACACTTTTTTTTGATATTCTGAAGCCTTTATTTAGCATCATAACTTCAAGACAACATAACTTACTGGAAGCTACCTAAGGCCCTTTAGGGCAAGTATCTCAGTCTGGTTTGGTTGGATAAATACTATGAGATTACCCCAATTAATGGGGGAAAGCTACTGTACAGTAGGTCTCCAGTACCTTGCAAACTCAAAATGCACAAGGCCTTTTCTTACCTAGATTATAATACATGAGTGCAGCTTAATTTCTCTGTGGCATTTGCCACTGGAAGTTGAGGCTAAAAGGTTTGTCATTAGATAATGATATTGATTAAAATCTATTTTTAGGGCATTTTTGTGATTTTCAGTTCAAACATACACGTTAACCCTGTAAAATCTAATGACAGTGACCACAGATGTGAACATAAATTCAGAGCACTAAGATAAGTAAATATCTGTTCCAGTTTAGAATTTTCAAATCAGGAATTCTGCCCCCTCTCTAGGAGGTGGGAAAGTGAAATTGAGAGGATTAATTTCCCTAAAAGGCCATTTTACCAATTTAGTTTTTGTAAAATGATAATTTCTACATTTGAGCACATAACATTGTACAGAAGAATTCTAAACATTTCAAAGCTACACCTAAAATACTCAAGCATTATAGCATAAAAATATTCAAAATAACTTGATTTTTGGATCACTATAGAATCCCATAGAGCATCCCCCAGCAATGTGAGGATAGGAACTGCATCCCAGCATCTTCTCCCTTCCCATGAGCGGTACTCCACGTAAGCAACTATGCCTCATTCTCTTCAGACCGTCCCCAGTGTGACCAGATAGATGCCTTGCCTTACTGGGTGAAACACAAATTATAGAGGGGTGGAAACCAAGGGAAAAAATTTAAAAACTTAAGCTTAAGACTTATTTAGATTAGCAAACACCTTGACTTCTCTGCACTTTAATAAATATCAGGCAAATTGAAGTAGTTTCTGTCCCAGTAGCTGCCAGAATAAATCCAGTCCTGTGCTCCACTGTAGGGGTTAGGACCTTGATGGAACCACCTGTTCAATGAGAAAGGACAAAGTTCAGAGGGAAAATGTCTCAAGAAACCACAGGCTACTGCTATGTAAATACATGGCTCTGTGTGTCATGGATTTCCTGAGGTGTCCTTAAAGAAGTGATAGGTTTTCTAGTGGTTTTTATAGTCAGAGAACATATCCCCAAAGGGGACATATCTTCAGGCAAAGTAGCTACAATCCACAGAAGTTAGCAATGAGTGCTAAATGGGGTCTGCCCCATGTGTGATCAGTCCGTGATGCTGTCAACAGTGTGTCAGTGACTGGAGGGGTCACATGTACTCCCAAGAGCTCCATCTGACAGGTGAGCTGAGTTACACAGTTGCAACTTACAGTTGCTGGTTACCCAAATTGGCATTGGCAAATGTTTGAGTTCAAAGGCTATGATTTTCCTCCCCTGCTATGCCACATACAACCCAGTGAAATGAATCCAGTCCAAATTATACTGGGTCTCAATTTAGATTCTTGGGCTCTATCTAGCTTTTAACATTTTAACCTGTCCTAATTATGAAATGAGCTACCTGAGTCATTTCCTTGTCTCTAAAATGTAGGATCCAGCCAGGTCTTACCTTGCTAACAACCCAGCACTTGGGAGAAGCTTTAGTACTGTACAGTGCTACGAGACCTGGGGTACATGCAAGCAGGGAAGTGAGGAGTGCTTAGGCCCTGCCCATTCGTGCATGCACAGCAGCCATCTGCCTGGGCTTTAAACCCATATATATATATATATATTACAAATTCTTTTCCAAAAACTATTATGTAAATAAGTCCAAAAACACCCATTAAGGTAGATGCTCTGAGAGCATTGCTACATCTATCTAAAAGATGTGAGAGGACTACCATGTCTGCTAGAATGCTTGCAACATTGTGCCTATGTTGACTTTAACATTCACTTCCTAACTGAATAGTGGAACAATGGTTACAGGTGACTCATTAATAAAATGAGACTACAAAGGAACTGCCAGACGAATCAAACATCAGATACTTGACACTGCCCATAATATTTTTCCTGACTTTATCCTGTTTAATCCCCATGTTTGAAAAAGGCACTACTCTGATGACGCATGATATATGCACACATAAACAACCCTATAATTTACATATAGAATGAGCAAATGTACTTTCATGCCCAAATCTAACTCTAGATTGTGTTCAATATGGAACGTGAGATCCTTTCAATATGGAAGGAACAATGGATAAGGGAAAAAGATAAATGTGCTCAGGAGATGTCTGTACCCTGTAGCTTTAACTTGTCGTTTTTCTTGTCGCAAACACAACTCTTCGTTTTAATACATTAGGATAATGTCCCTGGAAATCATATCCTCCGAGCCTGGGGCAGATGAGCGGGGACCCTGCTCTGTGGCTCACTGTCACATCCATCACACACACACACACACACACACACACACACACACACACACACACACACACACCGGCCTACAGCTGGCTCCCACTGAGCAGGGTGCGCACCTTGTCTTCCAGTCCTCTTCTGACTTGGACCTGTTTTTGCGGGCTGCTCTTTGTTTCTCCTCAAGTCGTTTTTTTTCTTCACTAGCTTGATCTAAAATAAGGCCGACGGAAAACACGTTCTTATGTGGGACACTCCAGGCATGGCATTAAACACAGTAACTACGGACAACTGTGGCTGCATGGAGTCCTGTGACCCTCATGGTACAGCATTAAAGCCAACGATAAAATCTGACACATACCAGTGCAGATCGGTGGCAGTTTGGAATCTTAGCTATTTGGAAACTGAGGCAGGAAGATCACAATTTCAAGTCCAGTGTGCATAACTTAGTAAGACCCTTTCTTTAAAAACAAAAAGGGCTAGAGATCTACCCCAATAGTAGAGTATTTACCTAGCATGTGAAACTCCAGGATCCACTCCCAGTATCAACTAAGTAAACAAAAACTTCACACATAGTCTAGACTAGTCATAGGCAGTGCTGGCTTCTGACACTGTCATGTCTTTTTTTTTTTTTAACCAATACATTGAGAATTTCACTCATGCATAGAATAGGCTTTCATCAAACAACATCCAGATACCTTTGCATTTACAAAAAACAATATGCTTATTGTTAGGGTCACAAATGTCAGACTAAAACACTTTAATGAAAACTGAGTGGAAAAACTAAATAAAAGGTTATTGAGAATTCTGAAACCTCAGAGATTCGCTTCAGTCCATTCCTAAGTAATTCAAACAACTGTACAAAATACCTTTGCTCTATCCCTCTATAGAGAACTAGTCTCAATGAGAACTTTAAGCCCGATACCACACACACTAGAGGAGGAGATCTGTACTCTCCAAGGCTGTCTTGTGCTTTCTAAGTTCCCCATTTTAGGATTAAATGTGTAACTGAAGATGAAGCCATAGTCTCCTAAGAGGCTTACGACATAGACACACACAGTGTTTTCAAGTACACAGTGAAGTTTGCAGACTCCGACTGGTCCATCTCTAGCCGTCTGCAGTGCAGTTAACAGAGGGAGCACCATTCATGAATCTGAGCGTAAGTAAGGTGATCTCAGATTCTCAAACTTAAAGCCAAAGGCGCTGGATTTTAACCAATAACTCTAGGAGGCTAACCCTAGGTACCACAACGTGCTGGAGGTCTTCTCACCTATCTCTCCGTTCTCCATGGCTCTGATGTCGGGCCGCAGCCTGCAGTCGGTCTTGGGAATCACACTCTCCATCTCCTTGTCTACTTCATTGAGAACCATTGCAAAGCTGGTGAAGTTATACATCTGAAACAGCCGAGTAAGCACGTTAACACCACCAAGGTGGGGGAGGCCAGGAGAGCTCACCCACTCGGGGCAACACCTCCCATGGCAGGTGTGCTGCTGGTCAGCCTTTCTCAGAGGGCATGGCTACAGGCCTCCCCCGAAATCTGCAGCATGCCAAGAACACTCAGCTCACAGCAGACCTCGCAGGGCAGTATACTCACATCCATTCTGTTTCCTTCATTAAATGGCATCCCACTTGGTCTGGAGGGGCTACACTGGTCAACTGCATGAGGCTGTTTAACAAGGGCTCGCCTCACCCCCAAGTCTCTGTTAAAGAGACCCTTAGCAAGTTTCTATCCAGCACGCCTTCTGGCTCACAGAAAGCCCTCTGCGTAAGGAGGGAATGTAACCTACAAGAGGCAGCAGGGGACAACTACAAAGCCTTAGGCTCTGGTACCTCTGGACTGGTGAGATGCCAACGGGCTATCAAACAGTTACTGTATTTAGTGGGCTGGGCTCACCTGAGCAGAGTTGGGAGGCCGGGGGGCTATCCGCCACAGGAGCACACTTCCCGGGATAATGAATACGCTCTCGGAATCTGGCACTGGCATTTCATCCGACTCCTCAGATGAGCTTGTCTAGAAAGCCAAGCAAGGTTTTAAATATACAACTATGTGCTCTGATGACTAAGCAAGGGCTCGGAGCACACACAGAAGGGCTGAAACTCCTTGTCCAAAAAGCAGTTTTCCAAAAGATCAGACAGACTGAAGCATGTGTAGGCACACAGCCCAGGGCATGAGGGTCTGAAAGGACTTAGCTTCCATGGTTCCCAGGGCTGGTTGTCAATTACCCCTACGCTTTTTCTTCAACCAGTAGCAGAAAGAGCATCTCATGCCTTCCAAAGCAACATGGCTATTCCCCTAGATGCAAATCAGCAAGTCGGCTGACAGCCTCCAGCTACTTGGAATAATTGAGGGATCCTGGGGCCAAAGCGATAAGGAGCTGACCACCAAACACATGCTCCTGAAGCAGGTGTGGATGAGAGGACAGGCTGCAGAGGTTACAGGGTGCATAGGCAAACCCAGGAGAAGAGAGCAGGGGCACTGGGGGTGCTCTCTTCTTGTCCCGCTGAGTGACACATGCTGGGTGTCTGGGACTCTAGGCTCATCCCATTCCCTGTGTCTGTGTTTACGCCCCTGTTGCTGCTGGCTTTCTTTGAGATAGTGTTTTACATTTTTAAAACTTCTAGACTTTTAAACACAAAATGAATATTGACTGAAGTTGGAATGCAGAGTGCTATGGGAACAGCCGGACAACCTGAGAGCTACACACTAAAGGTCAGGAACACATTTAAACAGGAGAGTCAGACGCCAATTCAGGGGCACATGTGAGAACAGGAGCTCACCCAGGATGCCACTTAGCATCATAACAGAAAACAGAATGGAGTCAAAGATTTAGAAAGAGCAGTAAAATCCTCGACAGGATTAACAAAACCGCAGCTTGTGGTTGAGGCGCCTCGTGAGCAGACAGAGGAACGACTGCAAGGTGCGGTCATGCCGCCGCGCTGCCGCCGCGCTGCCCAGGACACGGGAGCCTTTCAGGACAGCAGCAGCCGGCAGGAGGAAGCTGTGCCCAGGACAGGAGAAAGAAGACCAGGGCGGAAGCTTGAGAAGAAGGCTGCTCTTCTATAAAGAACGGAACATCAGAGTATTTTCTGGAATCTGGCCAGAGTCCTTTGCCATCCACACTCTATGAGAGGCTCAGTGACATGTGTACCAAGGAAGTGGTGTTTACCAAGTTCCTTCTCTCAGTCTTGCTGCGGCATGCAGTCTGGGACACTTCCTTCTTCATCCCACTAAGGCTGCCTGCCTTAGTGACAGGACAGTGGGTTCGCCTGGCAGACCAGGCACATGCAGGCAGGAACATGAGGAGCTGTGCAGTCACAGCCAAGGGAAGCATATCAAAGCTGTGCACTCCAGCCAGAAACAAAACAGTCAGGCCCAAGGCTAACTGCTAGTGTACAAAGTCACAGACAGATGAATGTGCTGGTGCTGTCTACCCCTGAGAAAAACAGGAAGTTCTTGAACCTCCTCATGTCTAAAAATTAATGGGGAGATGAGCAGACGTGGAGAATTCCCCGTGAAATGAAACCAGCCAGGCTTTGTCACGTTTGCCCACTTTCTCTCACATGGATGCTCTAGGTTACACACCATGCACGCCATGAAAATGGAAACGGGACTGTTTAGGAGGAGGAAGAGCAAGATGAAACAGGAAATAGGAAGGAAAGAAGGTGATGAGGCAGGAAATACGACACTTGCTATGGATGTGTGGAGACACCAAAAGAAAACCTACCATTTAGTATGAAAGCTGAAGGAATTTTTTAAAAAGAAGAAACAAACAGAAAGAAGTGCCAGCCTTATGACTTGGTAGGTCTGAGTCTGGGGACTGAGCCTGCCTGTTGAGTGAGCTATCAGACAATGCCTGGCTGGGAGACAGGGGCATAACTTGGAGCACCAAGGACTTTAAACTGAGAGCACAGTGTTCTGAGACCTTCACAAAGTCAATCAACGAACTCCACTCATTTAGCAAAATGGTGTGACTAGGACGCCCATTTTAGAGTTGACATCAGAGGCCAAGAGCTGGAAACGATCTGAGCTTCACTGCTCACAGATGACAAGGGTGGTTTCTAACCTACAGTCCCTGCCTCTCCTGGCTAGGCTCCAAACCAGCATCTTCTGTCCCCACAGATACAAGCTCTCTTTAGCTCTCAGCAACCCTGACTGCAGGAAGGAGATACAAGCCTGCAGAAAGCAGGCCCGTGGTAGGCAGGGAGCTTGTGCTTGTCTGGGACTGGGACAAAGACGTTCCACAAACAGAAACATCTACCACGAAGAGAATGTGTAGGACAGCCTGAACTGTGAGGTGGAAACAGAACAATGAGACAGGCAGCGCGTACAGATGTGAGGGAAGCTTAGCTACCTCTAACACACAGGAACAGGAGGGAACCTACCCCTGCACCATTGAGACGGGCACCAACTTTCCCAAGTGACATCAGTCCACTAGTGGACTCCACACACTAGTGACATGCTGCCACAGCCACCAAAAGCTCAGGCCTGGCATTCTCCACTCAGGACAGACATCTCTCCACTCAAAAGAAGCAACGAGGAGAATTCATGTGTTAGCAGCACTGACTAACGGCCCGGAGACAGGCGGATCTGGAGGTCTGTCCACATGCAGGAATCAGTGACTACCACATGCGGTGGGCTTACCTGTTTGCTGCTCTTCTTTTCTTCTGTGTTTTTCTTATCATTTTTTTTGTAAGCGTCAAAAGTGGCAGGGTCGACGCTGTACAAGCACTCAGTCCACTTCCCGTAGAGAGCACAGAGTTTCTTTTTGCTATCAAGAGAAATTGTTGTTTAGTTGCCAGCTAAGCCTACGGTGTGTTGTCATAAAGTGTTACTATATCTTTATATGTACAACCTTTAAAGGAATAGTTATTTTCTTTAGAAGACTTTACTGTTATTACAATGCCAGTCTATCAGACAAGCACAGCTGAACACCAATATCTAAATAGTCATATATGATCAAAGCTAAAATAAAAAGAACCCATACCTTTTATCTTGTATGTAGCCTTCAACTTTGTGTAATTCCTTGCCAAAAAGACCACATGGCTTAAAATTCAGCACACACTTGTCCCCAGTCCTACAAAGGAAGGTAAGTTTCCATGACCACGCAATGCCGAGGACAGTAAGAGATGGCTTGCTGGCGGCAGGCACTGTGGCTGACAGAGTCCTCGGGGCTTCCCACCCCTCCCTTCCACCAGCACTACCCACATGGATAAGCTCAGAAGCATTCACAGCAATGAGTTAACAGAATCTGAAACTAACTTTCCAGAATACCACTTTACCTGCCCTACAGCAATGCCAAGGGAACACCCAGCCTGTGCTACACAAGGATGCGAGCAGTACTTATGAAATGGAAAGCCTTCTATCCTACTCGCTCAGGAGTTGTGTGTTCCCTGTTCTTAAATGGCCGCCGTGGAGTAAGGTGGAGTAAGGAGAGGACACAAAGAGCCGGAGAGCGCCTTACTTGTGGTTTACGATCTCCACGTTGCCGTACTGTTCAATCCAGAGTTTGCCCACAATGATGTTATGCACACAGCAGGTGGGGTTCGTCCAGGTGTATGCTTCGTTGTGTCTAGAAAACAACCCCAGACCCAGATGAGTAGTTGAGAGTCATTTTGTCTAAAAAAGGAGTCCTTTTCAAGTGACACTGGCTGCACATGCATGATGCCCTGGGTTTAATCCCATGTGAAAGCAGGATGTGGTGGTGCGCATCTATAACCACAGCAACGGAAGCATCCGGAAAGGCAGATTCCAGGGCCTCGCTGATCCCAGTAAATGAGAGGCACTGTTTCAGGAAATAGGGTGGACGGCAATGCAAGAAGACCCTGGTGTCAACTCTTGGCCTCTACGCACTCACCCAAACCCACAGGTATGTGCGCATGTGCATTTTCACACACACACACACACACACACACACACACACACACACCCCTCACTGATGTTAACTCATAGCAACAAGTATTACCTTCCCTTTCTGATTGTTTTAAAAAATAAAATATACACAAGTTGAACATCCCTAATTCACAAATTCAACCTCCAAAACATTTGCACACTGAAACAAAACTCAAAAAAACCTTTGATTTCAGAGCATCCTAGACTTTGGACTCTCACATGGTATTTCTTTCAACTGGTAAGATCTACAGCCATTCCAAAAATCCAAAGGCTCCTAAATATGGAATAGCTGTCTTCCCAAGCATTTCTGAAAAGGAATATTCAACCTGTGTTATTCCAAAGTCTGGTGCAACATGAACAGTAAGTGGAGAGGTAGAAAATCAAAATGAAACTCCATGCAACATTTTCCAGAAAAGGTCCATCCAGTTTACCCCAAGTCAGCTAACCAATTCAAACCCCCAAACTTGTAATGATATATATTTTTTGCTTTGAAAACAAAAACTTTTTGGGGTTTTGTAGAGTTATATAATTATTTCAGGGGTCTTTTTATAATCTGGACACCAATTCTTTATTAGGTATATGACTTCTAATAGTCTATAATTCATCTTTCATATGCTAAATAATATAATTCAGAGAGAGTTTTAAATCTAATGGAGTTTTTAAACAAGTCTTTTGTGTATTGTGTTTTCTGTACTGTGTTTGTGAAGAGAGTTCTATGTAAAACCCAAAAGGTTTTCTGTTTTCTTCCAAAACTTACAGTTTGCCCTTCTCAGTCTCTGATCCACACTGACCACACCTCTGTGGAGCCCATATCCGGACTCTCCCCCGCCCCTCCAGTGTCATGGACAATAACAGTAGCAAGGTGTCTCAGGACAGTTGTAAATCTGCTCACCTCTGAGCATCTCTTAGTTCTTTTGCTCCTTTTCAAAACTACCAGTATTTTGTTTTATTTGCTTTTCCATATAAATTTAGAATCAACTCCTTTATGCTTACAGAATCGCCCAGGGCTTAAGAGACAGTTCAAATGCACCTGATGAAAATGAGTCAAGACCAGAGATTGCATCTGAGCAAACAGAAATGCCAGGACCAGGACAGAGCAGCCTTCCTGCTATTCTACTAAGCAGGAGGCAGAGACAGAGACTCCCTGGTAAGCTGACTGACTAGATTAGCTAAATCAGGGAGCTCTGGGTTCTGCCTCAGCATATAAAGTAGTGACCAAAGAAGATAACTGATGTCAGCCTTTGGCCTCCACATACATGCACTTGAACACATGTGAACAGGAATACACACACACACACACACACACACACACACACACACACACTCCTCTTCCTCCCCCTCCTCCCCCTCATCCTGCTCCCCCTCCTCCTCCTCACCTTTGCTCTATTACATGGAGACTCTCTATAGGTAAGTGGGAAGAGTCAGAATTGAAACTGGACTTATCCTCCATCATGCTGTCTCAGCATCTAGCCCCTACATCTTCCCTCAACTCAATGCTGAGCCTGCCCTGGCCACTGTATTTCCCTTGCTGTGTTTTTCAGCACTAATATGCCCCCAAATACTTGCATTTCTTTGCTAGAACCCCCTCTGTTCATGTGAGTGCTCGCGTTTACTGCCAGCGACAGTAGTGACAAGTACTAACCCATGCAGATTTTGAACAGTACCTGGGTCATCTTGGGGTTAGAGGCTGTTCCTTGTCCTTTCACTGTGAGCTGTTGAGGGTTTCCCCCTCCCCAGTTTCTCAGTAAAGCCAATTATTCTTAATTATATTCTGGATACTTGAGTTTTAAGAGATTGCTATTCTCTTTAAATCTGGAGGATGCTGACTTTGGTTTTGAGTAGAGGCAGTTAACCTAACGCCAGGCCATGAGTCCTGACCCTCCTTCCGTGTGCTTCCATTCTGGCATCACTACAACTTCCAAAGCCTTTGTAATGCTCCTCAGACCCACACCACTGCCTTGTCATCTGGGATCTGGACCTAGGGTCATCCGGTGCTTACACCGCCACGCCCTTGATGTACCTACCACTTGGGGTGAATGCCAAGTGCAAGGGCTGGGTTAGGAGAGGAATGGCCCCACGGTGTGCTTCAGGACACACCTCTGCCCTACACTGGGTTTGAACTCCCTGTCAACACAGCAACATTTGCTTCTCACCCCTTTACCCGGTTCCTAGCGGCTGAGCCTTTTCTCAGTTTCAGAGAGCAGCACCTAGTACAGGAGACCCAAGGACCCGGCACTTGCCTTGGGAAAAAAGGTTAGGAGGTAAAACAACCAGAACACTCTGTCTGTGAGGCATCTCTAAGGAGAGAAGAAAAGGTCTCTCTTGGGACCTCTTCTGTCTGCCACTAATGCCATTTTGCAATTTGCTGCTCAGACTCTTAGCAAGGAGAAAAATATAAAACCAGGGATCTCACTGCCAAGCTGGTCTGAGGGTCTGACTTTTCTTCCTCATCTGTTTAGGAAGATTTCTTACTATCTGTCGTTACTGTTCAGAATCCCAGAACGTTGCTCTGTGGCTCCTGCTCAGGTTTCCAGTCCTAGTTCGCAGGTGGGCGTGGGCAGAGCACACACGAGCTCATTTAGAAAGGCTTTAGACTTTAAAGTCAATCCTGCAGAAGAGAGTTCCCAGCTAACCTAATCTAATGCCCAACCCATCACATAATACAGTGTCACCTCACTAATTCAGAGTGAATTAATTTAGAAAGATCCTTTTAAAAAGGAGGGCATCATGGGAACCAGACAGCTGGTCTTGTAAGAACTGCCTTTGAGTTCATTGCACCTGCCTTACACTCAACACCAATGAAACGTTTTACACCAACCAGTCTGCTTAGCAGTGGGTGCTGCCTCGCTTCCTGAAGTCTTTCACCCAGGGGCAGGAAGGCTACACTCAATAATACTGCTTCTTTCATGATCTTCAGCTGAACAGGCATGGAAGGGTCTGATTATGCAGAGGTCACAGAATGGGTTTCCTGTACTCACTCTAAAAGTTCCAAGGTGATGGTTCCTTTAGGTTCTGCTTCTACACTCTTGCCCCAGAACTTCAGTTTGGGGTAAATTGAGCCATGGAAGATGAAGTCATTGTTGAGTCCTTCTGCATGGAATGCACTGATTGGGGGGTGATGGCTGACCTGTTCTGAGATGAGCCTAAATCCAAGGTCATCTCTTAAGATTAAAAGAAAAAAGAAAAATGCATTGTTGCAGTTAACTGTCATTGAATCTGTTAAAATGTTTAGGAAAAGTTCAAGGAAGAAAAAATGTTTTAATATTATCCTTACTACATTGCAACCTTACAAGAGGAATAACAAAACATGAGCTACTGTGTCCAATGCCGTTAGAAAGCGAGCTGCTTCTTCACATTACACAAAGAATGCCCCAATGGATCTGGGCGATTTACACAAAGATCACGGCTAGGGCTTGAATGTGAAATGCCATCCCCCACAGGCTTGTGTTCTGGAAACCTTGGTCCCCAGCCGTTTTGGCAGGTTGTGGGAACTTTAGGAGGTGGAGCCTTAATGGATGAAGAATCACTAGAGGCTGGTCAGAAGGTCTGATAGTCCGGGTTCACCTCCTGACTGCAGATACCTCCATAAGACTGCTCTGTAGAGGTCTGTAGGACAGCTTCTTGATTAATGACTGATGTGAGAGCCCAACCCAGCCTGCTCACTCTGGGCAGTGCTGCCCGTGGGGCAGGTGGTCCTGGGAAGTCTAGGAAAGCAGGGCGAGCAAGCCAACCAGTAAGCCGCACTCCTCCACGGGCTCCCTTTCAGTTCCTGCCTCTAGGTTCCTGTTTTGAGTTCCTGTCCTAATGTGTTGGCTAGTTTTATGTCAACTTGGCACAAGCTAGAGTCATCTGAGAGGAGAGAAAATGCCTTTATAAGACTGGGCTGAAGTCTTATAAGTTTGTAGGACATTTTCTTAATTAGTGATTAATGTGGGAGGGCCCAGCCCATTGTGGGTGGTGCCATCCCTGGGCTTGTAGTTCTGGGTTCTACAAAAAAGGAGGTAGAAAAAGCCTTGAAGAGCAGGCCAGTAAGCAGTACCCCTCCATGGCCTCTGCATCAGCTCCAGGCTCCTGTCCTGGGTGAGCTCCTGTTCTCACTGCTTTTGATGAACTGTGAGTGAAATACACAGTTTTCTCCCTGAGTTGCTTTTAGTCTTGGTGTCTTATCATAGCAATGATAACCCTAAAACCCTGATCATGTCATGTTATCTACCTAAAAATGGAGGAGAGTTAATCCTAGAAGGTTGGGGACACTGAAAACTTGTAATTTTTTTCAAATGATGATATAGTTTTGATACTTTCTGAAGTTTCACAGACTTGGACATCAAAATAATTAGGAATTCCAGACACAAATAATCATTTAACACTCAATATACCCATTTTTCTTCACTGGAAACTCTATGTAAGTCACACACATTCAACAAGCCACCTAGAAAGGAGCAGAAGACCTCACCGAACTAATTCGTAAGTCTCTCCCAGAAGCGGGTTGAAGGGCTTTCCAGTGCGCTCCCACTGAGAAGCGACAGCAGACACAGCAAATGCGGCCACGCACTGGAACAGAGCATCGCACAAGTTATTAACAGCCAGTCTCTCAGTCTCAGTCTCAGGGACTGAAGGAGCACAGAAGACAGTGACTAACAAAGTGATTGAGAGGCGCGATTAGTTTGGATTTTAATGTGGCTTTCTAAAGTTACTATAGAAGTATGTACACTCATGATGGAAGTTCCTGGATCTCCTCCTACTGTGCTACCCTCAGACAGGATATTGTGTGCATGCTATAATTCTGCCAAGGATTTTCAAAAACCTTTTAAGCCAATTACTTCCAATATGTTGACTTTTAAAAATCTTTAAATCACTGTTGTCTCAGTGGAGCTGGTTCAAACACACCTCAAATGTCAAACTCTGTGGATGCTCAAACCTTATAACATGGCAGAGCACTTGCTTTTACCTTACGCATATCCTTTTGTATATATTACATATTTTCTAGTTACTATAGTATCTAACACAGTGCAAAAATGATTTCATTCATAGACTGATGACAAAGAAAAAGTCTACATAATCAGTTACAGGCGTACCAACTATACATTTAGAATTGGGAAAAAAGATATAAAACTAAACAACTTAATTGGTGTAAAAGCCAATTTTGTTGACTAAGTTTCATGTCAACTTGACACAAGCTAGAGTCATTTGGGAAGAGGGAACCTCAATTGAGAAAATGTCCTTATCAGACTGGCTTATGGGAAAGCCTGTGGTGCATTTGATTGACGATTGATGGGGGAAGGCCCAGCCCATGGGTGAGACAATCCCTGGGCTTTGGTCTTGGGTTCTAAAAGAAAGCAGGCTGAGTAAGCCAGAACAAGCAAGCCAGGAAGCAGCACCCCTCCATGGCCTCTGCATCAGCTCCTGCTTCCAGACTCTTGCCATCACTTCCCTTAGTGACAGACTGTGATGTGGAACTACAAGTTGAAATAAACCCGTTCTTCACCAAGATTTTTATGGACATAGTATTTTATCACAGCAGTAGAAAACATGGCTAAGATACCAATGAAGTTAAAAAAAACCAGTTATGTGGATGAAAGAACAGAGAGACGTGGCTTTATCTGGAAGACGTGTATCTGCTGAGCCTGCGTTTCACCATCCGTGCTCACCATGCAAACATCTCTTATTTTGAAAATTAAAAACACTTCTTGTTACGTGAGCACTTATGAATATACATACTGGAATATTGACCCAGCATAAACATGTTTTGATGACTATGTATTCCAAATTTTTGAGAAGATCTTCAATAAAGTTTGCAGTAAGAAATGTTGATTTCCCAATTACCACATGCTGCTTTCTTTTTTTTATATATATACATATATTTTTAATTTACATTCCAAATCATTTCCCCTTTCCTGTTTCCGCCCTCCCCAAAAGTCCCATAAGCCCCCTTCCCTCCCTCTTTTCTCCATTCAACCCCCTCTTGTTTCTCTGTCCTGGCATTCCCCTACATCCAGTCTTTCCAGGACCAGGGGTCTCTCCTTCCATCTTCTTGGAAATCTATTGATATGCGAATTGTGTCTAGGGTATTCCAAGATTCTGAGTTAATATCTCCTTATCAGTGACTGCATACCATGTGTGTTCTTTTGTGATTGGGTTACCTCACTAAGGATGATATTTTCAAGTTCTGACCATTTGCCTAGGAATTTCGTGAATTCATTGTTTTTAATTGCAGAGTAGTATTCCATTGTGTAGATATACTACATCTTCTGAATCCATTCCTCCGTTGAGGGACATCTGGGTTCTTTTCAGCTTCTGGCTATTATAAATAAGGCTGCTATGAACATAGTGGAGCATGTGTCCTTATTGCAGGCAGGTAAAGCCTCTGGGTATATGCCCAGGAGTGGTATAGCCGGATCCTCCGGGAGTGTCATGCCCAGTTTTCTGAGGAACCGCCAGACTGCTTTCCAGAGTGGTTGTACCAGCTTGCAATCCCACCAGCAGTGGAGGAGTGTTCCTCTTTCTCCACATCCTCGCCAACAACTGCTGTTTCCTGTGTTTTTGATCTTAGCCATCCTGACTGGTGTGAGATGGAATCTCAGGGTTGTTTTGATTTGCATTTCCCTAATGACTAAGGATGATGAACATCTCTTTAGGTGCTTCTCAGCCATTAGATATTCTTCAGGTGAGAACTCTTTGTTTAGCTCTGTACCCCATTTTTTAATAGGGTTACTTGCCTCTCTGGAGTTTAACTTCTTGAGTTCTTTATATATATTGGATATTAGCCCTCTGTCGGATGTAGGGTTGGTAAAGATCATTTCCCAGTTAGTTGGTTGCCGCTTTGTCTTTTTGACAGTGTCTTTTGCCTTGCAAAAACTTTGTAATTTAATGAGGTCCCATTTGTCTATTCTTGATCTTAGAGCATAAGCTATTGGAGTTCTGTTCAGGAAATTCTCCCCTGTGCCCATATGTTCAAGGTTCTTCCCTAGTTTCCCTTCTATTAGTTTCAGTGTGTCTGGTTTTATGTGGAGATCCTTGATCCACTTGGAATTGAGCTTAGTGCAAGGAGATAAGAATGGGTCACTTTGCATTCTTCTGCATGTTGACCTCCAGCTGAGCCAGCACCATTTGTTGAAAAGGCTATCTTTTTTCCACTGGATGGTTTTAGCTCCTTTGTCAAAGATCAAGTGACCATAGGAGTGTGGATTCATTTCTGGGCCTTCAATTCTGTTCCATTGATCTACATGCCTGTCACTGTACCAATACCATGCGGTTTTTAACACTATTGCTCTGTAGTACAGCTTGAGGTCCGGGAAACCGAAGACTTGGGAAGAGCTTCCAGGAGCCAAGTACGGTTGTATGACCTGCTTCTGTGGCTCCTGAAAATCCCATCAGTCTTCATTACAGTGACCATCCCTGGAGGATGGCCAGGGGACTGATACAAAAGGCTTTTTCTTTTTTCTTCTCTTCTCTCTTCTTTCCTTCCTTCTTTATTTTTCTCTTCTTATTCTTCCTCTTCTTCTCTCCTCCTCCTCCTCTTCTTTATATTTACAAATACCTTGGTCATATAGCTAGGCTCTTCTCTGACTAAATCATAACTTACTATAAACCATTTATCCTAATCCACATTCTCCCATGTGGCTGATTACTTGTGCTCAGGTACCATGCATCTGTCCTATTACATCTTCCCAGGCGAATCTCGCCTGTCACTATCCCAGAATCCTTTCTGCCTCCCAGATGTCCCACCTTCTATGTCCTGCCTAAACTAGAGGCCATCAGATTTATTATCAACAGATGCCACATCCATATAGACACAAGATAATCTCTCTACAGGTCACCTATCTTTTTGTAATATTTATTTATTTATTTACATCTCAAATGCTGCCCCCCCTACAGAGATCCTCTCCCCAGAAAAAGTCTCTTAAGTTTTGAGAATGTCCTATCCTCAGCTGGACTTCACACCAGTAGATGTGTGTAAGCATATATGTCAGTGTCTGCATGTATGTGAACGTGTGTGTTTACGAGTGGGGTGGGGGAGAAGATGAGAGACAAAAGTCTCAGACTTGCACTTCTCCCCAGGATCACTTGCCACATACCTGCATCCTTTCCACAGGATCGGAAAAGGAACTGGCTTTGTGGATGAGGTACGTGTGCTCCATGTATTCAGTTAGCCGCTGCAGGAAGCTCAGGGGCTCATTAAATATGACTGGCATGGTGATCTTGGACAGTTCCTATTAGGAAGAAACCAAAACTGTTATATCAGTGTTATACACAACAAATGTATCTGCTGCTGCTGCTGCTGCCTTAGATAACATGCTCCCAAAAAGAAAAGCTCAACTCAAGAAAGTTAATTAAAATCAGCTCAGTTTCATAAATCTTTACAAACATCTTCCATTACGGAGGATCTAGCAGTACTCAGACGTCCTTCACGGCATCGCAGAGCACACCATTTAATTAATGGTGAGCAGGGGCTGATGGCAGTGCCACTCCTCAGATCAGCACTAGGATGCGGACAGGGCAATGGGGACACAGAATGCATCCTCACACTCACGGGCAGAGGTGGATCTGGCCAGAGGCTGGCATGCCAGTAAACAAAAGCCCATCAGAACGGCATGGAAACCACTAACAAGCAACTCTCTGCTGTAACCAATCAAGCCTGTTCTGTCTCTCTCCAGCAGGGACAACCTTCTGTAATTTTCCCTCCAACCCTTTTTATGGAATACTGACCAGTGGGACCCAAGGCTGCCTGTTAGCTCAAATAAAGCCATTAAGACATGTGCCTAAGTTCATCGTTTAAGAACCTTATTTGTTTGTTGGTTTGTTATTTATTTATTATGTCGGGGCATGTGTGCGCCACGGTGCACAGGAGGAGGAGGAGGGAGTCAGTCTCTTCTTGCAGTGTGTGGGTTCTGGGATCAGTAGGCCAGTGTGCTTCACAGCAGGTACCTTAACCCAAACCTGTGGCTGCTGGCTCTCACTCATTGTTAGAATGGACTGAGAGTCAATCGTCTACACCATGTTTATGCGTAATTTCTAAGTTTGAGGCCATGTTTGGCTGACGCTGGCCTTTTCTGAGCACCCACACATACATGTGGGTGCCTCTATTTTATAAAATGTTTTTACATTCCCTCTGCCCAGTCACACACTTCACAAGGCTCTCTAGCATGGAGATGCCACCTTTCTACCATTTACGACGTACTGCCCAAGTATACACGGTACTTTCAAAAAGTCACTAAGTTACAAGCTTATCTTGGTATTCTAGGATGCTCGATGATCCTTCCAAACTCTTCCTAACACTGTCCGATGCTTCTGTGGGAATCTGGCTAACATCACCTGGCCAGGTGGACAGTCCTAGGTGCAATCTGGAATGAACATCAACAGACTCGATTCTGACTCCCCCTTACATCTGCTTCTTACTGGCTTACACAATTAAAATTATACACAGCCTTCATATGACTGCCTTTATGTAACTCCATATAACTGCCATCAACTGCATTTAAAAACAGCCAGAAAATGGAGAAGAGACAAGGAACAGTTCAACACATTAAAGAGAATATTTCTACAGCCTCAATAAGGAGATGAAGAAGAAATCTATAATAAGAAAGAAAAGAAGGTTCAGCCATGCACAGTGAAGATCTTATAAACCCGGAGTCACTGTTGGGTATAAGTCAGAGAGTAGAACTACCAAGCCTTGCTGTAATTAAGATGCACCAGGCGTCTCTTTAACTTGGACTTATCCTTAAAAAAAAAATAATATATGGCACTCTTGGTTAAAAAAAAAAGTGCAAAGGGCCTTTCACTCACAGAGAAGCTAGGAGACCCAGGAATGTTAATCACACAGGGGTGTCCCTCAGTGGGGGCGAGAAAAGGAAACACCTGCATTCTATCTAGAAAGCTAAGCATGGAGGTTGCTAAAAACCTGGTGACCCTCTTGCTATCTGTGGAGCCAGACCTCACCTAACTCTCCAGAGTGATTATTTCAGATTCTTCCCTTCCCATCCTCAGTGGGTATGTCACATGTACTTGATGGCTTGCTGACCTTTATGCTACTGGTCAGAGGCCACAGCAGAGCTAGGCCTTTCGCTGTAGAAAACACCCTCACTGTCACATGAACTTTATAAAGGAGTTTCTCTACAATCACACCTTAAGCTGCATTGTGCGCCTGACATTGGACTGACGGGACTGATCGTTACCGGGAAACCTTACCCAAACTGTGCTGTTTTAGATAATCTGACCACTAACCACCTGGCATTAGATTCCCTGAAGTCTGGACCAGGTTGATGAAGTCAATCTGTACTGAGTTCTCATTCTTATGTCTTTGTGCAGTTTGCTTCCCTGTCTGACACCCAGAGGGACCCCCTTATATAAGGACCTGAGTTCAAATCCCAGCAACATGTAAAAAGTCAGGTGTGGTTGGGCACATGCTTGTAATCCCAGAGCTATGGAAGTCTCTGATAGGAACATCAGTGGGGCTTGCTGGGTGCCAGGTTTAGTAAAAAACGAACAAACAAACAAACAAACAAACACCCAAAAACCTGTTTCAAGGGAATAAGACAGAAAATAATACAATAGGATATCCAAATTCTTTCTCTGGAAATTGAAATGTTATATTTGCACATTTGTATAATTTTATGTGAGTAAAATGTACTTTTTGATGGAAAATACAATTATTATCACCTATGACAAGAGTACGCTGCCCAATAGAGGAATAGGCATTATAGAAAATAGCAGACAGTTGATTAATAGCATTTGTTAGTATTTTAGATTTACATCACTTTGAGTAGTTGCCGATTATTTATACTTCAATACTTCAAACACACTCTCTCTCTCTCTCTCTCTCTCTCTCTCTGTTTCTGTTTCTCTCTCTCTCTCTCTCTCTGTCTCTGTCTCTCTCTCTCTCTCTCTCTCTCACACACACACACACACACACACACACACACACAAAGTAAAATCTGAAAGTGTCTTTTCCTCTTCTTTTCCCACCGTATCCCAGAGAAAAATGCTCAAGCACACTTCCGGAAAGAGGTGTGTGCATTCATATGTATACACAAGTCTGGGTAGCAGACAGAGGTGTGTATTCGTATGTCTACATATACAGGTCTATGTACAGGAAAGAGAAAATCTTTTGCTTTTAGAAGCCTGGCATCAACTCTATGTATCGCTCCTATGCTGTCACTAGTTTTTGGAGAGTATGGGGTGGGGTAGGGTAGCATTGCTTCCATGTTAGGACCACTAAATCAAATCAGCCTAACACAGGGCTTCATTGTTAATTCTATCTTTGGCCAAGTTCAACTTTGTCCCAGTTTCTTCAGTGATGATGATAACATCATTTAACATACAGCTCAGTGTTCCCAAAACACTAAGACCAGCTCTGGACACATCAGTAAACTGCACACATATTACTGAGTTAAAAACACTTAAAATATAGATATTTGACAAAGCTCAGCCATGTTCACTCTCATTCAACAAATATTTAACAGTGTCCATGATGCCACACTGTCTCAGGCATGAAATAAAAGCGTCAGTGTAGACACCCACAACCCAGACGGCCCTGTTCTATCTGCTAAACTTTCCTAACAGACTTCCATGCCCAGTCCAGGACTTTTATCCTCAGGCATCCCATTTCCTCTTCCTTCAGACATGAGAGTGTGCCAACCCAATGCTCACAATTTAGCATTTGATCATGGTAGATAACAGTCTCCTGTCTTATGAGTACTGATCAGCTTATCTTACCCATGCTGAGTAATAACAACTTAGGGTAAAAGAGACAGTGTGTGAGTGTGTGTGAGAGAGTGTGAGCAAGTGTGTGTGTGTGTGTTGGGGTATTTTGCTTGCCTGTATGTGTGCGTGTGTATGTGTGTATGTATGTATGTACGTATGTATGTATGTATGCATGCATGCACATATGTATGTATGTATGTATGTATACACAGCACATGTATGCCTGGTGCCTAGATGTCAGAAGAGGGCACCATGTGGGTGCTGGGAATCGAACCTGCGTCCTCTGGAAGAGCAAGTGCACGGAACTGCTAAGCTACTTTCCAGTCCTAGGACAGTACCTTATACCCTGGATGTCACCCCTAAGGAGGACACATGGCAAGTGCTTGTGCCCTGGTGCACGTGGACATCCCATTCCCCTTGCCCCATGTTTATTACTTCTCAAGTGGCTGTCACCAGGCAACATCTCCTGTGCAGCCTTCAGCAGACTACTTCACTTCCTGAGGACAAGGGAGTGTTTAATGACACAAAGTAGTTAATGGGCAATGCAGAGTTGGAAAAGATCGCACTAAAAAGAAAGGGGCAAGCAAGCTCTGGAAAGACATGGGAGAAATTTGAATGGGCAGGAATGAAGGGTGCCAACTTGAAAAGGCTGTCAACTTCGATCCCTGCCACTAAGAGGAAGATATAAAGCCTGCTGTGAAGTCATATACGAGAAGGTGGGGCACAGTGCCTCATGCAGATGCTACAACAGGCACGTCAGGACTCGCATTCAAGACAACCATGGGTGACCTCCATACCAGCTACAGCTGGGGATTACGGTGTGTCCATCAGTTGTATAAATGGACTATTTTAGGGAGGGATGCTGTGCAGATGTTCCGACAGAGGAACTTTGACAATTCTTAGAACTTCAACAATTTTTATACAAACCAAAAACCGTTCTGAAAAAAAAATGAAGGAATTTAAGAAATAAAGTTTGAAGAACAAATTTTCATTAATCATATCTAAGGAAATTACCTTTCTGGTTTTTCTTGATGGAAAACACAGCTATTATCACCTAAGACAAGAGTACGCTGACCCAGTAGTAGAATAAGTATTATAGAACATACCAGACAGTTGATTTTTAACATTTGTTAGTATTTTAGATTTATAACACTTTGAGTAGTTATCAATTATTTATACTTCAAAAGTTGTTAATTGTTTTTCTCATTCTAAAAAAAAAGGGGGGGGGGGAGTTTAAGCCGGAAGAAGCAAGTTAGGAAACAACATAAAAAGAAATGTAATTGAATTTGTGTGTGTGTTGGGGTATTTTGCTTGCCTGTATGTATGTGTCTGTCTGTTTGTATGTATGTATGTGTGTATGTATGTATGTATGTATACACAGCACATGTATACCTGGTGCCTAGATGTCAGAAGAGGGCACTGGATTCCCTGGAACTGGAGTTATAGATGGTCGTAAAGCACTACATACTACAAGGCTGGAACACCAAAAAGACAACAATAGTTATCTTCAGCTAGTGATGTAGAGCTCTTAAATACATTCTTTTGTCTATATGGAAATCATATAAATTTATTTGAATTCTTACATTGAAAATACATTTTACTCACGTAAAATTATACAATGACATACAAATGTGAAAATATAAATGTATACAATTAGATAATAATTATTCTATATTTGAATATAATTAAATAAAATAAATATTGATAAAATATAATATATAAGATTATACATAAAATTATGAAGCAAACTTAAGGAATGTAAGTACCAGTGGTATATTTTAAGCATGCTTTTTTTCCTAGTATATGTGCATGTGTTACTTTGCCTACGTGTACGTATGCTTACCAGATGTATTCCTGGGGCCCACAGAGCCAAAGGAGGGCATCAGGTCCTCTGGAACTGGAGTTAAGGATGTTTTAGAGCATCCATGAGGGCGCTAGGAACCAAACCCAGGGCCTTGCAAGAGTAGCCAATGCTCTCACTGAGCCACCCCTCCATGCCCAAGAATGGCTCACCCCACCCCACCCCACACACACACTCAAGCTTTTTCTGTTGTAGCAGGCTAAATTTATTTAAATATATTTATTTTATTTGTGGGATGCTAGCATACTTTTTGTGTATGGCCTTATGACATGACTTTTGGAGAAAGGAGAGATACTGTACAGTTTTGCTAAACTGTAAGAGCTAGCATTTATTGCTTGCTTAGTGTGCACATTTCCTAAAATGAATACATATTGCACTTCTCATCAGAAGTAAAAACAAAAAAGACATGATAGATAAAACTTGAGAGAGAACAAGGGATGGGTTGCATGGGAGGGGCATGGGAGGAAAGGGAAAGGGGAAATGATATAATTACATTTTAATTTTTAAAAAATAAAAATATTAACCAATATATACATAACAAGTCCAGAGGAAAGGGGCTAGAGGCTGGTACACCTTACAACCATCACTGACATCTGCACCGGTGTCAACATGAAGGAAGGGGACGGGTGGACAAAGTGCTGTAGCAAGGGCACACAACTGCACACAAGTAGTCCACTCACGCCTTCAAAGACAAAAGTGTGACCTCTGAACAGGCACAGTGGACAGCCAGGGCCCAGGGAAGAGCAACTGTTGCTAGTGGTTAGTGGTTCTGAAGGAGTTATGTGATGGGTGGCAATGAAGAGGACACGGCCCTGTGTCTGTACTTAATGCCACTTAAAGATGGTCAGGGCGGTGCTGGGGAGATGACTCAGTGGTCAAGCACTTGCTGCTTAGTCATGTGATCGCACTCAGCACCTTGTAACAAGCAGAGTCCCACAAACACATATGCGCACACACACAGACCAATAAACAAAAACCAAAATCTTTGCCAAAACGTTGGAAGGAAATGGTTGGAGTGGACGTGGGCTGGAGAGAGCTTGGCAAAGGAGAGCTTGCACTGCAATCCTACAGACTGGAGTTGGCATCCCAGCACACGCATCAAGCCAGTGTCCTATAAAAGGGCCACAGCACCAGCAATCAATCCTACAGACTGGAGTTGGCATCCCAGCACACGCATCAAGCCAGTGTCCTATAAAAGGGCCACAGCACCAGCTCCGAGGGACACGAACCCTGGAGGATCTTTGGAGCTCATGGGCTTCCAGTGCGGTCAAGAAAACCTGAGCTCTGGCCTCAGGGCATGAGATCCTTCCCCCGAGGAAGAACAGAGTGTTAAGAGAAGGATTTCTACTCCATGACATCTTTGGTCTATGCACAAGACAGAAGACAGAAGACAGACAGACAGACAGACAGACAGACACACACACACACACACAAATATAAGGTGGTAAACTTTACATTATATGTATTTGCTAGAAGGGAAAAGCTAGTTTCAAGAAAAAAAAACTCACATCTGGATCAGAGCCCTATACTTTTTCTTATGTGGCCATAAACAAGGCTAACCTTTCATCCCAACGTGGGACAGAGTCACTGAACAGTTCACTAGAGTTTGAAAACATTACATGAACTAATTCACGTAAAATACCCATGACTGGGCCAGACACACTGAGTGAGCAAGAAATGTTATTATTAGCACTGTCACTATCAATGCGCACAGGACCTTAAATACTCCAGGGCTTCACGGATACCAGGTACCAGGAATCAGCTGTCCAGCCATTGGCACAGCTGACGGCTGGAAGCTTAGAAAGCTGCAGAGTGAGGGAAGGCTCCTTACATCATCTGGGAGGATCTACACACCGAGTGTGCAGGGTGACCCACCCAGACACAGCAGTGCCCCACGACCATTGGACACAATGAGGAATGGACTGGCTATTTCCAGTTCAGCTTGCTTCCTGTGTTCTGAATGACAGATTTATCTTAAAAGAATTTAAAAGATGTATTTATTAAAGCAATGAAGAATGGCTTTACCTATAAGTTCAACTCTAGATTTTCCCTCCCTTGCCGCCAGCCCCTGGAAAGGCACTACATATACGGGAATTTTTCACTGACACTGAATAAACAGATGACTGGGGTGGGAGAGTTTACACTTTTTAACATGTTTAAACACATCTTTATTACAGGGACTCAGAAGGTAAACACTTAAGAAAACGGGAAGCCAGTATCTTGGCCAAATAAAAGAGATTAAGAAGGAGCTGGATACGGTGGCTCACACTTTTACCCTGGCATTTCGGAGGTAGAGGCAGGTAGATCTCTGGGAACTGAAGAGCAGGCTGATCCAGGAATACAGCAGGAGACCCTGTCAACCAACCAACCAACTGCACGCACGCACACACACACACACACACACACACACAGATACACACACATGCACAGACACACACACGCACAGACACACACACACACACACATACACACAGACACACACACATGCACAGACACAGACACACACACACACAGACACACACACACACAGATACACACAGACACACACACATGCACAGACACACACACGCACAGACACACACACACACACACACATACACACAGACACATACACACAGACACACACACATGCACAGACACAGACACACACACACACAGACACATATACACACACACACACACACACACTGGGGTGGGGGCACAGAGGGAAAATGTGTGCACATAGTCCAGACAGCCATGAAAACAGCCCTGACTCTCTCAGGAGCACACAGCAAGCTATTTTAAAGCATGCCAACTGGATGGCAAGTGTATTTCCTCCATTGTCTGGAGTTAATTAAAAATCATCTTACACTTATTTTGGTTTCTAAAACTTAAAATGCCTTAAGTAGGTAATAAAAACAGCTACACAATGTATATTTCCCTCTGTCCCCCTAGTCCTTGGGAATTCAAATACACTGTTGCTTCTTCTAATCCAACAAACCTAGTTGTGGCATCCCTTAGCTATTTTATAAACAAATTAGCATGTGTATAAGTCCTAGTAATAGGAAAACATGTATTTCAAAGGTCAGCCTTTGGGAAGAGACATTGGCTGGAACACCACTTCTTATCACTGAGCTGGAGTCAGATGGAAAACTTAAATATTTATTCCAGGCAACTCTACCTTGTGACCTAGCTAAAACAAAGTTTAAATTGATCCATGCACATAAGTAAAAACCAATGATGCAATTGAAGACACTCCTAATTGAGACTGCTTATCAGCTGAGGAACTGTAAAGAGACAGAGGAGGAGGGCCATCCCTTCATTCTAGCACCAGGGCTACTTGGAGCTCAGCTGGAGTAAACAGTAAGTCTCCCATCTTCATACCTAACTGTGCAAGTGGCTCAGATGTGGGTTATCAACAGAAGCCTTCCTTGGGTGTCGGCTAAATCTGTCTACCCTGTCACTCAGGCAGCCACTCATGAGTCGTGTGTGACCCAAGCACTCAGTCAGGAAAGGCGGCAGTCTTGGCTGTTCCTCGGGAGGATGAACACGGAAGATGAAGCTGGCCCTGCATCCTCTCTCCGTGTGGCCTTTGCTTCCCACAGCGGGAAGTCTGTGGCAATGACACATTCCTGCCATTTGGAGCCTTGGAGGATCACCTGCCACGCCCCAATCTAGTGCCACTCAGCTGGGGCCTCGCTCCTGTAAGTGATCCATGGTCTAGTGTTTGTCATTGGCTGAGATGACCTCACTGTCTGAATGCAGTCGGCAGTGCCCCGAGCAGCAAGGCACTCCGGAAACACTGCTGGTCTGGTGGCAGCTGTAGCCGCCTCACCGTCACAGACACGTGACGGGCACACACGGAGGAGGGTGAGGCGGGAAAAGTGGCAGGTGTCTGGGTGTTGAGCCAACTGCATGGGGCGCCTTAGTACTACCAACAGGAAAGCAGGAGAGAGAATACATGAGAAGCCACGGGGAAAGAGAAGGAACCTGAGGGACCGCTGAGCGGGTCTGAGCTGAGGGGCGATGAGCTGCAGTGCTGGGGATATGTGGAAGGTAAGCCCCGGCGCAAGTGCAAGTGCCAAGCCACGGTCTATGTGTACTTGTTTCCACATTCTACCCGTGTGCGCTCACTCTCCCTCCGCTTGGGCAGGCCTGGTCCAGCCACGTGGCCCAGCCAAGCTTATCATTTAAAAAGTAAACATACAAGACACACCCCACCCTGAACTACTGTAAACATTTTTCTGCCCCTAAGTGTGAAAGCCCTCAGAACTTGCTATCAGGGAGTGTGGGCACAGCCTCTTCCATGCCCTCCCCCACATCAGCTCCGGAACTGTGTCCCACCAGGGTGACTTCTGGCAGTCCTCCTCAGAGAGATTCTGATTTAGATCATGATACTCTGAAGGTGGTGGTGATGTGTCAGCGTGGCGGCTGTGGCAAAGCCCCCATCTTTCCCCGTTCTCTACCTAGTGAAGTAAATGTGCGGTTAAGGCGTGGTCACTGGCAGGTGACTACCATGAGCCAGAGGTGATGGGGACATAAAACTCCGGTGCGTTCCGAGCCTGGTGGCAGCACTTAGGACTGGGGGGCATATGATGCTGATGAAGGAAGCAGGTCCTTGAAGTAAGTCCTCGAAGTGTGTCCTGTCCCTGACCCCTCTCGTCTGTGCTCTGACTGCCCTGGGTGAATAGTGTCTTCTGCCACTGCCTCTGAGCACAATGACACTCTGCCTCATCTCAAGGGTACAGCTAACCTCTGACTAAAACCTCTGGAACAGGAAACCTAGACCAATCTTTCGTCCCTCAAATTCATATCACATCACTGGTCACAGTGGTAGTCACTAACACACCTAAGAGTCCAAGGTAACACAAAACACTTTCATCGAAAATACTAACTTGGCGAAAGTATGCCCCGGGGGAAGTTTCTGAATCCCTTCTAAAGGGCAGGGTGACACTGGGTCAAAGTGTGTGGGTGCGGTGGGAGAGCCTAGAGAGTCTCCTGCAACCACCCCCAGGCCACAAGGCCTACAGCTTGGGAACAAACGGGAACAAAGCCCTCTCTATAAGTTTTCCAAAGCTCTGTTTTTACAAACAGTGGAAGAAGTCCTCATTGATTTGTCAGCTTGTAGATCATAACAAATTATTTTTGATAATGTACTCTGATTTTTGACATATAGCTGAGAAGGGACAAAGAACTGAATAACAATCCTAGATATTAACAATCCCACAAACTCCTACTCCCATCTGTTTATTAATGTGCAAAGGGTTTCTCAATCTTGGTGTCTATTAAAGTAACATAACTGTCCCAAATTCCACTATCATTTTTGCAGTTGGAGATGGTCGCTCAGATGCGCGAGTCCAACTGCACTAGGACCACTTCACTCACATACAGTTTTATGCTGATATTGTAGAAATATTCTACCCATAATATAATCACCGATATACTATTTATAATAGTGGCACAAAGTTAATATTCCTTTTAGACACATTTTGTGATAGTGAAATACAAAATCAATAAAAAATACTTTCAGGGATAAAAATTGGTTCAGTGCAATTAATTAATTTCTGTAGGAGATAAAGAACAGAAATTCAAGTATAAGGGGAAATGGAACTTGATGCTTTTGAACTATTAGAAAGCACCCTGCTTGTGTACGCAGCCAAGCAACAATGACAAGAAGCACCTCTCCGTGGGAGTGGCCTCCCTAGAGCCCTGCAGAGTGTTACAGAACTTTCCTTTGTAAAAGCCAGTGTTCGCCATAAAGCAGACCTTCCTCATCTCTTACAGTAACTACACACTAAGGTCACAGTACTGCCTGCAAGCAGGGGATGTAGAGGGGACATCAAGAACAGGGGTTCTTTGCCCTGCCTAAGTGCTGTGAACAGGCCTCCCAAAGCTGAACTTGCAGCTGGGTCTGCTAACAAAGCCTCAGAAACCAGGGACAGGAGAAGGCGACACAGGCTTGAGGAAACATTTCGACCAAGACCATAGGGCAAATGCTTCTGAGAGTGCCGGGAAGCTGGGCGCTGCTTAGTGAAAGCTCCAATCACAAAGAGATTTATATCGAATTCTAGTTACATAAAGTGTTTATTTCATGCAATGTAATCTGATATTTGGTAACAAAAGTCTGTCCAAAACAAAATGGGAAAGGAAAAGAAGGTCTGCACAGGTGTAAGAAATGTGAGATTCTATACTTTTTTTTAGAAACAAAGCAAAATATGATGTACTGGGGTCATGGGGAGGAAAGACCTAGTAAGTCCTGCTGTAGAGGTGTTAGATCGCCATGTACACAGTAATACATACCTGATCACCATGTACACAGTAATAAATACCTGAATTGAGAAAACAAAGACTTTCTTTACTGGTCACAGAATTAGACCCCTACCATCCCTAGCAGATAAGTATCTCCTATGAGTCTTGTTTTATTTTTTAATTTTTGAGATAGGATCTTACTTTGTAACCATAAGTGGCCTGGAATTCACGAAGTAGACCACTCCAATTCACAGAGGTCTGTTTGCTTCTGCCTCCTGTGAGTTTTAAAATCCATATTTCCAATTATTAGCCATCACTGTATCAGTAGGTCATTAACTAAGAAAGAACTGAGATCAGTACTGAGCTGTGAGGCTGATGCTGGGGCGCTCACACACCGTCTGTCTGACCTAGTGCACAGTGTAAATAGGTCAGACAGGACTCAGAGTCACATCTTCTCTGCCATTTTTAAAAATTCCAAGCCAGAACATTTGTAATCCTAGCATTTGGAAGCAGAGGCAGGAGGACTCAGAGTTCAAAGCCAGCCTAGGCTGCATAGCAAGGTTCCATCTTGAGAAAGAAACCAACCAAAAAAACCAAAAAACCAACCAACATCTTATTATCAAAGTACATAATGCTCAGGGAAGAAATATGGCAGCTGAAGGCACCTACATGGCTTTTCAAACACCAATTGATTTTTAACAGATTGTTACATGTAGCATTGTAACGATTGTAATAGAATCAGGGGCATGATGTAAGGGTTTTTTTGATTTGTTTTGTTTGTTTGTTTGTTTGTTTTAATTCTTCAAGGGTATCAAAATGTATGAATGCTACTATTTTCTGAGTTGTGACTTGTTTTCTTTGGGGCAGTGTAAAACAGGTATATATTAGAGCAAGTTATACAGAAAAATAGAATTTTAGCTATGGTAATGGTGTTTGCTCTATTCTGCCAGGTATCTTTATTTCCTCCTATGCTGTTGTCCCGCACTTCCACCTTCTGACTCTCGCTGCGGCCTGGGAGAGGCCTTACACAGTCCTCTGCTGTTGTCCTGCACTTCCACCTTCTGACTCTCGCTGCGGCCTGGGAGAGGCCTTACACAGTCAGCACCCAAGAACATTCCATATGCAGGCAATGCCCCTTAAACTAACCACGTTAATGAATCGAGAACGTCAGAGCGTCACCTCCAAAGGTCTTACGTCGTTGTAGCTCTCTGTCCGTGCTTTTCAGCCTCCACCAGCCAGACCTACAGACAGGTCTCAGAACACGCTGGAGAGCTACCAACCCACACAGCTGTGTTGTATTTGCTCTCCTTTATTTATGATTCATCCATGTGTTTATTTGCACCTGGCTCTGTACCTAAAAATAAAAGCATTGCCACATTCTGGAGAGAACAATGACAGGTTTGATCTAACATGACATCATTTCCTAACTTAGATCCATCAGTTCTAATGTGGAAAGGAACTTGATAGAGATAAACAAGCATACTGTTGGTGACCCCTGCAACATCTACCACACCTGACACCACCATGAACCCGACATCTGCTGAGACAGGAAAAAGGCTCAGACAAGAGACATACAACAAGTTGTGTTTTCTATAATGTTCAGAAAGACCAGCCACACATGCTATGTTCATACAAACTCCTTTCCCGCATGGTCTCAAGGCAGACGTGGCATCAATTCTGTAGAAACACAGAACAGTGTTTTCCAAACCATGAGTTTTGTTTAATCAGCAAGTTATGAAATCGGTTTAATGAGTTGAAATCAGTATTGCTTTAATATTAAAATAAAAATCACTGTGGTAATGATAATCATTCTCTTGTAAAACTGGGTTTCACTTTAGAAGCCCACATACACACATGACAACATGTTACACGACAAAGATAAATATATCTATTGAAGGTCTGAAAAAAATACTCCACAGAAACATTTTTGTTTTGAATTGTTAGTTATAAAGAGATGATTAAAGTCAGCAACAGCCGGGCAGTGGTGGCGCACGCCTTTAATCCCAGCACTTGGGAGGCAGAGGCAGGAGGATTTCTGAGTTCGAGGCCAGCCTGGTCTACAAAGTGAGTTCCAGGATAGCCAGGGCTACACAGAGAAACCCTGTCTCAAAAAACCAAAAAAAAAAAAAAGTCAGCAACAAGTGACTTTTATTAGCCTCCAGCTTAGTGGGTCTACACTCGTCACCTAATTAGTCATGTTTGTCATGTCTGCTGTCTTAAATCCTGATGTGACTGAAGGAGACGGAAGGTCACTCTCTGACTCTCAGCTGGCTTTCTGCTGATATAAGAACTACTCTGTATTGAGTACGGTGCTAGCCTAGCAGATACCTAGACATTTCATCTACACGATGTATCTTTGCACACATCTCTCGAGTGTGAGCTAGGAGTGGTACCTTGTCCAGGTCTCACCTAAAGGAGTGGCCAGGCCAACATGAAAGTCATGAAATAGCTTAACAAAGCGTAGCTGGATTACTCTCTGTGAAGGATTCAGGAGACACGGGGTTACAGTCTGTTCGTGGGGTGAGCACCTTGGAAGTGGGCACTTAGGAAGTGTCTGCTGACAGGGCAAAGGAGCACCAGGAGAATGTAGGGTGGGGAGAGTGGCTGAAGAGACTGTGGCATCAGAGGGGCCTGCAGGGAAGGTTCTGGCAGCATGACAGGAGGCGCGGCGTGTCGGCGCTCACAGTATACTGCTCAGACTGAAGCCTGGACACCTGGACAGCCATGTTATCCAGTTACTGCCATTCTTGGTGGCCACGCTAACATCTGAGGGGTCAGGCTAGGAAGAGGCTTCTAGCCTAGCTTCAGGTGGTAGAGAGTCCAGGAGGCAGAGCTGCCATAGACCTCCCTCTCCCAGATTAGACCCTACTCTGACAATACAGCAAAGATGATCCACACATCTGCCACACTACACTCACAGAGACAGCAGAGTCCTAGCAAAGGAAGAGTCTACTTAGTGAGGTCTGTTCTAGGAGACAATCTCTAAGGAGATGCATGGACAAATACAAACTTGGTGTGCCACAGGAGAGAAGCACGTCCTTATTTTCCTACAAAAAGGTCCCACGAAAGTCACGTTAAATGGCATAAAGAGTGACCCTGACTCTTCCAGGAAAACCTAATGTAAGGCTGAGAGTTTTACACTCATGGGTACTTTGCCCACTGTTAGGCCACACTTCTATGGGTTTGTTTGTTTGTTTAAGAGCCCCTTCCCAAGGCTATGCAGTAAACAGGTAGCCACTGGACACCGTGAGGAAGCAGTTAACTCACCATCCCAATGCATTTTCTGAGGATACTCCAGATGCTGAAGTCGTTTCTGGAGAACATAGGCGATGGCAAGCTTGTTCTGGGGAAAAAGAGAAAATATATTTCATTTTTAATGCCAGTGATATTGGAAAGAAAAACATGTTTTCATTGACCTGAGGCACACCCATGAATAGACACATTACAAAAATGTGCACTCACAGACAAGGTAAAGCAGGGTCCATACCTGCTCACCACTGTTCTGACCCCTGATATTTTCAGAGCAAATAAACAGGCCCTTTGTCTTCAGTGCTGTGATACTTGTAATCCCGTCAGTCTTTCCTGGTCCTCAGAATAAGGCCAGATCACCTCACTCTAAAGAACTTCTGCATGCTGGCATATCTACTTCGGTTGTTTGACTCAAAACCCAGTAGCCATACTGTGACCTAACAAACCCCACACTCTAGCCAACTGCTAGACACAAAGTGCCATCCTAAAACCTGAAGCGTTTTGGAAATTAAGTGAGAAAATACTAACGAATTATCAAAACAGAAGCAAAGCTGAAGCCCAGGCACTGACATGAAAAGAAACTGAGATGATACCCTCTATACACTGGAAGACTTAAAAAGCAGGGAGCGTTTTCAAGGCATTTGCAGAACTGAGATACCCTCTATACACTGGAAGACTTAAAAAGCAGGGAGCGTTTTCAAGGCATTTGCAGAACTGAGATACCCTCTATACACTGGAAGACTTAAAAAGCAGGGAGCGTTTTCAAGGCATTTGCAGAACTGAGATACCCTCTATACACTGGAAGACTTAAAAAGCAAACCTTGACAGGGAGCGTTTTCAGGGCATTTGCAGAACTGAGATACCCTCTATACACTGGAAGACTTAAAAAGCAAACCTTGTCAGGGAGCGTTTTCAAGGCATTTGCAGAGAAAGAAGCAAGTCAGAGTCAGTAACAGGGGGTCTCCAGCTTGGATTTCGGGCAGTTAGAAGCCAGGCCTGGTAGGCAGGCTTCCAAGGCCACCCCAGAGATCGGAACAGCAGTCCTATGATAGGGAAGGACAAGCCAGCCAGGTCAGCTTTCCACAGCAGGTGGCGATAACTTAGCTGCCAGATTTCTAGCTGCCTGCTAAGAGACATTCAGATGCAATACTCATAGGACTACAATACGTGCTTATAATCCTAGTACCTGAAATAATAAGGCAGAGAGGTAATTCTGTCTCCAAAAACAAAGCAAGAGGCTGGAGAGAAGGCCCCACAGCAAACAGCACTGGCTTCTCCTCTATAGGTCTTAGGTTTGGTTTGCAGCACACACATGCTGTGTTACAAGCACCTGTAACTTCATTTCGAAGGAGTCAGACACCCTCTTCTGGTTTCTGCAGGCATCAGGCATCCACGTGGTCCACTGACACACACACACACACACACACACACACACACACACACACACACACGGCAAAACACCCATACATACAAAATAAATTTAAAAAGAAAACAACTACCAGCAAAACTCAAAATACCCAACAAACCTGTTATTTGAAAGAACCCCTACATCAATTTGAACTATAATGGAATTTTCAGTTTGAAAGCAACTACTACTTAAAAGCTGTCACGGTGAAATTCCTCTAGCTTTTTCCTTCAGGAAATATATACTGTTCATTCAGGAGAGTCTTTAACCAGCCAATATGCTAGAGCTGTGGCCACAGCCCGTATTTAAACTACATTCTCCATTCAGCAAGACTACCAATCTCTGTGCCATGGACAGTACATCCCAGGGGTCACAGACCCCTAACGCTGTTGCCACAAGAATTTGTAATACAGTGTTAGCCATGTACATAAGCAAGCCTTCCCTCTCCTGCCTATGGAACAGACCGAAGTCTAGCAACACCTAGTCAATTGTAATCCTAAAGTATGCTTCATACAGACTGAAGGAGGGCTGGGATTACTCACAACAAAGGTGTACATTAGGTGTATACCTTAAGTGCATGTCCTACTGTTCTGACTGGAGATAAGAACAGAGCCAAGAAAGGAAATAAATGTCTTGGAAGTATGTGTTTGTGACAGGTTTGCTACACACCCAAGGCTGGTTCCATATTCTATGTACTCCTGGCTGGTCTTGAACTCTCAATCTTTCTGCCTCTGACGTGTTATGATTACAAGTATGTACCACCACGCTGGATCTCAGAGGCATTTTTTAAAAAGAGAAGAAGATAAGGGACCTCAAACTTGGTAATTATTAACCATTTAGGAATTGCCACAGATTTGCCACTAGGAGTCCCACTTGGGATATCCTCTACTTTTCCTTTTGCGTTATTTTACAAAAACATATTAATTACTTGTTTATGAGAAAGCCAAATTACCAGCAATGATACGTATGCCAAACAAAACTACAGAGGAGAGGTGGAAGGGATTCTGAGTGGGAACTTACTCTACAGACTGCTATTTTTTTTTTCCTGTGGGACATGCAGAGCCAGGTGCAAACCTTAGCCCACACTGTGCTATGAGTTGGTCAGAAACTATGAGAAAAATACTGGCCTATAAGAATATATGCTGGGCAGAAGTCTTGGTTTAACAATGACCTCAGAGTTGTTGACCATGATCTAAGGCTGCCAGGAAGACAGGTGCAATGGCAGTCTGTGCAGGGAGGCACATCGCCAAACAGCCCCAAGAGCCAGACAAACTGCGACCCAGATCTGGTGCCATTTTCAACAGTCTCCTTAACATTGCTATGCAGGAAGGCTTACCAGAGCTCAGACAACGTGTCTAGTAAACATGACTAACTGGTAGTGAAGGAAATGTGTATTCTGGAAGAACACAGCAAGAAGGAGGTTAGGGGACAAGAAGCACAGAAGGGGACCTGGGGTATGCCACTTGGGGTGAGAGATGTAAACACCCCTGCAATACCCCTACTGTCTCACACTCCCTGAACCTGTCTCTTTCACCCTTTCCCACAGCACAGATAATGTGATACCTCCATAATCTCTTGTCTACCCGGGACCGTGACCCAATCAGTATGGAAGTTCTCAGGTTTTATTGACTGCTACAGTAGATGCCTAATACAGGGCCTAGCACAGGAAGGAGGTGTTTGCTGGATAAACTCTAGATTATATTCATTTTTCTCTTCTAGAAAGTATTTGGTTTTCGGTGTATCCAAGACAATAGGAATCACAGTACAGATACCAGCAGATGGATGTCAGACTAATTGGCCTGAAAGGGGAGAGCTTCTGTCCATCTGAGGAAGGGCTCCAGCAGAGGCTGCGTCAGGCACGGCATGGAGAACTGATCTGCACCAAGGAAGGTCAGGAGTGCTGTGCTACTGCACAGACTACAGAGAACAAGGCTGACCACAGAGTTATCTGCCCAGTGCCAAGGACGCCAAGGGTGTGCTGCCATCCCTGCCACATGAACACAAAGAGAACATTACACATAATTCAAATGTAGCAGGAGATCCAGGTTGATCAAGCAAAGAAAGGAAAGAAACAAACCAACTTTGGTTTTACTGTGCAGGGGACTACAGAATGTTCCCAGAGCCTCTTAATGTTGAACCGTGGCTCACAGCCAGCAGTACTTCTTACTCTGCATATTTAGAAGGAAACGCTTAGCTGGGGGAAGTGGGTAATGGGGCATGCTTCTGAAGGCTACACCGGGTTGCCAGTCCTGTCCTGAGTCTCCGACTACAAGCAGAAGCCCAGAACCAAGGGTGACAAGGACCCAAGACTGAGTCCTACAGAACTAGGAACCAAATAAGCCTTCTCTCAAGTTTTACTTCAGAAGTCTTAAAATGTATTCATTGAGAATGTCTTACACGTATATAATATCCTTTGATCATATCCAACCTCCGGCTCCTCTGGGAATACCCCGACCATGTTCTCTATTCCAACTTTATGCCCCTCTCCAAATAATCCCAAGTCCCAAAACACTCCTGGCCAAATGTGCATGGGTGTCAGCCACCTACAGAAAGGTCGTTCAAATAGGGGGCATATCCCTGAAGAAAGCAGACCCTGCCTCCTTCAGCAGCCATTAGCTGTAATAGCTCTTTGGGTATGGGTGGGCCACAGTGAACCTCCCCACCTGCGCATGAATGTGGACGGGCTTGATTGACTTTGAGAGATATCAACAGGAATCGGCCACTGTAGTGAAGAAGCTGACGCTGGAAGGAAGTGCTGCAGAATATTAGCATTTTAACAAGTATCATGCAACAAATTCACATACCGTCTTTAACATGCAGTGCACTTCACACTAAGAACATCAACTTAGCTATGAGCTCAAAGTGAACTTCAGCTGTGATGAAACAAGGGTACACAGTGGAGGGACTTGCTGCTGCCCTACAGCCTACACTAGGGAAAATATAAGCCATATAAGTCCTGTGGCTCAGCCGCACCAGCCACACTTAAATGGCACAAAAGCCACTTGAACATAGAAGCAGCTGTCCTGGATGGACTGGATGCCAGTGATTACTTCTTCTTAAGATTATGGAGAAAGAGAAATAAATTTCTCAAGAGTGCAAAGTGGATGAGGACAAGATGCCAGTTCACAGCTTGCACAAGCCAGGCAGCACAAGTGCACAGAGGGAGGGGGATTTAAATGAGGATATGGTGGCAGGTTACATTCAACTTATCTGTATCATACGCTTCTGTAGATTAAGATTTCCACCAGGAGTATGTTACTGGATGGCAGTATTAGCTCAAGGCAGGAGTCAGAATGGTTCAGCAGGGAGTACAGAGCGGCTATTCTCTTCCCCTGGAGTACATCTGAGGGTCATTATCTTGCAGGCTAAGAAAAAACAATCCACTGTACCAGGGGCTGACAGTGTTCTGCCTGGCTCAGTTTTAGACCACACAGAGGACACCATGGCTGTCTACACAACAAACCCCTCTCTGGGTTTTGAATAAGCAACCTCCTTAGTTTGTTGTAACTGCGTGACGGTGCTGTCTCTGCTTGTCCCATCATGACCCCTGCTCCACACTGTGGCAGACGGAGTCGAAATGAGCTGAACCAAATGAGTTTATGAAATCTGACTGAAGAATGCTGACCCCCCAAAAAAATCTGTGAGAAAAACTGTGCCAGGGCCAGTAAGCCGTCTCCACTTCCTGCGTCCGAGCTTTGACCCATCCCTGGACAGCTGAGTCCTTAGGAGAACTTCCCAAGTCAGGTCTCAGAGATTCACAATACCCAAAGATGCATCTGTCTGCAGACACCTCCCTGTACCCGTTTGTGTCCCGTGGACCACCTGGATAAGCACACAGTACAACTTGCTCAGGAGACTCTTGGCAAAGACGATAATGATACTGATAAACCAGGACAGGCAAACTAAGCGTCAACTAGAGCAAGGGGTACGGAATGTGTCATCTGTTCAAATGCATTCCCTAATTCCCGGGTGCCATTGTGAATACACCTATGTCATGAGTATGGCCACGCAAGTGCTGAAATCCCAACACACCTGGGTAAGGGTCTTTTTCAGTGGAGTGTATGAATGCACATCTGGGACAGAACCAGTTATACAGCACTCTTGCTACTAGCTCACTGAGAGCCTTAGCAAATCTCCCAATTCAAGAGCATGCCACTGTACAATTAACTCATTGTATTTGGCAGTTAGTCAAATATTTGGCTCACTACATATTGGGAGGTGATTCTATTTTATAGTATGATTTGTAAAGTAAAATATCCCCCAAATTATATTATCATTATAACAAGTATATAAAACAAACAGCTGTCTCTCTTTACTGTCAAAAAACATGATAAAAACCTGATGGGCCCTGGGTATAGGTAGGTGTAGGGGCTAAATCATTTAACTCACAAAATTTGGCAAAGCCATTCTTGTATTTTTGGGAATTAGAATTCTATATCAAACCTGAAGCATATACAGTCTTCCAGAATTTACCAAGGGGCTGCCCTGTCTACCTATGCGCATGTCTTGGAAAATCAGACACTTCACACTAGACCTGCAGCTGTCCTGGCCTTTCATATGGTGGCCCCATAGAAAGGGACAGGAGCAGGTTGCCATTCCTACCTGCCCAGACTTGGATCACCAGGAGAACAAGATCACCTCAGCTACCATACCCACAAATGAGCACCAGTTGTTTACACAGTTAAACTACATGCAGCACTGACCCTAGGTATCAAGTCAAGCCAGGGACAGAGTCTGATCCAGACAAAGACAAAGACACACAGTGGTACAGGATATTAAAGTAAGAAGACATGAAGAGAACACCCACCACAGAAGAAATCCCAGGAAAGAAACACTAGAGACAATTAAGGGTTGCTTCTAGGTAGTGTCTATTGATGTGGCAGGTGTTCTAGTCTCAGGAGAAAACTGGAGTAGTTTTACACCCTCAGCGCCAGCTTAGGAGAGGAAAATGGCACCACAAACCTACCATGATCTAGGCCCTCAGAATGCCACAAACACTAGTAATTAGGAAGAAACTAAGAAAAGTAACAAAAACAAACAGACAAAATCACTGACTTGGTTCCTGTTGTCTTCTCCCTAAACTACCAATCCTGGAATAGTGGTACCAGACGACAAAGATAGCGATGAAATCCAAGACTAAGAATTCAAGAAATCAATTAGAATATGAAGACCAGTTAAGTATGAAAATCAGTACAGAATATGAAAATGGGATGAGGAGTACTTAAGAAAACCAAAGTGAAACGGCGGTGATGACAGACTGAATAAATCAAACAGCTCGCCGACGAGCCACACCAAGAAAACAGAGCAGGATGGATAAGGTGCAGGAACTGGGGAGCGGGGGGGGGGGGGAGGCGGTGTCCAGGAATTAGGTGTTTATTTGAGGATTGGAGCTTGGAGGGGGGGTTAGGGGAGGAGGTGGGTTATCAACACAGGTTAAACAAAACTAAGAATTTATGAAAAAGGCTTACAGAAATCACTATTTATAAAATAATTATAAATGTAATTTAAACAAAAAGAGTGTGAACAGCAGCACCCCCACACGAGTGAGCGATGCTGCTCCCAGAAGACAAGGGTTAAAATCTCAGTGTGGACGTGGGTTACCTTATTAGAAGATGCTGGCCAGAGAGGTCACAGAGCCACCCAAAACAATGTCCATTACTCTTGGTCGGTCAGCTAGTAAGATCCTACTGCTGAAGACACTACACATTTTGGTTGCAGGACATAGAGAAATCAGTCATGAACTGACCAGGAAAATCTCTTCCTGGTGACTGATTTTCACTGTGCTAGCAGGCGCTATCCAGGACACTTGGTGAGAAAAGACAGGCATCAATGGTCTTGTCCAGCACTGGGTCCTGCATGGTATATACTGACCTGCCAAGTAATATGTTATAATGGCATGGCTGTCAACCACTTTCTGACTGAATCCAAGGCAAGCCCCACAGGAAGGACTTCCTATCCTGTACTGAAATCTAGTCAAGAACCCATGACTGACTACTCTCATGAAATACTACGTGCATAGTCACAACTGCAGTAAGCAGTAGAAATGGGATTATTTCAGAGCCTGAACTCCCAGCATATAAAGTTCTGACTTCCATTCAGGACTGTGAAACCTGAACTAGTAACTAACTAACCAAATATTCTATGGTTAGTGTTTCTACTTAGGAAATAGAGTTACAATGTTCCTTCCAGATCTTCCTAATCCACTGTGAGGATAATGTATGCAAGCAGTACATAAAAAGCAGTATTTTTTATATTATTTATTAGGCTCTGTAAACCCCATTTAATAGTTAATAAAATGAGCATTTAAAAAATGAATACTGTACACCTAGGTCCTAGTTGGTGAGAAACTGCCCCCAACAGAACAGTCAGTGGGCAAGCCTGTGAAGCATTTTCGTGGTTCATGATTGATGTGGGAGGGCTCAATGACGCACGGGTGTGGGCGATGCCACACCCGGGCAGGTGACCCTTGAGGTATACAGCAGGAGGCTGAGCAACTCAGGAGAAGCAAGCTAGTAATTAGTGTTCCTCCACGGCTTCTGCTTCAGTTCTTGTCTCTAGGTTCATGCCCTAACTTCCATCAGTGATAGACTGTGATCTGAGTATTGTAAAATGAAATAAACCCTCTCCCTACCAAGTTGGTTTTGGTAATGTATTTCTCGAGCAACAGAAACTCTAAGACAACAAAAGTAAGGGTAGGGAGTGTCAATCAAACGTTTGTTGTAATAACACAGGCACACATGTCACGAATTGTCAAGCGTTCTTTTATTTTTTTTTTAATTTTATTTTCTAAGTTTTTTTTTATTTACATTCAAAATCATTTCCCCTTTCCCGTTTCCTCCCTCCCCGAAAGTCCCATAAGCCCCTTCCCTCCCTCTTTTCCCCATTCAACCCCCTCTCGCTTCTCTGTCCTAGCATTCCCTTACATCCAGTCTTTCCAGGACCAGGGGTCTCTCCTTCCATCTTCTTAGAAATCTATTGATATGTGAACTGTGTCTAGGGTATTCTGAGATTCTGGGTTAATATCCCCTTATCAGTGACTGCATACCATGTGTGTTCTTTTGTGATTGGGTTACCTCACTAAGGATGATATTTTCAAGTTCTGACCATTTGCCTAGGAATTTCGTGAATTCATTGTTTTTAATTGCAGAGTAGTATTCCATTGTGTAAATATACCACATCTTCTGAATCCATTCCTCTATTGAGGGACATCTGGGTTCTTTCCAACTTCTGGCTATTATAAATAAGGCTGCTATGAACATAGTGGAGCATGTGACCTTATTGCATGCAGGTAAAGCCACTGGGTATATGCCCAGGAGTGGTACAGCTGGATCCTCCGGGAGTGTCATGCCCAGTTTTCTGAGGAACCGCCAGACTGCTTTCCAGAGTGGTTGTACCAGCTTGCAATTCCACCAGCAGTGGAGGAGTGTTCCTCTTTCTCCACATCCTTGCCAACAACTGCTGTCTCTTGTGTTTTTGATCTTAGCCATTCTGACTGGTGTGAGATGGAATCTCAGGGTTGTTTTGATTTGCATTTCCCTAATGACTAAGGATGATGAACATCTCTTTAGGTGCTTCTCAGCCATTAGATATTCTTCAGGTGAGAACTCTTTGTTTAGCTCTGTACCCCATTTTTAATAGGGTTACTTGCCTCTCTGGAGTCTAACTTCTTGTGTTCTTTGTATATATTGGATATTAGCCCTCTGTTGGATGTAAGGTTGGTAAAGATCATTTCCCAGTTAGTTGGTTGCCGCTTTGTCTTTTTGACAGTGTCTTTTGCCTTGCAAAAGCTTTGTAATTTAATGAGGTCTCATTTGTCAATTCTTGATCTTAGAGCATAAGCTATTGGAGATCTATTCAGGAAATTCTCCCCTGTGCCCATATGTTCAAGGTTCTTCCCTAGTTTCCTTTCTATTAGTTTCAGTGTGTCTGGTTTTATGTGGAGGTCCTTGATCCACTTGGAATTGAGCTTAGTGCAAGGAGATAAGAATGGGTCAATCACTTCCGGAGGATCCGGCTATACCACTCCTGGGCATATACCCAGAGACTTTACCTGCATGCAATAAGGACACATGCTCCACTATATTCATAGCAGCCTTATTTATAATAGCCAGAAGCTGGAAAGAACCCAGATGTCCCTCAACGGAGGAATGGATTCAGAAGATGTGGTATATTTACACAATGGAATACTACTCTGCAATTAAAAACAATGAATTCACGAAATTCCTAGGCAAATGGTCAGAACTTGAAAATATCATCCTTAGTGAGGTAACCCAATCACAAAAGATCACACATGGTATGAAGTCACTGATAAGGGGATATTGACCCAGAATCTCAGAATACCCTAGACACAATCAGCATATCAATAGATTTCTAAAAAGATGGAAGGAGAGACCCCTGGTCCTGGAAAGACTGGATGTAGGGGAACGCCAGGACAGAGTAATGAGAGGGGGTTGAACGGAGAAAAGAGGGAGGGAAGGGGGCTTATGGGACTTTCGGGGAGGGAGGAAACGGGAAAGGGGAAGTGATTTGGAATGTAAATTAAAAAAATAAAATAAAATTAAATTAAAAAAAAAAAAAAAAAAAAAAGAATGGGTCAATCTGCATTCTTCTGCATGTTGACCTCCAGTTGAACAGCACCATTTGTTGAAAAGGCTATCTTTTTTCCACTGGATGGTTTTAGCTCAAGTGTTCTTTTAAATCTGTGTGGTCAAGGGCCGATGAGATGGCTGAACAGATATTTGCTAACAAACCTGTCAACCTAAATTGGATCCTCCAGGGACTCACATGGTAAGAGGAGAGAACAGACTAATGTTATCCTAAGACCTCCATACATGTCACAGCACACACTCATCCATGCGTGTATGCACACACGCACACATACACAATGTAACAAAAATGTGGTCCAATGCATACTTAAGTACACTTGGATAGGAATGTAAAGCATTTTCCCCAGGGCCATATGTGTAAAAGAACTGTCAACATAAAGCAGATACTAATGGCATTATTTCATGAGAAATCATCTCATCTTGTAGCCTGAGATATTGAATTGGAGAACAACTTAACAGTTTCAGTGTTGGATGATGATGCAGCAAAGCTTATTTGCTGAATAATCTCCATAACCATGATGAAGGTTTTGATAACTAGCTCTCTTTGATGTTACTTTTTATGACTGAGACAAAGCAGATGAGAACACGGGTCTCATGCTGCCATGGCCATTGAGAGAGCTTTGTCAAAGGAAGACAGGTACTCTGGCCAGTGGGTCTCATCTAGGGTCTCAGGTCAGGCACTCCCCTTCCTGTCATTCAGTGGCTGTGGTGGGTGAAGAAGAACAGAACCAAAGACTCAGGAATTTGAATACTTGGTCCCAGTTGGTGAAACTGTCTGAATGTATTGAGAAGTATGGCCATGCTGGAGGAGGCAAGTCACTGGGGGTGAGCTACCAGGCTTTTAAAGGTCCATGCCATTTTCCAGTGTGCTCTCTGATTCCTCCTGTTTGCAGTTGGAGATGTGAGCTCTCAGATGTCCCTGCTACAATGCCTTCACTCTGCCATTATGGACTCTAACTCTTTGGAACCACAAGCCCAATCAAGTGCTTCATTTTTTTAGGTCATCTTGGGCATGGTCCTTTATCACAGCAACAGATAAATAACTAATACACTGGAGTTCTTCACCATATGACTGGAGCCAAAATTCCAGACCAGTTCTGTCCAGATAGTGCTGTCCATTTAATTGGCATGATTGCATAAAGCACACTTGTAGATGTCACACTTCAGTTGAATGTGCTTTAAGTATTCCATTGACATTATTACCTAAAGCTAACTCTTGTCTAGACATCGGTCTGCTCAGCAAGAACATCTCTGGGGCGTGCAGCACGGCTCCTCCATGCAAGTTCCTCATATGCACCTGGAGGAGCGGTGCTGAGCTTAGCCACGCTGTCAGCAGCGGGCTTTTACGAGTAGCTCTGGTGCCCTACCTCAGAACACTAAGGTCAGCTGGCCCCACACTCCACTCACCCCTCACAGCTCTGCACTTCACCTTCACTCATCCCTGCCAATCACTGCACTGAGTCCTCCTGGGGTCAGAGGGCAGGTTTCCTCTGTCTCCTGGGCTACCAAGGTTTTGGCATAGAACAGGTACTCAGTGTTTCAAAATGCATAGGTCTACTGTGCTTAAGTTAAAAATGGATTCTGGGGGAGAAACTGTGAAAATACGGCATGCCCACTTAGCAAGCACACTGAGAACACATTTGCCCCAGCCCTGTCTTGAAGAGGACTCCAAAAATCAGCTTCTTCAACAAACTTCTTGCTTCCTTTGAACGAGGGACTACTTCATGTTATTAACCATTCTGCACGAACTAACAAGAGAAATGAGACAGCAATACACCTGAGCTTGAACCTAGAGTGAGCGCGTGGAGCAGTGTGCCCACCGTGCTGCTGTGTATTTACGTGGACACTTGTGAACACACCTGAGCTTGAACCTAGAGTGAGCGCGTGGAGCAGTGTGCCCACCGTGCTGCTGTGTATTTACGTGGACACTTGTGAATAACTGACTCTTAGGCTTTCTCCACTGCTGAAATTCTTCCTTTCTCTCTCATATCCCAAATTTAAATAAAATTTAAATGAACACTGCTTGTATCTTTAATTTCTGTTCCCTACCGACTTGACTGAATCAGGCTTCCAAATTAGAAAGTCATTAGAGATGAATTTATAAATGCAAATTTACAAAATGGAAATTTTTAAAGTGATAGTACAGAATAAATTATAATATCAATAAAGTCTTAATTCATTTATCCATCGAAAACAACGTAAAATGGCTCATTTTGGGATCAAGTTCACAAATGTATTTTCTTTAAAAAGAATGCTAAAAGGGAAATGATATTTGGGTAAGCTTTCTAAGCTGATCATTAGGTAAATGTTCTTTGAAAAGTACCAAAACCCACAGCTGGAAATTCTTACTCTATTTATTCTTTATCCTGGACAAGACCTAAGGGGTCATACAGAACGCACCTGAAATCCTGGACAAGACCTAAGGGGTCATACAGAACGCACCCGAAATCCTGGACAAGACCTAAGGGGTCATACAGAACGCACCCGAAATCCTGGACAAAACCTAAAGGGTCATACAGAACGCACCCGAAATCCTGGACAAGACCTAAGGGGTCATACAGAACGCACCCGAAATCCTGGACAAGACCTAAGGGGTCATACAGAACGCACCCGAAATCCTGGACAAGACCTAAGGGGTCATACAGAACGCACCCGAAATCCTGGACAAGACCTAAGTGGTCATACAGAACGCACCCGATTCTCTTATCTGAAAGGACAACAGTCCCAGCAGACGTGTACACAAAGGGGGTCAGACAGGCGGCTTGCTTGTCAAAAAGCTTGCAATATAGACATGGGGATGAAGTTTGTGCCCTCAGTGCCCTTGCTGAAGCTGGGTGCAGTGACAAAGAGCCCACTCCAGTGCTGGAGGCAGCAGAGGGTGGGAAGGTGGAGACTGGCAGGTCCCAGGCACCCTCTGGCTGCCAGTTTAGCTGGAACAGTGAGATCCAGGTTCAGAGAGAGAGAGAGAGACTATCTCTCAGAAAGCATGATGGAGGGGCTTAGGTGGTAGTTCAGTCAGCAAAGCGCCTACCGTACGAGCAGCAGGGCTGAGATGCCCGACTGGCCACACATACCGGCAACCTCAGCTTTGGTGGGGAAAAGGAAACAGACAGGTAAATCCTCAGTGCTCCTTGTCCAGCCAGCCCCAGCTGAGTTCCAGGGTCAGTGACAGACCATATCCCAAAAGATCCGATGGAAAACACCAGAGGAAGACACCCAGTGTTGGGCTCTGGCCCCATACATGCATCTCTCACCACACCAGCATATATACGACACACAGCACCATATAGTGCACACCAACATATATACGGCACACAGCACCATATAGTGCACACCAACATATATACGGCACACAGCACCATATAGTGCACACCAACGTATATACGGCACACAGCACCATATAGTGCACACCAACGTATATACGACACACAGCACCATATAGTGCACACCAACGTATATACGACACACAGCACCATATAGTGCACACCAACATATATACGGCACACATCACCATATAGTGCACACCAACGTATATACGGCACACAGCACCATATAGTGCACACCAACGTATATACGACACACAGCACCATATAGTGCACACCAACATATATACGGCACACATCAGCATATAGTGGGGAGTGACAGAAAAACTGGTGTCACCACTTTCATGCCTGGCTTCCACATACGCACAACTCTCTCCTGCCCTCCTCACTACAGTGTTTTACTTTTGGAAACACAGTCACTCAGTCACATTAAACTTCCACTCCCTCCAGTTTTCAGTTCTGTTGAACCTTCAGTTTCCATCCAGAGTGCAGGATACTTAGTGCATGATGTGAAGATAAAGATAAATTTCACAAAGCCAGGATTTCTGTCAGGCAGGCTCTAGGATAAGCAAACCAGTGCACAGGACATTTACTGCACGCATTGCTGTTATCAGAAAGAACAGAAGCCCATTGTGTGTACTGTGAGGAAGCTCTGTCCACACTGCAGGATTCCTGAGGCCCTTTCCACTTTCATCAGAAGACACTGTGGATTTAACTGGAGAAAACACTGTCGGTGATCAGGAAGAACTCGAGGGCAGGTTCTAGGTGTGTGCGAGTGCCTAAGAAGGACCCATGAAAGAATAAGTAAAGAAAAACTTTAAAGTGGGCTTACTAAAACTTGCTTTAACGTGTGCTTTAAAAAGGTCGTGTTACCAAGTAAAACAGTTATGAAATACATTAGTATTAGCCTGGATTAGAAGCCTCAGTATATTAAGACTCGATGATACAAATAAACAGATACAATTTAAAATAAACAAACCTACAAAAAACTTCAAAAAACAAGACACGAGAACAAACACGTGGGCAAATGGTTAGTGTCATTGAAGAAAAGCTACAAAAACCAGCGAGGCGCCGACGCACAGCCGTGAGCACCACATAGAGAGGCGTGTGAGGGCAACATGCACGCTCACAGGAATAGCATGACATATCTGTGGGAAGCAGCACTGAACAGCTCTATGCAGCCAAATGTGCAAGGCTCCTATGACCTGATAATTCTATCCCTGAAAGTGTCAAGAACAAAAAAGCCATACCATAAAAAGATGCCTTTAAGAACAATTACATAGTAACCTTATTCCCAACTTCAAACCGGAAAAAAATCTAAATGCACCACCAAAGAAGCAACAGGCAAGTTCCAACCATGGCACATCATTCACCAGCATAAAGAATAGATGTTGATAATCAGGATGGATGGAGATGCTGCCCCTTAAAAACACCACAGCGGATGGCCAAAACAAAACTTACAGCACGCATTATGATTCCATTTGCAATCCCATCCGATAGTAATCTTTAGCAACAGAAAAGAGAACAGCAGATGTCTATGGAAGGTGTGGTGATCTGAATGAAAATGACTCCCATAGGCCTTGTTGTAGAGGTGTGGCCTTATTGGAGTAGGTGTGTCTTTTGTCTGAGAAAGTGTGTGATCTCAGAAGCTTAAGTCAGGATTAGTGTTTTACTGTCTTCCGGCTGCCTTTGAACCCAGGTGTCGAGCTCTCAGCTGCTCCAGCTCCATTCCTGCCTGGATGCTGCCATGCTTCCTGCCATGAAGACAATGGACCTCTGAACAGTAAGCCAGCCCCCAGTTAAATGTCTTCTTTTGTCAAAGCTGCCATGGTCATGCAGTCTCTTCACAGCACTAGAACTCTAAGACAGGGACTGAGTGCAAGGCAGTTGTGGACTGTTGTGCAGTGAGGAAGTGTTCGACATCTTGATTGGCATTTTAGGTATATATATATATATGAATGTGCATTTGCCCCAAATCTCCAACATACACCCTTTATTATCTTGCTTTACAATGGTTTGTCAGTCTGTTTTACGTTGCTAAGAACACAGGAATAAACAAGTGATGGCAGCCTTTATTTGGGTCACAGTTTGGAGGCTAAGCAAGGCAAGAGGTTGACATCTGGAAAGGCTAGCTACTGTAATATGGCAAAGGTACCAACTGTGTGAGAGTTCTCTGAAACCCTAACAGACAAGCTTCTGTTTGTAGTAGGTGGTAGCGAATATGAAGGCCCACAACTGGTCAAGGTGTGAGAAATCACGGACACACACACACACACACACAGTCTCAGGATGATCCTAGAAGAGAAGGGAGGAAGGTCTTTTTTTTTTTTTTTTTTTTTTTGGTTTTTCGAGACAGGGTTTCTCTGTGTAGCCCTGGCTGTCCTGGAACTCACTCTGTAAACCAGGCTGGCCTCGAACTCAGAAATCCACCTGCCTCTTCCTCCCAAGTGCTGGGATTAAAGGCGTGTGCCACCACCGCCCGGCTGAGGGAGGAAGGTCTTAAGAGCCATAGGCAGTCGATGTTTTCCACATCAGGGCAACTACACGTATGACGTCACACTAGTCATAACATGTACATGCTCAAGCCAGGCAAAATCTCAGCGTGGAGAGAGAAGACGGGCATGAAGTCCCATCCATAGCTAAAGAGCTATTATAATGAGAGGAGGAGAGGTAGTTTTCTCTCAGAGCGTGGCCTCTGATAGGTCACCACATTCCAGTGAATGTCACACACTCAGCAGCTCACTGGCAGTTCGCCCTGTTACGAACAATGACCACACAAAGTTGGGGGAATATGGCGGGAAGGGTCCAGGAGGAGTGTGATCAAAGTACAGGCTTTAAATCTGTGAGTTTCTCTGGACATGCAAACCAAAATAGAACCTTCATAATAATCTATGAGTATACGTTGGGGTTTGTGACCTTTTCTGGTCTCAGGATCAATTTAAATCTTACAAGTTACTGTGGTTCCAGAGAATTGACTTTCTTTTGCTATAGGCTATATAATTAACAAATCATAAAAAAATAAAAATGTATACCTTTTTCATTTAGCACGTTAATGATTTTATAACCATAAAGTCGGTACTATTTAAAGCACACTCTCGGAAAAAAACAAAAAACAACAAAAACAACAGAGAATAGCACAGCACCCTTCTCTGGCAAAGTCTTTAACACAGAGAGTGACAAGACAGCTAGACCTCAGAAAGGTTTCTGTGTTACATCCTAGGGCCTCATAAATTATACAGTCTTCAGAAACTGTTCAACACACATATAGTACGTAAGTGTGTGTGAAGGGCAAATGTTATTGTAGAACTGTAAAAGCTGTGGATCCTTAAAACAAGCCCCGGAGGTCCAAAGACCCCACTTTTCCAAACCACTTTCGTGAGGCTGGAGATAAAATAGCTGGTGAGCACGCATTGGGTCGTGTAAAGCCCAAGGCAGTAAGTAGCACATGTTGAGTCTGATTATTACTTACAAAACCTAGTTCTCTGAAGTGAATGAGCTAGGGTCACTTTATTGATTTTAATAAATTTAAATCACATATAAAATTGTATGGATCTATTTCTATAGTACATTTCTAAAACTTAGAATTCATTATAATGAGTTCCTTTCCTCATCCATCAGTTCATCACATAGCTGCACTAATGGGAGAGGATGTAAGACCATACCGTTCTCAGGTCAGAATGAACAGACAGGAATGTCCGTCTGAGCTGGTTTAGTGAGGAACATCAGTTTGGGTACAAGATAACTTACGGTTGGTTTCCTTCAGAAGTGAGCACATGCAGGAGGAAGGACGCCTCAGGAGGCAGGGAAAGGAAGGGTAGTCCTCTTTGCTTACCCATGTCTACCATCTAAGGTTTCACACACTGAGTACTAGAAATGTGATCCAGTAAAACGAGGAGAAAACCGAAGAGAGCATGATCTTTGGGGGCCTAAAGGAAGAAGCTTAAGGTCAGAGGAGGTGGGGCTGTGCATAGTGGCACGCTGCAGAGACCACAGCTCACCAAAGCCCGCAGCGTGCCCTGCTTGGGTACCACTCTTCCACATGCAGCTCTGTTGTTCCCAGAAGAGCTGAGGCCGTGTTATTACTCGTAATTTTGTTGGTGTCAAAGATAAAACCGCTTTTCTACACTACCTAGAAATCTATGCTGAGAACCTGATGTGCTTCAGGTGGAAGCCTGGCTATGGCACTGAGAGGTGTGGTAAGACCCAGAGAGCTCGCTTTCCTAATGGAGGGTTGAGTGCTTAGTGGGAATAAACAATCGATCTCTGAACACAGCTCTGGGATATGATGGTTTTTGATAGACCGTGTCTTCCTAGAACACTGAAGACAAAAAGTGCAGATCTCTATTTGAGATAAGCAGAAATCATTTAACAGCAAGTTGACAGAGAAGTGGAGAGAAAGCAGGCAGAAGCACTCATCTGCAAATGTGACTGTGCTGTGCGTGGCTCTGAACTTTCCAGTCTAACTTTAAACCCACCTTCCTTCCCAGGAGCATAACAACTCCCTTGTGCTTGGCTTTTGAGTGAGTCCAACATCCTGTTCTAACTTCCTTTAATGGTGTGCGATGCTTTTGACTGCTTCTAGGACAGTTGGGGATCTGGCCCATCCTGCTTGCCGAGCACAGCACCTAGCACAGGAACACCAGTTGCCTTCATTTTCCTGTCTGACCCCCACCCCTTTCTTAGAGCTTGCTTCTGCTTATGAGAGGTGACAGGGCTGTACACAAGAGGACTTCTGAGAGTCTGCTTCTGCTGAGGCCGGTTGTGTTGATTATACTACAGAGGAGAACAGGTTTGACTTTCACTGGTTCTAAGAAAAGTGTTTGTTACTGAACAACAACTATTTCCGTTAAAATGCCATCATTTTAACCTGTTATTCATGCATATTTTGAAGAGCTCTGCTTTGGTGGAAAGCTGGCAGACATGGGCTTACAGGAAGACGGCGTGTTCTCCAAGGCTACCTGGAGGGTGCTTCTGTCCCACTCTTTTTCAGAGAAGCAACACTGTAACTCGGTTCCTTTCCCTTCTGCGGGTTTAGCAACCGTTTGGAGGAAATCACTACTTGGAAGCAAATCTCAGAATCAAAAGCTGAGGCAAATTATGTTGAGTTTCAGAACAGATCGCTTCTCAGCCTTTTGGCTAAGATCAAGTGGCGTTTCGGAATAGGATGTTTCTTTCTCTTACACAACTCTGTTATTCTAAGTAGCTATAAAAAGAAGCCTAAAGTTTTATAATTACTTTTTGTTTGTGTATGTGACTATGGTGTGTGTACAGGTGGAGAGCAGAGGAGGACATCCTGCTCCGAGGCCCTTTGCCTCAGGACCTCACAGAACCCAGAGTTATATTGGCAGCTAGAGCGTCCTAGGAATCCTCTCTGGGCCAAGTCAAGCTTTCTGTGCCTCAAACCTGGCTTTCCTATGAATCAGAAAAAAAATTAAGAATCAAAAAGTAACAATACAGGTATTTTAGAGACACTAATTTATTGTCTCAGTGTGAGTATTAACCATCACTACTTTGCACATACTATGAAGAGCCTTGAACCCACTGTGTGGGGTGAGACAGACTACAGCATCTTCAAAGCCAAGCGCACAGACCCCCACCCAGTCTGCTATGACCTGTACTTTCTTCTGCTGAGTTGGAATAGAAGCAGACGAGGCCTCAATGGGATGAATGCCTGTCAAAGTCAGGAGCTATCTTACCCACAGGGCAGAAGTGGTACATTAAGCCAGGGACCCACTCTAGACCGTGTTAGAAGACTTGAGACACCAACGCGGTAAAAGGATGCTGTGAAGAGCCCATGGTCCTCAGGGCCCCTGCTCCCGCGCTGACGCCTACTCTTGAGAAATGCAACTGGCTTTGCATGGTTGTGTCCTGTGGTGCTTTGGCCCTGGGAAGCTACTGCACGGCACACCCTAGATCTTAGCAGGAGCGGGTACACCCTGCTCTACACAGAGCACATTGCCTGCTTACACAGTGCTCCACTGCACTCTCAGCTCTGCCTACTTTCCATATCGACATTCATCCTAGAGGGCAGCACTGGCGGCTTCCTTGTAGAGAAGCCATGGTGCTGGGAGGAGGAGTGTGCCTTGGAGTACCTGCTGTGGTGAAACAGGTCACTACGGATTTCAAATCCTGACTCAAGACAAGCATGGATCCCATAGAGACAGTGTTTTGAAAGGAGTGGGGTAGAGAATGACTGCCCCTCACCCAAGATCTTACAGGAACAGAGAAACAAAGTAACAAATATTTAAATGACTCCTGTGGTTTTCACAACAATGCCTTCTGTATTTTACTAACCTTGCAAATCCCTTTTTATCTGTAGCATTTTTTTTTTCTGAGACAAAAGGGGGAAAAAAAAAGAATCCTTCCTGAGCTAATAAGCAAAGAAAACAAAACCATAGAACTCTAGGTAGGTCCCCTGGGGCAGTTCTCTCGTGGAGGCAAAATCTGGATTGGCACAATTCCAAAGAGCAAAAGACACTTGAATGTAATCCTAGAGACCAAATCCCATGGGTCAGCAGACCTTTAGGTACCCAACCTATGACTTAACACAAAATATACAGAGAATATCAATTAAGGCAGACCACTAGAAGACCATGTTACACCAAAAGATACTTCCTGATATTCAAAACCTTGTGTTTATGAGTGTGGGTGGGGTGGGTGCAGGAGGACCACCTCAAATAAACAGACAAAACACTTAGCAAGACCAGAGAGAGGACTGACAAGTGCAGATGCAGAAGGGATAAGAAAGAGAACAGCACGATGGTGCGTATGTGTGAAAATGCCAATGAAAGCTTTGTATACTAATTTTAAAATTAATTAAAAATGTAACAACTGTGAAGTCTGATATGTACTTAAGGACTTCTTTGACACTGTAAGAACTAATACTGTTTCATGAAACAAACTTGAAATAGAAACTGGATGATTCCCTAAGAGACTGAGAAGGCCTCTGGATCAGGAGAGAGTAATGAGACCTCTGCCCAGAGAGAGGCAGTGTCAAGGGATGGAGGAAGGAGGGGCAAGCCTAAAGGCTCTCGGCACCTCTTGTTTACACCACTGACAGTGAGCACTGGCTTGGCAGAGCCCAGCCATATGCTCTTATCTGAAGCAGCAACAGCAGCAGCTGCCCCACCTTCATTCAACCACACTATGAAATGACATGGAAATAAAGGACAGCACACTTTAAAATGGAGGCCTTATTTCACCCTCACCAGAAGAAAACGGATTTCTCCTAGGATCAACGCGTTCAGCTAGTTTCCTCTTTTCCAAATGCCACTTTCAAAGGACAAACCTAACTTCTAAATTATGTTTGAAGCCCTTCCACTTAAGTTAAAAGAAAGGTTCGGAGCTCACACTTGCAATCCCAGCACTCTAGAGGATGAGGCAGGAGGGTTGCTGTGAGTCTAGGACAAGCCTGGGTTACATAGTGAATTCTGGGCTAGCAGGGGCTATTTACAGTGTAGAACTCTGCCACAGACAGACAGACAGACAGACAGACAGGAAAAGTAAGCATGCACCTACTCTTCCTCCTGTTTGACAGTCCTCTGTATCTGTGAGTAAAAATCCCCAGATGCCTTGTGTAGATCACCCAATTTAAGCACCACCAATCAGTAAGGCTTACTTTACTCCTATTTTATAGATAAAGTTGAATTTCAAAGAAATTATACCTTAGCCTGTGGTCACAAAAGTGGCACATTCAAACCCCCAAAGCTCTTAGTAACTATACTATTGTAATTTGCTGATATATGTTTCTTGTCAAAAAGACTTATATAGATTAAATTCAAGTCACTTTAAATTTATAGGCATCATTATTTAAATCATTCCAGTAAACCTATTTCCCACAATGAGGTAAAAATAGAAATTCTGAGAAGTATTTTTCTTTTTGAAAAGCTTAAAAAAAGCCAGGTATGGTAACTATATATGGGATGGATCCCTAGGTGGGGCAGTCTCTGAATAGTGTTTCCTTCAGTCTCTGCTCCACACTTTGTCTCTGTACCTCCTCCCATGGGTATTTTGTTCCCCCTCTAAGAAGGACCAAAATGTCCGTATTTTGGTCTTCCTTCTTCTTGAGCTTCATTTAGCTTGTGAATTGTATCTGGGTTAATACCCACTTATCAGTGAGTGCATACCATGTGTGTGATTGAGTTACCTCACTCAGCATATTTTCTAGTTCCATCCATTTTCCTAAGAATTTCATGAATTCATTGTTTTTAATAGCTGAGTAGCACTCCATTGTGTAAATGTACCACATTTTCTGTATCCATTTCTCTGTTGAGGGACATCTGGGTTCTTTCCAGCTTCTGGATATTATAAATAAGGCTGTTATGACCATAGTGGAGCATGTGTCCTTATTACATGTTGGAGAATCTTCCCAAACAAAGCTCAAGAAGAAGGAAGATTAAAGTATGGATATATTTTGGTCCTCCTTAGAAGGGGGAACAAAATACCTATGGGAGGAGATACAGAGAAAAAGTATGGAGTAGAGACTGAAGGAAAGACCATCTAGAGACTGCTCTACCTGGGGATCCATCCCATATACAGTCACCAAACCCAGACACTATTGTGGATGCCAACAAGCGCTTGCTGACAGAAGCCTGAGAGGCTCTGCCAGTGCCTGACAAATACAGAGGGGGTACTCTCAGCCAACCATTGAACTGAACACAAGGTCTACAATGGAGGAGCTAGAGAAGGAACCCAAGGAGCTGAAGGACCTGTCAGCCCCATAGGAGGAACAAGGATATGAACCAACAGTATTCCCAGAGCTTCCAGGAACTAAGCTACCAACCAAAGAGTACACATGGAGGGACCCATGGCTCCAGATGCACATATGCAGCAGAGGATGGCCTTGTTGGACATCAAAGGGAGGAGAGGCCCTTGGTCCTGCGAAGGCTTGATGCCCTAATATAGAGGAATGCCAGGATAGGGAAGCAGGAGTGGGTGGGTTGGTGAGCAGGGGGAGGGGGAATGGGAGAGGGGGTTTTTGGAGGAGAAACCAGGAAAGGGGATAACATTTGAAATGTATGTAAAGAAAATATTTAATAAAAAAGAAGAAAAGAAGCCTGAAAAAATAGCTTTTCACATGAGAAAGCCAGTTTCCTTAATGATAATAAAACTTGGTGTCAGCATTCTTTCAGAAAAATGAATAAAATGTTGAGTTTATTTACATACTCTGTTATGCTTCTAAACTCTAGGCCACACTTAGTATATCACAGATTTAAATGGAGTCATCTGTAAACTAAATGTGCACATCTGTTCAGCTGCTCACGAATAATCTAGTTACGAAGTAGGTAAAGAAAACAAAACAAAAATAAGATACCTAAAAAGCTGGGGTTACTGTATATTCTTAAGTGAAAAAGGAAAGGCCAAGTTACAACGTACCTTTTATCTACAGGCAAACAAAAGTAGGCTAGTCAGCTCTCCATGTAATGAACTAAAAATAGACCATAGGCAGTGCTCAGTTGCTTCTAAACAGCATTTCCCAGTAAAATGAAACAGGGCTCCTTAGAGACAGCTGTCTCTATGTCTAGAGCAGAAAATAAACAATGTAAGCCTGCAATACCAGAAAGCAAGGTGACTCTCAAAGACAACACATGTGAACTGAATAGATATTACACCTGCAAGAGACTGGGGACAGAGGAGGTGACTCAGTCTGGCAAAGTGCCTGCTTTGTAGGCATGAGGTCCTTAGTTCAAATCTATAGAGCCCATATAAAAGCTGGGCTTGCAAGATGGGTGGGAGGAAGAGATCCCTGGACATGGTTGGTCAGCTAACTAGGCCTATGTACGGAAGTTTCAAGGCAGTGAGAGAATGTATAAAATAAAGACCGAAGGCACCTGCAGTATGTGTGCTGACCCACATGCACATGAGCACCTGGACGTCTAAACACACAAACACACACACACAGAGCATCACAAACAAGATGGAATCTTATTGAGTGGACAACGAGAGGGAAGCAGGAAAATATTTACACAACTCTTGTCTGTGTAAATTCACACATCATTCTTCACGTGAAGCCATATACATCATTTTGTATGATGTATATGGAAGCTTGTATGGAGTGTGTGTGTGTGTGTGTGTGTGTGTGTGTGTGTGTGTGTGTGTGTGCATGTGCGTGCGTGTGTGCGCACGCGCACACACACAACTTTGATGTTGAGTACACTCAATCACTGTCTACTTTATGTTTTGAGCCAGGGTCTCTCTCACTGAATCTGGTCAGAGAGCTCCAACAGTCTCCCTCCTCTTTCCACTTCCCTACTACTGGGATGACAGATGCATACCATTTTTAAGTGCATGCTGGGAATCTGAACTCAAGTCCTTATCATGCTTGCATGGCAAGATTTTTTTTGACTAAGCCATCTTCCCAGACCAGCAGCTCTTTGTAGAATCCAGTTAGTAAGTGTGGGAGGAAATAGCACTGTGCTGTAGCTTCTAAAGAAGCTTGAAGATAATGACCAACAATGGTACTAAAACCATTAGGGAAAACACTAACAGAAAACTGTCCCATGAAACAGCTATCTCACAATGCCTAAACCAGAGACATAGCAGGAGGTACACATGGCCCCATATCATGTCTATCTATGAAGCATGCCATATCAAATAATATTAATACTACTACTACTAATTAATATAACCCCTAAACCTGGTCAGGCTTCAGTGACTGAAGTGGTTTGAAGGATATTCAGGGGCCAAGGCCTGTGTTAAATGATACCCCAGGCACGTGAGAAGCCACGTCTGCACTGTGGAATATTCTTCGGAACAAATAAAGGGCAAGAAAAGGTAACGAGGAGAGGAACAGAAAGCCTAGCGATTCTTCTAGCCATTTCTGACAAACAGCATGTGAAATTTCTGGGTCCTTATCACTAAATGACATCTCAGATCCAATTACTAAGACACATTTATGAGACAAGCAGAAAAATTTGAATACTAACTAAAAATTTGAAGATCAGAAACGATTACTCATTTATGATAATAAATGGTTTTGTGACTTAGTAGGGGAAAGAGTCTGGGATGAAGATGAAGAACACACGCTGGGTAGCACTTAAGCTAAAATGTAGACAACACAAAGAATATTAGAATAGTCCTAACGTGCACAAAGCACTCCATGGTTTCCCTTTCTTCCTTTCTTTCATTTTGTTTGTTTGTTTGTTTGTTTGTTTATTTATTTATTTATTTATTTATGTTTTTGGTAGACAGAGTCTCCCCACCCCAAGTCCTGGAACTCCCCCACTCAGGCCTCCAACTCACAGAGATCCTTCTGACTCTGACGGGGTTGAAGGTTTGCACTACCTGCCCGGCACACTTTGTGCAGTCTAGCACTAAGCTGACTATTGTACCACGTGATTAAAAACTTGCTACAGCAAATGCAATGCAATGCAATGCCGATTTCAATTATTCCTACAACAAAATATGTATTAAGGTAATGCACACGTTAATCAGCTAGACTTAGCCATTCTACGGTATGTATTTCAAAATACCATGCTGTATACAACGCATGCATATAATTTTTTCAATTAAAATTTGTGTTCTGAAAATAAATAATAAAGACAATGTATCTTAAAGTTATTGGAAATGAGATGGAGTTTCAGTGAAACAAAGGCACCGGCATGAGAAATAACGATACAATGACAAAAACGCAGGGTTCGTAGCCATACATTCTGTATTTCTAAGCATGTTTGAAATTTTATGCAATAAATCTTAAAAAATGGAATAATATACATAAAAAAAACTAGTTTTACTTTTTGCACCCCAGATAGAGAACAGTGATGTCTTAGCTGACGTGGCGTAGCAGCAAACTCATGTGGTGGAGGTGTCACTCATTCTAGCAGAGTAGCAGATTATGGACGTCCTAGAAAACTGCTCATTCGCCCACAGTAAGCATCAGTCTATCCAGAACAGGCTAGGATAAGCCCTCAGATTTACATGAAAGTTCATCTTCACCATAGCTTCCTTACACAATGCCCAAGCTGGGACAGACCCTGTGGTTGTACAAAGTAACTAACAAACCAACTAACTAACCAACTATCTATCTATCTAAAGCACCTCCAGGCTACAAGGAGGCATCTCAAGAGTATGGGAAGGCCATACTGCTCAGGAGTATGGGGAGGGAGAGGTCCTGGGCCTCAGCCATGATTCCAAAGATCAGCTTCTCCATTACGTCTTTCCAGCATAGCATAGGAATGGATGGGCTCTACATGGTACAATGTCACAGTTTTCCTACAGAAATTCCTATCGAGAAGCAGCCCAACCTGCCTTTTGTTTCTTCCTAATGTATTCAAAGTGACTCTACGGCCTGCGAGCTTGTTGTTCTTAGATGAAGTCTTAAAATCTCTTGACCAACCCCTCTTGACTAGTCCCATCTGGCAAGCTGGCGCCCTTCTTTGTGGGGAGGACAAATTTGTGGGGTGGAAGGTAATTTGGTAGAAGATGAATGTCCTGTAACCTGAGCGGACTGCCGAGATTGAGGTCACTGCCTCAGCTTCTGCCATCTAAGCTGCCAATCAGTTCCAGGTGCCCGGTGTGCGCTGGCCTCCAGGGGCAGGCACCGCAGTTCACGCACTAGCAACATTCAGCCTACATTCCAGCACAGTGGAACCCTCGCCAACCTCCACACTGCTCACAGGATCACCCCGCTGAGTTGCTGTGGCAGGCTGTACTCTTTGGGGTGTTCAGCTGGTCAGAGGACGCCCCATGCCTAAAGTGCTTGAAGCTCTCTACTGCTGCTCTCTCCTTTGATCCCAGACATCTACCTTCAAGGCGAGAGAGAGCACAGACTCCCTGCTGTCCCTAGACCGTCTATAAACCTGCTGAATTCTGGGCAAAGTTCTTGCTCTTTCTCTGATGGCTCCAGTGTAGTGAGAATTTTGGTTTCTTTAAAAACCCAGTTATATTATTTGAATTTTTTTTTTTAATCCAAAGTGTGAGATACGGGGCTACTTCAGATCGTCCACAGCCACTATGATCGTCTCCTATTCTAGGAAGGGTGTGATTTCTGCAGCCGCAGAGAGTTCATGTTTGGAATTCTGAGGCCTCCTGAGAGGGTATAAATGCGGGAGTCCCGGGGGCCTGTGGTGGCTGCTGCCCCCCTCGTTGCTGCTTCTGCTACTGTGGGATTGCTGCTTTGCTGAACTGCTGGTGGGAAATGTCCCGAAAGAGGAGACTGGACTTGCTTCAAGGGATTCAATCTCCTCAATCAGCAGGGAGTAATCGAAAGAGGTCTATGCCGCCTTGCCCCTCTAACCTTCTTTCTCTACCTAGTGTTAGGGGTTGTAAGGGACTGGGGTGGAATAAGGGTTGGAGATAACAGAAGCCAGTAAGGCAGTTCAAAGTGAGCATGCCTACAGCTCCCGTGATGGCAGACTATGTACTAAAGACTTCTCATTTTTCTCAATACATTCATACTTTCTGGAAAATAGTGACATAGATTATAGTTTTCAACTTATTTACTTCAACTTGTAAATAGAATAAAATCTTCATATAGAGAACACAACTGTTACAACAGTCCTCTCCCTTCAGCTTCCTAAGAATTCACATCACACACAGTCATGGAGAGCAGGGAGGCTACCCTCATGTGTCTCAGCATAACGAACTCTAGCAATCCATGTTTAAGACAGAGCTTCACCCAAATTAACAGATAAGTGGGCTTGCGTTAACTAACGTCAGATGAAATAAACAATCCACCATTTCTACTGTGAGAAATCTTTCCCATCAGAATTATGATGATATTTTAAGTTTCACATTTAGGGGTTTGGTTCGTCTTGAATTTATAATTATATGCAGTTATGCCTTGAAAGCTGTGCAGCGTCAGTTCTACGGACCCAGTTCCTGATATGAAAATCTGCAGTTCCTGATGTCAGCTATATAAATTGTGTCTTATGTGCACAGAAACCTGCATATGACCTCTGTGTATTTAAATGATCTCTAGATTACTTGTAATTCCTAACGTGAAACAATTATTTCAACTTTTGAAAGTACTTTCCATATATAGTAGCTTGAACCTGTAGATAGTGAACCTGGACATAGAGAGGGACCCCTGTCTACAGGAGAGTTCATTGCTCACCCACCCTGAAGTAGATGATTACTAATTATTCCATACCACACCCTCCCTTTTTCTTCCCCTCACTGATCTCCCATGCTAGCTTTATAAAAGACCAGCTTTCTTCCTTATGATGATTTTCTACAGGTCAATCTATCTCCTAGAAAAGTCTGAACTAAGTATTTATTTCACAGACCTTGACATTCAGTAGAGAAAACAGTATCCTTTCATGTGATCTAGTTCCTGGCTTTGACTCTTGAAAATCCTGTGGGCTTCAGTATACACTTTGGAACCCACTTCACCACTTCCAACGAAAAAGAATGTGACCTGAACTAACATTGTATTACATCAACAGATCAATCTGGCAAGAGGATCTTTATAACAATGAGTATTCATTTTCAAAATTATCATTATCTTTTGCTTACTGTGTGGATAAGCTTTTTATGGAGGGAGTAGCTAAAAATTGATAAGCTTGTGACTTCCAGTAGTTGCTCCAAATGTTTCTTTTCCTCTAGTTTTAATTCCAGTTTCTGCTGATAATTCACAAAAATGTAATTCTGTATGCAACAACCTTGCCAGATATTTTTACTAACTCTCACAATTGTTCTATGGATACTAAGTGTCTTCTATATAAACAAATATGTCATCTGTGGATAATGACAATTTTATTTCTCAAGTTTTTGTGTGTTGTCTCTGGCTATGGGTTCTCAATTAAAAATTTTTTAAAAAATTAATGAATCAAGAATCATGTCTGATTTCTGATGTTGTGACTGCCTTAATATCTGGTCTCTAAGCACTTGTTGTCTCTAAGCAGTTGACACTAGAGCTCCCCTCTGCTGCAGTCCGCTGAAGCACTTCCTAATGAGGGGCAAGTTCATCTGCTAGGAAGGTCACTTGTGTTCTCTAATTGTTGATGCTGCTGAGATAGGGAATGGCATTCTCAGAACCTCCCCTGGGTCCAGCAGTCACTTACTACCTGCTTTGTATTTTTACATTATATCCAGTGACACACTAAAAATCCATACCTTTACCAAGGAGAAGTATTTGGGGGAAAGTACTACAAGTTAAAAGATCAGAGTACAAAAGAACTCTGCAAGTACAAAGAACTGCTGCTTTGGAATCTGGCCCAGATGGCAAGAAAGCCTTGTCAGTATAACTGCATGCAGTATGGTAGAGGCTGAACACTGACCTATCAACTAAGGTATATTTTGTATCAGAAAAAAAATGGGTACTGTCTAAATGAATGGAGTAAGATTTTAATCATTGTTAAAGTATCTTTCTATTGGACAAATAGTTTCATGAAAAATGGTTGAAATACTTTTAAAAAATTATTAGTATATCAGTTAAGATAAGTTTATAATTAGTAAAGTTTCTCATTTCTTATTTGAAAGAAAAATAATTTATAACTCATATATACCCACATATCCCCTGGCTATAGGTGAGCCTTACAAAAATGGGTATTTCAAAGCTACCTTTTCTAAGCCCGCAATTACTAAGACTTCTGACAATTTCTGAACTTCCCTACTTCTGATGTAACAGAGTAACAGGAGAAGTCATTACACTTACAATTTTAATAGGATGCCCCTTACTTATAAATGTAACCTTTCTGGTTAGGTGTCTAGTTACTTATGCCTTATTCTCCATAGAACTTGGCCTGAATTGATCTTCTTAGCAATTCCGAGTTGCATATTTGTATCCTTCTGGGTATGATTAAGAGATCAGAATACATTAGAACAGCATACTCACTGAATACAACATAGCTTCCATCTTGCAACAGCACATATACAGAAGGGTGAGAGGCCGGAGGGGAGGGAGGCCCAGAGGCCACAGCCCAGAGCAGCTGCGTGGCCCTGGCACTGCACTTATTTGGGTATTTTTAAGAGCTATCTCAAGAACTCGGATTGTTTTTAATTTTCCCAAAGATTTCTCTTGTTTTGTCACTGAGAACATACCAGTGTTTGTTAACTGGCTGTGTCTCTTACAGATATCCATCTCGGGTTTACTAGGAGGTATCTCATGTGCTGGACACACACACACACATCAGTCCTATGTGCCAAAGTTACTGCTGCTGACTATGGATGAGAGTTGGAGAAGACACTGCACCACACTCTCTGTAGCAGTGAAGCCATTAAAGTATAAGAATCAATAAAAGAAGGCTGCTTTAATCCAGTCAGTTTCTAAGTCAGGGTCACATGAACTTTATTTAAAAATCCATTTATATTTTTTAAAATAAATGCAAACTTAGAAACTTTTTTGAAACAAGGGAACACACACATCAGAGCAGCACTGGGCAATGCTTGAGGCAGCTGTGGTCACCATCGTGCTGTTATACAATCTATAGTTATAAAACACAGAAGACTGTTGGAGAAACAAACCACTAGCATCTCCTCATGAAGACAACAGGATAACCCACTTGATTATAATTTTGTAAAATTACACTCTACCACTCTGTGAACTTGTTCAGAAACCAGAGAACTGTGGTGTCTGTTACATCTCATCATTTGGGACAATCTCTAGCATGAACCCACTGGGGAAATAAAACACTAATGTCACTAGAGCATATAAAATGAATGTGTTCAGCAAATCCTGGGCCTTAGTAACAGCCTTTGTCTAAATTTAACTAGATGGTGACAGCAGGCTGGCAACATTACTATTCGCTCTTAAAACCAACAAGAAGATCAAATGACTAGGAACGAAAATAGCATTGGGAGGCAAAGTCATAAAAGATGAATGATGATCCGGGATCAGACCATCACTTTCAAGGGGAGGTTCCAAGAGCCTCCCTCCCAACCGAAGGATCAGACACTCCCTGAAAGCAAAGCTCTGCCCCTGAACGTACAGGGGACATTCCTCCAAGCGGACAAAGACAGAGTACTTCCAATCCTGCCTTGGGGGTGGCACAGCAAGCAACAGAAACACCCAGAACTGGGGAGGAAACAGAGGAAGGCAGTCACTTTCAAGCCCAAGCCGTGTGCCGACAACAACGGCTGACCACTCTCCGAGGCTCCTTACCTGTGCTTTTTGATGCCGTTGGAGAGCGCATCTCCCCCACCACAGTCTTTTCCTTCGGACATTCTGTGTTTTCCACTGCTCACGGGCACTTCGTTATCTTCAAAGGAGCGTGCTGTCACGGCTTCCAGGCAAGTCAGCGACCCCTCGGACTCGGAACCTGTGGCAGAACAGGCTCATGGTGAATGTGCCCAGCTTGGCTTCACTAATAATGGATATTGCCCTCAATGCATCGGGCTGTGAAACTCAAGCAGCCTACTTTGTCCCTTCTCAATCCGTCCGCAAACACCTCCTCGGGGATTGCAGAGAACCCACTCCCATTGTGGCTCGCGTGGATTTATGGGACAGATGTCCACTTAGATAAAGTTACAGTTAAACTGATTTTATATATTTAGAGAGCCAAAGATTGCTGAGTCCTTTAAGAAGACATATTCCATAGTCTCCCACCCCCAAATTTCTATTCTTTCCTTCTCTAGGCATCTTAACTTTAGCATACCCAAAAAAGGTTCAATTTTAAAAACTTGTATATAAAGTAATATCTACAGTGTTGCACTTATGAGAAGTTTAAGTCACATCAAATCCTGCAGTACCAAAAGGAAAGGCAATTTTAAGAATACACGTAAGAACACTGCTCTGGCATGATTCGTCTGAATTCTCAGGTCCATACATCAGTTGTGAGGCGGTTGTCTAAGGACATGTCTAGTTGCCTAGGTACTCAGAATGGAGCCATCTGCTTGCTGCGGACCGAGAAGATGATTCACTGCTCTACCATCCATGGCAGCTGCCGAGATTCACAGTCCGAATCCTCTCCAAGCATCCTCAGGATGCTTCTCAAAAGGTAAGGCAAGGCTCTGGATTACCATCAAGTATGTTAACAATCTCCTGGCTTGCAAGTAGGAACTTGGGATCCAAACCCCAGTTGTATGACTCCTTACCAAATAGTCAGTTTCAGCTCAAAGCAGTAGCCACTCGTTCTCTAGAAGCCTTTTTACAGGAGGCCTCCGTTTCTAGTCAAACACTATTCAAAGATGGTCTGTGGCCTCCTATTTGACTCTACCCTCTTGTGCTCAGCTCTAAGAAACTTGCCTTGCATAGCTGGAACAACCAGCTTAGTGCGTGTTAGTGGGGAACTCCCACCTGCCACGCAATCCCATTATGCTGATTCAGAAAGAAACTGGGATACAGTGCCAGTTGCACCATGGCTGCTTGCACCATGTAGGACACCTTGAGTCCCAAGTTGTAAAAGGCCATAGCTTTGTTCTTTCATGCATCACAATACACCAGTAGTCCTCCCATAAATACTGTTTGGCTTGCCATGTGTATTAACTTCAATATGCTTGATCCAGGGAGTGGCACTACTAGGAGGTGTAGCCTTGTTGGACTAGGTGTGGCCTTGTTGAAGGAAATGGTGCCACTGTGGGGGTGGGTAAAGAGAGCTTCCTCCTAGCTGCCTGAGGATGTTGGTCTCCTCCTGGTTGCCTTCGGATCAAGATGTAGTTGCCTTCGAATCAACTCTTGGTTCCTTCTCTAGCGCTATGCCTGCCTGCTTGGATGCTGCCATGTTCCTGCCATGATGATAACGAACTGAACCTCTGAACCTGTAAGCCAGTCCCAATTAAATGTTGTCCTTTATAAACGTTGCCTTGGTCATGGTGCCTCTTGAGAGCAATGGAAACCCAAACTAAAATACCATGGTTTTAGCTCCTTGAGGTCAACTGTGGTTCAAGAGATTCCAGAAACCACTTGTAAGCTTTAAAGTATGCGCAGCAAAGAATCTAATGTCACCTTTGTCCTGAGGGATGTGGTGGTAAATGCTAGAAGTGAAAACACTTCTAACGGGCATCAGGAGCAAGCTGGGAACACAGCAGCCAGAGGAGGTTCATGAGCCCCATGCCTGTATCCTGCAATTTGTTTCTGTGTAAACTATTACGAATTTCAAGAGCTAAACAGCTTTGTCTTAGTATGACTTGAAATGCATTTGTATTATATAATTTAGATGTCAAAAATAAAAAAGCAATCAAACAGTCCTTCGCTTTTTTTCTGAAACACTGCTACACACAGGATACTTTGTGTTTGAAATTTAAGAGACACAAATGACAGGAAGGGACTTTGCTACTTAAAAAGCTTTTGTTCATGGTTTGTTTTTTAAACTAAAAAGATGTGTGGTGAACAGTAAACAAGAGATAGATAAGAGCTTCTCTGAGCAAAGACAGACTTTCTCCAAATCATATCTCAGTGTGGTACACACATGAGTCGAGGTCCCACTTTTGTGTTTTGGTCATTTTAGAAATATGCACATGGGACCACCATGCACATCCCAGGGACAACGAATCAGATGGCACTGCAGACACTTGTCCTCTCTGGCTAGTGGTACCTGGCAACTCTCTGTGTCCCTTCTCTTTGTCATCCTACTGTCTCTCCCCCTTCCTCTTCCCTGCCCTTCCCTCCTCCCTAACTCCTCCTGTCTGGACGATCTGTTAAAAAGCTCTGATAGAGGTTACTACCTACCTCTATTCTGCTGGGTCCAGTGGCCATTTTTCAATTCTAATTGTGACTCATCTGCCACCTCTGACACTGCTCAATTTACCCTTCCTTCCTAGGAACCATGTGTAAAGCAGGCACGAGAGATTCCCAGACAGGAAGCCATGGCAGCTACCCACGGTCCAGCAGAGTACACTTTGCGGGAAACAAATGTGCTCAGTAAATTGTTAGGTCCAGTAACAGAAGTCTGAATGGGGACAGTGGCCGTCTCAGAGTAGAGAGCAGTGTCAGCGAAGGGTGGAGTGAGCTGATAAGAAGTAAGACAGGGAAGAGAAGGACAGGGTCACATCACAGCAACTGTCCCAGGTCAGAGGTATGAGCCAAAACTGGAACAAAAAGATGCTTATAAAACAGCAGAGGAAGATACGGGAAGGAGTGTGCATCATATACATACTACACAGGATAAAACAAAAGCAGCCAAAGCAAGCAGAGGACAAAGGATGGAGAGCAAGGCAAGGGGCAGCATCCCTCTGTTTTATTTTGGAGGTAGCTGAACTTTGTTTCCTAACAAGTGCCTTTTAGCTCATGGGTATGAGGAGCCATGAAGTTGATCATGTATGAAGGTAGAAAGCGCAGAACCTCATAACAAGCAGTGCGGTACCAGGCCTAATGTTTCAGTATAACGAAGATGGCTTTCACTAGCAACAGGGACCTATTCTTCACGTGCACACCTTTAACACAAAGACATCAACCCCTTTCCAGAGAGCTTCACACAGAGAGCCACAGTTCCAAACTATTCAATCTCTCAATTACATGCTTCCTTTTATAAGAGTTGCCCTGATCATGGTACCTCCACAGCGAAAGAATGTAACTGAGATGTAACAGGGATGTGTCATGAAAGGCCATGTTTCTCATGCTTCTCACTGAGGTAAATAGTTCTGCTTCCGTGTGTGCTATGTGCTAAGGGCCTGAAAGTGATGTGGCCAAGTGATAAGCTGATAGTGGGTCGGATCCTGCAGAACTGGGAGCCCAAATAAACCTCACCTTGCTAAGTGAATCATCTCAGACACTTGTTACAGTGAAAGATGAAAGCGGAGGCGACACAGCGATGTGAATACACCCAATCCGACCACACGGCAAACTCAAAAATGCTTAGAAAGGATGATCAATTTATGTAAAATTTATAAATTTTACAACGAAAAAGTAATGACAAAAATACAGAGACAAAAATGTAACTCCAAACAAAAACTTGGCAAGGCCTTACACATTTAATACATGAACTGGATTTTGGGCTGTTCAGCTCTGACCTCAGTAACACTTTCAAAAGATCATATGGGATCATAATTGTTCCCACTGACTTATACCATTGATTTTTTTCTAATATCTTTAAATTCAATCAAAAGAGTTGATTTTAACAAATATATAATTCACAGAATATTAGTCATTTGCCTTTTTTCTGAACTTTCCCCTACAATTATGATCCTATAATATGCAAATAAATTCAAAATTTTTAGGATGCCTCACTGGTCTCTGAAAAATAGAGTAAGGGGACCCTGATATTTCTGGCATTACTTCCAGATCTTCCTCAGGGCAACTGGGAATATCCGTCGAGCCTAAAGATGGTGTCTGGGAAACTTGGTGTAGTGCCTAAAGGAGTCAGTGAGTCGTCGTGGAAGCTATAGTTTACAGAAAAGCACTGCAGAGAATCCAAGGGAGGGCTACAACAATCTCCGGCTAAATAAACAATAGTGACATTAATAGAAGGGCGGAGACAGCAGGAAACCCTCTAACATTTTTAATGTGATAATTACTCAGATGTTTAAGGCTCTGTTCATATTAGAAGTCAGAACTATTCTCAACACAGTTCAGATTGAATGTAGCACTGTAGTTTGGCTATGAAGTACACTCCACTCTTATGGATCAAAGGCCACCTTCAGAGAAGTGATTACACAGGAGGGCTCTGTCTGAGCCATGTGTCCATCCCCTGCTGTCCATTGAGGGTGGGATGGAAGGCTGGGCTGAAGGAGAAGGCAGACTACCAGGGACTTTGAAGAACGTATCCTGTTCCTGGTACCCGCCTATTGCCCCTTGCCCACTTCCCAGCCATTATGCAGTGAGCAGTGTCCTCTGTCATAGATTTCCTCCTATTAAAGCACACTGTGATGTTCTGTGTCACTTTAGGTCAAATGACATTGAGCCAGTCAACTCTGGCCTAAAACAAATAACCTTTTCCTCCTCTTAGTTGATTTGCTCAGGCATCTTGTCACAGTGAAAAAAATGTGACTAACACAGTCCCCTTTCAAACCAAAATAGCATATATTGGATATTAGCCCTCTGTTGGATGTAGGGTTGGTAAAGATCTTTTCCCAATTTGTTGGTTGCATTTTGTCCGATTGACAGTGTCCTTTGCCTTACAGAAACTTTGTAATTTTATGAGGTCCCATTTGTCAATTCTTGATCTTAGAGCATAAGCTATTGGTGTTCTGTTCAGGAAATTTTCCCCTGTGCCCATGTGCTCAAGGCCCTTCCCCAATTTCCTACATCTGACAGAGGGCTAATATCCAATATATACAAAGAACTCAAGAAGTTAGACTCAAGAGAGCTAAATAACCCTATTAAAAAATGTGGTACAGAGCTAAACAAAGAATTTTCACCTGAGGAATATCAAATGGCTGAGAAGCACCTAAAGAAATGTTCAACATCCTTAGTCATTAAGGAAATGTGCAAATCAAACCAACCCTGAAATTTCACCTCACACCAGTCAGAATGGCTAAGATCAAAAACTCAGGAGACAGCAGTTGTTGGCGAGGATGTGAAGAAAGAGGAACACTCCTCCACTGCTGGTGGATTGCAAGCTGATACAACCACTCTGGAAAGCAGTCTGGCGGTTCCTCAGAAAACTGGGCATGACACTTCTGGAGGACCCTGTTATACCACTCCTGGGCATATACCCAGAGGAATCCCTGGCATGCAATAAGGATACATGCTCCACTATGTTCATAGCAGCCTTATTTATAATAGCCAGAAGCTGGAAAGAACCCAGATGTTCCTCAATGGAGGAATGGATTCAGAAGATGTGGTATATTTACACAATGGAATACTACTCTGCAATTAAGAACAATGAATTCACGAAATTCTTAGGCAAATGGTTGGAACTGGAAAATATCATCCTAAGTGAGGTAACCCAATCACAAAAGAACACACATGGTATGCAGTCACTGATAAGGGGATATTAACTCAGAATCTCGGAATACCCAAAACACAATTCACATATCAACTGACTCCCAAGAAGAAGGAAAGAGAGGTCCCTGGTCCTGGAAAGACTGGATGTAGCAGTGTAGGGGAATACCAGGACAGAGAAGCGGAAGGGGGTTGACTGGGGAACAGGGGGAGGGAAGAGGGCTTATGGGACTTTTGGGGAGGAGGGAACTGGGAAAGGGGAAATCATTTGGAATGTACATAAAGAATACAGAAAATAAAATAAACAAAAAAAAAAACAAATTAGCATGGGCCAAGGACAGTGACTGGGTTATGGTGACTCTAACATCACTCTAGAATTAAGATAATTCTTACCTTTGCCCTTTCTGAGTTCAGAGGTGTTTCAGGTGTTGACTAATTAATCCTTCTTACCATGAAAAGGCTGGAAGAACAGGTCAGAAAGTTCACACTATAAAATTGCCAATAATTCTCCTGGGCTGTCCTGATAAGCATTCTGACATGATCTTTGAAAACTATCCCAAGAACAAACAAGACCAAGGTAAAAGACTTGGAAGAACTGTGGACAGCGTCTAAATCCTCCTCCTCCTAAGGTTACAGGAAGGGGAAGAAACGCAGGCTCAATTTAAAGCTTTCGTTGTCAATAGTTATCCATGAACTAGAGCTGTTCTTACAATGCCTGAAATAGCCCAAGGTAGAGTTTTAAATGTCAGTGCCACAATTTTATTTGGCCATAGGTATAACTGCATAACAAGTAATAAATAAGTGAGCAGAACAAAGAAATAAAACTGATCACAATCCTACTTAAATTATGAACTGAAAATAAGATGATCCAGAGGTGGTTGCCAAGGGACTGCTGTAGTAACTTATAAGGGACTGAGGAGAGCATGAGGCAGAAACTTGGCCATGTATGCAGGACACAGACATTCTAGATACCCTCCCCAGAGGGGTCTGAGGTCGGCGCAGCCACAGAGCATGTCAGCGCTTGTGACAGAGCTTCTCAGAAGTACTTGCTGGTCCCTAGGGGTAAATCTATTCTGTTTTCTTCAACGTATAAGAGCTTTGCACATAGTTGAAGAACGACATGAACCACAAGAACACGCTTTGGAAAACCTTAATGTGCCTGAGTACGAAATCTCATGTTCCCAATTAGTCTTGGTTGACAGCCTCTTCTACACTAGCTTCATGAAGATCACAGACGCATCTAATAATTCTGCAGATGCGTTACAGAGTAACTGTACTTTGGAAGGGAGTTTCATGTGACCAACAAACCAGCAATTGTAAAGTACCTACAACACACTATCTAAAGACTAGCTTCGGAGACAGGCGGAGAGCTTAAGGAGATATGGCCGGTGCTCCCCCAAGGACTCAACATTCACAATGACGGAAGACAAATATAACCACATCTGTAAGAACATATGTCTGAGAATGTTTGAGAATTTGGGGGGAGCTGTTCTTAGGGAAGGCAGGGTCAGCTTCTGAGAAAATCTGACAAATAGGCTTCAGCAGGAAGGATAAAGTAAGTCAATGACTGTAAGGCAAGGCAGAACACTGGGTATTGCTCAGAGCTGGGTGCTGAAGGCATGTGGCCAAGATACCGTGGCACAGCCAGAGAGGAGAGGAGACAAGAGAGAGAGTCCTCAGAGACTGGTGTCACACAAGGACAGACCACAGAGTTCGAACTTGAACCCACAGGTGACAGGAGTCAGCAATTATTTTACAAGCTGATAATATCTGATTTAGACTTTGCATATGATCTTGATATATCATTTCCTATGGTACTCTATCCATAGGCTTGGATTAAAATCACAGAAAGGATTTAAGAATTTAGGAGTCCCAATGTCCAACATCAGCCTCCCTGAGTCAAAATCAGAGTGGTAGAATAGTGCTATACCTGGGGGCTCTGGAGAGGACCCTGAGTCACGTCCTACCTGCATAGGAGCAGATGTTACAAGCTCTATACCTGGGGGCTCTGGAGAGGACCCTGAGTCACTTCCTACCTGCATAGGAGCAGATGTTGCTATACCTGGGGGCTCTGGAGAGGACCCTGAGTCACTTCCTACCTACATAGGAGCAGATGTTACAAGCTCTATACCTGGGGGCTCTGGAGAGGACCCTGAGTCACGTCCTACCTGCATAGGAGCAGATGTTACAAGCTCTATACCTGGGGGCTCTGGAGAGGACCCTGAGTCACGTCCTACCTGCATAGGAGCAGATGTTGCTATACCTGGGGGCTCTGGAGAGGACCCTGAGTCACTTCCTACCTGCATAGGAGCAGATGTTACAAGCTCTATACCTGGGGGCTCTGGAGAGGACCCTGAGTCACGTCCTACCTGCATAGGAGGAGATGTTACAAGCTCTATACCTGGGGGCTCTGGAGAGGACCCTGAGTCACGTCCTACCTGCATAGGAGCAGGTGTTACAAGCTCTATACCTGGCGGCTCTGGAGAGGACCCTGAGTCACTTCCTACCTGCATAGGAGCAGATGTTGCAAGCTCTATACCTGGGGGCTCTGGAGAGGACCCTGAGTCACGTCCTACCTGCATAGGAGCAGATGTTGCAAACTCTATACCTGGGGGCTCTGGAGAGGACCCTGAGTCACGTCCTACCTGCATAGGAGCAGATGTTGCTATACCTGGGGGCTCTGGAGAGGACCCTGACTCACATCCTACCTGCATAGGAGCAGATGTTGCAAGCTCTATACCTGGGGGCTCTGGAGAGGACCCTGAGTCACGTCCTACCTGCATAGGAGCAGGTGTTACAAGCTCTATACCTGGGGGCTCTGGAGAGGACCCTGAGTCACTTCCTACCTGCATAGGAGCAGATGTTGCAAGCTCTATACCTGGGGGCTCTGGAGAGGACCCTGAGTCACGTCCTACCTGCATAGGAGCAGATGTTGCAAGCTCTATACCTGGGGGCTCTGGAGAGGACCCTGAGTCACATCCTACCTGCATAGGAGCAGATGTTGCTATACCTGGGAGTTTTGGAGAGGACCCTGAGTCACGTCCTACCTGCATAGGAGCAGATGTTACAAGCTCTATACCTGGGGGCTCTGGAGAGGACCCTGAGTCACGTCCTACCTGCATAGGAGCAGATGTTGCAAACTCTATACCTGGGAGTTTTGGAGAGGACCCTGAGTCACGTCCTACCTGCATAGGAGCAGATGTTGCAAACTCTATACCTGGGGGCTCTGGAGAGGACCCTGAGTCACGTCCTACCTGCATAGGAGCAGATGTTGCAAACTCTATACCTGGGGGCTCTGGAGAGGACCCTGAGTCACTTCCTACCTGCATAGGAGCAGATGTTGCAAGCTCTATACCTGGGGGCTCTGGAGAGGACCCTGAGTCACGTCCTACCTGCATAGGAGCAGATGTTACAAGCTCTATACCTGGGGCCTCTGGAGAGGACCCTGAGTCACGTCCTACCTGCAAAGGAGCAGATGTTGCAAGCGCTATACCTGGGGGCTCTGGAGAGGACCCTGAGTCACGTCCTACCTGCATAGGAGCAGATGTTGCAAGCGCTATACCTGGGGGCTCTGGAGAGGACCCTGAGTCACGTCCTACCTGCATAGGAGCAGATGTTGCAAACTCTATACCTGGGGGCTCTGGAGAGGACCCTGAGTCACATCCTACCTGCATAGGAGCAGATGTTGCAAGCACTTAATCGAATCTCTAGCTACCTCCATGTTACCTCTCCTCACGTAGCTATGTAATCCACCTTCTTGCCTCTTCTTTAAGAGCATTTGTGAAAGGACATTGATAGAACCCAGAAAGCTGATGGTCTCTGCACTGCAAAGACCCTAATTAATCATATCTTCAAAGATTCTATTTTGCAAATGAAGAACTGTTTACAAGTTCTAGCAATTATGAGGTCATATGTCTGGAGACCTTCTCAGTACACCTAGGGACATGATGTGTGAAAAACAGAGAAAAGAATGTGAATAGGAGACCTATCAGGAGAGCAGTGACATATGTGTGGGGTCCCAAAGGAGAGAGTGGCTAAGGCGCCAGAGATGAGTGACAATTAGACAAGGATAGCTCTTCCTCACTTGCTCAATCGCATTTGCTGAGCACTTCTTTGACTGACATCTTTGAACTGAACACAAGTACCTCCCCCATTAAGTAGCTCATAGTCCAGTGTGTGCCATCAACAAACAAATACTTATTATGTTTAAGACATTACCAGAATATAAAATGACTAACGATTTCCATAAACAGAAAAAAACAAAAAGTGAGAAATTAAGCACAACAGACTATAGATGCCTTGGCTAAGAGACCTCCAAGAAGAGAAAGAACAAAGATCAGAGACCTGAGGGTACACATGGCAAATTCAAGACCTAGCACTGGCTCAGTATGACTGGCACGAGGGAAGTGACAAGGCAGGTGTGAGAAAGTGGCAGAGAACCAGGCTCCTAAGATGCTAGCACTTGTTATGGCCACTGGAGGACCCTGTGCAAAGGCAATGCAGATCCATGCCTACAGAGGATCCCTCAGCACCCAGTACTAAATACTGCCAGGTCTAAGGCACAAGTAGGGAGACCAGCAGGAGAGCTACTGAGACAAGGCAGCTGACACATGAAGGAGGGTGGGACTGGGTGGATTATGCACACGTGTCCAGATTCTGCTGTCCTTTAAAGGTTGACCTGACAGGATTTGATGATGGGTGGAACGTGAAAAAAAGAGAAAGTGTTCAACACTGTCCTCTGTGAGTGGTAATTCAGACCCTTCACTTACCAAGGTGGAGAAGTCAAACTTGTGGGAGGGCAAGTGTTCTCTCTCATAGATACCTAAAGGTGTGTAGGCATCCCTGATAGACAGTTAAGTACTAAGCAAGGGTTTGGATGCATTGGGAATCCAGGTGGACAGTTAAGTACTAAGCAAGTATTTGGATGCACTGGGAATCCAGGTGGACAGTTAAGTACTAAGCAAGGGTTTGGATGCACTGGGAATCCAGGTGAAGAGTGAGGCTGGAGATCAGGAGCTGGTAGTTATTAAAATAGGGGCAAAGTCTAAAGGCATGGAATCAAGGCTGCATGGGCTGTGATGTACGTCCGAGTCTTCGAGGAATTATAAAAGTGCAGATTCTTTCCTCTGTCTCTCAACTGGGCCCTCAGGTTTTATGTGCCTTCTAAACTCTCTGGAGATCTCTGTGTTACTGGTCTGGAAACCACATGTAGAGCAGTCATGGCTTATCGAGTTGTAACAGAGCAATACCATGTTGTGACAAAGTTCACACTCTAGAAAGCTCTCACATTTAAAGTAAGTTTATGGCTTTTCTGTGAGCTGTATTATATCTTTGCTTAGCCACGTGTGGTTACACTAGCCCGTAGGCAGAAAATGTACAAGTCTAGAGTATGAAGAAAGAAAAAGAACAGGCTCCTCAACTATATCAAAGTCGTGGGAAGACTGTGGAGAAGACACCAGTGCATGAGGAAAAGAGCATTAGGAGTGCCTCTTGGAAGTATGAACACAAGCTCAGCAGTGGAGGCAATCGGTAGCCAAGGACAGATGTTTCGATAGATATCGGTGAGGACAAGGAACCACAGCTGACTGGGTAAAGAAAGATGCCTTTATGTGAATGACAGGGGCTAGAACTTGAAGCATGGAGGGACAGACTTCAGTAAAGGACGTTGCTATGATAATCACCATGACCAAAAGTAACTTGGGGAGGTGTCTCAGTTACTTTGCTATTGTGACAAGGTCATTCATAAAAGAAAGCATTTAATTTAGCTTGTGGTTCATGATGGCAAAACGGAGGCATGGCAGCAGGGGCAGCTAAGAGCCGTTTTCCCATCACAAGGAAGCAGAGGGGCACAACGGGAATGGCACTAGTCTTGAAACCTCACACCTTGCCCCGAGTGACACACCTCCTCAAAGAAGACCATGCTTCCTAATCCTTCCCAAATAGTTCCACCACATAAGGACCATACCTTGAAACACATGAGCTCATGGAGTCCATTCTCATTTCAAACCAAGCACAGGAGGAAAGGAATACATCTTGATCACAGTCTATCACTGAGGGAAGCCAACCCAGGGCATAAGTCAGATACCATGGAGGAACACTGCTTACTGGCTTAGTTTGCTAGTCCAAAGTTCCAATGTCTTCCACATTCTTCCAAAAACCAACATCGTCAGGCCTGTTATAGCAATACTTCAGAATTAATTCCTTTTTTGCTGCTGGGAATAAACACCACCACCAAAGCAGCTTCAGGGAGAGCTTATTTTGGCTTACAGTTCCAGGGGGAGAGTCCCTGGCAAAGGGGAAAAATGGCAGCAGTGAGACAGAGTAAGCAGCTAAAGGAACTCATCTTCAACCACAGGCAGGAAGCAGAATGAACAGAAATGGAGCAAGGCTATGAACTCTTAAATCTGGTCCCCAGAGACGTGCTTCCTTCTAGCAAGGCTCTACCTCCTAAACATTCCTCAACCTTCCCAAGTAGAACCAACCAGGGACCAAATATTCAAATACATGAGCCTGGGGGTACATTTCTGACTCAAACCACCACACAGACCCAGTTATCTATGTCTATAGAATACAAAAGAAATAGGATACAAAGGCATACAAAAAGGGGCACAGGGTGCACATGCCCATGAGGCGCTGGCTTTGTCAGTAGAAAGAAGACAGTTTCTCAATGACATCAATGTCTCCATTGGATAATAGATTTGGCAGGCAGCAAAACTGGAGGGAAGGAACAGCTATGGACTTAAAATTAAGAACTGCTGGCAATGGCTAGCAAGTTGTTGCTGGAGACTGACATGGGAGAGGAAGCATGGCCTGGAGTTAAGCAAGCTGAGTCCAACTGGGGAGAGAATGCAGCAGGTGAGTATGTGATAGCCCACACAATCTAAGCAGGGAGAGAGGACACCAGAGGTCAGACAGCAAATGCATTGGTGCAGTCAAAGAAACGTCAGGGCAGGGCTTTACAGATAGGCCAAAGAAAGGAAACAGGACCATATGGACTATAAAACTGAGATTACAGAGGATAACATTACCAAGAAGACAAACTTGGGTCTGAACTTAGGAATGAGGCTGCAGGGGACTGGAAGAACAGATACCTAATTACAGATGTCACTGTCCCCTATGCCACAGACCCACTTCCTAGCCTGCCAACAAGCCTACTGATTCCAGAGACCAAATCTTTCTTATCTAGGTACATTTATATTTAACCAAGCAGCTGAGATACCACACACTTAAAATATATTTGACTAGCAAAATCCTCACAGTACTTAAGAAACACAAAATGCACAATAAATCCTAATGTAGACATTTATTGAATTAACAGAAAACAAGACAGACACAGACAGACAGACACGCGCGCGCGCACACACACACACACACACACACACACACACACACACACACACACACACATCTAGGCCCAATGGTGCTTGCCTTTAAATCCAGCTCTAGGGAAACTGAGAAAGAAGGATGAGTTTGAGTCTACCCTCAGCCACATAATGAATTCAAGATGAACCTGGACTGTGTAGTTAACATTACAGTTAAACAAACAGAGAGAACAAACAAACAAACAAAACCACCCAAAGTCAATTCAAAGCTTAAAGGATGAACTTCATTCATTAGTATATACCTACACTAAATGCACAGCTTGAGTAAGCAGGCAGGTAATTTTAATACCACAACGGATGAGGACACCCCCACTGCTCTCACTCCCCTATGCTGTACCATTTACACTACAGAAGGGATGTGGTTACCAGTCACATCCTCTCTAGAATGCTGTACCATATATACCACAGAGGATGCTTAGTAATGATCATACCCTATGGTACGGAGTCTGTGGTGCTTTAGATCAACCAACTCATCACAGAGACTCCACCCTTAAGGGACTCACAGTGTCAGGGAGATAAGAAACAAGTGTTATCAAATTTAAAAAGCAAGAAAAAAGGCAGCATTTAGTTCTTAATCAAGTACACAGTACAGTAGACACAACATGTAAAGAGGTAGTGGGTTCACCCAATAGCAGCAGGCCCAGCGAACATGGAAACGATACCAAAGAGGGGCACGTAAAAATATACAGCTATAAAACGTTAAGCTGCGGTTCTGGAGGGATGGCTCAGCAGTTAAGAACACTGGCTGCTGCTCTTCCAGAGGTCCTGAGTTCAAATCCCAGCAATCACATGGTGGCTCACAACCATCTGTAATGGGATCCCATGCCCTCTTCTGGTGTGTCTGAAGACAGTAACAGTGAACTTACATTTAAAAAAAAAAAAGCTAAGCTGCAGAAGAAAGTTGTAGATGTGAGAATGGGACCTGAAGAACAGTGAACACTGTTGTCTAGGGTTTTACTGCTGTGAACAGACACCATGACCAAGGCAACTCTCATAAGAACAACGTTTAATTGGGGCTGGCTTACAGGTTCAGAGGTTCAGTCCAGTATCATCAAGTCAGGAGCATGACAGCATCCAGGCAGGCATGGTGCAGGAGCTGAGAGGTCTACATCTTCATCTGAAGGACTCTAGGAGAAGACTGGCTTCCACATGGTTAGGAGGAGGATCTCCATTTCCCACCTCCACAGTGACACACTTCCTCCAACAAGGCCACACCTACTCCAACAAGTAGTGCCACGCTGGCGGCCAAGCATATTCAAACCTCCATATGTGTCTTAAAATGCTCACACTACACTTTCCAGCCTTTACTGAAGGAATGCATTAACAATGTAGTCCAATCCTGTGCCTGCTCAGTGTACACACCAAAGGCCTTATCGACATGCCAAATAGTAGACCCCAACAGATGCAACTATGCAACACAGGCCACAACTGTGACGAGACAAAGAAAGTCATTACTGTCCTCTGATTTGGGTTTGGTTGTAATTTTTATTGATTGAAAAAAAAAGTGTGATTTATCAAGTCCCAGCTCTTAAGCTGCTAAAACTATTAAACCCGCCTCTGTTACATGACATCATCCACATGACTGGATTTTATGTACAGCTCATGGACAGTTCCACACAGACAGTAGGAAAAGGGAAGCGTGACAAGGAAGCCTTTCTGAGCGACGGACTGATCCCAGTGTGCTTCTGAAAGGAGGCTGAACGCAGTAGGACTCATCCTGAGCTACAGCAGCCAGGGGCAGGCATCTCTCCACTAACACTACAGAGGAAACACAGCATCACATGCTGGAAAGTGATTCCTTGCAAGATCACTATAAGCTCATAAAGTCTACAACTTGGTTTCTCCCCCACCCTGCTGCTGCCTGCTCCCTGTCCCCTGAGGTCTCACAGTGCCACCCGACAACTACTTAACCACAAGGTTATGGCAGGGCCATCTCATTCTCCTCTCATCTGTCACCCCATCCGTCCTCCCCCACCCCTCACCACCACAGAATTGAAACCAGTGAGCAAGAGCTGGCAACCTTGGCCTCACTGCTGATGTCTGTAAGAAAGACAACAAGCTTTTAGAAAGCGATGCTGCTGCTACGCTCAGCGACTCAAAGCTGGGAACAGAGATGTTCCCAAAGTGCCAGGTACCACGCAATACACTGCTCCAAAAAGAGGTGTCCACTACTGCAGATGCCAGGAAGATCTTTGCAAGCTCTGAAAAGATGAAAGCAGCTTAGAGAAGAGAGAGACTGAGGTAGAAGGAAGTAGGAAGAACCACTGAGTCCCAAAAGTTTATTTGCTGCCAGAATAAAGCTTTCCCACAGAGTTAACTACTAGCAGTTAGCATCTGGTTAAATCTTTTTGCTTTAATATACACTGAATGTTTGGCCTTTCCCCCACAAAATGTCCACTGAACTATAGTTGGGATTTTATTGGATATAGCCATTTCATTCCTTACACACACATACATACCACAGTGAACATGGAAAATGACACCTCATTAATTTTTTCTCCTTTTAAATAATTTAACTCAGGCGTATTTAATCAAATTGTAAGAAAGGAATCTGACCTCTTTCTGGAACTTTGTAAAATAGTCACTAAGCATACTGGAAAAATAATTTTCTCAAGACATCCCACTGGTTGGAAAAGAAATATTACATGCTTCCATGGGCTCTGTGCCACAGTGGGTGTTACCCACCACAGTACATTTCCATTGATCCTGTGTATCTGGAAATGCTCAAGGGGACACAATAAAAGGAAACAGGAAATCATGTGAAATCCCATCCAGGCAAATCAAAGAATTCTTTTCTTTTAAAAAGGTGACACAAGTTAGCCACTTCCCAGACTTTAAAGTGTTTATTTTTTTATTTTTGCTACTAAATAAAATATTTTAAACTATTAAAAACTTTTAAGAACTATCTTTCAAAAGGCTAGTAATACTGTTCAGTAAGGGAAGTGCTTGGCACACAAAAATGGGAACTAGGCATCCACATAGAAGTCAGGCTTGTAGCATCCATGTACTACCCCAGGGCTAAGGAGGCAGAGACACGTGGATTTTAGGGACCTGCTGGCCAGCCACCCTCAGTGAAATGTGCAGCTCCAAGTTCAGTAAATGACTTTACCTCAAAAAGCAAGACAAAACAAATGACTTATTTGTAAAATGGGCCTGCAACCACAATAGAAATTTCTCAACAAAAGAAAATAATGGCTAGGTAATATCTCAAGAAAAAAATTTTTGTTACCCACCCCCAGCAAATAGAAAAATTCAAATAAAAATAACATTGAAATGTTCCAGTCAGAATGGCACAGCAAATGATGGAGGGACTGTGGAGAAAGGGAACTTTTGCTCGCTCATTGTTGGATTACAAACTAGCGTAGTCATTATGGAAATCACCGTGGAAAATTCCCCAAGAAACTAAAAATAAATCACCATATTACCCATCTAATGTGCCCAAGGGACTCAGCATCCTACTGTAGAGTCAGGATCTGCCAAGCTGATTGCTTCTCTAGTCACAGTAGCTAGGAAGCGGAAACACCCTACATGTCCTACAGCCAGCAAAAGGATAATGAAAATGTGGTACACCTCCACTGTGGAACCCTATTCAGATGCAAAGAAAATGAGATTATGACCTCTTCAGATAACTAGGAGAGGTCATGAGTGAGGGAACCCAGACCCCAAAAGACAAATGCTCTGGGGTCTCTTTATTGGAGGTTCCTGGCTCCAAATCTTTGATGTAATTACTCAACCTCTAGTAACTACAGAAACCAGGAAATTAAACCAGGACCACTGCCAGGATGGGGGTATTGCTATCAATAGACAGGGGAGCAAGGGGTAGAAGCCATCTGATCAGGGAAATGGGGAGGTGAGCCTACAGAGAGGAGGAGGAGGGAGGCAAACTGAGAAAAGGTAGAAGGATAAGGGGGCTATCAGGAATCTGCTAGGGAAACGCTAGGGATTGTAAGGGAAGGAGGAGGGAAGTGAATACAGAGGAAGGAGGTAGCTGGTTAAAATAACAAGGATACCTGGAAAAGATACAAGGAATCGTGCTAGTAACCGTTTATTAAATAAGAAAAGAAAAAGAAACCCTATCACTCTGGGTTTAGTGGGGAATTCTATCACATGTTCAAAGAAGAGCCAATACCGATACTCTTCAAACTATTCCATGAAATAGAAACTCAAGAAACACTATCCAACTCATTCTATGAAGTCACAATAATGCTTATACCTAAACCAAACAAAGACCAAACAAGAAAAGAGAACTTCACCAATTTCCCTTATGAACATTGATGCAAAAATACTCAACAAAATTCTGGCCAACTGAATTCAAAAATACATCAAAATGATAATTCATCATGATCAAGTAGGCTTCATCCCAGGGATGCAGGCATGGTTCAATATACGGAAATCGATCAATGTAATCCACTACATAAACAAACTCAAGGAAAAAAAAAACCACATGGTCATTTTATTAGATGCTGAAAGGCTTTTGACAAAATCTAGCATCCCTTCATGATAAAAGTCTTGGAGTGATCAGAAATCCAAGGCACACACCTAAACATAGAGAAAGCAATATACTGAAAACCTGTAGCCAATATCAAACTAAATGGAGAGAAACTTGAATCAATCCCACTGAAATCGGGAACCAGACAAGGCTGCCCACTCTCTCACTGTCTATTCAATATAGTACTTGAAGTCCTAGCCAGAGTAATCAGACAACAAAAGGAGGTCAAAGGTATATAATTTGGAAAGGAAGAAGTCAAAATATCACTCTTTGCAGATGACATGATCGTATACTTAAGCAACCCCAAAATTTCCACCAGAGAACTCCTAAAGCTGATAAACAACTTCAGCAAAGTGGCTGGATATAAAATTAACTCACAAATCAGTAGCCTTCCACTACTTAAAGGATAAACAAGCTGAGAAAGAAATGAGAGAAATGACACCCTTCACAATAGTAACAAAAAAGTATTACATACCTTGGTGTGACTCTAACCAAGCAAGTGAAAGATCTGTATGACAAGAACTTCAAGCCTCTGAAGAAAGAAATTGAAGAAGATCTCAGAAGATGGAAAGATCTCCTGTGCTCATGGATTAGCAGGATTAATATATAATAGCCAGGAGCTGGAAAGAACCCAGATGTCCTTCAACAGAGGAATGGATACAGAAATTGTGGTGTATATATACACAATGGAGTACTATTCAGCTATTAAAAACAATGAATTCATGAAATTCTTAGGCAAATGGAGGGAACTAGAAAGTGTCATCCTGAGTGAGATAACCCAATCACAAAAGAACACATATGGTATTCACTCACTGATAAGTGGATGATATCCCAACAGCTCAAAATAAACAAGTTACAATTTACAGACCACAGGCAGCTCAAGAAGAAGGAGGACTGAAGTGGGGGTGCTTTGGTTCCTCTGAGAAAGGGAACAAAATACTCACAGGAGCAATAATGGAGACAAAGTGTGTAGCAGAGACTGAAGGAAAGGCAACCCAGAGGCTGCCCTACCTGGGGATTCATCCTATAAACAGTCACCAAACCCCAACACTATTGTGGACGACAAGAAGTGCATACTGAAAGGAGCCTGTTATGGTTGTCTCCGGATGGGCCCTGCCACAGACTTATATATACAGAGGCAGATTCTAGTAGCCAACCATTGGTCTGGGAGTGGGGTCCCCAATGGAGGAGTTAGAGGGCGGACTGGAGGAGCTGAAGGGGTTTATAGCCCCATGGGAAGAACAATGGTGTCAGCCACCCAGATGCTCCAGGACTCCCAGGGACTAAACCATCAATCAAGGGGTACACATGGTTCCAGCTAAAAATGTGGCAGAGGAATGCCTTTTCGGGCATCAGTGGGAGGAGAGGTCCTTGGTCCAGTGAAGGCTCAATAGATGCCCCAACAAAGGGAAATCAAGGGGAGGGGGAGGTGGGAGTGGGTCAGGTGGAAGGGCATATACTTGGAGGTAGGGGGTGGGAGGTGCTGTTGGGGGGTTTTCAGGGAGGGAGGAAACGGGGAAAGGTTTTAGCATTTGAAATGTAAATGAAGATTATATTCAATGAAAAAAAGAAACCCTATCATTCATATTTATACGTGTGTGTGTGTGTACACACTTCACTGTATACATGTACATATATAATTTTAATAAACCTTTCTCATCTGGGCTGACAGTGCTCTATATAAGACCCAAAGATCATCTACTAAAATCCTAAAACCAGACATGCTAAGTCTTTGTTTGCATTGTTGACCAGGTCTGTCCAAGAGACTCCCAAAATATAGAGCCTATTGCCAATGCCCTTGGCTAACCCCTAGAGGTGGAAGATAATGACCCCACTGCTGAAGACACCAAGCACTTCTTCCAAAAGAGGGCCCAGACACTGCTGATCTGGAAGTGATCTGAACATCTGCTTTTGAATACTAGAATGAATCCTAGAAGGTTCCAAAGAAGGGAGACAACCAACAGCCCTGCCATGGCGCCTAAGAAGCACATCTATGACCTGCATGGACCTGTATGGCACGGTATCCCTAGGACAGCCATCATGGCTCACATACCTTGGCAGTAACCAAGGGTTCTCTAATTGGATAAGACCTATTCAACAAAAGGCAGACATGCCTGGTACTGGAACCCTAGCTAACAGCTCGGTGCTCAGGAAGTCATAGTTATTAAAGGACAATCTAAAGCCACTAATTTACTAAACCAGCACAACCCCTAACAACAATCTATAAACCGGCCGGGCAGTGGTGGCCCACACCTTTAATCCCAGCACTTGGGAGGCAGAGGCAGGTGGATTTCTGAGTTCGAGGCCAGCCTGGTCTACAAAGTGAGTTCCAGGACAGCCAGAGCTACACAGAGAAACCCTGTCTCAAAAAACCAAAAAAAAAAAAAAAAAAAAAAAAACAATCTATAAACCTTGTCATTATACCATGTCTAAGTTAGGGTTTCTACTGCTGTGAAGAGACACCATGACCATGGCAACTCTTATAAAGATAAACATTTAATTGGGACTGCTTACATTTTCAGAAGTTTAGTTCATATTGTAATGACAGAAAGTGTGGTCACATACAGGCAGGCATGGTGCTAGAGAAGGAGCTGAGAGTTTTACATCTGGTTTAAAACCTCTCCCAGTTTTTAAAAGGGGTGGGGGGGGCTATGAATTTGAAGGAGAGCAGGGATTGAATCCATGATTATGCTACTTGCCTAGTAGACAGAATTCTGCAGATTTAAGCTAAAATAAGATTAAAATGAAAATTCTCCGCAGGGATGGGGAGAATGTCCTAGATTCTTTGGGTGAGCCCAATCACAAGGTTCCTTCAGCAGGAAGGAGGCATTTGCAGATGATCTACTCCGGATCTGAAGATGGAGGATGGACTTGGAGCCAAGGAATGCAGGTGGGTCTTTGGAGCAAGGAACTGGGTTCTATCCTAGAGCCTACATGTTCTTTGGCTTTAGGACTTCTGAGTGCTGGAACTGTGAGCGAACCAATCTCTACTCTTTGAGTCTAATTTCAAGTTAGCATCTTAAGTTACATGGCATTTAAACAAAAGTGAATAAAATAATAACCAAGTCTCTTTGGGAAGGCACAGGGTAGTGGGACAGACAAGGGCTAGTCTTATTTAAGAGTCAGGTTTCTTCTCTCATAGCAGAAGTGAAGGAGGAAGTGTGAAGAAAGGCCGCTGAGTAGACACTACAGTGTGCACGTGAAGTTGTTTCTCAGCAAGAGCGGTTCTGATCTCCATGAACTATCAGCTAGGTCAGCAGCAGGTCAGGCCTCGGACGGAGGCTATCAGACTATTCATTGCAATGGATCTTTTACATTGTTCCATGATTCACTGACTTTATAGTAAGAAACAGTACAGAAGCCACAGATGAACTACAACTGTTGGTGTTTAAACAAACGTAACGAAATCTGTGTAACTGTTCATGGCTTGCAACTGTACCTCTCTTCGTTTGCTACAGCCTGCAGAGAATGTGCTCTTAGACACGAGGACTCGGCCTTGGGAGGCTGCTCAGCACAGCCATCCACAGAGCAGTGGTACCACAACCCCACCTGAGCAAGAAGCACATTTGGGAATGTGGACAGAGGGGCGGCAGCTACTTTTTATCTCCTCCTCCCAGAGATGACTGCTGTGACGTACCCAGAAGCAGAGAGATGGGAGAAAGTGCTAAATGTCTCTCAAGAAGAGAATGGTTAAAACTGTTCTACATGCACATAAAGATTGAGCTGGAGCTACAGTACTGATAAAGTCCAAACATCAAGTGGAATAGCTACATCAATGACGTTTCAAGTCCCAATGTATAGCTGGTATGGTGGCTTGAATGAAAATGGCCTCAAAGGACCATAGGGTGTGGCACGATTAGGAAGAGTGGCCTTGCTGGAGTAATTGGTCATTGGGGGTAGGCTTTGAGGTCGCAGATGCCCAGTATGGTAATCGTCTCCTGCTGCCTTCTGCACACTACCATGCTTCCTGCCATGACGATCTTGGACTGAACCTCTGAACTGTAAGTCAGCCCCAATTAAATGTTTTCCTTTATACGAGTTACTGTGGTTACAGTGTCTCTTCACAGCATGGAAAACCTAACTAAGACACTTGGGTGTGCATTGTATACGTATGAGTCTATGGACTTGGGATTGCTTGAAAGGCCTGGAAGAGGGGGTATCAAGTTGTTCATAACCTCTTAAAGAAGGGTCTGGAGACACAGCTCAACAGTCAAGGGCACATATGCTGCTCTTCCAGAGGACTCAAGTTTGACTCCCAATCCCAATGTTAGTCAGCTCACAACTATCTGTGATCCAGCTCAGGGACTCCAATACCTCTGCTCTCCAAGGGCAAGTACACATATGTGAACATATCCACATAGTCGTATGTGCCTACATATAATTTAAACTGAAGATAAATCTTTAAAAACTAGCCTATGAATAGCCTGTGAGAATTTCAGTATGTATTTGTGTATAGGCACAAATACATATTTGTATGTATATACATATATATACACGTATGTATGTATACATACATATATACATACATACATATGTGTGTATATATACATATATATATATATATATATATATATGTACGTGTGTGTGTGTGTGTGTTTTCTGTTGCTATGATAAAGCACCATGACCAAATGTGGCTTACGGAAGAAAGACTTTTTGGGTTTATAATGGTGGGCGCATGGCAGTAGGCAGCCAGAGCCGGAAGCTGAGACATTACATCTCCAACATCAGCCATGAACCAGAGGTGAGGGAGGCTGTGTGTTCTCTAAGCCCACCCTACTGACATGCTTCTTCCCGTCAGACCACAACCTAAAGATCCCACAACATCCTAACACAGGGCCAGAACCAGGGAACTCTGTCCAAGTGTGAGCCTCTGAGGATACTTCTCATTTAAGCCACCAGATTATGATCCATCTACTTACTTTTTTTTCCCTTTTTCTTTTTCTATTTCTACTTTGGGTTTTTTTTTTTTTAAGACAGTTTCTCTGTGTAGCCTTAGCTGTCCTGGGACGTACTCTGTAGATACACCTCCCTCTACCTTCCAAGTACTGGGACTAAAGGCATGTACCACTGCCACCCTCTTCTACTGATTTTCTTTTAGGATTTTCTTTTAGAATACATAAATTAACATCAACGGGCAGAGGACAGAGTTGAGTACAATACATGTCAGCCATCTTAAATGTTCTTACACTGCCTTCCTCCCTCCCGCCACAGGAAGTGCCTTCACCCTTGTCATTCAGTATTCAGGTCCTACATCTTCTCTCTTCCCAGCATGCATCACTCTCTAACACGTCCCACAGTTAACTGACACTGTCACTGTCACCATAGTCCTGATTATCTCCAAATCTGGCTATTACAGTGTATGTTTAATCCTTCTACTTCTACTAGCAACGGTCTGATCCTGAGTTCCCTGAGTCTCTACCCTTCCAACATCCGCTTCCTGCACCGCGTGATCCACTGCCTCTGCTTTCCTGGCTTAAGCTCTTGTTCTCACTTCTGCCATGTCACCATGCTTCCTCTCTTTCATTTCCTTCTATAAAATACGGCCACGACTTCACCACGACCTCACCTTGACCTCACCGCAACCTCACCGACCTCCAGCTACCTCACTGACCTCCAGTTACCTCACTGACCTCCAGTTACCTCACTGACCTCCAGTTACCTCACTGATCTCCAGTTACCTCACCGATCTCCAGTTACCTCACCGATCTCCAGTTACCTCACCGACCTCCAGTTACCTCACTGACCTCCAGTTACCTCACTGATCTCCAGTTACCTCACTGATCTCCAGTTACCTCACTGATCTCCATTTACCTCACTGACCTCCAGTTACCTCACTGACTTCCAGTTACCTCACTGGTCTCCAGCTACCTCACTGACCTCCAGTTACCTCACTGGTCTCCAGCTACCTCACTGACCTCCAGTTACATCACTGGTCTCCAATTACCTTGCTCTCTGGAACCTTCCACTCCCCCCGTTCACATGTTCCTTAGAATCTCTAATGTTCATTTCTAAGATCAAAACTCATGAAGTGTGGTGGTGCATGCCTGTAACTCCAGCACCTAGGAGATTAAGGCAGGATCATGAGTTCAAGTACAGCCTGGCTCTCAAAGTCAGACAATACCCCACATACACACCAAACCCAAACTGTTTAGAAGCCCCACTTTCTCCACCCTGTCCACAACTCTCCCTACCTTGTCTCTCATTTGTCCATGCTAAGTGTCATTCCCAGGGCTAGAGACACTGGTGTCTATGCTCCCAGGGGATTCACTGTGCTGTCCTTGTGCACAGTTTCTGGGGCAAAAGTTAACAACTTCTTTTCTTGGGAACTGGAGAGATGGTTCAACAGTTAACAGCACTGACTGCTCTTCCGAAGGTCCTGAGTTCAAACCCCAGCAACCACATGGTGGCTCACAACCATCCATAATGAGATCTGACTCCCTTCCTCTTCTGGAGTGTCTTACAGTGTACTTACATATGATACATAAATAAGTCTTTTTTTTTTTAAAAAAAGATCTGATGATTTATTGAATTTCCTCAGTTTCTGTTGTTATCTCTCCTTTTCGTTTCTGATTTTATTAATTTGGATACTGTCTCTATGCCCCCTGGCTAGTCTGGCTAAGGGCTTATCTATCTTGTTGATTTTCTCAAAGAACCAACTCCTAGTTTTGTTGATTCTTTGTATGGATTTATTTCTTTCTACTTGATTCATTTCAGCCCTGAGTTTGATGATTTCCTGCCTTCTACTCCTCTTTGGTGTATTTGCTTCTTTTTGTTCCAGGGCTTTCAGGTGTGCCATTAAGCTGCTAGTGTATGCTGTCTCCCGTTTCTTTTTGGCGGCACTCAGGGCTATGAATTTTCCTCTTAGCACTGCTTTCATTGTGTCCCATAAATTAGGGTATGTTGTGCCTTCATTTTCATTAAATTTCAAAAAGTCTTTGATTTCTTTCTTTATTTCCACCTTGACCAAGTTATCATTCAGTAGAGCATTGTTAAGCCTCCATGTGTATGTGGGTTTTCTGTTGTTTTTGTTGCCATTGAAGACCACCCTTATTCCATAGTGATCTGATACCAAATACCAAAATTAAATCAGGATCAAATAGACCATCTAAACCGCTCTATAACCCCTGAAGAACTAGAAGTGGTCATTGGAAGTCTTCCAACCAAAAAAAAGCACAGGTCCAGATGGTTTTAATGCAGAATTCTATCAGACCTTCAAAGAAGACCTAACACCAATACTCTTCAAACTATTCTACAAAATAGAAACAGAAGGAACACTACCCAACTCGTTCTATGAAGCCACAATTACGCTAATACCAAAAGCACACAAAGATCCGACAAAGAAAATCTCAGGCCAATCTCTCTTATGAATATCGATGCAAAAATACTCAATAAAATTCTTGCCAACCGAATCCAAGAACACATCAAAACGATCATTAACTACAATCAGGTAGGCTTCATCCCAGGGATGCAGGGATGGTTCAATATAAGGAAATCCATCAATGTAATCCACTATATAAACAATCTCGAAGAAAAAAACCACATGGCCATCTCATTAGATGCTGAGAAAGCATTTGACAAAATTCAGCATCCTTTCAAGCTAAAGGTCTTGGAAAGATCAGGAATTCGAGGCCCATATCTAAACATAGTAAAAGCAATTTACAGCAAACCGGTAGCCAACATCAATCTAAATGAAGAGAAACTTGAAGCAATCCCACTAAAATCAGGGACTAGACAAGGCTGCCCTCTCTCGCCATATCTTTTCAATATAGTTAGTACTTGAAGTTCTAGCTAGAGCAATTAGACAGCAAAAGGAGGTCAAAGGGATACAAATTGGGAAGGAAGAAATCAAACTATCACTATTTTCAGACGATATGATAGTATACATAAGCGACCCAAAGAACTCCACCAGAGAACTCCTACAGCTGATAAACAACTTCAGCAAAGTGGCCGGATATAAAATCAACTCAAGCAAGTCAGTAGCCTTCCTATACTCAAAGGATAAGCAGGCTGAGAAAGAAGTAAGAGAAATGACACCCTTCACGATAGCCACAAACCATATAAAGTATCTTGGTGTGACTCTAACCAAACAAATGAAAGATCTGTATGACAAGAACTTCAAGTCTCTGAAGAAAGAAATTGAAGAAGACCTCAGAAGATGGAAAAATCTGCCATGCTCATGGATTGGCAGGATTAATATAGTAAAAATGACCATCTTGCCAAAAGCAATATACAGATTCAATGCAATCCCCATCAAAATCCCAACTCAATTCTTCATAGAGCTAGAAAGAGCAATTCAAAAATTCATCTGGAATAACAGAAAACCCAGGATAGCTAAAACTATTCTCAAGAGTAAAAGAACTTCTGGGGGAATCAGTATCCCGGATCTCAAGCTGTACTACAGAGCAATAGTGTTAAAAACTGCATGGTATTGGTACAGTGACAGGCATGTAGATCAATGGAACAGAATTGAAGACCCAGAAATGAATCCACACTCCTATGGTCTCTTGATCTTTGACAAAGGAGCTACAACCATCCAGTGGAAAAAAGATAGCCTTTTCAACAAATGGTGCTGGCTCAACTGGAGGTCAACATGCAGAAGAATGCAAATTGACCCATTCTTATCTCCTTGCACTAAGCTCAATTCCAAGTGGATAAAGGACCTCCACATAAAACCAGTCACACTGAAACTAATAGAAAGGAAACTAGGGAAGAACCTTGATCATATGGGCACAGGGGAGAATTTCCTGAATAGAACTCCAATAGCTTATGCTCTAAGATCAAGAATTGACAAATGGGACCTCATTAAATTACAAAGTTTTTGCAAGGCAAAAGACACTGTCAAAAAGACAAAACGGCAACCAACTAACTGGGAAATGATCTTTACCAACCTTGCATCCGACAGAGGGCTAATATCCAATATATACAAAGAACTCAAGAAGTTAAACTCCAGAGAGGCAAGTAATCCTATTAAAGAATGGGGTACAGAGCTAAACAAAGAGTTCTCACCTGAAGAATATCTAATGGCTGAGAAGCACCTAAAGAGATGTTCATCATCCTTAGTCATTAGGGAAATGCAAATCAAAACAACCCTGAGATTCCATCTCACACCAGTCAGAATGGCTAAGATCAAAAACACAGGAGACAGCAGTTGTTGGCGAGGATGTGGAGAAAGAGGAACACTCCTCCACTGCTGGTGGAATTGCAAGCTGGTACAACCACTCTGGAAAGCAGTCTGGCGGTTCCTCAGAAAACTGGGCATGACACTCCTGGAGGATCCGGCTATACCACTCCTGGGCATATACCCAGTGGCTTTACCTGCATGCAATAAGGACACATGTTCCACTATGTTCATAGCAGCCTTATTTATAATAGCCAGAAGCTGGAAAGAACCCAGATGTCCCTCAACAGAGGAATGGATTCAGAAGATGTGGTATATCTACACAATGGAATACTACTCTGCAATTAAAAACTAGGTAAATGGTCAGAACTTGAAAATATCATCCTTAGTGATGTAACCCAATCACAAAATATGCAGTCACTGATAAGGGGATATTGACCCAGAATCTCGGAATACCCTAGACACAATTCACTTATCAATAGATTTCCAAGAAGATGGAAGGAGAGACCCCTGGTCCTGGAAAGACTGGATGTAGGGGAATGCCAGGACAGAGAAGTGAGAGGGGGTTGAATGGGGAAAAGAGGGAGGGAAGGGGGCTTATGGGACTTTCAGGGAGGGAGGAAATGGGAAATGGGAAATGATTTTGAATGTAAATAAAAATATAAAAAATAAAAAAATTTAAAAAAAAAAAGAACTTCCTTTCTTCTGCTCCAACTGTACTCTGGCCCCCTATCTACTCGGCCTCTAGCACACTGAACGCTAATGGCCCTTTTCAAGACAGAACGCACTGTGTCTTTCTGTTTCCTTAGCGCATGTATCAAGAGCTGGCAGCACTATGTAGGCATCAGAGAAAAGGAGCAAAGGAAATGTGCGCAGCTTTGAAAGAATTCCAATTCTAGCATGTCGCATGCTTTCAAATAGGCAGAGATCATTTTGATTTATTTGAAGTAATAACTCTCTTTGGGTTAAAAATGTATTTATTTGGTGGGGCACACACATATCACAGCAGGTTGTGTGAGCAGGGGACAACTTCTGGGAGCTGGTTCTTGCTTGGCCACAAATGCCTTCACCAGTGAGAGTCATCTTACCTGCTCAGTGCTGAGCTTGTCACCAAACTTCAGATTCTTGTCTTAAGACACACACGCACACACACACGCATACACACACGCACACACACACGCATACACACACGCACACCAGTTGGGCAGGGCATATGACTCAGTGGGTGCTTGCCATATAAGCATAAAAATGTGAGTGTGAATTCCTAGGAAAGTCAGAAGCAGTGGTATATCCTACAATCCTAGCGCTCCTATGGCTGGGTGGGAAGCAAAGACAGGAGAATCCCCAGAAGCTGGAGGGCAGGTGCAGTAGTGCACAACAAAAAAAGCCTGTCTCAGAAAAGAGGGAAGCAATAACTAATTTCCAAGGCTGTCTTTTGATGACACGCATGCATACACACGTGCACAACCACACACACACACACACACACACACACGTGCCTGTACTCAAATGAACACCTGTGCACATACACATACACCCAGATGTACACATCCACACAAATGTGCACATCCATCCAGATGCACAAATCCACACAGATGTGCATGCACACACAATGCACACGTTCACACAGATGCACACATCCACACAGATGCGCACATCCACACAGATGTGCATGTACACACAGGTACACACATCCACACACATGCACACATCCACACAGATGTGCATGTACACACTGATGCACACATCCACACAGATGCGCACATCCACACAGATGCACACATCCACACAGATGCACACATTCGCACAGATGCACACATACACACAGATGCACACATACACACAGATGCACACATACACACAGATGCACACATACACACAGATGCACACATACACACAGATGTGCATGTACACACTGATGTGCATGTACACACTGATGCACACATCGACACAGATGCACACATCCACACAGATGTGCACATCCACACAGATGTACACATTCACACACATGCACACATCCACACAGATGCACACATCCACACAGATGCACACATTTGCACAGATGCACACATTTGCACAGATGCACACATTTGCACAGATGCACACATCCACACAGATGCACATGCTACACAGCAGTTAGGGGAACTGCACTGATAAACCTCTTCATGTTTATTATGTTTATTCTGGGAAGTTCCCAGTGGCAGCCACTCTTACAAAGCCTCTACACTTCTAACAACACGGATGAAATGGCTCTGGAGTTACCTGACAGTGCATCATAGAACTCGTCCTCACTAAGGATGCTGACAGGCGGGGATCCTTCAACCAGGGATCGTTCTAGTTCATGATGCTCAGTGGCTAAAGTCTCCAGTGCTTCTGACAAAATTTTGTTTTTTTCTTGCTCCTGTTCCAATTTAAAATTCCTCACCTAGAAGAATACAGATACACAAAAGTTCAGATGGCAGGAAATACAGGCTTTCTCAGGATGTGAAAATCACTTGCTTTTGATCTAATTCCACTGCAACATCAGAAATGAAAGCAGTTGAGTTACACACATGCACAGATGAATGAGCAAAATTACTAAGCTAATTTTGCTCTCCCCAAAGGACCTTTTCTCACACAGCTTAGCTAATGAAAATAGATTGTTAACTACCAAACAAATTCATCTCAAATTATGAGGATCCTAGTAAAAGAAAAAGGCATTTGTCAATTTAGAAATTACATTAAAAAATATTTCTCCCTCAACACTAATCATAACATATACACACACACATGCATATATACACGTGTGTGTGTGTTAAGGGTATAGGAAAGGTAGAGCCTGGTCAGACCTTTTGGCCTTTGAAATAGTACTGTCCTTTGCACACAATTCAAGAGTGTATAACCCTGCACTGCACTAAAGCCCTCTAAGCCTCTCAAGACAGGACGCACTGAGTCTGGTCCCAAATGTCATCTAATTCTGCATCTAGAACTCCATAATCGCTGCAGGCCCTCTGTCTTACTCAGCCCCTCACTCGGGAACCAGAGAGGTTGCCCTGTGTCCTCAGATGCACCTTCAGCAGTTTCTTCCTCTTGTGGGTTTCCATTATAATCCAAGCAGTATTCAGCACAGTTGCCTTTAAACTTGTATTTTCAATTTAGCAACAGAATCTATTTGTCAAATGCAATCCTAAACATAAAATGCTCATTTTAAAGCTAGTATGGTGGTCATGCCCTGTGATCCCAGGATTGGGGAGGATAGGGCATGAGAATAGAGAATTTGGAGGTAGTCTAGACTCTATAAAACTATAAAAATTGGTGTTTTAGAGAGCAGAATCCTGATGCTAGTGCTGAATATCACCAGAGCCTGCTTTCACTTTCTCTTCCCTTGAAGCTGACCACAGAAGTAGGCCCCAACCCAGGAGCTACACCATCAGTTTAAAAGGCATCGACTAGACAGCTACATCCAAGTTCTCTCAGGTCAAAGCTCAGATGTCTAGATCTGAGAGCTGAGGACTCTTGCACAATGTTCCATGTTTCCTCTCTTCATCCTAACCCCCATCACTTTCTGACATTTCTCTAGTGCTCCTCTCTAAGCCCTGGAGGAGGAGGTATCTCCCTGTCTGACTCTGGGACCCTTTGTGTCCTGAGGTCCTCTTGGCTGCACATCAGGCTCTAATAAGAATTGTGAGAACTCAATACAGTTTGGCTTTGAGGTCATTTTTCCAGACAAACAGGGTTAAATCTTTATCATCTTGGGAACAGCTCCAGTCCTCAGGCACTTGAATGTTTATCATTAGAGCAATGAGATTATAATTATTAGATCTATGATAATGAAATAAAATAGCAATATACATAAGTAATTCGAAACACAACAACACACAAAACTCAAAAACACTTGTTATGTTTATTTTATGATTAGGATATTCTCATAATCAAAATAGTGTCTCCAGAGAAGAGAATGCTATGTACCTTTAAATGTAACAACAGAAGAATAACTCCTTTTGTTTAACAAATACTTACATTTGAATGCTAAATTTATGTAGTGACAAAATTGATCAACACCCTCAAACACCCAATGCTCTCTAGAAAATCTTGTTCAAACCACGAATGAGGCTTTATTCACCTAAAATAAGCATCACTCCCTTTCTGCCACACCTACATCTGACCTCACTGTTAGTAAAGAGTGAATGGGACGGGAAGCTGTGGAGGGAAAAGTGTTACCCTCCTGTGTGTGAACTTGTTCAACTTTCAGTTGACCTGAGAGTGCTCTTAGAATTTCCCTCACTGAACAAGCCTTATCACAAAGGTGCACAAAGGTGCTCGTCCCTTGAGTAAGGGATGCGCACCATCAAGAAGCTGCAAGAGCAGGAACTGCGCCAGGAAGCTTTCCCCCTGCAAGGAAGTGCCTGTGAGCTGAATGTACAACGTGATACTGCTCAGTGAGGCAGAGGGCCTCCAGGCCCTACAATCCCAGCAGTTCCAAGTCACCGAGAAGGAGCCAAGGCCTGAAAGCTCAGTGTAAAGCTGCCAGTGAGGAGATGGTGAAATGTGGCTTTATAAAACAGTCACCTTCTAAACTGTCTTCCTGAATTTTTATTTGCTAGCTAAAACTCCATGCTATAACAGAAACAGCACCACCTTATAACTCCACCTTCTAATCATTCAAGCTATTGTAACCATCCTATTGTTACTAAAGGAACCAGATTTTTCTTCACAGAACTAGTGGACCCCAACATACGTTTAAAATTAAATTAGAAAACTTGAGACTATGATTTGTAAACAAAAATCAACTTATGTCAAGTGGACATACAAATTAAAATTATTAGAAAGCAGGATAGTAGTACTATCTACCTAACAAAAGACATGTGCACTATCCCGTTCCTTGAAGAACACAATTTCGAACCTTCTCAAAAATCCATCTCCTCAAACCACTTCTACTTTACCCATTTCCTGCTAGACGGTGAACTCAGTAAATGTTCACATATATTTTTTCTACTCTTTTTTTCCCTAGAAAGCACCCCGCTATTTGCCTGCGTTCCACAGGGGGTAAGTGGGGCGGGGATAATAAATCATTTGACGAAGACAGCTAATAACTGGAGACTGCTGACTAGTATTCACAGAACATCAAGTAGAATGACCTGATTATAAGATGGGAAATTCTAACCACACTCTGGTCTCTTCACATTTACTACACATACACTAACAAAGAGTGTAGCAGAGACTGAAACACTCCGTCTTACCTAATTCACTCTATGAAGAGGCTATTCTGACACATTGCTGTGGTTATAGGGCCAACAACACACAAAAGTTGTTGAGGATATGCGATTTAGGCTACTCCCTGCTACTATTCCACAGAGGTGGCTGTTAAGAGGCAAGGCACTCACTCACAGTTGATGTGAGCCCTCCCACCTACACATCTGACTACACTGTCTGGGTGAAGCAGGACTGCAGGGTTGGAAAGCCTCCCCACTTCCTGCACTAGAAATGTGATCCTCAAAGCCATATGTCAAAAGACCTTTAAGACATGATTAAAATGAGATGAGATCTTTTCAGGGTAGAGGAAGGGGCTTCACAGCATTAGTGACTGCTATTCAGGTTTGGTCTTTTGCCACATATTGTAAGGCTAAGTACTGGACTCCGCACCCCTCACCCCCAACTCCAGCCTGGTTGCTCCCAGGGAGGAGAGAATCCACAGGTACAATGGGACCTAGCTCCTTAATTTAAAACCATTGGTTAAGTAAAGACATCGACAGCCAATAGCTGGGAAGAAGAGACATAAGTGGGGTTTGGAGATTGAAGAGGAGCACAGGAGGTGAAAAGGGTGGGGGAGGAGGAAGGCACCATGGGGTAAGTGAATCATGAGCACACAGCCATGAGGGTTAGCCAATTGGAGTTAAGAGCTGCCCAGATGGAACATGGCAAACTATAAAATGGGTTAGTAACAGGGAAATAGATTCTAACAGCACAGAGGGTACATATCTGCACAGCTCTAGTGCTGATTAAGGCTTGTTGTAGATGTAAAGGTTGTATGTCTTTTATCTGGGAACTGAATGATCAATGGTGTGGTAGAACTCCTGGATTGAGATTAAATATTCTCTACAACAAACTATGTAAGAGGAGAGACACTAGCTGGCAACGGGCCATGTGATACTACTATGCCACGAACCAGGGGAAGGCCCTCACCAGACACTCCACAGAGGACAGCATCATACGCACAAGGCTTCCTCAACTCCAGAACTGTGGACACATAGTCTACACAACTGAAATACAAACTAAGAAAAGGAATGAAATGCTTACATGAATACAAATTGGTCTAAATCCACAGCCACTCTCTCCCTGGGGTCCCAGGATACTATACTTTGATCCCATGTGAGGTGTGATGAAAGATGAGATAGGGAGATACATCCCTGTGATGGTATCCAGCACACAGCTGCTTTGTTTTAGGACATGCTGAGCATCTTTGAACAATGAGTTCTAAGGATGGCACTCTCGTACTTTTCCTTTGCTATCTTGCAATACTTTTGCAAGTGAAATGAATGCATGCTCTTGCTTAAAAGGAGACTGTGGGGAGTTCAAGTAAGATGGGAGGAAAAAAAGACTGGGTACTCGCATTGGAAGTGTCAAGAAGCACTCAGACTCTGGAAAGATTCTGAAGGAGAGACTAAGCAATCTGCTGACAGACTGTGATGTCAGAGTAAGGAAGAAGGAAATATGGCTTCATAGTTAGGACTAAGCAAGTAAGACAAAGTTGCAATTACCTGAAACTGGGTAGACTGGGAGGGCAAGCCAGGTGGAGCTCAGTCTTACACACGGTGAACGTATGGTGCTATGAGACAGTCAAGCATAGAAGTAGATAAGCAGACTGAACATGGTGCTTACAGAAGAAGGGGGTTATATCTCACGGGTTGTATTTTACATTCTACACTAGATAAGATCACTAAGGTGGACAGAAGGGCACAAATGAGATGAAAATAAAGCCTAGCCTGTGTTTTGTAGCCAATAATGAGGTTGAAATGAGCAGAGAGGATTGCGGAATGGTATTCTTGAGAACTGAGCCATGGGTATATTTGGTCTTCACTAAGGAAGCAGGCAGGTCACCCTCCCACAGGAGAAAAGAGTATGTAGGTACAGAGTCAGATAGGTAGGTACATTGAACTTCAAGTTGTCTTCTAGTTGCTTCTATTGTCTTCTTGCATAGGGAAGACATATATGTTTATATACATATGCATATATACACATATATGTATATATAAACATACAATACATACATACAAACAACAGGGAACAGACATGGAGCTCAACCAACACCAGTTCCAGCATAAGGCATAGAGAAACCACTGTTTCTTGACAGCATGAAGGAAATATGTCTAGAGGTTCAGAATGAGATGGCTCCTGACACCACTAAAAGATATTCTTTTCTCATAGTCACCATCACCTTCCTGAGCTATGCTGAAACCAAGACAAAGAGAATTCCAATCCAAAATGATTGCAGTGCCTTTCTGCCCCCAGACTTCAGCACTGGTCAGAAGGCCTGACTGACCCAGTTGCTGACTGACAGGCTCAAAGGAAGACCTATGCAGAGCTTGTTACATAATCACATCCAAGGGTATACTCACACATATATATCAGGGCAGAACTGGGGAAAATCTTTTATCCAGGACCAAAAAACAACAGGAAAGCAGATACTTTGAAACAGGTGGATAAAGGGATTCATAAAAAAGCAGTGTCACTTAAAAAAAGATACCCGGCATATAAATTGGGGTAGGGGTGGAGGGTGAGGTGATAGTAAAATTTGGAGGGGGAAGAAAAAATAAACCTTCTTTACCTCCAGCTGAGGTTCCTTGTTGTGACAAGGTAGCCACTACTAGACAGAAATTGCTTATATCATCTACAGATAATATACTGTCCAAAAAGGACAAACAGAGATAGGATAGTCGACTACTAAGCTTTGCCGAGACAGAATAAGCTAGTTCTTCATATTTCCTGCTTGACAAAAGGTCTGCCCAACATTATAAGAAATTAGGGGCTGTCCAGGTAGTCAGCTGTCTCTATAATTGCTTACGTTTCAGAAGCTATGTTTGGTGCTTTCTATATGCTCAGGCAATATTTAATTCATTCTCAGATTTCTGATGGGGTTAAAGACTAGTTATAGTCTCATAATCAAACTTAGGTTGTTTAGCATTGAGAGAGAGGTTGGTTATAAAGTGGAAGACATGGTTGTCAGATGGTTAGAGGCTAAAATCTAAACATAATTCAGGGATAGAATTATAAACTTAGAAATGATGGTAGAGTACTTTATCTAATTGACAAATATGATGGACTGGATATTAATTGTATATCATACTATGTAATTTACATGATTGTTATGGTTTTGTTCCATTTATGTCTGAGAGAAGAGTTGGTATTCTTTTAAACTGGACAGAAAAGGTGAGATGTACGGGGTGGCTCTGATGCTTTGATAGGGAATCTGCTTGTGAACACTGAAGGTCCTGTTCCCCAATTGGTTTTTGATTGAGCAATAAAGATGCTAGTGGCCAATGGCTGGGCAGAAGAGGCAGAATTCCAGGTATCTGCAGGTAGGCTAGGAGACACAGGAGGAGGAAAAAAAGATTCACCATGGTTCAAAGGGAGAGAAAGCCACCAGCCATGTGAGATCTCCAGTAGAGTGGCCATTGGCCACTTCCCAAACTAGGCCTAGGGATTAGAAAGAGATTAGAAATGCAACTAAGTTGAGGGCAGATTTCAGGTGCTGAGCTGGGAGTGAAGAGCCCAGCCACTGAGCTAAAAACACAGTAAAAATAAGCTACTGTGTGTGTCTTCATCAGCAGATCCCAGGGAGCCAGGGTGAGGGCTGGTAGCAAGTCCCGTCCAGAGCTTAGAGCAGAGTAGTAGAAACTACACGCTACACAAACCAGGTAATCGCAGAATATTTCAAACTTATTTTGTTAAAACAACTTAAAGATGACATCTTGAAAGCCAAATCAAATGCTGCATAAAAGTGAAAATGCGTCAGGGAAGTTTCTGCCTATCCCTTTTAAATATGGAAGAATGAAACAAGATTCTGAAGTGAAGTGGTACTTGACCTCACTCACAGGTCAGCATCCACAGTAAGGCCCCAACAAGATGTTCTTATGGCTCTGGAGTTTAACATAACTCGATGCAAAAACGAGCTTGAGCTTCAATGAAAACATCTGATCATTTGATATTGTAATGTTTACATAGTATCACAAACATTTTATAGCCTAAAAGTAGCACTTACTGAACTTTCCTGTAAGCACTGTGTACTTCAGTGTATAATGTCTACATCATCCCAGATTATAGAACAGGTTAAAATTTCAGAGGTTTTCAAAGGATCTTTATTTAAACTGTACAAAAGAATCTTAAGTCACTCAATGGTGGGTATCCAAATCATCGTAAACATGCTTCAATTTAACACAACAGATCCACATGGGCTATAAAAAAAAAAACCCTAGAATTCCAAATTCACCTATTCAATAAAGATTCTGGAATTTTTGTGTTTTGTTTTGTTTTGTTGCTTTCATATGAGCAGAAGCTGACCTGGAACTGTTGATGCAGTTGAGAATGACCTTGAGTTTCTGACCATCCTGCCTATACTCCAAGTACTGGGAATACAGTATGCATGGCCACACCTGTCTTTAGAATTTCCTAAAAATCTATTGCTCAAAATAGAATCTTTTTAACTCTACACATAGAACTTTCCTTTTCAAAGGAGATTCAGTTCCTCTAAGGTCATTACATCTTCACTGTAGGAGTATATGGCTAAAAGTTTCTCTAAAAAAGTAAATAAAAAACATTTAAGAAAGCCACTGCAAATCATCAATATCTTCACCAAATCCAAAGAGCTTTCCAATTCCATGTTGCAAATTAACATATCCTCAAATAAGAAAACAGGATGCTGAGTCACTGCTAACAGGGAGGACATGGGAGAGGAGGGATGGCTGAGGGCTAACTAGGGAGGTCTGAAACCCATAGAGAAATATAGCGTCTTATAAGCTTCTTACACACACACACACACACACACACATACTCACACACACACTGACACACAGACACACACACACTGACACACACACATACACAGACACATACACAGACACATACACACACACTGACACATACACACAGACACATGCACACACACACAGACACACACACAGACACACACACACAGACACACACACACATTCACACAGACACACAGACACACACAGTCACAAACACACACACAGATACACTCACACACGTAGTCACAGACACACAGACACATGCACACAGACACACACAGTCACAGACACACACATACACACACACAGTCACAAACACACACACAGATACACTCACACATGCAGTCACAGACACACAGATACACTCACACACACGCAGTCACAGACACACAGACACATGCGCACAGACACACACATGCAGTCACAGACACACACATACACACACACAGTCACAGACACATACATACAGTCACACACACACGCACACACACACAGACATACACACACACACAGTCACAGACACGCACACACACACACACACACACTTGAAATTACCCTTCACAGAGGAAGATGTTCCTCCCTGTAGCCACAGGTTGCACAATAAAAAGCCATGTTAGGCATGGGATGCCTTCCTGAAAGCTGCTGATCATGAGTGTCCCACAGACTTCCTAAACATTACAGACCAGTGCTCCTGGTCGCCTACTAGAACTTGATGAAGACAACACACCTTGTTATCAGGACATGGAGAGCTCAGACTGATTCTGTCCAAGCAGCAGCTTCCTCCCTGGGGGCTGGCTTTCACACTATGCAGGCTGCTATGGGAGAAAAGGCATCAACACTCTTACCCCACTGTGAACCCTGTACACTAAATAATGACCACTGTGAACACTGTATGCTACAATAATGACCAGCCTGGCAAGAACTGTCCAAGGGGGAATAATGGCATGAGAATTATTAGGTCAAGTAACTGCTTTCTTATTGGATTTAAGGCCCACTCCAAGGGATGAACCCCATGCTGGTACTCTAAATATAACCATGAACCCAAGTCTAGGGAGCTCAGAGGCCCCGGGGTAAAGCTACAACTATCACTGTTCTCAATGGACATGTCATCCATCCATCCTCTAATACAGATGTCTATGTACAGAGGTTATGGCCGCTCTCGCTCCTCAGAGAAGCATTTGTGCAGTGGAGAGCAGTTAATGCAGAAAACTAACTCACTATCGGTCAAAGCACAGAACATGTCTCCAAAGCGCTCGGTCACAAGGGGACATCTACATCACGTGCCTCCCTGTAAGAGTCAGAGTCATGCCCAAGGAAGAGGAGACAGAAAGGTTTTGAGGGCCAAAAGCCTGGGACAATCTGCGTTCAACGGTGTGTTCAGGACGTGACTGGGCGGTGCACACACGTTCAACGGTGTGTTCAGGACGTGACTGGGCGGTGCACACACGGACTCACAGCAGCTCTGGTGCCTGCCTGAGATCAAGCCAGTCAGCAGGAGCTCTGGTGCCTGCCTGAGATCAAGCCAGTCAGCAGGCCAGCATGCAGAGGAAAGCAGCCTGGAGGGGTCATGGAGCTACTGACCATCAGTGGTTCCTGAGGAAGGGAGCGCCAGTGTTTCTAAGAGAACGGTCCCAGGTTAATCAAGCATAACCACTGGATCAGCATAAACCCGTGCAAATATACCTGCACAAACTGAACTCTGTAGGTTAATGAGACATGCAGTCAGGTAGGATACTGAGAGGGACATAATATCTGTGGGAGAGGGGGTATAATCACATTGCATTGCATGTACATATAAAATACCCCAAGAATTAATTTTAAAGTCATATTTTCAAAAGCAGGTAGCATGGCCTAGGGGAACAGTTCAGTTGATAAATTGTGCTCTAGGCAAGCATGAGGGAGGACCTGAGTGTGACCTTCAAAACCTTCTGTTAAAGGCCATGGACGGTGGCACTCTCTTGTAATCCCAGTGTTGGGGAAACGATGTCAGGCAGCTCCCTGGAGCTCATTGCACAGCCAGCATCACCGAATCTTTGAGCTCCAGGCCCAGTAAGAGATCCTGTCTCAAAACACAAGATGAATGGTGCCTAAGGCTGACTCCTGACTTAAACACACACACACACACACACACACACACACACATGCACGCACGCACGCACGCACGCACGCACGCACGCACGCACACACACACACACACAAAGGCATAGAGTTACCTTGACTATAGTCAACATCTGCCAGATCCCTTCCTTAGGAGCCCTATTAGGGACCACAATGCTGTAAGGTGACAAACGCAGTAGGTTCTTCGGAACTGCTCTCCAAACAGTTCCTTAATCCAAGCACTGGCAAGTCTATCAGGGACACATCTGGTTTAGAGCTTAGGTTCCCCTACACAAACCTAATGGGGGTCAGTAGGTTTATTTCTCTGTTTCTCAAATCAGATAGCCTGGTTTCAGGCCTCTTGAGTCAGAACTTCCTTGTGTTCTGTGTTGTTTCCACACACAACAAGGATGCGGCCAGTCAGAAGGGCTGGGTTCTGCGGACACTGATCCCCTTTCCTTGCTAAGAGCCCCTTCAGCCTTCAGCCAAGAGTCTACGTCTCAGTCCCTCTGGCAGCTCTGGCTATGACAAGCTCTGCCCCAAAAGACTGCAGTCTTTGGCAGAATCGACCGGGTCTACTTAAGGAAAAAGGCACAGGGATGAAGTACCTGGAAAGCCTCTAACACGGAAGCCTCCAGGCCAGGTCATATTGTCCACCTCCTGATTCTTCAGGATGAAGGAAAAGTAAATCTCCAATTCATTTCGTGATTTCGAGTACAGGGATTTTTATCAAAGGCAAACACAAACACTAGTACATCCAACGTATTCATAAACTACCACAGACGGAGTTCACTTAATAATTACCCATGAGTACGTGAGTTCAGACCCCCAGCATTCATGTAAAAGGTCAGATGCAACAGTCCTTGTCTGGAACCCTGTCACTGGGGTACAGAGGTGACTAGGAAATGGGGCATGCCTGGAGACAGGATGGAAAGAGGAGGAAAACTGGGGTTTGCAGACCAGAAGTCAGGCCAGTGGGGTGCGAAGGCAGACACAAGCTCCAGGTTCAGTGAGAGACCATGCTTCAAGGGAATCAGAAAGACAGCGATAGAGGAGGGCAACTGACGACCTCCCTCTGGACTCCATGAATGACATACACGCACACGCACGCGCACATGCACACACACACACACACACACGCATACACATGCGCGCACACACATACGCACATGCACATACACACGCACATGCATGCACACACACATGCACACGCAACACACGCACACACATATACACACACGCATGCACACATGCACACACGCACACACGCATGCACAAACAACATGCGCACATACACACGCACACACACAAAATTTTCAAAAATTAGATATAACAAAAACATTCATCCTGACAGAGAAACAATGAAGAATATTTAGCAGTGATGTATGCTGCTATTTGTGTATTTAACCACTAAAATGAGTAAAGAGGACACACAAAAAAAAATCTTGCTCGTGGACCTTAGATTCTGATTGTGATATTTCAGTATATATAAAAAGATAGCTTTTCTATATACTTCCATCTATGTCTTTCATAATTTCCTAATTAGCAAAGTATTTGAACATAAGAATCAATGATTGCATCATCCACGCCATCCAGTGTGTAGCACATCCAGTGAGAGCCGTGTGACGGACCTCAGGAACAGGCAGGGCAGTCAGCCTCTGCTTAGGAACCCCGTCTGAGAGTCTGCTGAGAACACTCCTCATCACGGCTGCAAAGCTCTCCACCTAAAAATAGCCTGCTCTTATGCAATCGCTCTCCACAGATCTGTGCACCATATATACCTTGAAATCTCTTTTTTAGAAATATGCCACAAGAGATAAGTGATCATTTTTAAAAGCAGAGAAGTTTGAGCAAATTCTAACAAATCTTATCCTCAGTAGTTATCCAGGGACCTGTAGTTGATAGTTTTGTTAATGCAAAGATTATTTATATGCAAAGGTTATTTATAACACATGCGACTCCACAGCAACTCTAACTTTACTTCTGAAGGCACTTTACTGAGATATATGCCACCCATCTGCCTTCTCTGTGGAGTCCAGTGCAAAATCACTAGAGCAGAACCTTCCTCTGCTCCCTACCCTGGAGCCCCAGGCCCTTCTGCCCCTGCTGTCCTCCACCAAGCCCAGGCACTCTCCCTGCTTCCTATAGCCCTGGAATTAACTGGTTTGCTTGTTCCCAGACTTGAAATAAAAGGAGGAGATTTTTATTGGATTCACCCATGTACTCACAAGAACAAGGAGTTCTTTCCTTCCTACTGCTGAGGACTGCCCCAGGGCAGGGACACTCCATGACCACAACATTTCCTCTTTAAAAGCTGAGGGGGGAGATGGCTCAGTTAGCATATTGCTTGCCACATAAGCATGAGAACCTGAATCTGGGTCCCTAAGACACCCCCTCTGATGCCAAGCATGGTGACGCACCATCTGTCACCCCAGCCCTGAGGAGGCAGAGACAGGCATTCAGGACCCTGACACAAACAATATGGTGCTCAACATCATCTTCATTCTCTTCCCGCACAGCTACACCTTGCATATTCATATACACACATGCACACAGACACCAAGAAAATTGTCCTCTTTCTGCTTCTGAGACTAACTTTCTCTGCCCCAATCAAATTTTAATATTTTATTCTGACTTAGCAAATACCTTCATGGTTCTCTAACTAGAAAAAAAAAGATTATATTGGAATCAATTTAGTGGGATGAACTACTTTTGAAGAGAACATTCAGGAGACAGGAGAGAGCAAGCCTAAGTCTCCCTGGGCATGCTGCACACAGGCTGCGGTATTCCATCCAGCACAGGAAGTTGTCTAGCAGATGGCCTGGGACTGGCTGCTCCAATGTTCGAGCCACCTACTTTGAAAGATGACTTACGTAAAAAGGAATAGTCATCTACTAAGCAACCCAAAGTGACTTGAAATCTGTACAAGTCTAAACATTATTCATATGGCTTTGTGGGTTTTTTTTTCTAAGCTTTGGAAAAAAACAAAAAAGAAAAGAAAGAAATGACCCTGACTGGGTGCAGGTCCACAAGGGTCCCTTCAAGTGCAGTATTATACAATCTTAAGGAAGAAGAGTGCCTCAGTCCCTGTCCTCTTCACCCAACAGGGAGGAGTTCGCCAGACACCCACTCCATGCCAGGCATCCCAGGTCCCAGGGAATCCACAGTGGTTAAGGGGGCAATGATGCGCTTACTCCGTTTACTGATTTCTGAGGGGGAAGACACAAGGTAAATCACTGAGTATGCTAGAGTCTCCAAGTGCTGAACACACGGTCTACAAAGCAGAAAGGAATGCTGGGAGCCCAGGGGTGGAGCCACACTAAGGTGGCATCTGTAGATCAAAGGCTGACAGACAGAGAGCAGGAAGAAGACACCTACGAGAATGTTCTCTGCTGAGGAACAGTTAACATGCTGGAGTAAGGCAGGTCCACATATCCTCAGACCACAGCAAGGAGGTGTAAAGAAAAGAATATTCCACAGGGGAGTCCACAGTGGGAGCACTAGAGTTCCCACTAGCAGGAAGGAAGCTAACTGAGAAGCACCAAGCTTTGCACTCACCTTCCTCGTGCAATTCCTGCCTGCGAAGGGCCACTTTTAAGAAAAAGTACCCTTTCTCACTGAACAGAAGACAGGCATCTGCCAAGTTCGACACAGTAAAAGTCTGAAGGTACTAGGAGATACTTGGCTTAGGGAAGAGAAATTTTCTAGCTGTTCCAAATAGCTGAGAAACTTCCACTTGAGAGAAGAAACACCCACGCTGCACACCTGACCTGGGTCCATGAGTTCAAGAAGAGAAAGGGAAAAACTTCACCCTGATGGGAAGTTTAACCTTCTGACACTTCTTATCCTCCTACGGAAGAGCGAGCGGCTCACAGGGGTCATTCAGCAGGAGCAGGAGCTGGAGACACCAGGCACGCTGTTTGCTCTGGATACATCTTCCTCACCCACAGACCTGTGAAGCTGTCATTCACAAATAAGCAAAGCCAAGCACGGCCGGGTTACAGGATGTCGGGATTACACAGTAAGCAAGTATGGAGTCTGAGTTCAATGCACATCTGCGTGACTCGGGCCACCAGCTCTTACCACTGGAATACATACCTGTCTGCTCAACAGACGTGTTTACACACTGCTATAGCGACTGCCTGGCTGCCAGAGCTGTGGAAAGAACGCCTGCGAACAGGAACAACCAATGATATCTAGGATTCCTTCATAATTTTGTGATTACATTTTCTAAAGTTTCAATCACACAAATTTTTCTTTACAGTTTTTAGGAACTCTGTATTTATAACTATGGCTAAAGGTCAAAAACTAACTTCAATATAAAACATTCTGAGTTTTCTATTCACATCACGTCTATCATTTCCTAGACTTAAGAAATGTCTGTTTCCTTTAGCCCCACATACCACACCCCCGTACTACCTTTCCTCACCTCATATTTTATACCTGTATATGACAATTCTGTTTGATTAAGTAATAATCCTTGAAAATGTGACAGCAAACCATTATTTAGTATCTACAATACAGAGAGATAGTATAAAAATAAAACACATGTACGCCCAGCCTTAATTTTAAAAACAAAAACCTTATGCACTGGGGCTGAGGAGCTGTGTCAGTGGGTAAAGTGTTTGCTACAACATTCACAAGAGCCTGAGTCTGGATCCTTAGCACCAACCCAAGGAAACGTGCAAAGCAGGAAGCCTAGGGCTAGGATGCAGAGGCAGAGGATCTCTCAGGGCCCTGCTGGACTTCCAGGTCCAGTCAGAGATCTACCTCAAAAGTAAGGCAGAGAACAACAGAGCCTTGAACTCGTGCATACTCACACATGTGTGCACATATGTGGAGCTTTTGAAAGGGGAGGGGCACACTAAGGCATACCTTCCTACCACGTAGCAAATGCACAGTTCCAAAAACAACATAAAATTAATGCTTTGCAAGATGAGTGTGACCCAATGTCAGGAAGGGATAGTCTGACAATTTGGGGGTGATTTCACACTTAGAATAATCACTATTTAAGAAAACAAAACCAAACCAAACAAAATAAACCTGCTATTGATAAGGATGCAGAGGATGTTGATCCTTTGGCATTGCTGACAGGAACATAAACTGGTAGGTACACTTCCTGTAGAAAGCAGTGTGGTAGTGCCTCATGGAGCCACAGTGGCGGTATTGTATGATACAGCAGGCATCACAACAAGCCAGACTTAGGAGTACTTGCATATCCAAGTTCACAGCAGTACTCTTTACACTAGCCAAAGGGAGAAGCACCCCAAGGGAGGATAAACAAAAACTCACACACATACAGTAGGACATTATATGCTTTAGATATAAGAAGCCTGACCCATGCTCCCACATGAAAATGGTATGGTCGATGAATCCGGTCAAACAGAAGAGGACAAATACTACAACTACTTTATGAGTTCTCTTGTATGAGGTACAATACAGAGTCAGCTTCATAGAGGCAGAGAATAGAGCAGGCTGTTGTTTCACGGACAGATTTTCCCTTACAAGGTAAACACATCCAAAGGTGGATGGCTGTCTGTGCGATGATGCACACACGTTTAGCGACACTGAACAATACACTCAGTATAGTTACAAAGGAAAGTCCATTGTGTGTTTGATACCCTAAAATTCTTTCTCCAAATATTAGACAAAAATATATAGTTAAACTGATTTACAGAAAAAAATTAAAAAGCTCCCATTATACTATATGCTGTTTATTTAATTTGGGTTCCTGAAATTATCTACAACAAAGTCAAAATCAAACGCAAGTGTTCTTGGCATAAAGCTACTAATCTTATTTACAGGGAAAATCCCTAAATATACTTACTACACATCAATGGTCTCTGGGACACAAGCATATTCAACTAATTCACAAGACAAGACTGAAATTCAGAGACCGCCAAACAGTGAAGTCATGAACACAGAGGAGAATCTGATAATCTTTGGAATTGGACTCCTGTGTGACCAAGTCCATGCAGATGCTATGGACAAGCCATACGTGTGGCTCTCAATTCTCTAAAGGCCAAAACAGAAAGAGAAATACAATCAATTATGAACCTTTAATTGTCCACAAGGAGAGAAAAAAATGCAGTTCTTCAGGGAAAACAAACTCCCTCTTTGCCCTCAGCTCTAATTTCTCATCCAGCACGGGAGAATGTGAGCGCATAGGACAAAGATCATATGAATAAAGCTCTTTCCTCAAAAAAACACCCCAAAGACCCAATGGTGTACATCCAAGTCACAACTCAAAGGCAAGGATCAAGAAAGCACAACTCAGGCTAAAACATTCTGACAGTCCAGCTTAATCTTGGACAATATTTAGACTATCTAGACAAGTGGACATGTTCTATTTTCTTCTAAATCACAATTTATCCCAAGCGGAATTTCTCCCAAGAAAACGGATAACAATTTCCTGTTCTGTGTCTCGAATACAGGTATTCTGTGCAAAGACCGAAGTCAATATTCTTGACCATTTGCTTTTCTTATTTCTAAACGTGATGTGCCTCTGTATTTGTCATGGCTGATGTTCCTTGGCACTAAACCTGGAGGCAACATTCTGGAGTCACCTCTAGAATGTATCTAAATGTAGAAGTTTTGTATCCTCCCACCTACATAAACTTGGACCACTAAGCAAGCCTGCCTCCAGGCCCTAGTCCCTTCCTCTGAGAGATCAGAGCAGGTCTATTTCTTTTAAACTGTGTTCCAAGGAGTTGCTCCAGTGGACGAGAGGGTATCTTTACTTTCATCTATTCACGTACTTACATGTAATCCCAACGAAACCCATAAAAACTAGTGAAACATGTCACACAAGACTGATGTATTATTTTCAATTTTCAGGAAGAACTAAAAGAAAAAAAAATAAACGAGGCGAATACTCAAATCCTCTCTATCACATGCAAAATGAACGGAGTTAAATCACAAAGCATCACTTCTCATTCAACTGTTCAGAGCTCAGAACAACAATGTAGTATCTATGATGGAAACACTCTTGTGAGCAGAAGCTGACTGCTCAAAACACAGCTGGAACCCCACCCCCACCCCCACCCCCATAGCAAATGGAGCTCAGTAAAGAAGAGCAGGCATCCCGCAAGGCAGACACTCCCAGGGCACAGGCTTCCCAGTGTCTCACCACGGGATGCAACTGTGCGCTGCTGCCATTCCCTTCACCGCCCCTGTCTCCCATCATGGTGTCTCTCATCCAGTACACCATGCTGGAACCATGCTATAGAGCATATGATGACTACCTAGACATAAAACTAGCAATATGTTTATTCTTATCCCATATCAGTTTCAATACAACTTGTGATGGAAAGGAAGAAGCCCTATGTTACACAGGAAGAGGGTGAGCCTTGTTATAAAGCTTGCCTGGAGCCAAAGACCAAGCTGTCTTTGCCACCTGAACTGGTGCCTCGGTATCCACAGAGCAGCCACTTTACTGCCCCCCTAGGCTCTCCACCTGTAGTAACTAATGCTGAACCTGTGAGCACTTAAAGAAACTAAGACACAGGCTGGAGAGATGGCTCAGGGGGTAAAAGAACACCGACCGCTCTTCCGAAGGTCCTGAGTTCAAATCCTGGCACCCACATGGTGGCTCACAACCATCTGTCATGGGATCCGACGCCTCTTCTGGTGTCTGAGGACAGCTACAGTGAGTGTACTCACATATCATAAATAAATAAATCTTAAAAAAAAAGATAAAAAAAAAAGAAAGAAACTTAGACACATGGCATCCTGGGATATAGTTACCAGATGGTTTTTAAAGAAACTATAGCAAAGCAAGAAGGGATATAAGATGGAGACAAGGAAATGACTGGCATGAAAAGTAAAGCATGAGTTGAGGGAACATGAGTCACCAGGGGAGGAGAAGCCCATGGAGGGAGACGCAGAGCAGGGAGGGAGGTTGGAGGGGAAGGGACACGAAAGATCCCAAACCACCTGTAAGTTTCAGGGGTTGTGAATATTAGGAGAGCATTTGCTGATACTTCACACCTTAGTATCTGCAGCCTGTCAAGAAGCAATCTTTAAAATGCAATATTAGATAGAGTCCATAAAGTAACGGATAAAGCTGGCAATGATATTCACTAAATTTTAAACTATTCAAACATAAGAATAGCGAAAATCTAGAAAAGAACAATGCTGAACAAAGTGTATATTTCCAGAGAACAAAGTATAATTAACGTACAAACAATAAGGAAAAGTACAACGCACAGAAAGTGAGAGAAGACTGTAAATTTGAATTTAAAATAATAAGGTAAAATAGATATCGCAGCTAGATCTTTGAAAATACAGGCAAGCAAAGCTTTAACAAGATGTATTTGAGGGGTACAGATTAATTTGAAGAAAGGAAAAAAATGCTTTCAGAAATATTCTAGGAATATATATCGAAAAGAGGGAGGTAATTATAAATCCAACATAAATTTAAAAGACAATAAACGAGTTCTAACAAAATCTTCATAACAAGAAACTTCCAAACTTTAATGGAAAGGGGATGTCCTTAGAAATGCATAACTTTCCAAAGCTAACACAAAAAGAAATAGAAAACCAAAGTGGTCCTATAATTAATTAATATATTTTAAATAGTAGTTCACAAAACTTACAAAGGTAGTTTTGTTAAAAATTTTCTACTAAACTTCAAAGACTTGATCAATTTTCCACAAGCTGTAAGGAACAAAAGAAGAGTGAATACTACCAAACTAATATTTTATGATATTAGAATAACCTTCATAGAAAAACCTGATGAAAACAAAAAAAAAAATTACAAGTCATTCTCACTTATAAAAAGAAGGTAAAATCCAAAGTTTAGCATTTTTCCTGATTTTAAAAGATATAAGAATGAAATGTGAACATCATCAATATGGTAAGTGATATTTATTAACTATTTTTTTCTTAATTTGCAGAGGTTACAATTGTTTGTTTTAAATCTTGGGAAAATGTGGAGTCACTATTACAGCCTCTGTCCAACACTGCCCAAAAGCCCTTACCAAAAACTTAGGGACAAGAAAAAGAAATCCTAAACACAAGGACTGGAGGGACAGAGCACAACTGCTATTGTTGCAGATCACAAACATCTGAGACAATCACAGTCTACAGCTATAATCTCTACTACCTTCTATCCTATGCTGCCCTGCTGGCTGCAGTCTGCTTCTTCCTGAGTATAAACCCCCTCACACTCAAGAGCCCACTGACTGCCTGGCCACACCCCAGTTCTCACCTGGACTCTCCTGTGTATCCTGGCCCCTGGCCTCACCTGCTTTGGGGCTCTCCCCTGCAGTCAGGCTGACCCTGCTTTGGGGCTCTCCCCTGCAGTCAGGCTGACCCTGCTTTGGGGCTCTCCCCTGAAGTCAGGCTGACCCTGCTTTGGGGCTCTCCCCTGAAGTCAGGCTGACCCTGCTTTGGGGCTCTCCCCTGCAGTCAGGCTGACCCTGCTTTGGGGCTCTCCCCTGCAGTCAGGCTGACCCTGCTTTGGGGCTCTCCCCTGCAGTCAGGCTGACCCTGCTTTGGGGCTCTCTCCCCTGCAGTCAGGCTGACCCTGCTTTGGGGCTCTCTCCCCTGCAGTCAGGCTGACCCTGCTTTGGGGCTCTCTCCTGCAGTCAGGCTGACTTTTCTGGGTGTCTTCCCTGTTGTCTCCTTTCCTTCTCCTTGCTAAGCACAAGTCAACTGTCACTCCTTTGATTTCAAACTTCATGTCTATGTGGTATTACTCACATCGGGGGTTATGAGCGCAAAGGATGTTAGCTGAATTGTAGAAGTACCAGTGATTCCCAGGCTTTTACAGGACAAGTAAGGGTGCGTCAACATGTCAGAAACAAAGCTAACTGGCCTTCCCACATTCCTGTTCCCTACCTATGCAGTAATTTATACCAGAAGCTGGGAGTCAGCTGTGACTCCACCTTCCCTTCATGCCTCACGATCAGTCTAGCTCTGATTTATGCTTTGTAAAATCTCTGCGCCGTAACTTCCTCTACTTAAGTAACAAACTTGACTCAGTTCTATTCTCTCTCTTGTGTCCCTGTACCTTGGTGTCCTGATTGCACTCTGTCTCCCACTCTCCTAAATAGCAAATCTGATCAAATCTCTCCCTGGATAAAAATCTTTGGGTGACATTAACTTCCCAGCCTAGGTTTAAAACTCTTTAAGCACATTCCACAAAGTCCTTAGGAAGAGCCCTTGCTTGCCCTCTCCCAACTGTTCCAGCCGTCAGGCTGTGCTAACATTCACCCTTTCGGTTGCTTTGGACTTGTTGCTTCTGTAAAAGTCTTGAGCCTCTGGATCCTGCAGGACTCTCTCCAGAGTACTGAGATAACAGGTATGAGACACCATGGTATTAAGAACTCATCAGTTTATATATACTATTTTAAATGTGCTTTTATAAACTATCGTATGTGTGAGTAATGCACTTAATTTTATTATGGAATAACTGAGTTATACTCCCCCATTTTGTAGAGAGCAGAAAGACCAAGCAAAACTATTATGTGGGTCGTTTTTACCATCAATGACGTTCTTGAAAATTAATCTATAAAAGGCTCCTAAAGCCGAGAACTACAGTCCAGCAATTATATTCAAAAAATCCAAATTCCTTTAACGCTCCAGTTCTGGCAAAAGTAACATGGAGACGTCAGCTGAAATAACTACCTAGTCCTTACTTTGAGATTAAACACTTACCAGACCAGAACTGAACTCCCTTGCCAAATACCAGTTCCTGTGCTAACCAAACACTGCACGTGAAGCTCCATTCTGTGGAACGGAAAGTTTATGCTCTGCCCCATGATCTACCCTACACTTAGTCCACCAACACAAATTGCAAGCATTTTTCTCTTTTCACACTGCTTTCTGCCAAGCAATGCTATGCCTTCAGAGCCAAATGCCGCCCTTGAATCTAATTAAAATGAAGAAACTTTTAATAGCTTCAATAACTCTGAAGAGCTATCTATACACGGCTCTACCCTCCCTTCCCATCTTTCGCTCCTGACCATTTCCCTCCAAAGAAAAAAATCCAGCGCAACTGAAAATCAGATCCTCTGAGTGCCAGGGAGCGAGATGCCAGCGAGTTTAAGCTACAAAGACAGCTTCTGAGTAATGAAAAACCCTTCATCAAAAACGTTTGAAAATGAAAGCCCCCACCACACACATGAGTTCTCTCTCCTCAATCCTCACATGTACTTCCCTGCCGGCTCTAGGAATTTCAGCGATCTCTGAAACTGCCCTGGTTAAGTTCATGTCAATGTCAGAGAAGAGACGTGGAAAAAAAATCACTAACTTGGAAGGTTATTTAGGACAATTGTCTTTCACTGCCTTACTCCTCCCACTCCAGCCAGGCTTGACCTAATACTAATATAAAATGTGAAACAACAGCCAAAGGCTGTTCCCTGGGGGCTCTTCTAGGAATCCAAGGGACAAACACCAGGCAGACCGCCCACCCCACCCCTCCCCACTGGAGGAGGAAAAGGGGACACTGGGTCTCATGGCAAATCACCTCGCCCCAGGCGGCTCCACTGGGCTCCCCACAAACCTGTCCAACTATTCTTGGATCAACTCACATCCCTGGATCACATCTGGCTGTTCCCCTCTTTCTTGCGTTGTGCGGGCGGGCGCGCAGGGGGGGGGGGGAAGGGGGCACCCCACCCCCCATCCACCAGAGCTCCCTTCCAGGGAAGGGCTGAACAAGCACACAAACCTACCCACCTGGGCTGGGTCTTAAAGACCCAGGCTGGAGCGCTGCACCCCAGCTCGTCAGCAACCTTCAACACAGATGTTTTCGGCCTGCTCTCCTCCCCTCCAGACGATCTGATCCGTGAGGCACGACCCAGGGCAGTACCGCAAGGTCTCCCTAAGTCACCTCTGCGGCCCGCCCCTGGTCGGGCAGCTGTGCCCGCCTTCCCAGCAGCGGTTGAGGTCGAGCCGAGGCGCGGCCGGTGGCCCAGTACACTGCCGCTTGACCACAGAGGTCGGCGCTGCCCCTCGCCCTGGCCGCTGGGCTCGGCCTCAGACCCGCCCTCCAGGGCTCACCCGCCCGCAGAGTCCCAGCCGCCGGAGCAGAGCCGAGCGAGCGAGCGAGCGGGCAGGCGGTCGGGCGGGCGGGCGGTGTGGCCTGCAGCCTACAGCAGGCGGTTCCCTTCCTTGTGGTCGCAGTCCCTCCTCCTCTTCCCTGGTGTGCGGGCTCCGGGAAGCTCAGGTAGGGACCGCCGCAGGAGAGTGCCTGCCCACAGCCTCTAAGCTGAGATTCTCCAAGGAGAAGTAAGGGATCCTGGCTCGTAGCGTGAGCGGCGCACGCGGGCTCCTACAAGGTCCTAGAGTGGCCTTGTGCTCAAGCCCTCTCCTTGACAACTTTTAAACGGCCAGCACCCTGCTGCTGAGGAAACTCACTGAGGCAAAAGGCATGCTCTTGGCTGCCGCAGAAGGGCTCACTATCCCTGAAGCAGAGAGTCTACAAACTTACACCCCAGCGGGTATGAGCTGGAACTGAGCAGAGTCAAACATTCTGCTCTGCTGACCACTTAAAAGAGATGGCTTCTCAGCCTGACCAGCCTTGAAGGACAGACCAGGACTGCAGGGGCAGACTTTCCCCCAGACAAATACACACTTCTGACATGCTAATGAGACTTCTGGGTAACTATGAGGCTCTGGTGGAGAAACCAAAGGAAACTAACTTCTAAAATGTACACACCTGTTCTCTACCTAGAAGGGGACTTTACTGAGCAGGGCTGTGATAAACAAAATTGGTGTTTATTTAACAAGTCCCAGAGTACCTCGTGTTCCTTTAGATCCGTGGCCAGCCTATTTGTAAGGCACACACGGCTCAGTCAGAAAACTTGGAACCCATGTCTTGAAAGTTTCACAGTGTCTTTGAAAATTCTAGATTGATAACTAAGAACACTTGACCATGAAGAGGAGGGCGCTGGCTACAAAATTTCTCCTTCAGGCCCAAAGATCTAGAAAAAGAATTCAGCTTACAGAAGGTCCTCACAGCAGGGATTAAACAACAAAGGGACTTTGTTTTAGAAGCAGTTTACAAGGATACTGGAATGGGGGAGGGGCACTGCACTGATCACTTCACGTGACCCTGCTCACTTGAATCTCCAGTTTCAAGATTTGGAAGCTGAACTCCCAAACAGGTAGACATTTGCTTAAAGCTGAAGCTGCAAAGTTTAGATGGAGACTGACCTGACTCAAAAGCTGTGTTTTTTTTTCTTTTGTACAGTCATTGCTCATCCACTCAGACATCTACTAACCATCTACAACCTGCCAAGTCCTATACTACAGACACAATGAAGGGCTTTAAAGAGCTCTGAGTGTGCTGTATGTAATGATACAATGTGGCAACAAGAAATCCGGGGCAGGAGGAGCACCTAACCTAGTCTTGAAGGGTGGAGCCTGGGATTAGGACCCTGCAGCCCTCCTTAGAGCTATCCTGGCAGCTTTACCAGAGCAGCCAGGGGGAATGTGTGTTGGGCTGGAGAGGGGACTGGAGGGAAATGATGTCAGACTGACAGAACTTAGAACTGGGGTGAGGACGGTATTTAAGGCACGGACAGTAGGAGAAGCAACGCTTAGCAGATGAACAAGCAAGGGACAAAGCAGCCACAGAAGACAGAAGAGAAGCACCATGGACAGCCCAGCCAAATGTCGAATCCTTCAGAAAGCAAACAGATAATTCGGAAGTGTTCTCTTGCCAGGTTTATTGCACACATCTGTAATCCCAGCGTTAAGAAGGCAGAAGCAGGAGGGTCAAGAGTTCATCATGAGTTTGATGCCAGTTGGACTACATAAACACCTATCCCAAACAGCAGCAACAAACACAGCCTCTCACTGAACAACACGATGCATTGGTAAGAACCATTTCTGTGGACGGGTGGAATGAGGAAACCGCAAGGAATAGTACCATGGTTTCAGGAATCAAACTGGAAAGAGATGTAGACACACAGCAAGGGCTATAAGTAAGGAAAGATATGAAAGGAAAGAACCGCTTAGAAACAGGGAAAGAGACAGGAGCTTCCTACGCAAGAAGAAAAGGGAGCAAATGAGTGCACTCGTACACACACACACACACACACACACACACACTCACACACACACTGACACACAGACACACACACATACACACACACTGACACACAGACACACACACTGACACACAGACACACACAGATACACACACACTGACACATACACACAGACACATGCACACACACACACACACTCACTCACACACTGACACACAGACACACACACTGACAAACAGACACACACACACACACTCACACACACACTGACACACAGACACACACACTGACACACACACATACACAGACACACACAGATACACACACACTGACACATACACACAGACACATGCACACACACATACAGACACACACAGACACACACACACACACTGAGGTGAGGGTGCAGGACAGACTGGGAATGTATGCTAATTTCCTAGGAGAGAAGATGACTAGAGGGGTGGTAACTGGAGGAGCTGTCATCAACATCAGCAGCCATGAGCCAAGGGACACAAACTGTCTGAAGCAGTACTAAAAAGATAGGAAGTTAAATGAACACCAGAGGTCAGGCCTTGAAAGAGTGGCAAGCCCACACGATCACGATTTCTCTTCAACAGTATCAGTGCTCTACCCAGAGGAGCGGCACGAATTCTAACCTTTCAGATGGTCCAGCCCAGTATCCACATCTTTCCATCACACTACCATCACCAAGCCTTACATCTGGGTCACCTCTCCTCAGCTGCAGGAGGCTTAACGTGAAGGCATGTGACATTTCTAAGTGAGCTTCTAGCAACTTCAAACAGGCAGGTTCCTGACTTTGTAAAACTGGTTTGACTAAGCACTCGGGAGCGTAATACGAGGAGAATGCCAAGGATGGTTCCCACGTATCACTGTAATACTTCCAGAACCATACTCTGATGAGAAAAACACAGAAATATATAATTTATGAAACAAATCTAGCTTTTTTGATAAAGTCTCAGACTTGGTGACAAAAAAGCACAACAGCATTACTATCTCCATGTGTTCCTGTTCCTTTCTTTCCCTTTTAGAGATCAACACAAGGATTAGGCAATGCCTTAGTCAGTGAAGTACTTGCCTTACATGCAAGAGAACCTGACTTTGAGCCCCAGAACCCAAGTAAAAAAAACTGGGCGACATGGCTTGCGTTTGTAATCTAGAGGTCACGGGAGACAGGCAGGTCCCAGGGGCTTGCCAGGAGACAGGTGGGTCCCTAGGGCTTGCCAGCTAGCCTAGACTACTTGGTGAATTCCAGGCCAAGACAGCCGTGTTGAAAAAACAAAGTGGGTGATGTCAGAGGAACAACAGCCTAAGTTCTCCTCAGGCCTCCACATGCCTCTCCACCACCATCGACACACACACACACACACACACACACACACACACACACACACACACACACACAATTTTCAGCTTAGTTTGGAATACTATACTTTTCTCAATGAGTTAGTTGCTTTTTCTTTTAAGAATTTAAAATCTTCTCAAAATAATACCTCATTTAAGTACAGTTTATAATGAAAGCTCCAACTATTTAGGTCATTTAGGTCATATGATAGCATGTCCCCCAAAAGTAAAAACACCCACAAATTACAGCAGAAGGCACGAGACTCACTCACAAAAGCCCAAAGCACTGGAACTGTCTTCATTTCCATATTGAGCTAGCGCACTCTATCATGGATGTGACTGGACATCTTATACTCTCCTTTCCTTGTGAATAAACCATGATTAGACTGGGTAAATCAGAAGGGTTAGTACTCTACTGATAGATGCAAGCACATAGCTGTTATAAAAGCCAAGTAGCAAATAAGAATTTAAAGGACTGATCGATCACTTTAGCAAAATCCTGTGAGTATTTTCTTAAAAGCATCTCTGTATGAAGGCAAAAAAGTAATGACTAATGCCAAGAGACAATCCCAGGATGCCTGAAAATATAAAATTAAGTTTAACATTTTTACATTTTAAAATCCATATGTGGGCTGAGAGTGTGGCAGAGGGGCAGAGCCCTCACCTAGCAGGCACAAGGCCCTCGTGCCTCAAAAACAAAAATCTAAGTAACCAAGCATCTTTAAAAATAACTGGCAATAGGAGATTAGAATAAGAACAGCTTTGATGTTATGAGGCTCAGTCATTCACCGCCATCCCTGTGTGTTCTGAGGCAGGTACAAAACAGGTGTGTGGCCACGAGGAGGCGCTCCATTCACCTTCAAAACTATTGTGTGTTTTTATCTGGCCACCACATTTACAAACAGGTTTTCATTTAAAAAAACAAGAAGAAGCAATTAAGCAGCTGAGCCAAAAATGGGATACAAGTGTGTGTGACTTCAAAGCTTATGACTGTTCTTTAAATAGAGCTTCGGACAATAGAAATGCAATTTATAATGGCAGCAGATAAGTGAGGCACTGCACTATGCCACTGTGATCTCGATTAGGCTAACCCTACACTGTGATTCTACTACATTTGAAAGACAAACTTCAAGTCTGGCATGGTGGTTCCTGCCTGTGACCCCAGCACCCTATAAGCTTGAAGTAGGTATACTGGGAGTTCAAAGTCAACCATGGCAATGTATTGAAAACCTGTCTGAAGATGATGGTGGTGATGATGGTGGTGGTGGTGGTGGTGGTGGTGGTGGTGGTAAAGGAAGAAAGAAAAACTTCATAGAAACCACCTATTCACTTCTCATTTCCCCTCATTTCTCAGAAGGAAATTCATGCATCTTACTGGGAGATGAAATTTCACATTTCTGAAACGCTATCTTGAAAGTATACTAAACGTCTGAAATATTAAATACAAGTTACTAAGTGAAAGCTCTCTGGGCAGTACACTGTGCTCCCGTGTGCCTGTGCACCTGCAGGCACTTGGTCCTGTACTGTGTAGACATTTTGCTTTACAGAGACCCATCACACATTTGGTCAAAGACTGAAATTTAAAGCAGGCCCACTACACTTTGTGACCAGGGCTGCTGACAACTTCCTGTCTGCCTCCTCTATATCAGATATCAAAGTGCAGGGACCACTCACAGCTACTTAGACAGCAGGTGATGACTCTGGGGACAAAACAGAACCATCCCAAGAGAAAGGGAGGAGTAGGCAGAGTCTCACTGTGCAGCCCAAGATGGTCTCAAACTCAGTATATGGTCTAGGCTGTCTTCAAACTCATGACTCCTCTCCTGCCTTAGCTCACGTGCTGAAAGTACAGGTGTGTGCCACCGTACCACACAGCATTCACGAAAAGTTTCCTTAGATGACTACCTCTTCTCAAAGCAAGACAAATGAACTAGTAAAGACCCAGAGAGAAGGGACCACAGGGTTAACTAATTAGGATTAAACCACCAATTTTTAGTCAGAGCTCCATGCACACCAGGCACCAGGGCATTCTGTTTATAGTACTGCACTTCATCTTCCTGACAAACTTCAGAGACTAAAAGAGTGAACGGTCTTCCACTAAGTCAACACCTTTGTCTCTCTGGACTATGTCAGTAAGAGATGAGTTATACACTGTTTTATTAAGCAGATAATTTAAAAATTAAAATGTATTTTTTCCAGAAATTAAACACACACCAACTTAACTCCTGTTCAGCCTTAAAATCATACCTCCCTTAAACAAAAAGGTATACACATACTCATTAGGTACTACCTAAGAATGAGAGTCCTGGATTTACAGAGTGCTAAATACCATATGAAGCCAGCAATATAATTTGGTCTCCAAAGTTATGATCTCACTTCAGATTTCCTTAGAACACTGTATCATCCTTCATGTAAACAAACTAGCACATGAAATTATGCCAACTGCCAAAGTCAGAAATGCTAAGAAGGAATGTTTTTGCAAAAATTGACATTTAATCATTTAAAGATTAATGATTGATTAGTGGTGAGAAGGTTGAGGAGAACAAGCTGGTCATGTTTGCTCTAGGTTGTACAAAACATCTCACAGGCTGTGCCTTACCCTGGGTAACTCCATTTTACGAAACACCATTTGCCCCACTTTGGGTAGAAGTGCCCTGCTGATGCAGAAGGGCTTTATCTGGTCTGTGCAGGCAAACAGTTATCATCTGCACAGGACAAAGCACGCACAGATCAAAAGCTAGCTTTCTCATACCAAGTAAAACATTACCTATAAACTGAGCAAAGGAGAACACTGCCACAAAACCCTACCAAAGCTACATCGGAAAAACCAGGTCCAGGAACACAGCACACAGCACACAGATCAGGAAGGACACTTTATACCGCTGTGGCGGCACCTGCCTGACCTAAAGCCATCAGGAGCACACATCAGCGCGCAGTGAGTTTGCACCTTTGTCTGAGTCAGGTCAGGACACGCCTCATCTCACAGACCACTCAAACTGCAATCTACCTGATTTGGACCTGCACCTTACATCAGCGCTGTCTTGACCAGCTTCCGTGGTGCCTCACCTAATGACCTGCCTTGGTCTCCGTGTCTATACCAGCTCTCTGGTCCTGCCTTCCTGGGCCCTCTGCAGCCTCCTTAATCCTTCCCCGGTTGTTTAGCATCTTCCTACGTGAAGTACATGCATGATTTTAGAGTTAAGATTGGAATAGACTGCAAATGACCAGACTATCAAGCAAAATAAGAAGTATATGGGGAATAACAACCAAAAAAATTGACTTAGCTTTTAAATGTACTTTTATCAGAGACTGTAAAGTTATTTTAAATTATGTGTGTTTAATTATGGGGAGCTGTGTGCTCGAGCGCAGGCCCAGAGCCCAGATCTCCTAGAGCTAGAGTGACAGGCGGGTGTGAGCCAAGCAACTGGGTGCTTGAGAACCTGACTTTGTAAGAGCAGCAAGTACTTTTAACCACTGACCTATCTGCTAGCCCTGTTAACACTACTACTCAGTAAACTCTGATACTGTGGAAAGAGAAACACACCTACGTCTACGACCAAACACCTGGGTAGCCAATGTGCACCTGTAATCACAGCAGTGTGGAGGTCGAGGCAGGAAGATCGAAATCTGAAGATAAGCAGGAGTACAATGCAGGAGCCTCTCTGAAAAAGGAGCTAAGAAATACATGAAATGCTCAATACACAGTTAAAGTGTTCCTGTAGCTCTGACAGAATTCTTTTTCAACGAATTTATACTAATGTTTTCTTTTCTTCTACATAAACATATCATATATCTGTGACACACATACAAAGGCAGGATTTTTTAAAACTTGTGTATAACTTTACCAGGCTTCCACTTTACTCACGAGAGAACAAATAGTCAATATCTGCATAAGAAAAGAAACAAAACCAGTTGTGTGTTTCTGACCTTATCAAACCCAATTTCTAACCAAAAATTATAAATAAAATTACAACAAAAGTAAATTAGGTATCTTAATTCAGAAAATACAAACCAAACATATATGTAGAAAATAATAAAATGAAAATGGAAATTTTAAAAATCCCACAGACAGGAAAAACCCTAGTGCAGACAAGCGAAGGCCATTTTCACAACAGTTTAAAAACTGAAGGACATCCACACTGCTCCTCCCGAGATCTGGAGGGGGCAGCAGAGGAGGCTTGTCTCGGCGTCATGCGGCTTGCTCACAGAGCTGGTTAACAGTGCCCAGTTCTAGGTGTAAGGCCTTCTGCACCTTTCACATGCATGTGTTCTGGAACACGCTCCCATCCCTCTTAATGAATTGTCACAACCACCTTGGCTATATCACTGTTACATACGTTTGTTAAATATGGCTACATCAATATATCCCATGGATGCAAGCACTGGTTATTTCACAATCACCCTACTTGAACGAGAATGAGGCCATTCTGAATTTCGGTGGGAAATGAAGTTTTCGTTTCCTTAGATAACACTATCTAGTGTTACTTTTGAATGGCTTGAACACAGTGTCTTACCAGCTACTTAGACACATGACAACCAAGCCGTTGAATTTAAAAATTCAACTCTGAGAGCTGGAGAGATGGCTCAGTGGTTAGGAGCAAATAAAAATTCAACTCTGGATGACCTACCCCTTCCTGTTTAGTGAAGAGATTAAGACAGTCAGTCAACGCCACACAAGTCTCTCTAGAAGCTTCGGAGACAATATCAGCTTTCTGAAGAAATGATGGAAGCATATCTATAAATAAACAGAAATGGGTAGATGCATTGAGTGAGCTCTGAAGTGATGTCAAAGTCAAAGCACCAAAGCACTTTACCAGCCCCCACGCCTGCTCCCTGCTGTGAGACAGCCACGGGTGTGCTTCTTACCAAGGTAGCCAACACCTGCCAATCAGTAAGTCAAAGAGGGACAGAGCTAAGGCTTTGAGGGCCCCAGGAACTGGGCAGTGCTGTGTCTCTAAGGGAGCAGGTCCCAGGCAGAGAGCACTGCTCACAGCACAGACTCCTCTCGCCACCATCTATGCTGGGTAAGTAATGTCATTCCAAACCGAAGTGCTAAAATGAGACAGAAATAATTCTGTGCTTGACATGGAGGCTAACATGTCTGAAGGCGGCATTAATTCAACTTCCCCTAGCTCTTATTTGGAAAAACGTTTCCCATAAATGGGTATTTGTGCTTTCAATCCCCCATGGAAGCCTGGTACTGTGTGCTTAAGCTAGGGACAAAGAAGGAAACAGCAATGTCAGACCCTGACTCTGTCAAGCAGGACAAATCTTAGCCATTTACCCATTAAAAATAAAAGGCAAAAACAATGCCAATGAGAGAATGTTGAAAATAGACATCTATCACTTAAAAATAAGTAAAATGTTGTGAATGCCCTGCCTACGCTGATGCAAGAGAGGTGTTTAGCTTTTTGTTAAATTCACTTAAGATCATTTAAATTTATTCTTCTAACCAAATATAATTCTTAATATTTAAGAAAACATTTCGCTAAAATAAAACTGAAAAAGAAAAGCTACAGCAATCTTTGTATTTCAAATATTCTTGACTTATTTAAACCAATGTTGAGACCATAAGCAAGGCCAATAGGCCAACGGTGACTCAAATGCCAGCTTTAGCAAGTGTCAGGTCGTGTGCAGTGGATCCCAGCCATGTGCAGTAGACCCACTAAGACACAGACACAACTGTAAAGAAACAACGTTCTGGGGAGAAGAAAGTTTAGGAACTCGGGCAAATCACCAAAAACGGGTGCACAGGTGTTTACAGTCATCACTCAGGGTGATAAACTCTAAATATCACACTCCCTCAGTCTTGCTTCAAATATTCCAAAATTGTCTACATTAATGGGATTTGAGGAAAAGGATTTTATTTAGGGAAAATACTTATCCAAATGTCTAAGGCAGAAGTAAAAAAACAAAAGGAAAAAAATGAGTAAATAAAGAAATGAGTCTTCTTTAACCTGGGTATGCAGGCCAAGAGTATCCCTTTTCTTTCTCCTTCTCAGCAGTCCCCGGGGACTGGGGACCGCTACCCTGACCCACACAGGTGACTGATGGCTGCTAGACTCTGAAGCACATGGCTTTACATACATCTTCTTTCTATTTCAATTTTTGATACACACCGTCAAGTTTTCTATTCCACTTGCTTGTCAAATGGCTAAGAAAGTAGCACATGCTGGATGTCTGGTATCCAGCAATAGAAACGTAACAGATGTCACACACAACTGTGAGACATGCGAGAGAAACAGACTCAGTCTTTGTCTTCCATAAATGTTCTGGGTAATCTAGTAATTTTCCACTTTTGAGACAAATGACATTAAGATAAATCATGGATCTGCTTTTAAGTAAATACCATCACACACTATCATCCCCCAATAAAACCTAGGCTGCATAATTTCTGATTTAGATCCTTGATTAATACGAAACAAATATTAAATGTCCAAACATGTAAGGAATGCTTACATGTACTTAAGCAAACTCATTCTACAAGATTTCTACACACACACACACACACACACACACAATGCATGCACACAATACTACTCCCAAACAAAGTAATAGTCACCGATTTCATTGTCTGGGAATATAGTAGGTCAGAGCCAAAGTGTAACAAGCATGTGGGGGCTCTCTGTTCAATTCTCAAGTACACACACATAACTTCATTTCTCTGGCAATCTGCTGTTAAAACAAGGTCTTGAGATTAACCTTAATTTTTGTGGCAGTTTGCTTTAAGGCCTAAGGACCCCTGGCTTATGATCTACCTTAGAAGTACAAGACCAGCAGTCATAAGCTGGCTTTGTCGACAATGATGTTGACATACCGTTACATACACAGAACAAACCAGGAACTCCCAGAAAGGTAAACAACTAAGAATCACTAACAATATGTTTTAAGCTGTTAGTGTTTGGAACTACGAGGCCAGCACAAATGCAAAACGATCACTATGTTACCTTATTTGACCTCCTATCAGAATATTATTGCTAAGTTTGAGGAGAAAATTATTTTTGCACTGAAAATATTTTTAAAGTTGTAAAAGCTGCTAGAAGATCATACTGGAAAAAAACCTAACTTTGAAGATCTATAAAAAGCTCAGTCTGTCATTTTTCACGATTATACTGTACAATCTTCAATTGGGTATGCTTTAAAAACAATGAGAAAGTACTTGTTTCTTTTGTCTATGTAGCAAATTAAATCTCAATTTAGGCAACCATCTATCTAAAACAAGTCCATGCAACTCCATAATGCTGAAGATAGTATTGTGATCACTGGGAGCCAGGCTGTTTTCTTAGAAATACTAGTTTACCTAGAACACCTTTTACTTTGCTTCTTCCAAACCTTTGATTGAGATAATACTTCTCTATGTATCACATGTCCTAATAGTCACAATTTTCTCCACTGGGAAAACACATACATTGCATTCCCAACCCTAGTTCAATGCCATCCTCCCTATAAGGCCTTCCTTAAAGATCTCCCTGGGCTTCCTGGCAGTGCTCACCCATGCATTTGTCAGTCCACTCTGCTATCCGTATAAACTGTAAGCCTACTTGGTGAACTCCAGCTCTACACACAGACAGAGACAGAGAGAGGGAGAGAGAGAACAAAAGAAATTTTTCAATCTAACTTTACTACCAGATCAGAATCACATGAACTCCTCAGAAAAATCAGTACTCTTTCCTGAAAGTAGAAAAAAATTATATGTACAAATAAAAAAATTCTCTTTTTAAAATGTCTATATAAAAAGGTAACTTGAAAAAAAAAACAGTGACAGTACACATGGCCCAAGAATATAAATTTACCTACTGGTTCAACTTAAGGTGCTAGTTTAAAAATCATCCACTAAGTACAAACATCAGAATGCAGCATGTATTGGTATCTGTATGCTATCTGTATGTAATTTACATTAGCTGCAGAATTAATAATAATTAATTAATAATTTAAAGAATTAAAGATATATAGCTCAGAGTGCAGGATTCAACATGCTAGCTATTCAATGAAGGAAGCCATTATGGATTAGAGGAAGCAACTGTGAGGGAGAGGAAGTCCAAGTCCAAGTGACTTGGATCTTAAAGAACTGTAACATGCTTTTGCTAAATTCACGCTGGATGCAATACCCCATCTAAAGCAGTGGTCCTGAGAGAAGACCTGTCACAGTGAGGGCAGTAGCACCTACTGGGCAGCAACTGTACAGAAGACACCACCTCAGATGTTGAGACAGAGGTTGAAGAGAGGTGTGTTTCTTGTGCTTTTTAGTTCCTTTATATTCTGGTTTGTTTGGGGTTTGCTTGGGTGGGTAATAGGTGGGGAGGATCTGAGAAGAGCTGTAGGGAAAACCCATAATCAGAATAAGTTGTGTTTTTAAAAGGAAGATTACAAAAAAAGAAGGTATGTACTTGTGAGTTATAGAAATAATATCTTATAATGTACAAAAAAAATCTAGAGGAAAAAAATAGAATGATGGAGAGTTTTGTCTTCATATAAACTTGTATCTAGAAAGGGGAAGAAGCCCCTTGAAGATTTTAGAACAAATGGAGTAAAATATAAGATGAGAATGAAAAAGAATGCATCCTGTTTTTTTAAAGTCTTTTTGAAGCTGGTGCTTTTCCAGAAGACCCTATGGAATAGACCCTATTGGATCAGCAGAAGACCCTATGGAATAGACCCTATTGGATCAGCAGAAGACCCTATGGAATAGATCCTATTAGATCAGCAGAAGACCCTATGGAATAGACCCTATTAGATCAGCAGAAGACCCTATGGAATAGATCCTATTGAATCAGCAGAAGACCCTATGGAATAGACCCTATTGGTTCAGCACAAGACCCTATGGAATAGACCCTATTGGTTCAGCACAAGACCCTATGGAATAGATCCTATTAGATCAGCACAAGACCCTATGGAATAGACCCTATTAGATCAGCAGAAGACCCTATGGAATAGACCCTATTAGATCAGCAGAAGACCCTATGGAATAGACCCTATTAGATCAGCAGAAGACCCTATGGAATAGACCCTATTAGATCAGCAGAAGACCCTATGGAATAGACCCTATTAGATCAGCAGAAGACCTTATGGAATAGACCCTACTGGATCAGCAGCCTGCCAGCAGATCTTTATTTACAAATAAGAGTAAAATGAAGCAGTAATATTAATTTTAATCATACTGAATAGAAACTCCCTCAAAAGCTGAGTGGCTTGCATCACTCCTGACTGATGTTATGAGAAGAAAAGAATTGAAATAGACAGTAACTGGGGAAGAGCCATGACAGAGGGGGTCCCAGCTGTAGGCAGGCCAGGGAGGAAACCTAGTAAGGCCTGTGCCACAGAGAATAAAGTGAGGGAAGGTTGTGAGGATGGTGGTCAGTGTGCGAGGCTGTTGCACGTTTGAAAGCCATTCATATGGTGTCCTCCTGACTGCTATGGACTTTGGCAGAAGGAGAACACACTAGGTCATCTGGTTATAAGCCATGCTGCTGCTTTGCCTGCTGGCCTCCTCCCTTAAGCCTGCTGTTTAAAAGCCAGCCGGGACCAAGGTTGGAAGCGCCCTCTCCAGTGGCTGTATAATGGAGCTTACTACAGCAACCCTGTGGCCTATGCCTTTCCTTACTCATCCTGCCTTTTCTAAAAAGTGTAGAGCCACTGACAGCTGGAACAGACAGACAAACTACATAAAGATGACATAGGGTTCGAAGGGAGAATGTGCGCAGTGACTTGGAAATATGATGGAGACTCGGTTTAAATGCTTGTATTATGCTAATTGGGTTCCCAAAATTGCACAAGAATCTGCATGTAAGATGCTCAGGGTCCCTGCCCCCAGGTGGTTCTGATTGGTAAATAATGTTGCCAGGGCAGGCAGACAAAGGTGGGATTTTAGGACTGGGGGCAAGGGGACAAGAGGAAGAAGGATTAGAACGGCCGTGCCAGGAAAAGAGTAAAGGAGCAGGCCTGAGAGGCACAGAAGGGAGAGCTCGCCAGTCATGTAAGGGCCAGGGGAGAGTGGCCCTGACTGGGTCTAGGGCAGCCGAGATGGAGTATAGATTTTAGTAAGTGATAACTCAAGGATATCGGAGGGGAGCTGTTAGCCTCATAGAGGTTTAGAAGTAGCCCAGACAGTGAGCTGATTAAGGCATATTAAAATATAAAGGTGTGTGTATGTGTCTTCCATTCAGGAACCCAGAATACTGGGGAAGGTAGTGAGGGGCTGCTGGGGTGATCTGAGCAGCTTCATTGGCTACAGCAAAACATGTGACACGAACAGAGATGTCAGAAAGTTTGAGGAAACTACATATCAAAAAGATGAGAAAGAATTGCTATCTCACACCTTGTGATCAACATACACTAAGAAATCTGACACACAAGGGAAAAGTTCACGTTGCTGAGCAGAGTGCAAAGAGATGAGACTAAAGTAAGTAGACTAAGGCCATAAAGTCCTCAACTCGGACTTCATCATATAACCTTCAGGCACTAAGGCTGCAGTAAGGCTGCGAAAGGCCTGATTTGTAAAGACACCTCTAACTGCACCGAAGAATAGCCAAGGGGACAGATGGGGAGACACTGTAGGATTTTGTGGGAAAGACAGCTCTGGTGAACATAAGAATAACAGAAGGGCTGACTTGGGGAGGGGCAGTGCTGTGTAGAGGTGGGAGAGTGGGGAATGACATCAGACAGGCAGAGAAAGGAAAAGTGACTACAGGTACAGGCTCAGGAAGCTGCATGAACTGACCAGGCAGTTTTTGAGATGAATGACAGAAAAAACATAGGGCTGAACACACACACACACACACACACACACACACACACACACACACACACACAAGAGCTGACAGAACATAAAGCAATCTGTACACTGCAGGCTGGGAGCTTGTGTTCTCCGTCAGTTGTACCCTGCTTTGGACTTCTGACATTAGGCTGACAAAAGGCAATCATCCAGCCCACCGTGTCTGTGAAGATGCAGACTGGAACAGCGACATCACTGCAACAGCTCTGAAGGAGTGCAGAGCCAGGTGAGGTGAGAAAAAGCAAGGCTGGTAGGCATGCTACCGTGAGCAGGGTGAGCAGAGAGGTGGGTGTCAGACAGAACAGGAACCTGGGGACTGACAGACATGAGGGGCACTCTGATGCACTCCCTCTACATTGTTTGTTTTTATGTCAACCCAACACAGGCTAGAACTATTTCAGAAGAGAGAACATCAACTAAGAAAAGTATTCCATTAGACTGGCCTATAGGTAGGGCTCTAGGGAACTTTCTTAATTAGTAATTGATGTGGAAGGGCCCAGCCCATTGTGGCTGGTACCATTCCTGGGCTGGTAATCCTGTTTGCTATAGTTAGCAGGTTGAGCAAGCCATGGTGAGTAAGCCAGTAAACACTACCCCTCCATGGCCTCTGCATTGGCTTCTGCCTCCAGGTTCTTGCCCTGGGTTGAGGTTTGGTCTTTTGGTAGCTATTGTAATGCTTAATGCAAGCCTGGAGTCTACACATAGCCCCTGTGACCCTACCCCCAAATTATTTCTGATAGGTAAATAAAGATGCCGACAGCCAATAGCTGGGCAGAAGAGACATTGGTGGGATTTGGGTGGGCTTCAGGTCGGAGGAGAACCAAGAAGGGAGGAAGGTGAATGGACGAGAGGGAAGCCTAATGGTTAGGAAATGGCAGGAGAAGCTGTCATGGGTTAGGTGAGCCATAAGACCATGGCCCTGAGGGCTGGCCAATGGGAGGGAAGAGCAGCCCACATGAAACCTAGTAAATATTAAGTAAGAACTCAGGGTTATTGATGGGAAAATAGATTCTAACAGCATGAAGAGTAGGCAGCTGCCCAGCTACTGTGCTACCTAAGAATTATTGTAAATATAAAGGCCGTGTGTGTCTTTCATCCAGGAACTTAAATACCAAAGGTGGTGTAGAAACCTCAGGATGGGATTAAATAATTACCGAAACATCCCCCGTTTGAGTTTCTGTCCTGAATTCCTTCCATAATGAACTCTGATGCAGAAGTATAAGCAAAATCCCTTCCTCCCCCCAAAATACTCATGACCATAGTGTTTTATTACAGCAACAGAAATCCTAACCAAGATACACTCAAGAGTATATCACACACTTGTAAACACACACACTGTGGGGCAGGGATCAAGGTGGAAAAAGTTTTCCCTTGGGTCCAGCAATGAAACAGAATGACTGAGAACCCCTAGACTGTGAGTGAATCATCTAGTTATGAAATCCCAATTTCAAAACACCAGTCAGGATACAGAAGACACTTTGTAGCCTTCAAAGGGACAGAAGTTGCTGTGTAGGGACACCTTCACATGCAGGAAGAGAAAAGCACAACCATGCAGGAGCTCAAATGAAGAAACAGTGTGGTGTGGCTGTTCTGTAGACCCAAGACCGAGCTGTAGAACCTGAGCTACGGGAGAGAAAAACTTCCTCCAAGGAGAAGTTTAGTTGATATCTGTGTAATGAGTACAGAGAAAATCATAAATACACGCACATTAGAAAGATCGGGTTGCCATGGGAAAACAAACATTTTTGCATTTATTTTACTGTGTGTGTGTCTGTGTGTCCTCATGTATGTAAGTGGGTATGTACATACCATGGCACACATGTGGAAGCCAAAAGGTAACAGAAAGGCTGTTGTCTTCTTTCACCATGTGGGTTCCGAGGATTGAATTAAACTATTTAGCCTTAATGCAAGTGCCTTTACCTGCCAAGTCATCTTTTAGGCCTACAAAACAAATTTTAAAACTACCATCTACAATTTCTGGAGACAGAAAGGCATTAAGACAAGAGATTACAAAGTCAAGGGATTAAACACAAAAGAAGGAAAAAGTGAGAGAAACAAACTAGATCACCAGATGCAACATAGAAGGGGCAGGAGGTAGTTCACGGGAGCCTCACTTAGCTCACTGGGACCTCACTCAGCCCACCAGAGCCTCGCTTAGGGATCTGATCCCTACACAAAGCCAACATGAAGCAGGAAGGCAGAATGCAACATGAAAACTTGGAGTTTTTCAGAGAAACTAAGAGCTATGGAATAACATAGGAAAGTTCCATACATATCTGTCATGTTTCTCTTCTGGTGGAAGGGGGGGGCAAGAGCTAGACTTTTAAGAGAAAATAGTTTTAAAGTTTTCTAGATTGAAGAAAGATTGTTACTGAACTTGTAAGGTAGGAAACAGAGAAGCTATACGCAGGGCACAAAGCTCAACCCTACAGACAGAGCAAAACTATACAGCGTCACAGACACTATCAGCTCTGCACCAGCAGGGGAGGCGGGAAGACGACGCTGGAGAGCATCACGTGCAGAACAAGGCAAGTCAGATGAGGGTGGACTACACCTTCAGACGTAGATGCTGGGGCCTAGTCAGAAGAGGGTGGACTACACCTTCAGACGTAGATGCTGGGGCCTAGTCAGAAGAGGGTGGACTACACCTTCAGACGTAGATGTTGGGGCCTAGTCAGAAGAGGGTGGACTACACCTTCAGACATGGATGCTGGGGCCTAGTCAGAAGAGGGTGGACTACACCTTCAGACATAGATGCTGGGGCCTAGTCAGAAGAGGGTGGACTACACCTTCAGACATAGATGCTGGGGCCTAGTCAGAAGAGGGTGGACTACACCTTCAGACGTAGATGCTGGGGCCTAGTCAGAAGAGGGTGGACTACACCTTCAAATGTAGATGCTAGGGCCTAGTCAGAAGAGGGTGGACTACACCTTCAGACGTAGATGCTGGGGCCTAGTCAGAAGAGGGTGGACTACACCTTCAGACATAGATGCTGGGGCCTAGTCAGAAGAGGGTGGACTACACCTTCAAATGTAGATGCTAGGGCCTAGTCAGAAGAGGGTGGACTACACCTTCAGATGTAGATGCTGGGGCCTGGGGTGTGGCTCAGCTGCCAGAGCCCTTGCCTTGCTTGCTTGAGACCTACGAATCAAGGGGAAAATCGGGAAGGAAGAAGGTGCTAACAAACAAGGGCAAAATAAAGACACAAACACATATGCGTGAACACAAAATAAATGTGATCGATTTTTTCAAATAAAACAGTGAATCCAGAGGGTAAGAGCACAATATAAAAAGCTACAGGCATTAACCGTGGGGATCTCTGCAGCCAAAATGCAAACCACACAGTTTCCCTGGCTTCTTCCCTATTTTCGTTGCTTCTAAAAGGCCTTAGTGACTTGAACAACCTCCCATTTACTAACCAGAAATACACTCCTTTCTCCCCAACTCCTAGAGAAATGCGGTGCAAATTTATAAACTAGAGAAGTAATAGTCATCTGTTTCATTCACCAGAGAAAGGGAGAGTGGGAGGGAGAGGGGAAAGAAAGGGGCAGAGGGAAGGAGGGAGAAAGATGGATTTCATATATGCTACATGCTCAAAGGCTGGGAGACAGCACTCACAGAGGTGGGGAAGGCTGTGTGAGCCAACAGAGCAGAAGCTGCCATACTGGGAAGAGAGGGGACAGTAGCACCAAGGTCACCAAGAGTGAAGGGGGGGGTGCCACAGACAGACCTGGGTCCTGGGACAGTTTGTGGACTAAGCAGCAATGCTGAGTCACGCCCCAGACGTGCTAGCCACTAGGCAAGGCAGGCTCTTACAAGGAAAGCTGCTGCCCCTTTACAAGACCGAAAAGACTGGTAGCATGCCTTTAGCGTTGTTTTTGTCTTTTATTTCAGCTAAGGCTATTTGAAGAAACTTACATGAAACAGACATAATCACGTGACTGTAGTTTTCGTGTGTGTGTGTGTGTGTGTGTGTGTGTGTGTGTGTGTGAGAGAGAGAGAGAGAGAGAAGGAGGAGGAGGAGGAGGAGGAGGAGGAAGAGGGAGAAAACTTTGCTCATAAAGCTAAATTCTCTGACCACAGCCGAAATGAATCTGCCAAATTTCTTTCTAAACCAAGCATTAAAACAGAAATATAAACCTAAACAGAGCATGCTCAGGAATGCACCCAGCCCTACACGTGCATTCCTGTATGAGCATGTGTGAGTCTCCGGATAAGTTCTCTTCGTTCAGGACAGCACTGCTTTCAAATACTGTTAGTGCTCTCCTTGCACAAGGATAAGTCTCCCTACTCTCATTTGGTTGTGTGACGGGGCTGTGCGTTCACCAAGATGCAAACACATTTTGTAGTGTTACCGAGGGAGCAAAGACAAAGCCCTAATCTAGTTTTATCGCCTCCACCTGTGCCTCGAGAAGCCCTCCCACTTGCTGACGTCATCAGAGAGCCAAGTGCAAGCAGGTTTCTGGCTGCCATGGAGAGCAGCTCCACAAGGCACCGCAGACTGGGCAGGAGGAGCACGCTGACAGACAGCCAGGGCAGCATCAGTCTAAGATTTTCAAAGCAGTGTTATCACAACCAGAATTGGGAGCTGGCGAGAGGGCCCAGGGGTTAGTGGCTCAGTAGATAAGGTACCCGAGGGCCACTCCCCCAGACTCCCATGATGAGAGGAAAGAACTGACCCTGACATCTTGTCCTCTGTCCTCCACAAGCACACGCATACCATGGCACAAATGAGCAAGCATTGTGCCCACACACCCACAGTAGCACAAAGTCACAAAGCCCAACAGAGGAGAGTCAAGGGTGATTCGTGTCCTCTCTCTCCTCTCTCCCTCTCTTTCTCCCTTACCTTTGGCCACATCACACTCCTTAATCATTTTGAGAAAGTTGTAAATTTCCCTATCTAGTCTCTGTTGACATGTTTGTGCTCTCTGAAAGAGAAAAAAAAACAGACAAAATTAAAACAAACCAAATAAAGGACTTTCAAAATTACTTATACGTTAATGCTTCTATCAAAACTTTCGATTTGGATACATATAACACAATACCTTTACAAAAGGATATGAATAAAACATTTAACCAAGTAGTTTAATAAGTATTTAATTCCAAACACATTCAGCATCAGTCCTGTAGACACCACCCAACTACTTTAATTAACAATGCCCATTCTCATTATGCCATGAATATATAGAGTTAATTTCTTTGATTTGCTAGATCTGAATAAATTCACCAAGAGATTATAAAATGCATTTCTTAAGGATACATTTTTAAAACTGTTTTTTGTTTTAAAAAAATCCAGATGGCCCTAACATTTGGAAATCACAAGCTGATTTTCCATTCAGCATTTTAAATACATGCTGCCACCACCCACATCATCAGGCCAAGCAGGACATTTTCTTAACTGAGTTGAAGCTCATAAAAATAAGGTAAAGTCAATTACAATGGAGAACATTCTTCCTTGAAACCTTACATTTCATAGTAAGATCCCTAGAAGTAAAACATAAATACAAAAGCCATCCTCGGACTTGTACCTCAGCCTAGAGCAGATTCAAAGAACAAAATGCAAATCACTGTCAATTTTAAGTTGGTTTTACATAACAAAAAGAATGTACAAGAAATCATACTGGAATTGCTTGACTGTGGTAATTAAAAATATTTATTCTAGCCAGGTGGGGGTGGTGCACACCTTTAATCCCAGCACTGGGAGGCAGAGGCAGACAGATCTCTGACTTCAAGATCGGACTGGTCTACAGAATGATTTCCAGGACAGCCAGAGCTACTCAGAGAAATCCTGTCTTGAAAATAAATAACTAATTAAAAAATACCTATTCTGCAAACTATGACCTTGGAAATATTATAATTACAGCTGTAAGCAGAGTAATGGACTCAGCTTCCTTGCTTTGTACATGTAACCCCAACTGGCCCATCACAAAAAAAAAAAAAACACTTGCTTATTCAAAATTAAACCCCATGTAGCAGTGTGCCAAGGTGATACAGGTAAGCACTCTCTTCTCTCATTTCACCTTATAAATTTTTGAACTCTTATAAAGCTCAACCCAACCACAGCAGAATTATTCATGGAACCACATTAGTGACAGGCCGTGTTCTCTTTTAAATTTGTATTATCCCTTCTGTTTTGAGACTCCTAATGACATCTAAATATAACTCACGCTTACTTATTTATTCGAGAGAGAATACTCATTCTATGTAATTTGAAACCACATAAAGAGAGCTGGTTTGCTTGCTCATTTCTTCAGACATGGCCTGTGAAGACAGGCTGAAGGGGAAGTCCGTCTGGAAACACTGCAGCATCACTCCTGGCTTACTGATAGAAGACCACTCTCACATGGTGCACATCAGGATTCCCGCTCATGTCCAAGTCAATGTTGCCACCCACTTGTTTCCTTCCCCTGGTGATAGTCTCAGACTCCTTATCTGATGCACAGTACAGCTCCTGAGTTGTAACTGAAGTCGAGCCACCCATTCACAGTATTATCTTCACATACTGAAGTCACAAGCCTCTTCGCTTAGCATTTTTATGTCAAAGCTTTAAAAAAAATGTTCCTTTGCTCAAGGGTTTATAAGTATTAAGATAACTCCTAGATGACGCTAAAAAGGACAGTAGTTTTCAATACAGTAAAATAAAGTACATTCTCTAATTTGCTATCCCCCATATTGATGATTATATAAAAGCAAAACTCTTCTGGGCTAGGCAAGAACCACATACCTGTCAGTCCTGGTACTGAGGAAAAAGCTGGGGCCATCGTATCATGAGTTCTTGCCCAGCTTGGGCTATACAGTGAGACCATGTCTCAAAAAGTAATGCTTGTGAATACTCTGGTGTCTGGCATGGTGTCTCCTTACTGAGTTCTAAGCCACTGACACTATGCCAGGGAAGCTGAAGTTTTAAATTTGATTTATTCACTATATAAGTAAAGTCCCGTCATAAACAGTGTTCTAATATTAACATCTGACAATATTTTAAACTTTATCCAAGTTATCTGTGCAGACTATCTACACAGCAAGACGGACACCCATGATCACGGAGGCCCAGTGCATCAGACGGCTGCACCGTGGGCAGCCCACCTCAACTCATCTCTGTTCCACTCTGTCTACACAATCTTTAGCTATCACATCCACTGACTCAAGCTGATGCTCTTCTCCATACAGAGCTGGACCTAGGCCCTCAGCACATAGGCAGCAGATGTGTAGCTCGGCCTTCATGTGTGTCCCCCAGCAACTGGAGCAGGCCTGTCCCTAAAGCTGCTGCCTGTCTGTGGAACCTGTCCCCCTAACTGGCCTGCCTTGTCTGGCCTCAGTGTAAGTGGATGCATCTAGTCCTGCAGAGACTTGAAGTGCCAGGGTAAAAGGATCTGGGGGTTGGGGGTGGGGTCTTCCACCCTCTTAGAGGATAAGAGGAGGGGGATGGAGGGAGGAACTATATGAGGGGGCATTGGGAGGGAGGAAAGTCACCAGAATGTAAAGTGAATAAAGAATGGATGAATGAATGAATGAAAAAACAAAGATGATGCTCTTCTTCCTGACTAGGAGGGTCACTTAAAACTGTATCAAGGGAGTGGGTGGCAAGGGAGAAGGTGAGCACAGTGTGTGGGAAGGAGCTACATCGGGGACACTTGCTACAGAGAAGCCGCATTTGCTCCATTAAGCATAAAGCATAGCCCTTAGCACTTAAGCAATAAAAGTAGGTCCTAACATAGACAACTGGACAGGGAAAGGAGACAGCCCAGAACGGCCCGGACTGTCTGGCTCTGCTCCCAAGCAACTCGACAGCAGGAACCTGGCAGCACTTCTAACAACGCTGCCATCAGGAGTATGGACAGAGGCCACCTGGACAGTGGGGACAGAAGAGCTTCCAGAGATAGGACCAAGGAGCTTTGTGAGGTGACAGGCATGACCCACAGCTGACAGGCGAAGGGGTCACGCAGGGCATATATATTTCTCAGAAGACATGAAACTGAAAATATAAACATTACAGTTTAACAATATTAACCCTACCCTCAAAAATAACAGATGACAGATCCTAATTTTTGCAGAAAACAGCACAGTGGAGAGCGTGCCTAGTGGTCGCCCGTAAAGCTTAACTCCGGCCATACTCACCTGAAGACCAGCCGCACTGCACTCTACCTTCCCTTTCATAAAGGAAAGCACTGTGCACTGGTACTCTTCTAGTACCTGGTGACTAGCCTGGCCTGCAGCTGTCTTATTGCTTTATGTTGTAATAGATGCTCACAGAAAAATAAAAACTGAAATGCCCTGGAAAGAACAGTAATTGTCCCTCACACACCTGCAGCCAGTCTCGAAGCTCTGCTCGCCATTTCCTGACCCGGAGTGGCAGCTGTTCATTTCTCCTCTCTCCAGGGATGCTCTACCCCAACCTTAGCGTGAACGTGTGCATCATCCTACGATACGCTTTATTTCCTCCCAAGTAGTATCTTCTGGTTGTTTCTGGTTGTTTGAGGCAGAATCTAAATGAAGCCCAGGCTAGCCTAAGAACCCACTGTGTAGCAGACTATTCTCAAGCGTTAGGCAAGCCTGCTGCTTTAACCTTCTGAGTGCTGGGATTACAGGCGGGTGTGCACCACTATACCCGACTTTCTGCTCTTTGTACACTATGTACCTGTAATTTATCAGTATGTCATCGAGTGCCATATTTTATAGATGCACTGTCTTTACTCGCCCCTCAGGCTGTGCATATTTATTTTTACAGAATACATTTTCGTTAAGAATCACTTCACAAACTCACTCAGTTCTTAAATTTCGTTTAAATTTAGCATCCCATGTTAACTATTTTGTATATCACAAATGTAGCTGAGATCCGAAAGAATTGAGCGTCACCAGTAAACAAAAGCCTCCCTCGGTTAGCACCACCCGCGGTAGTTGGGAGTCCATGCACCGCTGCTCAAGGTTCCTTCTGATGACGTCACACAGTCTCTGCTTCTGCCCTGAGTGCCTGAGGTGTTTCTGGTTAAAATGAGGAACTGGGCCAGGTGTAAAGCTATGCCTGTAATCCCAGCACTCAGGAAGCTGAGGCCAGTTCAAGGCCAGCCTGGAATACATAGCAATATTCTACTTAAAAAAGAAAAGAAAAGCAGCCAAAATGAGTTAGTGAAAACTGAGTGTGGTTTTATTAACTTAAATGCAAGCAGCTGTGTGGTGGCTGGCACTGACCGCAGTGGTACTGCAAATACTGAGCCTGCCCCTCCCTCCTCTGAGCTGGTTTTTGAGATCCTCTCACACAGCAGGAAATGACTTGGTTCTTTTCTTCTCAGTGCCTTAACCTCAAGGCGATGACAAAGGCTGAAAGAAAAGCTTTTTATGTCTTGTAAGAGATCCTTAGTTGGCGGTGGTGGTGGGGGGGTGATAAAAATGAGAGAGACCAAAGTATCATAGAATAGGGTAACTTTTTCAATACAGACACCACACCCCAATGTCTTGTAACCGTCCTTTCTGTCACTGGAACGCTGGGGAACAGGACCAATCTGCACCTGACTCAGATGACAACTCGTTAGTCCAGGCATGTCCTCACTATGTCTGCGGCCACCAGAAGTAAATTTGCTCCAACTCTGTCCCTAGAATTTCCTTTAACTTCACTCAAGAATCAAAGGTATCTCAAGTCTGCCTGCCTCAGCTACATGCAAACATGCCTTGGAAATCATTTCAGATTCCAACCGTTTTGAACAAGAATCCAGACACTGAGAATCAGAATTCTCCCAGTTACCATTTGGTCTCCACAGGACAGAGATGTCTGCAGCCTACAAAACCTGAACATACTTCACACTGTCTAAAGTCTCACTGACTTCTGACCCAAGCTACACATAAAGTACAACTTGATGGTTTAGAAGTCAAAAGAAAAAAAAATATTTGAAAGGAAATAAAATACAATGTACAACTGAGCTGGTAATGGATAACATGCCTGGAAATTGGAAAAACATATTTTTAGAAAGCTGTCTTTAACCATGTGTCTTAATGGTAAGAAAGCTAACATGTTTCTGTTTTACTTATGTCTCCCATTTAAGATGCCTCAAATTATCACAATCCTAGAAGATACTGGCTTTGTTGTAAATCCATATGCATTTTATCACTCACACTGAGGCACATAAACAGGAAGGCATTCTCTTCACTTAGAAAATATTAGCTAAATATTAAAGCGTTTAGCATAATTTTAATTTTTTATTTAAAATTTAGTCACATATATTTAAATCCTCCCTATTTTTAAAAGAATTATTTTTATTTATGTGTAGTTGTGTCTTTCTATGTATGCATGTGCATTGAGTGCAGGTGCCAACACAGGCCAGAAAAAGGCACTGAGTCTCTGGGAGCAGGTGTTATACGGCGTGGGTCCTCAGAACTGAACTCTGGTCCTCTGCAAGAACAGCAAGAATGTTTAACCTCTGAGTCCTCTCTCCAGCCTCTGTTTTCTAAGTTTTGATGTCATCATTCTAAATGTTCTGATAGATGTTATTTTTTTTAATTCATTTGCTGAAGAGTTATGTTTATGGTTAACACATTACACATTATACTTTAAAATAGTAGAGATAAAGCAATCAACAAAGTCTAACAGATACCTTCAACAAATCATGAACTAGTTCAAATTCTCTGATATTTTATCATAAATTAAAATTAGAAATGATGGAGCCTGACATCCCTTGATCATTGGGATTAAAGGCTCTTAATATCAATAAAGCTCTGTAGACATTAGTAAACTTAACTTCAATAGACTTGTTTATTTAGAAGCATGCAAATCCTTTTAAATAATCAGCTTAATTTTCATATGGTTATAGTTAATAGGAAAATTCATGTTTTGAGATAATCATTTAAACTGAAACAGGCATCCCATTGTAGTGTAACTCTTCCAGATCTACCAGTATTTTGATAAACAAGATGAATTTAAAAGGTACAGCCAGAAACTAACATCTGTTCCCTCCCTGGCCCCAAATACCTACTGTCAGGAAAGGGGAGATGCTGTTGTCCTTTCAGATAAAAATGTCTCCACTCATAACTGGTGCTTTATCCTATCCTTGAGCAGTGGCCGTCACATATTGAAAGCAGTTTTCAATGAAAGTACTGGTCAAGAAATGCATCACTATGGTTGCATTATTGAAACTCTGAAATATGTAGTGAAGTCATAAAGGGACAGGTCAGGCCCCACACTTCCCACCTACTGGAGGCAATGTGCAAATACAGAAGTGTTTAACATAAAATCAGACTCAGAATGTCTTAGTTTGGGTTTTACTGCTGTGAACAGACACCGTGACCAAAGCAACTCTTATAAAGGACACAACATCTAATTGGGGCTGGCTTACAGGTTCAGAGAATCAGCCCATTATCATCAAGGTGGGAGTACGGCAGCTTCCAGGCAGGCATGGCACAGGAGAAGATGAGAGTTCTACATCTTCATCCAGAGGAAGCCAGGAGCAGACTGTCAGGTAGCTAGGAGAAGGGTCTACAAGTCCACCCTCACAGTGACACACTTCCTCCAACAGTACCACTCCCTATGGGCCAAGCATATTCAAACCACCACATTCCACTCCCTGGCCTCTATAGGCTTGTTCAAAGACATGAGTCTCTGGGAGCCATACCTAGCATAGCATAATGCAAAATACATTTAGTACAACTTCAAAAGTACCATAGTCTAAAACAGTCTCTACAATGTTAAAAGTCCCAAGTTCAAAGTCTCTTCTGAGATTCATGCAATCTCTAAACTGTAATCCTTTAAGAAGTCAAAAATCAAAAAGCAGATCATATACCTTCAACATCATACAGGATATATATTACCATTCTAAAACATCATAGTGAGGAAATACTGGACCAAAGCAAGACAGAAAACCTGCTGGGCAAACTCCAAACTCTGGATCTCCGTGTCAGATCTCAAAGCATTCTTCAGATCTCCAACTCCTTTCATCATTGTTGACTGCTGTTGGTAGATCTTGCATTCAGCAGCAACAAACTTTGTTTTCTTGGGCTGGTTACACTTTTTTAGTAGGTTTCCTCAGCAGGTATACCATGGCCCTGATATCTTTAACATCTTAGGGTATCTAAGGCAACTTCTTCCAATGTCTGGGATCCACACATGATTTTCTGGGCTCCTCCAAAGGGTTTGTGTCACTTCCCCAGCTCTGCCCTCTGTAGCCCTCTAGGCTCTGGTTGACTCCACTGCTGCTGTTCTTGGTCTTCCGCTGTAGCTAGGCTTCACCAATAGCCCCTCATAGGCTCCCTTCACGGTGCCAAACCTCAACTTCTCTGCATGACCCCTTCAGTCCTGGGCTGTCAACTGCCACTGAGGCTGCACCTTCACCAATGGCCTTCCCGGGGCTCTCATAGTGCAGAGCCTCACAACTGCTCTCCATGAGCCTTCATATCTTCAAAACCAGTATGACCTAGGTGATTCTTACACATTCAGCTGCAGTAGAAGGTACAACCTTGGCTATCTCTGAAACACAGCTTCTTTGTGCTCTCAGAAAACACTTCCCAGAAGATTTCACCTCAATGATGCTGGTCTCTTCTTAATCACAACTAATTTCTTAGCTCCAGATAGCCAGCATCAATTGTCCCAGTAGTTTCTTCTATCCTTCTATATGACTCTAAAGCCAGAGTCATATGGCTGAAGCTGCCAAGTTCTGCTGCTTGCCAGGGCTGGAACATGGCCTCCGTGTTCTACTAAATTATCACCAGCTTTCTGTTTTCCAACTTCTTCGCTGTCTAAACTTGGCTGTCCTGGAATTTGCTCTATAGATTGACCTTGAACTCAGAGATCTACATGCCTCTGTCTCCTGAGTTCAAGGATTAAAGGCATTTGCCACTATGCCTGGACCTAAGCTTTTCTCTGTTTGGAAGTTGCTCTGTACCAGGCTGGCCTTTAATTCAGAGGTCCACTTGCCTCTGTCTCTAGGAATTAAAGAGGATGTACCACCATGCCTGGAGCTAAACTTTATACAGTCACTATTCCTTAAGATCTGGATCAAAAGCCTGTCTTCCATCTCTGAACTGTAGTTCATTCTGAACTAAAATCCCAAATGAAAAGAATAACCATGTCCCTTGTTCAACTGCAAAAACATAAGCAGCAAGTTTAGCTGAGTGGGAGCTTGTCTTGAGGTCACCACTCCCTTAATCTGCTCGTCTCCTTGAACATAGTGTTCACTCCACTCTACTTCCTGGTGCCCTTTTATTCTTGAACCATACATTTTGTACTTTTCCTTTCAGAGCTTGCTACACTTGATCAAAACCCTCTTCATGAGACTAGAGAACAAAGTCTCTGCTGAGCTTTCTTCAGACTTCCTTTGTCAATGCAATTAATACAAATCTCTTTACCTTAGTTCAGGCAGACTCTTCAGACAAGTGCAAAAAGCAGCCACATTCTTCACCAAAATACCATAAAAACAGTCTCTAGGCCACATACTGAAATTTTTCTCTAATGAAACCTCTTGGGCCAGGTCTGCACAGTTTAAATCACCCTCAGCAACAAAGTCTTCCATATCCCTACTAGGATGTCCTATTAAGCATCAATTAAAACTTGCACTGCTTTTCAAAGTCCTAAAACCCACATCCCTCCCAACAAAAGCATGGCCAGGCCTATCACAGCAATACCCCAGGTCCCTGGTACCAACTTCTGTCTTAGGGTTTTTCTGTTGTGAATAGACACCATGACCAAAGCAACTCTTCTAAGGACACCATTTAGTTGGGGCTGGCTTACAGGTTCAGAGGTTCAGCCCATTATCATCAAGGTGGGAGCATGGCAGTGTCCAGGCATACGTGGTACAGGAGGAGCTGAGTGTTCTACATCATTATGCAGAGGAAGCCAAGAGCAGACTGTCTCCAGGCAGCTAGGAGGAGGATCTCCAAGCCTACCCCCACAAGTGATACACTTCCTCCAACAAGGTCACACTTCCTAATAGAGCTACTCCCTGAGCCAAGCATATCAAACTACCACAAAGAACATCACAGCATTCTCACCAAGACATTTTATAGTACCGTCAAAGCAGAGGTGTATCAGCAGAACACTCCTGGACAAAGCACTATTACTTCTCCTGTCAGAAGTCATAATTTCAAAACCTAAGCTCCTAATAGAAAGCACGGGAGAGCTGGCTATGGCAGTTGAATGGTATCTGCTCACCGCTAAGGACTCCTTCAGGTCCATGGTCGAAACTACATCTTCCTCTTCATCATCAGTCACCTGATCCTGGGAACAGTAATGAGTGCTGTATGCGGAGTGTTCTTCAATTGCTTCCAGCCACTTCTGAAACAACCCAAGAATTACATAGCATTTTACTCCAAAAAAAATAGTAATAAACTTAGAATTACTATGGCAAAAATGTAACTACAATGATATTATGAATGTTTCTTGCCTGTGATCTGCCTGCATAGAAGGTTATTCCTAGTGCTCTTAAAATATCATCTGTACATCTATGTATTAATTAATGCTTAAATATACTATAGAAATTAAGCAATGAATAATTTTTTCACTTAAAATTACTTGTTTCCAACACTATTGAATCTAATATATCATCTAATTCTTAGCAGTGGACTTGGACACAATATTATGAATGTAAAATAAAAATTACATACACAATAATCTTAGATTATTTTAAGAAAGCCAACTGCCTGATGATTTCACTTTTACAAGTTTTAAAAAGAAAATTAGTTTGAAAATATGGACTAAAAATACTTCCTTGTTTCCTTACAAAATTGCATGTCGTAATTCTTTTTTTTATATATATTTTATTTTATTTTATTTTTTTAATTTACGTTCCAAATCATTTCCCCTTTCCCGTTTCCTCCCTCCCCGAAAGTCCCATAAGCCCCCTTCCCTCCCTCTTTTCTCCATTCAACCCCCTCTCGTTTCTCTGTCCTGGTGTTCCCCTACATCCAGTCTTTCCAGGACCAGGGGTCTCTCCTTCCATCTTCTTAGAAATCTATTGATATGCGAATTGTGTCTAGGGTATTCTGAGATTCTGGGTTAATATCCCCTTATCAGTGACTGCATACCATGTGTGTTCTTTTGTGATTGGGTTACCTCACTAAGGATGATATTTTCAAGTTCTGACCATTTGCCTAGGAATTTCGTGAATTCATTGTTTTTAATTGCAGAGTAGTATTCCATTGTGTAGATATACCACATCTTCTGAATCCATTCCTCCGTTGAGGGACATCTGGGTTCTTTCCAGCTTCTGGCTATTATAAATAAGGCTGCTATGAACATAGTGGAGCATGTGTCCTTATTGCATGCAGGTAAAGCCTCTGGGTATATGCCCAGGAGTCACCTGAAGAATATCTAATGGCTGAGAAGCACCTAAAGAGATGTTCATCATCCTTAGTCATTAGGGAAATGCAAATCAAAACAACCCTGAGATTCCATCTCACACCAGTCAGGATGGCTAAGATCAAAAACACAGGAGACAGCAGTTGTTGGCGAGGATGTGGAGAAAGAGGAACACTCCTCCACTGCTGGTGGAATTGCAAGCTGTTACAACCACTCTGGAAAGCAGTCTGGTGGTTCCTCCGAAAACTGGGCATGACACTCCCGGAGGATCCGGCTATACCACTCCTGTGCATGTCGTAATTCTTATAATCCTGTGAAATACTAAGACATGGGATAGGTAACGGATGGTGCTGGGGTAGAACAGGAGATCAGATGAGGAGAGACAGGGAGGGAAGACAAGAAGGGACAGCTAAGGCTGTTTGATGTGTTGTATGAAAACCTAATGCAGTAGAAACTTCTTAAAATATACACACATATGAAAAAAAAACTAAATGAAATCACCAAATAATGGGGAAACAAAGCTCCGACAAATGAATCAACAATCGAAACCTCCAGTTCTGAGGATAGGTGACATCTAAGAGAGTTTTTGGCCAAAGGAGCCCCGTGAATCACCCAAATAGTTCAGGCTACGGCCAGGGGTATGCTCTCTATACACTGATGGTAAGGCCCCATCCCTGAAGACAACAACTGTACAACTCAGTGAACATGGAGAAATCATGCTTCTGCCAACCTACAGCCTCCCTACTGACTGGTCTTCATGGTAGTCAGAGGAAGTCTGCCCAGGAGCAAGGAGAAAGGCAAACACCAACCCAGCTATAAACCCTTCAGTGGATAATGGTGACCTGCCTGCAGAATGTGCTGGTACAATAGCAGCACAAAACTTGTTGATTTAACCAATCAATTATTGGATTTGATTTAAGGCCCACTCCGTGAGATGAAACCCATACCTGATACCACTGGGTGGCCTGAGATTAGGCAAGAGAAGTCCAAATAGTACTGTTCTGCTAAAGGAACACAGCAATAAAATGACTCCTAACAACATCCTGCTACACTCATAGAACAGTGCCTTGCTCAGCCATCATCACAGAAGCTTTCTCCTGCAGTAAATGGGAAGAAAAACAGACCCACAACACAACAAAGTGCAGAGAGTGAGAGAGTTTGGTACACCCAGTCCTAAATGGGATGTCTCCATCAAATCCTTCCCCTCAGAGCTCAGGAAACCTGTGAAAGAGGAAGCAGAAAGACTGTAAGAGCCAGAGGGGATGGAGGACACCAAGAAGAAAGGCCCTCTAAACACAGCAGGACCAACACACATATGAACTCAAGAGTTTATATCAGCATGCATAGTCCTTGCACAGTCCAAACCTAAAGGGCCCCAGAGCTGAGAGGGGAAGTAGACACAAGCTCCCATCCCTAACCCAAAAGCAACTTCTAATTGATACCTGCTCACCAAGGAAAGATTCGTTCTCAACAATAGAGTCTCACGGAGAATACAAACCACCCTTAAGGACCGACCCCACACCCAGCAGTGGACAACCAACACAAAATGAACTCAGTGTCACCATTGGAGGAAGGACCAACCCCACACCCAGCAGTGGACAGCCTACACAAGATGAACTCAGTGTCACCGTCAGAGGAAGGACCGACCCCACACCCAGCAGTGGACAGCCTACACAAGATGAACTCAGTGTCACCATCGGAGGAAGGACCGACCCCACACCCAGCAGTGGACAGCCTACACAAGATGAACTCAGTGTCACCGTCGGAGGAAGGACCGACCCCACACCCAGCAGTGGACAGCCTACACAAGATGAACTCAGTGTCACCGTCGGAGGAAGGACCGACCCCACACCCAGCAGTGGACAGCCTACACAAGATGAACTCAGTGTCACCGTCGGAGGAAGGACCGACCCCACACCCAGCAGTGGACAGCCTACACAAGATGAACTCAGTGTCACCGTCGGAGGAAGGACCGACCCCACACCCAGCAGTGGACAGCCTACACAAGATGAACTCAGTGTCACCGTCAGAGGAAGGACCGACCCCACACCCAGCAGTGGACAGCCTACACAAGATGAACTCAGTGTCACTGTCGGAGGAAGGACCGACCCCACACCCAGCAGTGGACAGCCTACACAAGATGAACTCAGTGTCACCGTCGGAGGAAGGACCGACCCCACACCCAGCAGTGGACAGCCTACACAAGATGAACTCAGTGTCACTGTCGGAGGCTCCATTTCTCAGAATGCTTGTCTGAGCATTATTTTATGTTTTAACTTCTTTCTTTCCTTTTCTTCTTTCCTTCCTTCCTTCCTTTCTAAGTCTTTTAAATACATATTATAGTTTCCAGTGCTGCACTTTTACGGGATTTGTGTGCATCTGTGTTGCTTTCTCTGCATCATCTCTGCATCCATGTTTCATATGCTCTTTTTTTTTTTTTTGGCTTTTTCTCCAGGTAGTTTACTTGCTTCATCCTATTCCAGTTTATTTGTTTTATTTTATTATTATTTTTAGATGCCTATTTGTATTCCAATAATTCTAATAATAGAACAGGTATGGATTTGGGTTTGTGGGGAGTTTGGAAGAATCAGGGAGAAACTGGGGGAGAGGAAAACTAAAACCAAAATATATTGTATGGAAAAATATTTTCAATAAAAAAATAAGTTAAATTAGAATTAAAATCTGTACTCCACCAAACTGGAAAATCTAAAAGAAACAGATAAATGCCTTGATATATACAACCTATCAAAGTTAAAACAAGATGAAATATACAATTTAAACAGACCAATAACCCCTAGCAAAAAGTTATTAAAAGTCTCCCAACCAATAAAAGTTCAGAGCAAGATAAAATGATTTCAGCACAAGAATTCTACCAGAGCTTTAAAGAATTAATGTCAATCTTCCTCAAACTAGTCCACAAAATAGAAACTGAAGAAGCATTTCCAAATTTCTTCACTATTATCATGATACCAAAACCATGCAAAGACCCACTGAGAAAGAAAATAAGTGTAATTTTCTTTATAAATACACATGCCAAAAACTCAACAAAATACTTACAAACAGAAGACAAGAGCACATCAGAAAGATCATATACCATGATCAGGTTGGTGTCATCCCAGAGATGCAAGGATGATTCAACATAGATAATCAATAAATGTAATCCACCACAAAACCAAACTGAAGACAAAACTGCATGATCATCTCATTAGATACAGAAATGGCCTTTGACAAAAATCCAACATTCTCTCATGAGAAAAGTCCTGTAGAGACTAGGAAATTCATGAGATATACTTTGACATAATAAAGGTGGTTTACAGCAAGCCTACAGCCAACATTAACCTAAACAAAGAGAATTCAAAGCAGTTCCACTAAAACCAGGAACAAGGAAATAATTCTCTCCATTGCTATTCAATGTAGAACGTGAAGTCTTAGCTAAAGCAATAAGACAACTGAAGGAGATCTAGAGGTTACAAATTGGAAAGGAAGAAGTCAAAGAATATTTTTATCTGCAGATGATATAATTTTATACACAATAGACCATAAAACTCCATCAGGACACTTCTATAGCTGGTAAACACTTTCAGCAAAATATATGAATATAAAATTAGCACATTAAAATTAATAGCCTTCCTAAATTATAGACTGAGGAAAAAAATCAGAGAAACAGTACCTTTCTCAATAGCCTCAAAAATTTTAAATTTAAAAAAAAAAAAAGCTTGTGATAAGACTAACCACAAGCAAGTGGAAAGACTTGTGTAATAAAAACGTTAAGAAACTGAAGGAAAAAAAAATCAAAGATGCCAGAACATGCAAAGATCTCCCATGCTCATGGTACAGTAGAATTCAAGTTATGAAAATGGCTATCCTATTAAAAGCATCTACAGATTCAACAGAATTCCAATACAGTTCTTCGTGGAAATTGGAAAATATTTCAACTTCATCTGGAAACACAGACACACAAAAGAAACAGGATAGCTAAAACCATAGTGAATAATTTAAAAACTGCTGGAGGTATCACTATCCTAGATTTCAAGTGTACTACAGAAAAAACAGCATAATGTTGGCATAAACACAGACACATTGGTCAATGGAACTGAGTCAAAGACCCATAGGTAAGTCCACACACCTATGTAAACCTGAATTTTCACAAAGAAGTCAAAAATACACCCTGAAGACAGGACAGCACCGTTAACAATGGTACTGTTCAAACAGGGTGGCTGCATGAAAATAGACCCATATTTAGCATTCTGGTAACTCAAGTCCAAATGGATCAGGGACAGGAGCAGATATTCTGAATGTGGTAGAATAGAAAGCGAGGAACAGCCTTGAAGTCATTGGAAAGGAAAGAACTTTCTGAACAGGACACCAACAGAACAGGCACTAAGAACAACAATCAACACATAGAACCTCATGAAGCTGAAAAGCTTTTCAATGGCAAAGGACCCCATCATTTGGGCAAAGGAAACTACAAAATAGGAAAAAAAATCTTTATCAATTATCCATCTGATAGAGGGTTGACATCTAAAATATACAAAGAACTAAAAGAAAAAAAAAACCCCAACCCTTAAGATCAAGAAAACAGCCCACTTTATAAATGTGTGTTCAGAACTGAGCAGAGGTCTCAAAGGATGGAGCATAAATGGCAGAGACACTTAAAGAAATAATGTTCAACATCCTTAGTCATCAGAGAAATGAAATGGAAACTGCTTTGAGATTCAGCTTACACCAGTCAGAATGATTAAGATCAATGACCCCTCCTGCTGGTGAGTAGCGAAAGGGACATGTATTCATTGCTGGTGTATTAACTGGGCATAGATCTACCTCAAGATCCAGTTATCCCACTCTTGGGCATCTACCCAACGGCCTCGACATCATACTACTGATACTTGTTCATTGACATCCATTGCTGTTCTACTCACAATAGCCGGAAATTTGAAACACCCAAGATTTTAGGAAAAGCAAAAGAATATAATGGTGGTTTGCTTATAAATTAAGGGAGATGCTTCTAAACAATCATTTAGTCTTTTTTTTCCCTAAGTAGGTATGAGTTAAAATAAAAAATTATAAGCAGAAAATATCTACCTACAACTAAAATTCCTCTGCCAAACTTTAACTATGCTATTCGCAGTAAACAAGTATCATCCAGGCTGGGAAGACGGCACAATGATTGCATCAGTACAAAGACATAAAGCCAGTGTTCAGAATCTTCGTAAAAAGCCCAGATTATAAACAAACAAACACATGTGGTGCTGCACACCTTTGACCTCAGCACTTGGGAAGCAAAGGCAGGTGGATCTCTGCGTTCAAAACTAGCCTGGTCTACAGACCTAGATCGAGATCAGACCAGGCTATGCAGAGAAACCCTGTCTTGAACAGCACCCCCAGGTTGTCCTCTGATCTCCACATGGACACACATGCACTTGCACACATATGATTGTGTATATACACAGGAAGTGAGAACACACAAAAATAAATAAGCCAAAACCATATTTTGAAAACAGTAAGGACTTGAGATGGATCCATGAGTAGATGTGCTTACTACACAAGTCCCATGAGGTGAGTGTGATCCCTGGAACCCAGTCAGATGTGGTGGCTCACATCTGTAACCACATCACTCCTCTAGTGAGATGGGAAGAGAGACAAGAGAATCACCCAGAAACTAGCCTGGAGTACACAGAGGGCAGAAAACAAAGGACTGCTTCATCCAGATGGAAGATGAGAACAGACTCCCAAGAGTTGTCCTGTGAGCTCCACACAGAGCTGTACACATACGCACACATGCACACGTGCGCGCGCACACACACACAAATAAATAAACAAGCTACTTACTTTAAAGGTTCTAAGTTATATTTATGCATTGATTTCTATGTCTAAGCTACATTCTTGAGTTCTGGGAACGATACATGAGTCGACGCAGAAGGTTACCTCTCTTGATTGCTGCGGACTGTTCTTAGGAACCCTGAAGCCATGAACCGTGTCATCAAAGCATCGAATAGAGAAGAGACAGCTGTCTGTAGGTTTCACCTGCATACAAAGAAACCAGAAAATAAATGTTCACTCACTGAAAACAATATCCCTGAGATTATCCCTCACCAATGTAACACTTTAGCACAATGTAAGAACACCTAGTGGAGCAATCTGAAAGGCTGGTAAATGTCAGGAGAGGTGGATCCCCGGGAGACTGGAGGCTCTGCAGCAGTTTATCCACACCAGTCCAGCCGTCAGCTTGCTCATTCCAGAAACACTCCGGGCTCACTGCGTTCGTGGCCTCAGGTTTACCAGCAATTAAACATAAGTTAGTATAGACCTGGGCTAGAAAACCCTGTACATATCAAAGCTCCATCTTCTTGCCACTCTTGAATGCTTCCTCTGTGCCAAAGGTAGAAAATGTCTTAGCTGAGTGTAAAGGATAATTGGTAGGGAAGGTTGAAGATGAGGGGGTAGAAGAGGTAAAAAGAATTAGAACTAATTCTTTTTTTAATAAAAAATTAGAAATGGAGGGGATTTAAAGGCACAAAGGTTGGACTTCTGTTCCTAGGCCCTACACAGGAATGCCAATAGGAAACAACTATGAAACAACTTTGTCAACCCTCCACTGTCCCTACCCAAAACAAAACCTGCCACAGAAGGAACCAGAATGGCAACAACCATCCACACGAGTGCTCTCTTGCAGGAGCCACAATCGGAAGCTATGGAAGTCATTCCCACGGACCAAGGTATTTCAAGGGCACAGGTAGAACAGCTGGCTGGCTGGCTTTGAGAATTAACAAGGCAAAGACGGACAGCTACAAACACTCAAGAGAGCAGGACAATCTCCCGAGAGACAATCTGGAGATCCCCGTCTATCACATCACTAACTGATCTAGGCACATGACAGATTCAAAAATGACTCATCCAGACAAGGCCAATGTGAAGTGAGACCAGAGGCTGTTCAAGACATGGGAGGCTATACTCCAGAGCAAGACAAGTAACAGAACCCACTCCCCAGGACACACCACGCACTATACTAAGGATGTCACTGTAAGTGACCTAACTTGAAGAAGGAAGGAAGCAAAAACACATTTAAAATGATTCATTGAAAGTCAAAACTGTCAGAATGCAAACAGAAACTAAAGAGAAAATATATACCACCTACAAGAGACAGAATAAAAATACAGATAGGTTCAAAGTAAATGATAAGTAGTTAAATGGCCAGGCTGGTCATATTAACATCAGACAAAAATCAATTTTAAAACAAAATGCCAATTAGGAAACTATCATCAACAAGTAGGGAATTAATAACAGCCACAGATGTAGAACTCTACATGCACAGATAGAGATCTTAATACTCCATCAATTGATAATAACAATAAACTAGAGAAAACAAATGATGTGAATACCATGACTCAACTTATAAGACATATTCCTTAATAATAAAAAAATATTCTTATTTTATTTATTAGGTATTAATTTTTTGCATATGTGCATATATATGCACCACATTTGTGTATGATGTCTACAGAAGTCAGAAAAGGGTGTCAGATCCCCTGGTAATAAAGTTATATACAGTTGTGAGTCACTACATGGGATGCTAGGAAATAAACCAATATTCTCTGCAAAAGCAACAGATGCTCTTAGCTGCTAAGCCATCTATCATCCAGGTATCAAGTACAAATGCACTAGTATTATATTACATAAGTACAGTTATTGAACAAGTCTCAGTAAGTCTGACAGAATAGAAATCATAAACTGTATGTTCTAAACCAAAATGGAATTATTAATCCAGAGTGAGATAATCAAAAAAGCCCAATTATTTGGGGATTAAACATCACACTTCTAATATTTAGAATTACTAACTGGCTCTAAGCAGAAATCATAACAGAAATCAGAAAATAGTTTAAATGATAATGAACTAAAACCTACCAAAGCTAGTGGGGTAAAACAAAAAACAGATACCAATAGTAAAATGTGGTTTGAAGGATCTGTTAGTAAAGAAGACTAATCACCCTATTTTAAGTTTCAATCTTAAGAAACTATGACAATATGCACAAGGTCCAGGTCCAATCCAAGTACCCAAACAAAACCCCATCACAATCTATGAGAAAACAAGTTAAATCCATGCAACTAAAGTTTGGGGCTTTTTGGTGTTGTTTTTGTTTGTTGTTAATTTTTTTTTTGATATTTTCCTTATTTACATTTCAAATGTTATCCCCTTTCCAGGTTTTCCCCCTCCCTCCTCCTACTTCTATGAGGATGTTCCTCCACCCACCCACTCCTGCCTCCCCACCCTTGAATCCCCTACTCTGGGGCATCTATCAAGCCTTCATAGGACCAAGGGCCTCTCCTCCCATTGATGCCTGACAAGTCAATCCTCTGCTACATATGCACCTGGAGCCATGTGTACCCCTTGGTTGATGGCTTAGTTCCTGGGAGCTCTGGGGTGGGGGCAGGGGGGAGTCCTGCTTGGTTCATATTGTTGTTCCTCCTATGAGGTTTCAAACCCCTTCAGCTCCTTCAGTCCTTTCTCTAACTCCTCCATTGGGGACTCACACTCAGCCCAATGGTTGACTGCGAGAATCCGCCTCTGTATTTGCAAGGCTCTGGCAGGGCCTCTCTGAAGACAGCTATATCAGGCTTCTTTCGGAAACATTTCTTGGCATCCACAATAGTGCCGAGGTTTGGTGACTGTATATAGGATGGATCCCCAGGTGGGAAGTCTCTTTCCTTCAGTCTCTGCTCTACATTTTATCCCCATATTTTGTTGTTGTCTTAATGCCACAAATGGTGGTGCATGCCTACAATCCCAGCACATGGAATGTAGAGACTGGATGATCAGGAATTATCTTTCCTACCCTACACAGTGAGTTCAAGACCAGCCTGAACTACATAAAGCATCCTCCCTGTTGGGCAGTACTCATGCTGAAGGGTGCTTATGAGGCTGTTGGGGAGGAGTCAGTAAACTGTCCTTACCCACTTGTAGACCCTGAATGCAGTACTACTGACAGGTCAGACAAGATGCTCCCAAAGGCACAATAGTTGAAAGCCTATTACAGGGATGACAACTACCCTCTGACTAGACCTTAACCCGACCCACAGGAGGGAATTCTCATCTGGCACTGTGAACAGTGAAGATAAATGTCTAGGGATTTCATAGGCCTTCATAGGGAGACATTGCTGTCATTTTGGTAAATGAAGATGATATGGCCATCAAATTACTCCCTAAACACCTGTGTTTATTCTCATAGATTATTATTGCTATCATCTCTGGATGAAAAGAAGTTTCCTCTTTGCAGAAGTTTATAAATAGTCAAAGTAATAAGAATAAGTGGCAGTCTAATGGTCAGTCGTAAAGAGAATATCTGTATTGTCATCACCACCATCAAGAGTCAGGAAACCCTGCAGAAAGGTAAAAACGATTGTATAAGGCCAGAAGAAGGGCACATGGTACATAGGATATAAGAGGAGGAGGAGGAGGAGGAAGGAGAAGGAGGAGGAAGAAGAGGAAGAGGAAAAGAAAGAAGAAGAAGAAGAAGAAGAAGAAGAAGAAGAAGAAGAAGAAGAAGAAGAAGAAGAAGAAGAAGAAGAAGAAGAAGAAAAAATAATCATATTGTGGGATGAAACCAAACCAAATAACAGCATACAAAAATACATGAGCTATGTCCCACCATAAAATCAGCATGGGCGTTCATCAGTTCACAAATAGCCAAAACAATCTTGTAAGCAATGCACAAACTTTTTCAGCTTAAAACTCTGCTACAAAGCCACAGTGAAGAAAACTGTATGATACTAGCAGGTATATGAGTCAATGAAAGAATGAGACTTTGTGTACGATCAAGTGATTTCAGAAGAGTATGCCAAGACCACTTGTCATGGGAAGGGAGCACACACTCCAAACCACAGAGAGTGCAACTGGGTATCCACAGCAGAAGAATGAAGCTGGGTCTGTACCTTATACCACGTACAAAATGCAATCTGTGAAATTCATGAAAGAAAAGATAAGGGAGAGAAACCGACAGCGAACCTAAAATGCTGTCCTAGACAAAGCACCATTGCAGGAGTGACCAAGGGAACCAGGAAAATCACGCTGGGTCAAAATCTAAGCCCTTGGTATGTCAGAGAAAACCATCATCCATATGAAGAGGCCATTCAGAGTGGAAAAGACATCGGATCATTATGTGCACAAATATCCAGAATACATAAAGAACACCTACAACAAAAAAAATCATCCATTGAACCGAACAACAGGCAAAGGACTTACACAGACATTCCTTCAAAAAGTATTCAAGGGACACACCTGAGGTGAGCTACAGATGAAACGGAAGCATCTCCACGTTCCCTGACCTCCTATACCCTGGGTCCCCCTGACCAGAAGAAGTGCAGTTGGGAGAAGATTTGGGAGCTGGAACAACACTTCAAGTTGGAACCACACCCAGACCTCCAGACTCGAAAGATCATGGCCACCAGACTCAAACTAAAGGAGGAACAAGCTGAGGTTTGGTTCATCCAGGATCCTTGGAGCAGGACAGGCACCCTCCCTTGGCCAGGCTGCAGCAGTCTCTCTTCTCCTTCCTGCAAAGCCCTCTGCTGCCAGCCCCGAAGCTGGAAGTGCAGGTTTGTTCCCATCAGTCCCCGAGTCCTCAACCAGCTGTGAGCACAGCTGCTGATCCGCCTTCCCCACGGGGCCACTCCTACGTGTAGCACAAAAACTGCTCTCCCCAACCACCCCTCCCTTTCAGACTCCTGGCTGCACCAAACTCACCAAATGGTGGGTGCATTCCAGAAACCTCAAGGTCATCGTTTGAATACCTGGGTGCCAGGACAGATGACATTCGACAGAAATGGTGTTACAAATGCTGAGTCTCCAACTAGGGCCTCACTAGAACCTGCAGGGCCACACCCCACAGGTGTGGATCCAATTCTCTTAACAGCCTCCCCTCAAAGGTGGCCTATACTATACTTCAGGCTAGTTATCAACTCAATATGTAGCACAGTATGACACTGAGGTCTTGCCTCCTTTCCCCAAGGCGTGATTACAGACTAACATATACTGCCGGAACAACCATTTCCCAAGAGATTAACTGGTTAACACTGATAGCTTTTTTTTTTCCTCTGTGGCTTTGATCATTCATTTTGTGCCAATGAGTATTTTATTGGTTGTGTGCATGTGCGTGTTCGTGTGTGTGTGTGTGTGTGTGTGTGTGTGTGTGTGTGTGTATTTGGTCTATTGGTGTTTCTGAGGCAACTGCTTGGGGATTTAGATCTGGGAGTGATTCACTGATAAAATGAAATTGTTTATAAATAAAATTGAATTTAAAAAAAAACTATTCACAGATGATCAAAATATACCTAAAAAGATGTCACACCCCACTAAGACAGGGAAAGACAAATCCCAACCGTACTGAGGTACCACAGATCACACTTGAAGATGACCACAATCCAAAGAACAACACACAGTGTTGGTGAGCTAAGAATCCTCTAGATTCTAAAATTGGAACCATAATATAAGCCATCAGGTCTATTTTTAGGTACATATTCTCAAAGTAACTTCTACCCATGCCCATTACATGGGTAGACACAGTCCACAGTAGTCAAGAAATTATAAAGAACTAAATGTCCACTGACAGCTGAATAATGATAAAGAAAACGTGGCATATGTGTACAAAGGCACAGGACTTTGTACAGTGGAAATCTGATGGCATATTATGACATGGATGAATCTGGAGGACACTGTGCTAAGTCAAACAGGCTATCACAAAAAGACAAGCCTGACTCCACTTCTGCATGGAACCCGGAGCGATCAGGTTCATCAAGACAGAGAGTGGCTTCACGGCAGAAGCTGAGGTGAATGGTCTGAATCCAACAGATTGCCCATTGGGAGAAGACAAGACTTCTGGGACTGCACGCTATTCAAACTAGCAGAATAATTAAGTGTACTTAATGTCACAGTGTAAAATAGTGTTATTTCCACATATTATAGATATTGTATTGTAATTTTTAAAAGACAGTTAAGGATAGGAATGCCTGTATAAAAAAAAATCTCAATCAACCTAGGCGTTCACCCTAGGAGAGAAGAAATTGAACACAACTTGAGTCATTGAGTTTTTATCTTGTGCTGATAAAACTCAGATACAGCTGTAAGCAGACCAGTACAGACAAAATAAGAAGTTATAAAATAGACAGAGGCATAACACAGCAGGACCTAATCAATTCCACAGAAGCTAACGTTTTGATAATGAAGTGGGAGAAACTAACAAGTTCACTTTATAAAAAATAAACTAATAAAAAGATCGCAGTAGAGTGAGACCCTTAGTGTAAAGCAGAACCAAGGGGTAGGAGAGAACAGGCAGAAGGCGGCGGACAGGAAGGGCAGGGTGTGCATGGCAGAGCCTCAGTCTGCTGTGTCCAGGGAGGACAAGACAAAAGGGCCTGGAAATGGACAGACGCATTCACAGTGTGTTCTGAATTGACGGGACAGTTCACGGAGCCTGAAACCTCTCAAGAGGTGCACAGCCGTGCAGAGCACACTGAGGTGGAGAGCAAGACACGCGCACTTGAGGGTAGGCAGGAGGCTACAACGCAACCCTACTGCCCTTAGATGTGCCTGGGCTCCACGCTAGCCCAGTCAGTAAACGGAGACATCTCAGTCTCCTAGAGAGTAACGTAAAGCATCTGGGAGTGAGTACAGGAACTGATCCTGACGCGCCTTTAAGATTCACTGTAACGCAGAGAAGCTTCCGCCATCCAGATTCACCCATGGAAAAGACACGCATGCACTTCCAGTGTTGACAGCTGTCTAGATGGTTTTAGATCACCTGTTCTAAACACAAGTAGAAAGAAAACAAATCGTGTGTGCGCGCGTGCACACGCGAGCGCGCATGTGTGTGCGCCTGCACATAAACAAACAGAATCTTTAACTTCAATTGCTCTCAAATGTGAAACTCACTACCCCATGAATTCTCTAGAGTCTGCAATGTTTGGACCACCCACTGCAGCACTGACTTCAGTCCATACAAGCACAGGTTTCATCTTACCGTGCACACCGCCTGAGTCAGGTGTTTGCATCCTTGGCGATAAGAATTATGGATGGCATCTGGCCTTCAAGACAAAAATTAAATCAAGGCAAAGAAAAAGACCTAAATGAAAACTTTTAATATTTTAAATGTTATATTCTAAAACTTAGTAAGAATAAGGATAATACTTACTGTTTCCTATACCAGGAAAGGACTCCATGTTCTAACACTACCCAGAATAACTTCCAGCCAAAAAATCTTGAACTCTAAAGGAAAAGGACAAAAATTTTCCATGCAGATGTGTCTGGATTCAAATATATAACTAAGGAAAAGTAATTAAGCTTAAACAGACATATCTGAGACTTCCACCTAGACAGGAGGACTGAACAATAAACTGTAATAAATTTGACCTCAGATATTAAATGCAATGATGTGAACACAGCCCTTCTACAGGGTGTCTCAACACAGAACACAATGCCACACTCATAAGGTCACAGCTTAGGGCTCTAATCGTTCTGTATTGTCTACAGAAAACAGTAGTTCTGGGCATTAAACACAATTGCTTCAAAGTTGTGACTGAATGTCTAAACAGTTGACCTAAATCCATTTATATAATATACTTATATACAAAAAAATTCATATACAAGGACTGCTTATAGATGCAAATTGTAGTAAGCACTACCATGATTTATCCTAGAAAATAACTAAATTCTAAAATACATAGAAATATTTACACCAGAGAATGTCCTTCCTAGGACAATTCAGGAACTAACTTTCTGTAAAGTCTTCCATAATTTGATGTTTATAACAAAAGCAATATTGCGATTATGACTTAATGAGAAAAAAATACTTTCTTCTATTCCTCTCTGTTAAACTTACTCACTTTAAAGTATAATCACCCTAAATGAAGTGATTGATACAATATTAAGAGGCCTTTGAAATGGACAAGTAAGATATCAATCATCTATAGATATGTCAGCTTGTGAGGGGTATAGCCCAATAAACCCCTCATGACTTGAAAATATTGTAACTAAAAATATTCATTTAAGGGCTGAGAATGTAGTTGTGCGGTAGACATCTTACCTAGCACACAGAGGTCTTGTATTCAATTCACAGAACCACTCAAAAGACTGAGTCAAGCAAGAGCTTAGTACTTAAGCTATCCAGCGCCATAGCTCAGAACGTTCCTATTTACCTTAGCTGCAGCTGAGCAAAACTACCTCACAGGGAAGCATATTCCATAATAAGCTGTAAAGTGTCCCAGGAACACACATGGATGGGCTTTCATAGCAACACAAGCTAGGCCATGGGTCTGTCTTGGGCAGAGAGTTTTCTGAGTCTGCTCACGCCTGGCAATGTATGCTTTGTGCATGGGGGGGAAGGGGCCAAGCAAGATGGCAGCTCTGCACTGCGCAGTCCCGGCTGCTGCCCTCACGGCCACATGGCTGCCCGGGAACTGCAGCTCAGCAGCACCGCCCAAGCGCAAGGCAAGTAAAGATAAAAATTCCAAATTAGAGTACAGGTGCTACCAAGTTCACGTCTTTATATGGAACTAAAAAGTAAAAAACTCATAAATCATGGTCAGTCAGGGACATGATGTAAGTCTGAAAAAAAAATGGAGGAAAAAAGAAAAACAAACAAACAGAAAGGAAGCATCAGGAATCCCTTCCAGCCTCCTACTGGAAGCCCCTCCTACCTTCCAGAGAGGGCCCTCGTAGCGTTTCAGTGCTTTGTGGACAACCTGCCGGAAACACGTTTTATTAAATATGCACCTAGAGCTGAGGCACTCGTTCAATTCTTTTCAAAAGACTTACTGCTTCAGGAGATTAGAAATTTAGACATTTAAGGAGTTAGAAATCTAGCAGCTCAATCCATCAATAGATACCTTAGAAACCTAGAAATTTAAGATTTCGTCCACCAATACACACCTTATTACCAACAAGAATGTGCTTCATTTCAGCACCATGGGCAAGGTCAAGAGGTTTCTGATCTGTGTAAAACACAAGGGAAAAATGTCACTATGTCAGCTACACAACAAAATTTACTACAACTGGACCACATAATGCTCCTTTGTGCTTTCAAAAACTCTTTCCCACCAGCAAAAAATAAAAACAAAATCACCTGCCAGAAGTTCCCTTCTCGGTTCTTGAAGGCCTCCTGCTGAGGGAGCTATTAAGTCAGAAAATCTGACTGTCCTCAGAACACCCGGCAGGTTCATAAATGGCTGATGGGACAAATTACCACAAGCTCACCAGCTTAAAACAATACGACTTCTTATCCTATAGTCAATTTGTTTAAATTAAGCCTTACATTAACTTGTTGGTTAATTACTCAATTTTTTTTAGGATTTATTTTATATATATGAGTACAGTGTAGCTATCTTCAGACACCAGAAGAGAGCATTGGACCCCGTTACAGATGGTTCCGAGTCACCATCCCATGTGGTTGCTCTGAATCGAACTCAGGACCTCTGAAAGAGCAGCCAGTGCTCTTAACCGCTGAGCCATCTCTCCAGCCCAACTATTCAGTTCTTTTTTTTTTTCAATTCTTTAAAAAAAAGCTGGTATGTATTAGTCACATTTGTTTCTACTTCTCATAAAATTTGTTATGTGCCAATCACCATTCTAAAGCACCAGCGATTTACAATGAACAACACAGGACAGAGTAAAAAGTTCATACTAAAAGAGACATAACAGGTAATAAACCATGGATGCTAACATAGTTAGTGACAACAGCTACCGCTTCAGGTAGAAAGTGAGAGACTGGGCCCAGATGACTTCGCTGGGGAAGAGATGGCTACTGGAAAGGAGCTTGTGAAGAATCAGGGAACAGCTAATGCAAAGGCCCCAAGAGAGAAACGAGACAGAGGGCAAGAGACAAGAAGGCGGTGTGCACAGAGCTAGACGTCTGTGAGCTGTGTTTTCTAGACACGATGGGACGGCTCTGGAAGGTCTCAAGACAAGAAGTAACATGATTTGACTGACTTTTAAATTCTGTCAAAGTGTTTAAGTATAAACTTTGAGAAATTACAATATAACTGACTGATTCTATTATAGTGCTTCAGGTTTTTATCAGTTCTACTAACATAGAAATTCATATGCCATACATTTTTTAATTTAAACCACACACCATACAATTATAATTTGAAGGGCATAATTAAGCCATCCTTAATGCGCTCAGAATTGTACAGTTATGACATGGTTGTTTATGGAGCCTTTATCTTATATTAATATAATGAAATATTTATCAAGGGAATGGTACGCTCTCTGGAATGGCTTCAAGATAATCCAGGGTTGGGAAGGGATGAACGGAGAAAGGCCATTGTGTTTAATCTAGAGAAAAGATCACCAGCTTGACTTTGTTCTGATGCAAATTAACAGAACTGTTGATATGTGTGAAGCAGGGGCTACTGACATCTGCTTCTTGAGGAGAAAAACCCTTTTTAAAACGTTCACTGAGAATTATCATCAATTCGGTCTTTCTACACAGCACCTAGAAAGACAACAGTCTGCCGATTCTGATATCCCCACTGCATCTGTAGGGCCCTTTTGAGAAACTATCCTTTCAGCAGAGGGAAAAACGGTAGTATGATTTCTTTCATAAAAATCTGCCCTAATGCCGAAAATAAATTCTGAGCTGCTGCCAACTGGATGAGGCCTCAGCCTCATCTCTGGACTCACTGTCTGCAGAGCCAGGCACAGGAAGAACTCAATGACGCACACTTAGAACTGTATCAGCAGGCTTCCTACCTACATGAACCTAGAACCATCAATTTCACAAGAAAAACGTGTGTGTTATCAAAGACAAAAGAAGATCAGTGGAACAATAGGATATTAGAAAATGCAGGAAACATCTTTGTCCCTTACTGGGGAAAAAAAATACCACCTCTCTTCAAATTAATTTGCACAGAAGGGAATTTCAGTTTAACCCCATCAGTACTTTCGCTAGGAGCCTAAGGCCTGCCAGTGTCACGTGCAGCTGTACATGAACAGCAGTATCCAGGTCAGCAACTGATGCCCAGAAGGAAAGCAAGCGCATATCAGCCATTCCAGAGATTAGTAGTTTTTTACCTCATCCTTAAGAAAGCTTCAGTACACAGCAAATCTGCCTACTGCCAAAAAGGATGTCTAACCGCAAAGTCAATTATTGGAGGCAATTTTTTGGACATTCACAGATATTTCCAAAATAGTAAAAACTTTGGATCACCAAATGCTAGCTTTCCCAGATGGCTCTACAAGCTAAAGTAGAACAAGGTAAAAGTTGGCTTTCTCTTGTCCGTCTGGGAATGGCCAAGTGGCCCTATTACAGTGTAGGGTCATGGCTCGGTGTGTTTTGTTGTTTACTTTCTCATATAAAATGGCCCCAAAGAAACATGCTGAAATGCTGGACAGCGTTTCTAAGTGCAAGCTTATGATGCACCTTAAAGAGAAACCCCAAGTTAGAGATGCTGCACTCAGACTAAGGTACCGTTGGCCATGACCTACGTGACTGGATCAGCACCACGTATTAGGGAGGTGATCTTGAACAGTAGCACTCAGAAAGCAAGGCTGTATACTGACCACTGGATGACAAGGCCATGACAAGAGGCTCCTGAGAAGCTCACCTGGTTCTCCTTCAGCATTCTCGGTATTGGTGGCAACCTTAGAGTATGTGACTGCTACAAACAACAACAACAGATGACAGCTGTCTTTCCTTGATGGTCGGAATATCTTTCTCAACACTGGTCTCATTTGGAGTACGGAGTGCATTACTAGTCAAGTCTTAAAGGAGAAGAAAATGCCATTCTTCTACTTTGGTGAACGTACTTATGTAAACAGGAGACTACCCAATGTAACAATGGAGCCAAACGACCAGGGGTGACTGTCACGGGCATACTCACCATTCTTGTTCTTCAGGCTGGGGTCAGCGCCACTCCTCAGAAGCTTTAGGACACACTGCTTGTGGGCCCGGTAAGCTGCACAGTGCAAGGGAGTGTTTCCTAACTGATCCGAGCAGTTCACATCAGGAGGATTGGGCCTGCTGAGCTAACACAGAAAGGCAATGTGACTATACACCAAATACAGGCTTCCCCTCACAATGTGCAGAACGGCTCCAAGCAGAGCCTGCGAACAGCAGAGATGGCAAGTCTGCAGACTGCGCACCTTTGGTTCTCTCGGCCGCTGACCCTTGCTTGTCCTCAGCAGGTTTGAGACCTGAGGTCTATGTCCTGGCACCAAGCACAGCAGCAGTGCCGCCCACCAACCTCGCATTAAGATGTCACTAACTTGTTTTTTCCCAACAGTCTTGTATTTCGCACTCATGACAACAAAACTAAAAATCAAGCACCAACCAACAGTCCCAAGAAGAACTAAGTCCGGGATGCTAGAAGCGTAAATGTCAAGGCTCTGCTGAATTTGTCCTTCCCACCTTACTTGCTTTAGCAATCTCTATAGAGTCTCCATTTCAAAAAAATTTTAAAATGTTGCAGGTACTATACTTAGAAACCAAAGAAAATGCTTTCAAGTGAGCTAAAATAAGTTTAAAGCAAATGGCAATGCTTCAGTCTTGAATTCAGAACAAATTTAGAGTCTCATATTTAAGGAGACCATGCAGGAAATGGAAACAAGAAAGTAGGTCTCCTAGGAAGGAAAGAAAAGTAGGCAAGGCTGCCGGCTTGCTCAGCTTGCTCTAAGTCCTTGATCCAAACACTGTCCCTTCTTGGTATGTCAGAAGGACAAAATTCTTTCAGAATTTATTGTTCATCAAAATAAGGAAAACTTCCTCTTTGACTGGATTCTGTATTTTTTTTTCTTATTTTAAATGGGCTTAATTTGAAAAAAATTAATTTTCTTTACCTTAACTATTTACTATGAAAAACTGGATTCTTAATCATCGGTTTTTGATGGGGGGTGAAGAGATAAATCAGATATCTAGAGACCCATCAGCATATGAACCTCCTAAACTATTCCCACCCTGAGTTGCTGGGCACTTGTGTATCTGTGTATAATCACACTTCTACTCTAGGGTGACGATAAGAGGTTTTCTCTCACAGGCACTGAATTATGAAGTTAATATTTAAGGGAAAACCCTCCTCAAATATAAGAAATAAGGCTTCTTATTACCAGAGCAGATACTTCAGCTGTTCTTCCTTCTCTAGCTGCTCCTAAAAGCAATTCTTCAAGCTTTCTTTGTTGAGTCCTTTCCACAGCTGCAAGAGAAAAAATATATATATATATCTTAATCTACAGAGTGGTTCTCAACCTTCCTAATGTTGTGACCCTTTAAAGTAGTTGTGTGACCGCCAACCATAAAATTATTCCATTGCAAGTTCATAACAGTAATTTGCTACTATTATGAATCTTAACGTAAATATCTGATATGCAGGATATCTGATGTGTGAGCACTGGGGTAGGGAGGGGAGGTGAGACCTACAGGTTGAGAACTGCTGCTCAACAGCCAGATATGATCTGACTGGAAATTCATCACAAAGACACCTGAGGACCTGAGTTGAGTTCCCAGCACTCACTCTGGACACCATACAGCCACCTATTAACTCCAGCTCCAGGGGATCTGACATCCTCTTCTGGCTTCTATAGGTACCAACAAAACATACATGAAACACATTATACAGACATACACACACGCAAACTCATAAATAAAAGCAAATACTTAAAAAAACAAAGAATAAGTTGATAACAGTATAGAAAAATATAAATGTTTGAACTGAAACTCAAATACCGTTAGTCTTGGGAGTTCAATTCAAAGACACTAGGGATTTATCCATTATAAGACTGAGCATAGGGGTGGAAGGGATGGCTCAGTGGTGAAGAGTGCTGACTGCCCTTCCAGAGGTCCTGAGTTCAAATCCCAGCAACCACATGTTAGCTCAAAGCCATCTGTAATGTGATCTGATGTATTCTTCTGGTGTGTCTGAAGACAGTGGCAGTATCCACACATACATAAAATAAATAAATCTTTTTAAAAAAGACAGCATAAACAATTATGAACTTTTGATGACCAGGGTTAGTCAGTGTCCACAGTCTCAATAGCAGTACAAAATTACTCATGTGTTTTCTAATACAATGCAGTAACACAAGAGACAAGCTCACCTACTGAGTATTCCTGCCCCATTAGGTGTCCTGTATCTAATCACATGGACCAAAAAACTCAGACTGAAAGACATTCAACTATGCACAACCCAGGAGGGGCTTGGTCTTTCCAACCAGCCCCTCCTCGCACACATACTTGTTGAGATTCACACCTCACTGAGGAGCTCTGCCAGCCTGGAACTCACTATAAAGATTAAGCGGGCTACAAACTTGAGTCCACATTCCCTTCCTCAGTCACAGCTAACCCCTCTTCAAGACAGTCAATATTACATAGAGCAGAAGGTAGTGTGCTGTGTCAAACAATAGAGACTCAGAGATACAACAAGTACAGTGTGAAAGTATGCATTAGACCCAGATTGGGAGATGTCATATGGACAACTGACAAAATCTGTATATGAAATGTGCATTATATTACAAGAGGCTGAGTATTCCTTATCTAAAATTCTTTAGTTTGAAAATAGTGTTTTGAGTTAAAAAAAAACTGTAAACTTTCAGAGTTTAAAATTTCAGAGATTTTTGTTTGCTTGTTTTGTTTTCTAGATTTTGGAATATTTGTAAACTTTACTGGTAAAGTGTTCCTAATCCAAAATTAAAAATACTCAAAGGCCCTTAACTTTTTAGGCATTATAGCATCCAAAAGTTTTAGAATTTGGAGCCATTCCAATTTCAGTTGGGGATGTTCAGTGTGTGCATTAGATTGATTTATTTTATTGTATATGCATGAGCATTTTGCCTGCATATATATACCGCATTGCCTATACCATGTGGGTGCTGGGATGAACTGGGGTCTTCTGTAAGAACAGCAAGTGCTCTTAGCGCTGAGCACCTCTGCAGCCCATGATTTGTCTATGAGTATTGCATGCTTTGATGTTGACCATTACAGAGTCAGCCTTTGGCACTCATGGGTTCTATCTCCGGGTTTAACCAGTCACAGGTTTAAATGAAATAGAATACAAAGAGTCTGTTCTCAACACCATTGCTTGCCAATGTTCCCAACACAACTGCTTACACAGCATCACACTGTATGGGCATCATGCATACTCCAGAGACTATTAGACTGATTTTCCACAGGGGCATCAGTACTGTCCAGTGAGGACCGAGACAACTGGTATGAGGGGGGCCTCATAGCATATGCAAGTTTAACTCAAAATGGAGCACAGGCTTGTAGAAGACGGAACTCTTAAGATAGAGTATCTTTGTGGCATTGGACTAGGAATACCAAAACAGAAGAAAAAGGGGGGTGGGAAGCAGACCAACGGTTCCTCATCAATCAGTCAACAACAGGGTCATATCAAATTGAACTTTGTAAAAAGTGAAAAGGCAGCCTCCAGAATGTGAGGAAATTTTTTAAAAATCCTATGTCTGAAATGGACTTATACAAATAGCTCATAATAAAATAATTTTTGTATACTTTAAAGGCATATGGGAGGCAACCTAGAAGTTCCACAAAAAAAAAAAAAAAAGATACCATTTTATAAAAGGTATCCATGTATTTTAGAGTTCACAGTTTTAGGATTTTAAGATCCTGCAATCAAAACCCAAAGATAGTGTGGAGGTTTCATTATGATTATATAAGAAGATACCCGTTCTTTTATTATTGTTGTTATTATTTCATACGTTATGTCCCGAATGTAGTTTTCCATTCCTCCTGGTCTCTCTCCCACTTCCTTCTCCCCGAGATCCACATCTCCTCCACTGAAAAAGGAGGAGGAGGAAGAAGGGGGGGAAGAGGAGGAGGAGGAGGAGGAAAAGGAGGAGGAGGAGGAGAAAGAGGCAGAGGAGGACAAGAAACAACACCATGGTATAACATGTTACAATAAGGCTATGCATAAACCCTCATATGAAGGCTGGACAGAGCAACCCAGTAGGATGAAAAGGGTCCCAAGCAAAGGCAAAAGAGTTGGAGACACCCCACTCCCACTGTTGGGAGTCCCACAAGAACATCAAGTGACTACCACAGTATTGTACACAACCATAACAGAAGGCCTAGCTCAGAACCATACAGGGTCCATGTTTGTAGCTTCAGTCTCTATGAGTCCTATGAGACTTACTTAGTCGATTCTGTGGGACATGTTCTTGTGGAAAGACCTTGTTCTTAAGAGGCATACTGAAGTGTTTGGAGGCAATAATGTCATTCAGCATGCAAATTTCTTTCAAGTGGTTCAACAACAACAATCAGAACCAATTAGGCATCAAATGATATTTAAAAGATAAAAGAGATAGAGGCAAGATGTTTATATGCATGATCTAAGTAAAAGACAAAAGGCATACAAGTATTCATGCAATTATTCTTAAACCTCTCTACAGTCTACAAATGAGAGAAACACATGCATATATATATACAGAGAGAGACAGACAGACAGACAGACAGACAGACAGGAGCTATTCCTCACTAGAGCCTGACAGGTAGCAGTCTACCCTCTTCCAGAATACCCTTCATCATGGAAAACTCAAAGCATGTTTCAAGTTGACTCACCCCTGTTGACCAAAATAAACTCTTTTTTACTCAACCTCTGGCCCATTAGCTGGCTATGGTTCTACCACAAATAAGATCATCTCTCTCTAAATACCATCACTTTAGATATTTAGGTGTGAATACCTCTATTTCCTGTCTCTGTATGTTTTCCTGTTGTCTAGTTTCTGGTCTACCTATCATCATGGTGAACTGTTCCCAGTACTTCCTGGAGTCTGCAAATGTCGAGTTAATGCTGTCTACAAGTTGCATTAAATCTGGGGAAGGTTGTTGTGGATGGCCCTGGTGATGCCTGTATTTTGATGTTAATTCCACTTTCCCAGGAGGGGCTATCTGGACTGAGGAATGAGTACTCAAGTGACTCCTTATGAACCTTCCCCCGAATGAATGAAGTGACCATTCACTGGGCAAGTAGGTGGGACTTCCAGGTTGGACAGAGGAAGAGAGGAAACAGGAGAGAGTTAAGGGTTTTTTGGACGTGAATAGTAAGAGGGCAAGATGTAGCTACTAGTGTCCCCTGGCTTATATGGCAAATCTGCCAAGATTCGCTACCAGAGGATTTAGATTTATTATAGCTTACAAGATTAGGTTTTAGTTGTTGTGCCCAGCGATTGAGTTACCATTGTTTCTGAACTAAGTTTGTGTGGTGTTTTCCTTCACAAGGGAGCTCGACTGGGTTCCAGAGAGAAAGGTATAGCAGCAAAGCATGGGTTTGCCAGACGTGCACCACAGAGGCTGTGGAGGTTTTGAAGCATGGGGCTGGCGTGGTAGAGACCCACCAGTGGGAACCTAGGGAGCTGGGTGGAGAGATTTTGGAGCTCTGAGTCAGAGAGTCACCATAAGAACTGGCCGGTGAGATTGCCAGGGCTGAGAGTAGCTGGGTGAAGCGAGAGAACTTGCCATCCTTTTTTAATATTTCCCACAACAGAAGGTGATCTCATCAGAAGACAATCACTCAATTAAGTCCCTATCTTCTATTTCCCAGGCTAGGAGCACATGAGCTAACAAATGACATTACCTGAGAAGTCATCTAAGCCCTTGCCTTGTACAGCTTGGGTTTCAGAGGAGCCTTAAGAGGATGTCTTGACAATTCCCCTATCAAATGTCCACCTGTCAGACTAACCCAGCATTCAGTCTATCAGAAAAAGCTAAGTCCTGGGTTCCCATGACAGGTCAGGATCAGAAACAGTTATCGCACCTGTCGATAGATCACAATGTGTTAAAGGGCAAAGACCATATCCAATATGAGCCACGAGCCCTTCCATCACAGTCTACAATGACGGGTAGAAGATAAGTGTCGATCTAGTCATTCACTGAAACCAGTGAGGTCAAGTGAAAGCACTGACCTAAAGATGTCGGACAAAATGTCACTCTTGAAGATCAGCTAGAAGAAGGCAACTGGATGTGACCAATGCAGAGAAAGATCACTCCAATATATGCAGAAAGAACTCACCAATATGTGTAGTATGTGTTGATAGCAATTCTCTAATATAGGTGCCAAACAAAGTTATTATTTTTGCCACCTCAGAATAAGCAAGAAGATTCCAATTGATTAGAAAATTGTTACAAGCAAGACTGTAGACTTCACATGAATAAAAATATTAATAATTACAGTTACAAAGTTAACACCCTTAAATACAATGTTGTATCACCCTTCTCTGAACTGCAAGAAAGAGGAACAGGGTACGTGTGAAGGCACAGCTGTAATTTTCAGACCTTATGTACAAAGTAGAAATTACCTGATCTAGCCTTACAGCAAAGCCTAGACTATCAAAGACTAATCCTATTACCTAAGCATGGAAGTAAGTGGCTTTGTTTTAAACTGTAATGGAGAAATTTCATTGCACTATTCAAGGCTCATACATCTTCTTAAATGCAATTAAATCTCTGGTGTCCATAGCAATTAAACCAATCCATCAAGAAATGAGTGTGGGTAGAGCACAGTGAGGTCCTGTGGAAGCCAGGGCGGAGACAGAGGTCTGCCATGACTGCCGCACCACTCCGCTCGGTGGCATCTCCGCCTTCTCCCAGGTGCTCTCGTTACTGGGCTGCAGCAGGCTTATCTGAGCCACATCGCCTCGTGTCTGGAGTTACCATCCCTCATCTCGTTATGCTCTGAGAATGGTATTTTTAGCCCGCTATGTTCTTTTGTAAGTGAAGATTTTAATAGTCATAAAGTGAAGGCTACAGCTTGGATGTGAAATGTTCCCCCAGTCTCTCTTATCTGAACATTTGGTCCCCAGCTGCTGGCTGTGTTTCGGGGGTCCATGGAACCTTTAAGGTAGGACCTCGCAGAGGAAAGTGGGTAGTTGAAATGGCCTTGAGTTTCATAAGTAGCCCCACTCTGGCCCTCCCTCTGCTTCCTGTTCCTCCACAGTCGAGAGCAATCGCACGCGCATGCCCAGCGCCACACAGCCACACAGCCACGGTCATGCCATAGTGGATTTTATCCCCTCACATTGTTAGGTTGCTTCTGTCAGCTACGACGCCACGGCAACAGTAACTACCAGAGTGAGGGTACAAACCACACACAAGGCTGTAATGACCTCAGCCACAGAAGGGTTTGCAGTCATCCGCACTGGTGCTACAGCCAAGCTTCCTCACTTGTGGCCTTCGCAATGACAAACCAGACACTAGGCTTACCTTCAAGCATGTTCCTGATTTCTTTGTCATGGGTGGCTTCTCTTGCTGTCTGTCCACTTCCATTTACAATTGTAGTATCAGCATTGTATTCTAAAAGAATCATTACCAGCTCCTAAATAAACAGAGAAATTATTTTAGTTGTTGCTAAGCTACTACTTTATTATATCACCATCCTTTTTCAAATTAGTGATTGCTATAATTTCTAAAACAGAAAAAATATGTAAGACTCTTCATATCAATTATGCTTACAAAAATTCTAATAACATAATTGCTTAAGCAATTCCCAACCCACAATCAATATGTAGCCAATTTCTTTAGTTGACTTTTAAAAGTAAAGTATCTAGGGGCTAAAGAGACAGTTCAGCAGTTAAGAGCACTTGCTGCTTGTGGAGAGGACCCAGGTTCGCTTCCCAGCATCTATAGGATGGCTCGCAACCATCCGTAATCCCTGCTTCAAGAATCATGAACATGGTATACATTAACGCACGCCGGCAAGACATTCACACACATAACATGAGAATAAGTAAGTCTAAAAAAAAAACTTTAAAATAAAATTATCTAGTTATTTTATTAAAATAATGCATGCTTAAACTAGTTATATAAGCAAACAAAATCATAGTTTAGAGAGAATTCAGCATATTCATTCATTTTTATAAGGCCTGATGAGAATAAGAATTTCTTAAACACTTACATTTTCATAAAGTAATTTTACTATTTTAAATATTTTCTAAAGTGGACAGATTAATGGGACAAATCAGACTGAAAGAAGTTTATACTGAAACAATTTCTAGAAGTCAATATTCTGCAAAGCAAATACGACTCGTGTTTACTCTGCATTATTAACTTTTGGAACTTCCACGTGACTAGCAACGGAGTGACTCGTCAGTCCAGCAGCACTGGAACACCACACCACCTTCAGCAGTGACATGGAGGACACAGACAGCAGATACAGGCCATACTCTAGAATCCCCGCTCCAAGGGAGGGGGACCACATTCACCCCAAAACACATGGAGTGAGGTAGGTCCTGTCAGGCCGCCCTATGCTCTTCCTCCTCCCTTAAAGGCCATAAAATCTCCTACATTATTTTTAAATATTTATACAGTAGAGATACTTAAACAATGTTTAAACTATAACAAAAAAAATGTATCTACTATCTTGTTACTATATGACGTTTTAGCCTATGTCTTTCCAGACCAAGTTCCTCCAAGGAAGCTTGGGCCTTCCGATGTAGCCGAGGCTGGCCTCAAACAATCCGCTTCCCTTGCTTTTTCCAGGAGATAAGGCCATAGGAGACACATGGGGAAATGGTTAGGAAAAGCGACGGCATTCTAGTAAAGGGATTTTAAGGATGCCAGTATTTCATGTCACTTCAGAGGTAATGGTTCATGAAAACATTTCATGTGAGAAAATGAAAAGCTCAGAGCCTGGTAAAAACTATTTAACAAAATTGTGATCGTGGTGATGCACACCTTTAATCCCAGCACTTGGGAGGCAGAGACAAGCAGAGTTCCGAGTTTGAGGCCAGCCTGGTCTACAAAGTTAAGTTCCAGGACAGCCAGGGCTACACAGAGAAACCCTGTCTCAGAAAAACCAATTAAAAATCATGTATTTGGTAAGAGAGTTGTACACAGAACATACAACGAACTTTGCAACTAACAACTAAAAGGCCAATTTTAAAATGCAAAGCGGAGAATATAGCAGTGTCTACCTGTAAACCCAACACTGGGGAGGCTGAAGAAAAAGGATCATGATGAGCTCAAGACCAACCTCAGCTACATACTGACATCTCGCAAAGACCAAAATAGATCATTTTTAAAATAAACAAGGTGGATGAGACAGCATTTGAACAATATGAGCCGCTCCCACCTGAGACTTCCTAACTCAGGGCTCCAAGTCTACTTAGCCACCTCCAGGTGTAGAAAGCAAACTCTCAGAAGAAAGAACCAGTATCAAAATACAGATGGGTTATCCAGAGTCAAAATCAGAACTCCAGAAGGCACCCCCAGGGACTGGTGTCTGCATTTACCCCACTGAAATCACTGAGCCACCCAGAGAGACAAGTCAGGGACTATTTCAATGCCTCAGTACATGGAGGTGGCTTGTGTTTCCAGGGGCATCACAGAGTAACTCTCCTTACAGTTGAGAACTTCCTGTAAGTCTAACTGTGCTGCTCTCTGACTCATCCAAGGCCACCTGCCTTCTGTAACTCTGCAGATAGAAAACAATGCATCATTTTTCTCATGCCTCAAGATCTGGGATTCTTCCTCTAGTCCTGAGGCATCCCTGGTGATTGAAGAAATACCCACTGCACTTATATTTCCCTCACCTGAGAACCTTTCAGTACCTCTCCAAATTCTTATTATTTGCTAATTATTTGTGCATTCAACACTGTAAAAGGCCCTACAGAGAAAACATTCCTAGATACCAAATACTGAAGGGAGAATGGGAACCTACCCTGTAGGGGATGGACACCCCCCACCCCAGCCCCCACATGAGAGGTTGGGAAAGGTGCTACAAAAACCTCGCAAAGACAAGGAGATCATGATGCTCAATGGGACAACCCCAGTCTAAAGGTCAAAGCTGAATTTCTAAAAGGCCAGGAAAATGCCTGGGGGTTGAGCTTAGACAAAAAGCAATGAGTACATTCCTACTCCTAAGTATAGAAGGCACGGTGAAGTAGCTGAGCACTAATGCAGACACTGCACAGGGCTTCAGAGTGGAGTACGGGGAGTCCCTCTATAGATGCAGACATCAGAGACCTGAAGTGGCAAGGCAGCCGACAGAAGGACCTGGATGCCTTAAGAGAAGCATGGGGCGGAATCACAGGTCCTAAAATAATCCCCTAGGAAGATCAAATGAAGCCAGAGGAACAGATTGGTTGGTTGAGGTGGAACATTTCCAGAGAAAAGAGAATGTTAAGAAAAACACGGAGAAAGGCCTCTGAGGGAAGAAGCGTCAACGCAGCCAGAGAAGCAGCAGGAGACAGACCATGCTGACTCCTCCCAAAGAAGTGCTCAGCTTGTCAGACTGCAAAACATGAAAATAGAAACCCTGAGACTTAACAAACCACCAGCGACATCCTAGGGAATGCAGCTAAATGATGGCTCCAAGAACCAGATTGGAAAGGGTGCCAGGGAAGTTGAAAGGAGAGGGATTTCTTTAAACTTGGGACTGAGACAAACTCCTGCTCAAGGCAGGCTCAGTGCGCGCACCATGTAGAGCGCAGCCCCTCGCCTCATACCTCCCACCTCTCCACCTTCTCATCCTCCTCAGCACTCTACCCCCCATTCCTAATGTCTCCTTCCTCAGTGCAGGAAGGGATGCATTCCATTTTTCTCCCTATGTCAGGACAGTAGCCACTTTTGAACATTTATTCATAAATAAAGATGTTTTGCCTCACATATTTCTGGCCACGAAAGCACTTTGAGCAACTCGTCTAATAAGTCAGAAGACGAAGTCTGTTTGTTCTGGTCTTGAACGACCAGTAAAGGTGGGAACTCAGTCAAGGTCCCAGGAGAGCTAACACAGTCATGTCCCCAGTTGCCCTAACCCCACCCTGTGACCCACGGTCAGTCACTCCTTGCTGATCCCTTATGATGCTGTCACCATCACACAACTCATTTCAGGTGAAGGAGAGGAAAATCTCACACCCACAGGGCCTCTGAGCATTTTCTAAGGAGTAAATCACATCGCATAGATCTTACCCATAAATGGACAGGATTCTTTGGCTTTTGGTATATAGGCTCACAGAATTGTGCTGTCATACACACTTCCAAATATCAGAACATTTCACCACTCTCAGGAAACCCCATGTCTAGACAATCACTTGATCCTTTCTCCACATTGCCTAGCAACCACTCATCTACATTTGGTCGCTATGGACGCACCTCCTGAACATTTCAATGAAAGAAACATACAGCGTTTGGCCGTATATTATGTATCCCTTCAGTCATGGTTCTGCTTGGGTGTGCACCAATATACCATTCCTCTGTTGCTGAGAGACTTTTCCAATGCCTACCAGTGTACCACACCTTGTTTAACTGTTAGAAACTGATGAACATTTAGGCTTTTGAGTTTGGGGGGTTTTTTTTGTTTGTTTGGTTTGGGGTTTTTTTTGGTCTGTTATAAATGATGCTGCTAAAAATATTATCATGTTGATTTTTTAACACTCTATTATAATGTAGGTTGTAAATTTAAAACACACACACACACACAAATTAACCAGACCCAAAGGCTATAAAACTCAATGAATATTTATAAATTAGAATGGGCATTTGGAAATTATAGAGCATCACATTGGACTTTATGCTTTCACTCTGTTTATGTATTTTTATGAATTCATCCACTACTTAAAATGAAGACTCCACAGTAGGGTTACAATTGGAAGAACAATAAGCTTTAAGCCCACTTCTGTAGCTCATGTCTACTACCTGATGTCACCAATTTAAACATTCACAAAACTCTGTGAGGTATGAATTACTATCTAAGCTCTGTTTGAAGATATGGTACCTGAGCAAGACATTAATAAATGTATTACAAGTGCCTTGAGCACATGGGCACAGGGGAAAATTTCCTGAACAGAACACCAATAGCTTATGCTCTAAGATCAAGAACTTATGATCAAGACAAATGGGACCTCATAAAATTACAAAGTTTCTGTAAGGCAAAGGACAATGTCAAAAGGACAAAACGGCAACCAACTAATTGGGAAAAGATCTTTACCAACCCTACATCGGACAGAGGGCTAATACCCAAGATATACAAAGAACTCAAGAAGGTAGATTTCAGAGAGCCAAATAACCCTATTAAAAAATGGGGTACAGAGCTAAACAAAGAATTTTCACCTGAGGAATATTGAATGGCTGAGAAACACCTAAAGAAATGTTCAACATCCTTAGTCATAAGGGAAATGCAAATCAAAACAACCCTGAGATTTCACCTCACACCAGTCAGAATGGCTAAAATCAAAAACTCAGGAGACAGCCGGTGTTGGTGAGGATGTGGAGAAAGAGGAACATTCCTCCACTGCTGGTGGGATTGCAAACTGGTAAAACCACTTTGGAAATCAGTTTGGCGGTTCCTCAGAACACTCGGCATAATACTACTGGAGGACCCAGCTATACCACTCCTGGGCATATACCCAGAGGACTCTCCAACATGCAATAAGGACATATGCTCCACTATGCTCATAGCAGCCTTATTTATAATAGCCAGAAGCTGGAAAGAACCCAGATGTCCCTCAACGGAGGAATGGATACAGAAAATGTGATATATTTACACTATGGAATACTACTCAGCTATTAAAAACAATGAATTCATGAAATTCTTAGGCAAGTGGGTGGAACTGGAATGTCATCCTGAGTGAGGTGACCCATTCAGAAAAAACCACACATGATATGCACTCACTGATAAGCGGATATTAGCCCAGAAGCTTGGAATACCCAAGGAACAATTCACATATCAAAGGATACCCAAGAAGAAGTAAGGAGAGGCACTTGGTCCTGGAAGGGCTCAATGTGACAGTGTAGGGGAATACCGGGAAGGGGAGGCGGGAGCAGGTTGGTTGGGGAGCAGGGGGAGGGAAGAGGGCATATGGGACTTTTGGGGAGGGGGGGAACCAGTAAGAGGGAAATCATTTGAAATGTAAATAAAGAATACACCTAATAAAAAAATTAAAAAAAAATAAATGTATTACATATTTGTAAGAAAACAGCTTAAACAGGTACAAAGTGTAGCCTTGTGTACTGTGTAAATTCAACAAAGCTCATGCCACAATGACAATCAACAGCCACATCCTACTTAAGTTAGAACTGGACACAACTGATTTTACTTCTGTAAGTGGAAGGGACTGGAAAGTCAGGCATCCCGAGTAAGTTCCAGGCCAGCCTAGGATACAGTATGAGACTCAAAAAAAGGTCAGAGGAGTGAGCTGGATACTTCCTGGAAAAGACGTCTCCATGGAGCTAAGCCTGAGTGTGGCCTATATAAACGTTAAACAATTCTCAACAAGCTGGGACCCCAGGCTTGTGACTTCACTGAGCTCTGCCAACAACTCCAATGAGCTTCCAAGTGGCTCTAAGCCTCAGAACAGTCCAGCTAACACACTGAATTCAGTCTCACAGCGCCCCGAGCAGGGAGTGTAGCTAGGCTACGCTGAGTTCCCCACTAAATCTTAATGATCGTATACAGCAACAAAACCAATACAAATTGGAAACCTGAAGGTAAGCAGAGTGAAGTCTTGTGCCTTATGTCAAGGGAAGATGCTCACATCGCTAGCCCAGGACAATGGTGGACAGGCTTCCCAGGACAATGTGACTGTAGCTACAGACTGACAAGCAGAGGACAAGGGGACAGAGAACTGGAGGACTGGGCTAAGTGGGGCATCACACAGGGCCTACAGCTAGAGCGAGTAATGGCAGAAAAATCTGAAGTGCTTACAAAAATTTTAATGTTCATTATGTAATGATAAACAGAACTAATGAAGAATACTCAAGAAAGCATTAGGTCCAAAAAAAATAATGAATTATGTAACATAGAAAACTCCTATATATGTAAGGAGACCTGGGCAGGGATTAAGGCAAGGAGAAATAAGAGAAAACCATGGTGAGGAAATGAGAGTCATTTTCCTCAGGAGTATGGATGCTGGTTGGTTGCCCATGCTTACTCAGGCAGTGGTACTTGAAATTGGTGGGTTATTTGGAGGAGGAGATGATGACGAGGACGACGACCATGATGATGGTGGTTATGATGATGAAGAGGTCATGATGATGGTGATGATGATGATGATGATAATGATGAAGAGGTCATGATGATGGTGGTGATGATGATGATGATGATGACGACGACGACGACCATGATGATGGTGGTTATGATGATGAAGAGGTCATGATGATGGTGGTGATGATGATGATGATGATGATGATGATGATGAAGAGGTAATGATGATGGTGATGATGATGATGATGATGACGACGACGACGACGAGGACGACAATGATGGTGGTGGTTATGATGATGAAGAGGTCATGATGATCGTGATGATGATGATGATGATGATGACGACGACGACGAGGACGACAATGATGATGGTGGTTATGATGATGAAGAGGTAATGATGATCGTGATGATGATGATGACGACGACGACGACGACGACGAGGACGACAATGATGGTGGTGGTTGTGATGATGATGATGGAGATAGAGAGAAGGGGGTACGTGACGAATATGTTGGGGGATACAAAGGAAATGTGAGAGCGGCTGGGGAAAGGATATGATCGAGACAGAGTGTACACACGTTAGATTGTAAACGTAAGTAAAATACACTTAAACTGCTTATCTGGGGCTCAGCAGTTAAGAGCACCTGCTGCTTTGCAGAAGACTTGGGTTCACAGCACCCATGTGCTGGCTCACAAAAATCTGTAACTACTGGGGATCTAACACCCTCTTCTGACCTCCACAGACAGCAAAACATTCATATACATAAAACAAATCATTTAAAAAAATGCATCTCTGCCAGAAACCAATAAATAGAAATCTCACATTTAAGAAGAAACACAAGAATCAGTAAGTACTTTATAAACAAAAAAGTTTAAAAATCCAAGGAGCTACAAAAAGAATTTGCTCTTGATATGAACCACACAAGGGACAGTTGGAGGGTCGCCAGTTTTTCATTATAAAGTATCTTAATATTAGATGGCATTTCAAATTAAATATGTGTGCACACAACACACATAAGAATTAAAGAATGTTGAATACTAACTGACTTAGATAATGCTTAATTATATACATGTAAAAATTGGCAAAGCCTGTTTCCTCAGTTAACTGGGTCTTTCCGGGCCCACCTAGGACTAGAAAACTAGACCGTGTCACTTACCACTGTAGGAAGGAACAATGGATGATGTAACATTTTACCCACGTGAGAGTATAGGAAATCAGGAGGTCAGCTCAACTGTGGCAGGTCAGCTGCAGGCAAAAGGGCTCAGTGCGATTGGGGGTACGGTTCAATGGAAGGTATTGCCCATGGTGTATGAGGCTCTAGGGTTGATCCCAGCAGCACCAAACACAGTAAGATAAAGAATTCCATGACAAAAATATGCACCTAGAGGTTACCTGCTGCTATCTATCCATTTACTCTTTGCCTCAGAAGGCCACGGTCTGTCACTAACTCAGTCGGCCCAGTCTTGACTCTCTGACCCTGTTGCTGGACCATAATGTCATCTACTTGGTCAGATCTGACCACAATGCTTGGAACACTGCTTCCCATTGCAATCAGTAAACTCTCACGCAGCAGTCTCTCACAAAGGCCCAGACCACAGGGTGAGTACTCATTAGTGAGCTCCTCAGTAAGGCTTGTGTACTTCATACCCACAATTCCCTCCGGCACAGTCCTCAGGACTCTTGGGACATGATTACCTCATGGATTTTCTAGCCTTTCATCCTTTATCCAATCTAGCATGCTAAGTTACTTTAGTCTGTGGCAACTGGGACAACTTGCCATTTCATACTGGGGTCATCACTTATCCACATTGCTGTGGACTGCCTTAGAACGGCTCAATTGCTATTGAAGAAAACCAATGAGCGATGGTTAGAAAGTGGAAGTGTAAGACACAATACTATCTAAGCCAGTTTCTGGAACTGAGTCAACTGTGGACTATTTAATTAACTATTCACTAAAGGAAAAGCCAAAATCCGGAAGTTAAAATCTTACACTATACCCAGGCTACTCCCAAAATAGTCACTTTCTGAAGTAATTGTATTCTTAGGAAAGGAGAACCGTCAAACACAGAACGAACTGTTTGTTACATATAAGGTCTAAGCTGACTGACAGACAAGAAGTGTCATTAGTACCCTTTGTGGAAAGAAAATAAATATCGCCCCAGCCTAGGTGGGCTCAGTGTGTACGCTAGGTCCACAAACATAACCAGGTGGCCTTTTCCCAGTTCCTCTCTGTAAAATTGGTGCAGACAAATTGGTTGTTGCTTCCATGGCCTTAAAACTGCCTTCTTCCAGGCTCTAGCCAAGGCAAACCAAAAGCCACACCCTATGTAGAAAAGAATGGCAAAGTTAGTACCATCTTTAAAACCCAAGAGAAAGGGCAGGGATCTATCAGTAGACCACCGTGCAGCATGTTCAAGGCTCTGGGTTTGATCACCAGCATTTGGTGGCTAACAGTTTCCTCCAAGACTAAAATATTTCATCCTTCAGGAAGCTCTTTAAATAGGAAGGTAAAGAACTCAAAAATAGTCCCTGAAACCTCAGGACTTCAGATTATCCTTAAAACTAACCAGATCCACCAGCTTCCTCTCTGCCAGAGTAAACAATAAAGGCCAAGTCCCTCTCCGACAACTGCAAAGAGGACTCTGAGAGCAGACCAGCTTCCTAGAAGCAGCAGGTATTAGCCGAGCGCCTGCAACAGGTGTAGACCAGTCTCTTAGAAAGGACACTCTCCAACCTGTCGAGCAGCCTGTAGCCTGCACACTGCGTGCCAGGTCCCCAGCTCTGTGAGCTGTCACCCATGCTTGAGTGGCCTTCAGTGATGCAGCTGTCTGAGTCATTTCTGCTTCTGTAAGGAACCCAACTAATATCCTGTTTGTCAAGCTGGATTTTGGTGGTATGCATATTCTGCTCTGTGGTGAGCTCCTTATCTGGGTCAAGAAGACAAATATGCTATGTCTCCTCAGAACAATGACCATCAGATACTGACATCATGGAGAGGCGAGGAGTCGTGTAAGGGGTGCACTGATGGTACCTCCTACCACATTTCCACTTCGGTCACCCGTCCGCCACAACCAGATGCAAAGTAGAGAATGACGGGGGACTTCTACAAACCCAACCAAATAAAACAGGCTCGGTGACAGCCGCTCAGTCTCACGTGCCGCTTGCTGGAGAAAGGGATACTTAACATGTGGTGCACAGGAACCGATATGGAAAGCCTATTCTTTCCTATCCCAATCAGGAGAAAGATCAAGGGCGACCTGCATTCTCGCCGACAGCAGTATACATTTCTAGCTCTGCCTCATCCACTGGGCATCTATGGAACCTCCCAGTAGTCTACCTCATCAACTAGAGTATCGTTAAGACAAAACCTAGGGGAGCTGGGGTCAATCTTAGGAAGAATCAAGGGACCTTGCCATATCAGTTCTTCTCAGACCAGAGGCTGATGCCAGGATATTTTCTCAAGAGCAAATAGCAGGCTGACAAGGTGGTATTTTAGCCAAGCCTGGTGACCTGAGTTCTCTCCAGGATTCACATGGTAGAAGAGAAAAACACTTCTGCACGTTGTCCCCTGACTTGCCCACGTGCGCTGAGGGCAGAAGTACATGTACCTCACACATACATATAAATAAATAAATGGGAAAAAATGTAAAAGCAAATATCTGGAAATACAGTCCTGAACGTAGCGCGCACACACACACACACACACACACACACACACACACACACACACACATGAATTAGTGTCAAGAACCAGCGGGCAAAAATAGTCACCATAAAGGTTAAACCTGATCATCTGAAAGAAGATCACAGACCGAGAGGAGACGTCTAACAGACACTACACAGAGCTCTCCAGCCTCGTTCTCTCATGTGCTACCTGCCTATCCATTTGTTGTTTGAGGCAGAGACCTCCTATGGACTCCTAACTGGCCTGGAATTCCTGACCCTGCCTCTGCTTCCTCAGGGATGGGATTACAGACATACATCATCCTGTATGATCTTGTCCAATGAGAGCAAGCAGGCCAGGGTGGTGAACGGAAGGGTAACCAGGGTGAGAGCCTGAGTCGCACGCACCCCAAGAAACCTGAAAGGAAAGGTAAAGACTCCAGAATGGACAACAGGCCACAAGGAGCTGCTTCAATTGTACATCCAGAGCATCCATGGTCCAGCCGCCCTCCCACAGATGCTCCTCCTGGAGAGGCACGTGGACATCCTGAAGCCGCTGCCCCTCAAATGGATGAAGACGTAACCCTAAGCTAATCTGAACAAAGTTGGTTGTGGGAGAAGCTCTGAACTGTTGCCAAAGTCCCCTGGAGGAATGATATCTCCAACTGCAGGTTTGGGGAGTGGCTGGGAGGCAGGCTTTTCCGGAAGCAGCTACAGAGCATGACTCGCAGTCATACCTCCAAAGCGGGTGTCTCAACACCTAGCAGGACGGGGCTGTAAAGCGCTGCTCTTCCCCAAAGCGGGTGTCTCCAACACCTAGCAGGACGGGGCTGTAAGGCACTGCTCTTCTCCAAAGCGGGTGTCTCAACACCTAGCAGGACGGGGCTGTAAGGCGCTGCTCTTCCCCAAAGCGGGTGTCTCCAACACCTAGCAGGACGGGGCTGTAAGGCGCTGCTCTTCCCCAAAGCGGGTGTCTCCAACACCTAGCAGGACGGGGCCGTAAGGCGCTGCTCTTCCCCAGTGCTCCCCGCACAGCGGCTGACCCCTCCCCCCTTCCGCAGGAGTGATCCCACAGTCCTGATCTGCACCTCAGCTGCTCCCCAAGGACAACAGGCAATATCCCCATCTCTGTTTACAGAAAGCTAGTTACCGAGAAGGGAAACACCACAGTCAGTTTTTGGGGGTGTGTGACACATCTTAGGCACAGGGGAACCCTTACATATTCTTCAAATCACAAATCATTCTGTTAGGATATACACCTCCTAAGGGAGAGTATATGGAACGAATTTATTTAAAATTTATTGAATTCCAGTAAAAATGAAAACCAGTGTCATAATCCAAACATTTACTACACTTAAATTATGTCGCTATTTTAAGCAATTTACAAAAGATATAAAAACTCTAAAATTATAAATGTCTCTGAGAAATAAAGACAGGAACAAGTGCCAAACAGACTAAAAGAATTCTGTTATGCTGGTTTCAAGCACAGGACACTAGGGGTCGCTAATATACCAAGAAAAGATGTGCACGCCTCAAATTTTGGCAGCTGAATTTTATTTATTTACTTCAGAGTACAAGGATTTAAAAAAATTTTACAGTAGGTTTTTTTCAACTCATTATTTTAATTAAAAATCACTTAACTTCAAGTTTCTAAGATTTAAAATTATATTCATGATAAAGATTATAAGATAATTTGTAGTTTTGTGAGCACAATTAGAAATTAATTTTTTAGTCTAGTCTAATTATACTTAATTATTACATATATAAGCTTAATATTTGAACATAATAGAACCATTTATTTTAGCTAAATGTTACCTGATCACAGTTGGATTTTTAGACTAAGGTCCAATTTAGCATGATCACATATTTAGAGTTCAAGAAAATAATATAAATGCCCCAAGTGTGAATAGCTGAGCACAGTGGATGAACTGACTGGCTCTAAGTGACCGGGATGGGCAGCACAGGGGATGAACTGACCAGCTCTAAGTGACCAGGGTGGACAGCACAGTGGATGAACTGACCAGCTCTAAGTGATCGGGGTGGACAGCAGAGGATGAACTGACCAGCTCTAAGTGATTGGGGTGGACAGGAGAGGATGAACTGACCAGCTCTAAGTGATCAGGGTGGACAGCAGAGGAGATGAACTGCCCGCCTCTAAGTGACCAGGGTGGGCAGCACAGGGGATGAACTGACCGGCTCTAAGTGATCGGGGTGGGCACTGAGATTCGCGCCACATTCGTGTAGGACAACATGAAATGTGCTAATATCTTGGGAGCAATCTTAGCAAAGCCTCATTGGAGGGTTGAGATACATACAGCAGTAACTCTAATGCAAGGTATAAGATGAACTGGATCAGAGAGACCTGGCAAAGGAGAGCTTCCTGCCAAAGGCAAAGAATCGGGAACTTGGGGAGACACTTCAGAAATAGGTAGATATGGATCATGAGGGAGAGAAATGGAAACAGAATGTTCTGACTTCCTAGAGAAAGATGAGACATCCAGAGCCATGAAGAGAAATCATAAGAAGTCACACCTAAGGCTCAGCAAGAGTCACACGATGTAAGGGAGGCGTCTGTCTCAGCTGTAGTAAAGGTTTCACATCTGGCTTACAAGTATCAACTTACCTAACAGGCAAGAAGGGGTTCATTCAGAACGCCTGATATGCAGGGGGTGACTGGTGACTGACACAAAACACCATGAGAAAGAAGGAAGGAACTGTGGAGTCATGTGACAAGTGACAAAAGCCCGTATACAGTTATGTGCCCATAGGAAGCACAGCCTGCCAGGTCACTTCCTTCATAATAGAGAGAATTATGAAAACTTGGGATGAGGTGACTTCTAGCTTCTAGGACACTTAAAAGCTCAGGGAATGGTTATCCTGAAAAGAGACTTCACTGGACAAAACTATCCACATGAACCAGGCCATGGTCCTGGGTGTCCACTAGGGACCCACAGACCTACAACATCGTAAACAGATACAAAAAGCATTGTTAGTAAAAAGAGCAACCTCTGTAGGAAATAAACCCATAGAACTTACAGCATGAGGCTGCTTTCCCCAACAGAGAATTCGCTTTCTATTGCTGCTTTAGCTAGCACAAACCTGGAGTTTTAAAACACTGAAACCAATCCCACAGTCGCACACTTTATTAGTTCTGAAATGCAGCTCACTGGATAAAGTCAAAGCAGTGAAGGATGGGGAATTTGTTCCCTGGCTGTTCTAGCTTCTAAATGCCATCAACACTCCTTGGTTCATGGCTGCTTCCTACAGTTTGCAAGCCAGAAGTATAGCATCTAACTGGACAAATTTCTCTCTGAATCAACTCCTCTTCTCTCTCCCTCCATCTCATAGTTTTAAGGACTCCTGGGATTGCAAAGCCCACCTTTCAGGCAGCTGAATAGCAATCTCAGTTCCATGCACAACTTTGAAACCAAACATATTCACATACCAAAGATTAGGGTGCAGACATCTTTGAACCTACCACATAAGCACTGGGCTGTTCTGTCATTTGTCCTAACAGAGAGATCCTAAAAATAAAAGAACCTGCAGAGGGTAGGTATCTTCCCGTATAGTCCCAGATACTACGAAACACCATCGTGTGCAGGAGACATAAGAATGGGGCTGTCAGAAAGAAGCAAAGTGAGAAAGGGCTGAACTCTAGGCACTGCCCAACCTAGGCTCACAGACAAGGCTGTGAGACTGAGTTCTCAAGCCCACTGCTACCTAGACACTGGCTGACCGCTAGGCCATGCAGATGCAAGGGTGCTAGGAAAACACTCATAACACTCATAATATCACAGTTCGTATTTTTAAAACGTCCCAGAGGGGCTAGGGAAATGGCTCAGCAGGAAAAAGCATCTGCTGTGTAAGCATGAGGACCTCAGTTCAAAGCCACATCAAAAGTCAGGCACCACTGCCTCCAAGCCTGTCACCCAACACCGTGAGGACAGAAACAAGGAATGCTGAGGCTTGCTGGCTATCACTGTAGCTCTGGGGTCAGTGAGAGACCCCACCCCCAAAGGAATAAGGAGTCGGATGACAGAAGAGCACACAGAAGCCATGCTCCGGCTTCATGCCCCACACACCCATGTACACACGTACACACGTGTGCATGCTGTGGTACAGATGAACCTCATCACTGTGGTACAAAAGTGTTTCCATTAAGAAATGTCTGAAAAAGGCAACTAGACAGGGAAAAAAAGGTAACCTGGGAGTTAGGCAGACACAGGGAATGAATGTATAGAGGATCCAAAAAACTCAGAGAAGTGATGCAAATGTTCCAAAACTGGTCATGGCCACACGACTGTATACATGTACCATAAATCACTGCAATGTAGACTTCTCCAAGGTAAACTGAGGCAATGTGAGCCAGACTTCGCTGTTAGGGGATGCAGGGGGTGTGGGTAGGGAGGTGGGGGAGAGGCTGGGAGTCTGAGCATGTCCAATCAGAAACAGCACAGCTGAGCTCCCGGCCTCTACGTTCTACCTCACTGTGCAATTCTCTGACCCATAAGCCCTTCTGACCAAAGCGATCTCTACACATTCTTGAGGTTCCCAGGAGCGGGAGAGTGGGAAGGACTGACAGACAGCAGTGACCGCTCTCCCAACCATTTCACTTCAAACCAAAGAATAGAAGGTCTTTCACCTTTCGTCCTGTGAAGGCGGCTCGATGCAGCGGTGTGTCCCCCATGTCATTTAACATGTTCACTTTTGCACCAGCCTGGTAAACACAAAAACTTTAAATAGCGTGCACACATTAGTAAATACACACACAAAAAAACCCAAAGAATTCCTAAGGGCTTTAAAAATTAAAATAGCTTAACACTGCTTGTTGAAACTGGATTCATAGCTGAAGTAATCAGGTTCCCTAATGGTAAACCTTCGCAGACAGGCAGAGCACAAGACTTTCCTTAAACCCTTGCAGCTCCACCAACTCCAGCAGTGGACAGACTGTATGAAGAACTGACTCTAGACCTAAAGCATCTCTTCTATCACCAATATTTAAGAGTTCACATTAAAGAAGACATCACAGCTTAAATGAACAAATTAAGTACACAATGTAACCGAATCTCAAAAATATCCCTGTGTGAAAATTACCAAGAGAGGCATGTGAGGTCGTGGAGCTCAGTAAGTCTCCTCTGACATGCTATTTTTTAATTATCTAGGATGTGCTTCACTTCTTTTCTCTAACTATCATACTTGCAAAACTGAAAATTCTCTTTATTAATACCTCAACCATTTTAAGACATCAATAACTGAAATGTTTTAAAATGGAATTACAACTTGTTAAGCTGGCCTCATTCATGTATTTAGCAAAAAAAGAACTCAGTGTCTGAGGATGCGCTGTTGCTTTAGGAAACTACTGTGGCTCAGCGTTTTCAGACTTTTCATCAGATGATTCCCACAGAATTATAGTCATTAAAAAGAGCTATAAAGAGACCTTCAACAGATCCTGGACCACTTGTTTGTGTCCAAAATAGCAGGCCAGGTGAAGAGGTGTCCAGCCCAAGTTAGACTTACTTCTTCCTAAAAAACAGGAGAAAGGGATCTTTAGTTATTACATAGATAGTTTTCAACAAACTAGATTTCTTTCTAACAAGTACCTTGGCCTATGGCTCTCATACTGCTGATGAGAGGCAACACACACCCACAGTAAGAACTGCATACAGTGAACTGGGTCCCGCAAGACTAGACTGGATGCCACCTGTGGACTCACCATGTCCATCTTTCAACGAGAGAGCATCCATGCAAGGTTAGATCCCAACTACTGGATCTCCATCAGCCTGCTGGCCCTAAGAGGCTACTCTGTAGGCCGCCATCAGTTCTTCAAACCCTTGTACCACGAGGGAGGGTGGGCTGGGGAGCCCGAGGTGGTGCAGAGTCCTGCAAAGTGGCAACTGCTACCGTGTTCCTGCAGCAGCTGCCAGACGGCTCACCCCAGACAATGACTTACAAGAGAACCTTTGACTTCAGATACAATCTCAGTTAATGAGAAGATTGGGTTACCAGAGTACGGCTAGAAAACCAAAGCCAACGTTAAAAGCAGTGAAATATCAGATCCAAACAGCAATGCTGACGAGAGGCATTAACATAAGCAGCAGAAACGAAAGCTGTATAAATCTATTAGGCAGAAGAGAGAAAGGACAGTCTACTGGGCCTAAAACTGAGATAACTCCAACAGCTTACTAGAATTCTAAACCAGGCTGCAGAAATGGCAGCCCTGTCAAATTCCTCAAAGCACACCAGCAGAGCTCAGGAACCCACAGTCACGATGCACGGTAGCTCCTGGATTTCTAGTTCTGAACCCACACAATCTTCAGTCACAACTGCCGTGTCTACAACAGGCTAATGACTCCTTCAACCTATCTACGCCTGTGCCTGTCACCATTTACCAACTGCTGCATCTGTTTCCTCACCAAGAGCCCCATGGAGCTCCTAAGGCTACTTCACCAACCGTGTCTTTTGTTTCCTTTCTTCAGTAAAAGCTAGCTCTTCCCATAACGACCTTCCTCACAAGCAGGCTCCTCACTCAGGAGCAGCCATAGCACCTCACCAAGGACAGGCCACGTGTTGAGAGCCTCTGCAACAAAAGTCTACACAGGGTCCTGGTGAAGAAATGTTCCGCTCATGTTACAAGCCCTTCTTTGAGCCACAAGTCCAGCAAATGCTTCCCCTGCTGCCTGCCAAGCCTCCCAGAAAACCATAATGTTGCCAACACAGTCCTCTCTATATTGTACATTCTGCCACCATCCTCAGGGATGTCCTGGCCATCCAAGTTCCCTAATCTCTGTTTCTCACTTCACCTCAGTTCTGATTTGTTTCATTTATTTACTCTGTACAATTATGCGTGTGGGCATGTATGTGTGTATATCTGTATGTGTGCATGTGTCTGTGTGTGTCTGTGTGTACATGTACATGTGTCTGTATGTGCATGTGTGTATGTGTGTGTCTGTGTGTGCGCACGTGCGTGTGTATGTACGGGTACATGTACCTATATGTGCGTGTGTGTGTGTGTGTGTGTGTGTGTGTGTGTGTGTGTATGCATATGCCATGGCACACATGTAGAAAACAGAGGACAACTTGAGAAGTCAGTTCTTTTCTTTCCTTCCATCATATCTGTCCCAGGAACCAACTCTGGTTGTCAGGATGGGCAGCAAGCAACTTTACCCTCTTGGACAATCTTGGCAGTCTTCCCCCACCTTTTGTGAAACTAGATCTGTATCGCAGGCTTCTATCTCCCACGTGCTGAGATTGCAGGTATGCAGCAGTATGTTCATGCAGGGCTGTGGATAGAACCTAGGGTATTATGAGTGCTAGACAACCACTGTAGCGAGTGAACTACATCCATCATCTCTTATGAACTGTGTCTCTGCTCAGCATCCAGCAGCCACCGTCAGAGCCAAGACCTGGTTGCCATTCTCAGGGCTGAAGAGATGGTTCAAGGATGAAGAGACACTGCTGCTCTTCCAGAGGACACAGGTTCAGGTCCCAGCACCCACATGACAGCTCACAAGTGTCTGTAACTCGTGCTCCAGGGGACCCACCACCCTCATACAGATATGCACGCAGGCAAAAACACCAATGTGCATAAAAAAAGAAAGAAAAGAAAGCAAGTCATTCCCATAAACTCAACCCCTCACTTATCCATGCAGGTCAGGCCTCTAGTCTTTCATCACTTACACATGTAAACGGTTCGCATTTCTCCTGGCATGCACATCGAGCCCTAATGTCATTATCATCATTATTTCTGTGGCAGCTGGCTATAAAATCCCAGGTCAATGCTGAAGAAAAATAAAAGTACCCTGAGGAGTTGGGCACCAGAATCAAGCCCCACTTTGGCTCGGTGTCCTTCTTATGTATAACACCCGGCTGAGTAGCCTCTCCCACCCCTCCATAACTACTGACACCTCTTACCTAAACTGTACCCGCTAACAATGACTTCGCTTTCGGCACCACAGCAAACCAGATGCTTTCACAGAACTCCTAGACATTCCTAGCAACAACCTCGCCTCCTCAGGGCTGTCTCCCACCCCAACTCCTTAGCAATACCCACCGCATGGGGCAGAGCCTGGTCACCCTCTTAGACCACACCCACCCAACTGTCATCAAAAATGCTGTCACTAAATCCAGTGGGGCACTGTTCAACTGCCAATCCTACATTCTAGTCTCTCAAATCCCTGGCATATCTTCAATGGTCAGTTTTAGTTGTCAAACCTGACTAAATCTGGAATCAACTCAAAAGCAAGCCACTGGGCACTCATGCAAAAGGTTTTTCTTGATCAGGTTACCTGAACTGGGAAGACTCACCCTAAATATGAGCAGTACCTTCCAGATAAAAGGTGGTGGAAGAAATTAAACTTTTTGCTTTTTGCCTGCATGCCATCTTTCCTGCTGGCAAGTTCATCTACCCTATTGCTTCCGCCCTTAACTAATATCAGCATCCAGCCTCTTCTAATTTTATTGTACACTGAAGACCAGCAGCAGTCCAGTAAACCTCCAAGCTGTGAGCACCAAATTGGTCCTGCTAAGGCATCCAGCCTCCTGGAAGGAGCAGCCACCATGCCCCTGGTCTGTCCCAAGTGAAGTAGCCATTGTGAACCTGCTGACTGCTTCATGGTGGCCAACCGAAATCCCCTGTTATGATGCAACAGAGCCTGTCAACTTTGTTCCTCTAGAGAACCTGACAGACCTTCCTTCAGACGCTCTGTTGTCCGCCTGGGGTCTCCTCTCCCAGACCTTTCCATTCTTTTGTTTTCACTCCTTTGACTTCAAAACCACATTTCCATCTCCTGCTCTTTACCTTCCATATGGGTCAAACACAAGCCCTTGCTGAGACAGAGGAGCTGTAGAAATGGATAGATAACAGATGTACGGAACATATAGTTCCTGGTCATAAGCCCAGTGAGATTAAATTAGAGATCACTAAAACCAGGCAAGCTATGTCACAGACAATAGGAAAGCATCCCCCAGCAGGGTACCTATCTCACAATCTACTGCCTCAAAGCAGACTCTGTCCAGTGGTGAACGGACAGACAGACAGACAGACAGACAGACAAACGCACACAGACTCAGAGAGAGACACACACACATGCATAAAGAGATACAGTCAGGGAAAGGCTGAATCTGGAGACTTCCAGGTTCTTTGGACCACAGCTATGACTTCCCTGGTTCTCCGGCCACCAGACAGCCACCATGGAACCTCCTGCTCGCAGGAGACAAGCTAAGATGTCCCCAGCCATCTATGAGACTAATATGCCTCATATTAGTTTTGTTTAACTCTTCTTCTCTACCTTCGTCTAGTTAAGTCCCACACAGTCCCTCCCTTATTACCCTGAATCCATTTCTAAGAAGCTACTCTTCAAAGTAGGTACAAATCGCATCCTCCTCTGCAGATGCACAGCTTCCACGCCCCAGCACCTATTTTGTGGTGGAGACTAGCCTGGTCTGTTAATCTAGAAAGCTAACCTCAGTGAGGGTTGGGAGTTTATCAGGCTCTCCCGAGTTGATCACAGCACTTTATCTGCTAGCTCAACTGCATGCAGTGTTGCTAAGAAAAACAGAGACATTGCAGGGAATGCACGCCTGGGCTCACTTCATAACTTGTAAAGTTCTGAGGATGGATCTCAACTCTGCCTTAGAGGGTTTACAGGTGTGATATTATTTCACGCAATATTGTGGGGAGTTCTTCCAAGGAAAGCGGAGCAAGATTTATCATGGGCAAGATGGGAAAGATTAACTACATGGAAGGCTTGTAACAAGCAAGCGTCGGGAGCCCACCTTTACAGTCAATGTCAGCGACCACGTCCGTCCGTGCCATGGCTACCAGAAGCCTTCGCACCTCTTCAGCATTGCCATTTCTGGCATGATGGAGAAGCTGCTGTTCTGCCTCTGTGTTCATCTCTAGATTAGAAACAAAAGCAGAGATCTCAGCCAGCGGCATAATGTGCTAACAGCTGCTACCTGCTAATGCTGAAAGGGAGAAGAACCATGTCATCTGTAGCTCATGGCAGACAAAAGAAATTCATTTTGCCAGGCAGTGGTGGCGCACGCCTTTAATCCCAGCACTTGGGAGGCAGAGGCAGGCGGATTTCTGAGTTCAAGGCCAGCCTGGTCTACACAGTGAGTTCCAGCACACCCAGGGATATACAGAGAAACCCTGTCTCAAAAATACCAAAAAGAAAAAAGAAAGAAATTTGTTTTGCAGGGCCAAAAACAAATTAAAGATGAGGACATAAGAATCCTACATGATAATACTTAATTTTGTTCCTCTCATGCTGTCTTACCTAGCCCTAAACTAAATATAGAAAATCATAACCAAACAAAATTTTTATGTCAAATGAGCAAATGTTATAAATAGCAATTCTCAAAAGAAATATACATTTCAATTTTACCAGTAAATAAACAAATAAAAGATATTTTTCCCACTGGCCATAAGCAACAACAACAAAAGAAACGGTTGAGGCTGTCTAGTGCTGGAGGGGAGGCGGGACTGTGTACCTACAGGCTGCAACACACACCACCGTCTACTGCTGCAACGCACACCACCGTCTACTGCTGCAACACACACCACCGTCTACTGCTGCAACACACACCACCCTCTACTGCTGCAACACACACCACCGTCTACTGCTGCAACGCACACCACCGTCTACTGCTGCAACACACACCACCGTCTACTGCTGCAACACACACCACCCTCTACTGCTGCAACGCACACCACCGTCTACTGCTGCAACACACACCACCGTCTACTGCTGCAACGCACACCACCGTCTACTGCTGCAACGCACACCACCGTCTACTGCTGCAACGCACACCACCGTCTACTGCTGCAACACACACCACCGTCTACTGCTGCAACACACACCACCGTCTACTGCTGCAACACACACCACCGTCTACTGCTGCAACACACACCACCCTCTACTGCTGCAACACACACCACCCTCTACTGCTGCAACACACACCACCCTCTACTGCTGCAACACACACCACCCTCTACTGCTGCAACGCACACCACCGTCTACTGCTGCAACGCACACCACCGTCTACTGCTGCAACGCACACCACCGTCTACTGCTGCAACACACACCACCCTCTACTGCTGCAACACACACCACCGTCTACTGCTGCAACACACACCACCCTCTACTGCTGCAACGCACACCACCCTCTACTGCTGCAACGCACACCACCCTCTACTGCTGCAACGCACACCACCCTCTACTGCTGCAACACACACCACCCTCTACTGCTGCAACACACACCACCGTCTACTGCTGCAACACACACCACCGTCTACTGCTGCAACGCACACCACCGTCTACTGCTGCAACGCACACCACCGTCTACTGCTGCAACGCACACCACCCTCTACTGCTGCAACGCACACCACCGTCTACTGCTGCAACACACACCACCCTCTACTGCTGCAACGCACACCACCGTCTACTGCTGCAACGCACACCACCGTCTACTGCTGCAACACACACCACCGTCTACTGCTGCAACACACACCACCGTCTACTGCTGCAACACACGCCACCGTCTACTGCTGCAACACACACCACCCTCTACTGCTGCAACGTACACCACCGTCTACTGCTGCAACACACACCACCGTCTACTGCTGCAACACACACCACCCTCTACTGCTGCAACGCACACCACCGTCTACTGCTGCAACGCACACCACCCTCTACTGCTGCAACACACACCACCCTCTACTGCTGCAACACACACCCTCTACTGCTGAACACACACCACCGTCTACTGCTGCAACACACACCACCCTCTACTGCTGAACACACACCACCCTCTACTGCTGAACACACACCACCGTCTACTGCTGCAACGCACATCACCGTCTACTGCTGCAACACACACCACCGTCTACTGCTGCAACACACACCACCCTCTACTGCTGCAACACACACCACCTTCTACCGCTGCACACAAGAGGCAACTATCTTCAGCATCAAGGCAACCCCAAAGTACATATGTAGCATTTACTGTGATTCTGGGCTCTGTCCTACAGAATCACACAGAATCACACCAACTGTTTTATATGTATCTTCATAACTGTAGTACTTGCAATAATGGAAGAGTTAGAGACATGCCCATGTCCATCAAAAGGGAGCTGACCAAATATAAACTCCAGAGAGCGATGGTCTCTGGGCTGGAAAGCGGTGGTGAGAGGGGAAGGCATGATCTCAGATTTAGTAGCCTATGCAGAGAAAACCAGATCCCTAGCCTGGTGGCTTTTATCGACATTCCTGACAGTGGCAAGCCGGGACTCCCTTCAGAAGACACAGCTAGTCACTTCCTCCAAGGCGCAGCTGTCAGGGAATGACCGCGCCAAATGAGCCTGTCAGAACAATGGCTGCCCACCTTCCCCATTCCCAGCCAGCCAGCTGTCTCTCTGCTTTTAAACAAGGGCCAATGTCCAAGGACAAAACATCTGAACAAAGCTTCTAAAGAAGAGGCCAAAACCAAGCAAGAAGAAAAGCAACCAGAGAAGACAAATTATTCAGATAACAAGTTTTAAAATTAAGACTAATATATTTATAATATAATATAAAAGTAATATATTTAATTTTTTTATTCTTAAAATAATAGGGAAAAAACATTAAGAATTTAAATAGCTCAGTAGAAGAGCTAGAAAGTAAAGCTGAAGAAGATATATCCTAGAAAATAGCAGTGTTAGAAAAATAGTAAAGTATAGCCAGGCAGGGTGGCACAGAACTGTAAGCCCAGCACTTAGAAAGCTGAGGCAGCACCGGGCAGTGGTGGCGCACACCTTTAATCCCAGCACTTGGGAGGCAGAGGCAGGTGGATTTCTGAGTTCGAGGCCAGCCTGGTCTACAGAGTGAGTTCCAGGACAGCTAGGGCTACACAGAGAAACCCTGTCTTGGAACAAAGAGAGAGAGAGAGAGAGAGAGAGAGAGAGAGAGAGAGAGAGAGAGAGAGAAAGCAAGCAAGCAAACAAGCTGAGGCAGGGGCATTGCTGCAAGTTCCAAAGCCAGAGTCAGCTCCACAGTGAGTAAAAAGCCAGCATGAGATACACAGAGAAACCCTATTAAGAAAACCTCATGGAATGGTGGTTTTGAAAGGAATGCTTAGAACTAAACAATCTTTCTTTTCTTTCCCTTTTTTTTTTTTAATTTCTGGTCTATGGGCAAGACTAATAATCTCCGTGTGGCAGTCCACATGAGTAGGCTCCCATAGGTTCACACATTTGAATGTTTGGCCCCAAGTTAGTGGAGCCGTTTGGAAGGGTTAGGAAGGTGGCCTTGTTGGAGGAAGTGTGTCCCTGGGAGGTGAGTGGAAAGATTTCAAATGCTTCCATCCAGTGAGTCTCATTCCCTCCACCTGTAGCTCAGGGGTCAGATGTGAGCCCTCAGCCCCTTCTCCAGCACCGTCCCTGCCTGCCACCACACGTCCCATATCCCATCAGAGAACACTATCACAACATGTCAGAATTTAGGAGGAAAGGAAAATTCTTTTGAGCTTCCCGGGAAGAAAGACTCCAAAGATAAAGGAACAGGAATCAGAATAGATGACTTTTCAAACGAGCAGCTAAGAAATAATAAATATCCCAAAGTTCTCGAGGAAAATTATTTCCAATCCCAAATCCTGCAATTAGCTCATCAAAAGTACATGTCAAATGAAGACAGGCAGAGAGAAGTGTGTGTATTTGGGCGCCAATCCAGAACTTCTCACCTGCTCACTCTACTAGAGCTATGCTTCCAGGCCAGCTGTGTTTCCAGATGTGCACACATACAAAACTAATGAGGGCATGGCCTCAATTTCATAAGGCACAGGCAATGTAAACAGATGCAGGAGATGGGCAGAGTTCACCCCTTGTGGTAGGAATTACATGAAATGCAGCTGAAGTTTTGGCCTATATCTCACGTGGACTGTCTGACTCCCATCTATACCAGAGGTTCTCAACCCTCCTAATGCTATGACCCTTTAACACAGTTCCTCTTGTTTCAGTGACCCTCAACCATAAAACTATTCCATTGCTATTTATAACTCAAATTTTGTAATTTATAACTCAAAGACTTGTAATGTAAATATCTGATATGCAGGTTATCTGATGTGACCCTGTGCAAGGGTCGTTCAACCCACCAAAGGATTTCAACCCACAGGTTGAGAACTGTGGGTGTGAACTATTCACATCCCTGCCTCTATATTCTACTGCCAGGAGAACCAATTTCAGCTCCCAAGAACTAGCTAAACCTGTTTCTACCTAAACCCAAGAACTAGAAATTGGCCTCAGAGCTCAGAAGAAAATGGCTTCTGCCTCAAATTCCCACTGGTCAGAGCCCCAGGCATGCTTTCTAATGTTACAGTGTTGATAAACTCACTGGGAATGCCCACCCTCAGGGCTTACGTACAGCCTCCTTCACTGGCTCCCCTTGGAAAGAACTCTAAGGTCTCGGTAGCTCAGAGACTTCTCTGCGGACAAGTTTTCCTGGCAGACAACCTCTAAGAGTAATGCAGTGTCTGTCCCCTTCTCACAAGGCTTGCTAAACAACACTCCCATCTACCACACTGTGTTACTCATCCATGTACACCAATTGAAACATGTAACTAATCATCCTAAATGTTTAATTCTTATGTTCCTTGTAGCATTACACGTGAGGCAAAATAATAAATAAATGAAAGTTTATACATATAAATGATCATGAAACCTTTAAAAATGCCCTGGAGGCCAGGCAATGGTGTCCATAATCCCAGATTAGAGAGGCTGGGGTGGGAGAACTGGGCCTTCAGCCAAAGCAAAACCCTGTCCCAAAAGGAGGAAAAAAAAAAACTGCAGATTTTCTCATTGACTTAAAATTTCAGACAAACATAGTTTGAGGCCAGGGAGACAGACGGCTGAATGGTAAAGTCACTTACCATACATACCTGATGGCTAAATCCAGATTCCAAAGCCTACACAAAAGCCAGACGAGGTACTGAGCATCTGTAATCCCAGCACTCCAATTCGGAGATGAGAGGTGAAGAAAAAAGAATTGCCGGAAGCCCGCAGGCCAGCCAGCCTGGATTAGGGAGAGTTCAGAAGCCAGGGGCCACACTCAACTGGCGTGTGCACCCACACTCACACATGCACGAAATGATGGCTACAGTGTTGGCTCCAGCCGAGTGCTGGTTGCACAAGGATTCTGAGTTTGATCCCTAGACACCAGATAGAGAAGGTGGATATAGAGTGTGTGTTGAATACAGTGCAGGGAGACATAGGATGGTCCCTAAAACTCCCTGACCAGGCAGAGGGCCTAGTCACATAGGTGAGTTCCACATACAATGAAAGACTGTCTCAAACATACAAATAAATAAGTAAATTAATAAACAGGAAAGGCAGGCATTTGAGGAAGACGCACGATGCTGACCTCGGGTCTCCACATGCATACATACATATATGCACACATGCGTATACAAAATGCCCTACAATTTCTACAGTATAAAGTCAAATGGAGTCTGAGGGCTACTACTGCGTCTTACCTGTATCTAGCTGACATTAAACTAGCCAGCACAACTGACACTGAGCTCTGGGTTCAGGGAGAGACCCTATCTGAAAAAGGAAAGTGGAGCACCACCGGGGATGACTCTGGATACCACCCGCAATAAAAGAGTGTCTAGTTCCTGTAAGTGAAAATTAACCTTGAGAAAAACAAGAAAACTATTTTTTCTGTCAAAAAAAAAAATCTAAGTTTACATTGTCACCAGATATTTTAAAAGAATAATTCTTAGAAATCATGGCAGCTTAATACAGAAATGTGGTCTGCTCTGGTGTTTGAGCCACAGGAAAAGGAGAAACTGATCCTGAGTCCACTGGTCAGAACGGGCTCGAGACGTATTCTACCCGACCTCGTGTTACAGACAGCGTTCGGCCACTCTTTTCCGAGTCTGCTTGTCACTTCTTGCTCATCAGTACTGTGTACGTGGTGTCTGGGGGAACGACACTCACATGGAGGTCAGCAGACAACCTAATGGAGCTGGTTCTGTCCTTCCTCCTTTAAGTGGTCTCTGGGGCCTATGCTCAGGTTGCCAGGCTCGTAGAGCAAGCACCTTCACCCACTGACCCATCGCACCTAAATTTTAGGTTTCCTAAGGGGATTCTGAACAGCCATGAAAATGTCATCAACTAGATAAATGTTTCACTTTAAACTGGGAGATTGCAGTATTTCTCCTTTATGCTGTCCCGCATATGTAAGCCCACCTTAGGGCCTTCTAGTTTTAATTTCTTTTTATAAAAGTATAATCTATAAAGTATAATTTATACTTTATCTCTTAAACGCTGTAATTAAAACAGTGACCATAAAGAGTAAGCCATCTAGTCTTGTTTACTTTAGTAAACTCTTGGCCTGAACAATTCTGAACTCTCAATGAAGATCCTTAGAGCAACCATGACTTGTAAAATTTGGTCAGGAATCTATTTTATTTTCTTGGGAACACAGTTGCACTGTGAAGCCCTGACTGTCCTTAAACTTGCTATGTAGATCAGGCTGGTCTCAAATTCACAGAGATCCACCTGTCTCTGCCTCCTCTAAGCGCTGGGATTGAAGGTGTGTGCCACCATGCCAGGACAGGGGTCTATTCTTTTATAATTTAAATCACAGCTTTTAAAACTTCCAGAGTTAAAGAATTTTACATACTATAAATATAAAACTCTTAGAAATATCAATGATAATAAAGTTAAACAACTGAGCTAATTCTTCAGAACACAAGAAATGTAAAACATTTAATAATATAGCTTCTTGAAGAAATCAATTTTCCACTGTCTGTTGTCTGGAAAGGTCTCTTATAGCCGAGGTAGAACTTAGTATGTAACCCACACTGGTGTGGAATCCATGATCCTCCTACCTCACACGACAGCTCCACCACGCCCGGCTAGGAATAAGACTCTTAAAAGGTGTTTCAAAAGTGAAAAGTTAGGGAGGGTGGGAAGATGGCTCAGTCATTAAAAGTCCTTGCCATTTTGGGTTCCCAGTACCCACAAGGCATCTCACATCTACCTGTAACTCCAGTTCTGGGGCTCCAGCATTCTTTGATTTCTGAAGTAACCTCCATATATGTGATGCGTATGAATACACACAACAAACGCATATAAATAAAAACAAAAATTGTTGAAAAGCACTAAGTGAGATTCACACATGCTGAGACTAACTCAGTTATACATTCGACATATAAATTATATACCCTAACACCTAAGTGGTGGTCCCTTGAAGTCTAAGCTTAGACTTAGCACAGGATACAACAACTCTCTGAATGAAGGATGCCAAACAGATATTTGTATATGCATATATATATATGTATATAGATAGATAGATAGACAGACAGACCGACCGATAGATATAGATATATGTGTGTGTATGTGTGTGTGTGTGTGTGTGTAACCTGCTAGTTCAGAGAGGCAGAGAAAGCACCTAGCTAAGTTTCCTACTCCACCGACCTCCCAGAAGAACACGAGTTCCTCAGGCTGTCTTAAATTCCCTTCCATTCAAAGACCCTCCTTTCTGTTTTCTTACATTCACCTCCTGGCTGCTTGCTCCTCCTCGTGACCTAGGGTTGACTTTATTTTGCTCTCAGCTAAGGTTGAGTCATACCACAAATTCGAATTTACAGTAAACAGAAAGTTCTAGGATCCGTTCACCGTCACGGGGTTCGCAATATGTCCAAATACCCTGCCACGTCAGAATACCCAAGAGCCAATAAAAGAATGTGGCAAGCATACGACAGGATAGAACTCAGCCTTAAAAATGATTCAGCATACTACAGGATAGAACTCAGCCTTAAAAATGATTCAGCATATGACAGGATAGAACTCAGCCTTAAAAATGATTCAGCATATGACAGGATAGAATTCAGCCTTAAAAATGGTTCAGCATACGACAGGATAGAACTCAGCCTTAAAAATGGTTCTCTGGGGGCTGGAAAGATGGTTCCAAAGTTAAATGTTTGCTAACCTTCCAGAGGACCCAAGTTTGGTTTCCAGCATCCACACGGCAGCTCACGATTATCCGTAACTTTCATTACGTGGGATTTGAAATGCTCTTTTGGCCTCCGAGGGTACGAGTAACACACAACAGTACACATACATACAAGTACGACAAACATTAATACACACAATAAAAAAAGTCAAGTCTTTAAATATTTTTTTCTTCTGGCATGTGCTAGAACCCAGATTAACCTGGGACACATCTTGCATCAGCCCGTTACAGAAGGACAACCATGTCTGACTGCACCTACATGAGGAGCAGGAAGCAGAGCTACACCCAGTGAGCCATATCTGTCAACACAACGCTCAGGAGGCTGGAGCTAAGGAAACCCAGCCTCTAAAACTTTAAAAGCAAATTTTTTAAGATAGTTAGAGTTGCCAGTAGCTAAGAGGGAGGAACAAATGCCAGAAACTGCTCAGAGGGCCCAGAATCTCAGCTCAAAGGACTAAACGCTCTACAGGCAGATGAAGAAGCACAACGGTCCACACTAACACTATAAGACGTGACAACACAGAGAACTCTTGCCTCGCACATCCAAGGCTCTAGATGCGAACCCCAGCAGCACAAAGAAAAACAAATCATAGGCAGGTACTTATTTTATGGCTGGATATCAACACATCAATATAATACTTTAGCTACATCGTATACTAAGAATTTTTACAGTGAGAAAAATTAAATGTGTATACATTGAAACTATACCTTAAAAAGTATATCAAGCTGGGCGGTGGTGGCGCACGCCTTCAATCCCAGCACTTGGGAGGCAGAGGCTGGCGGATTTCTGAGTTCGAGGACAGCCTGGTCTACAGAGTGAGTTCCATGCCGGACAGGGCTATACAGAGAAACCCTGTCTTGGGGGAAAAAACAAAACAAGACAAAAAACCCAAAAACAAACAAACAAACCCAGCTGCTAATGGGACTTTGTCCCCATGTTGTGTTTCCTAGCTAAACAATGGTTTTGTGGTCGAAAGAACAAAAAATGCAGGAAATTAAAGTTATTTACGGAGGACAAGGCAGAGGAACCACAACCACAAGCCAGAAGTCCCGGTGGAGGGTTAAATACTGCTGACTGCTACCAAATTCCAAATTTCAGGCCAGTGTCTAAGACGAAAAAGCCATGGAATCTGCTCATTGATCCCATGCGGACACTGAAGAAGAATCTGAATCTTAAGTAAAACAAGGCAATTTAAGGACGGCAGCAATCTCTAAGTTCCGCTTTGGGAAGCCATCTCTAGCGTTTCCAGCGAAGGATAACAGGGCTTGCTTGACCTTTCACTTAGGAAACTCTCCTCTGGTCCTCTCAGTGAGTCTGTGTCCTGATACTGAGTGAGCATCGTTCTTCTAAAAAAGAAATGACAGTGCTGACTACGCTGTCATGTCACATGACACTTTACAAACCCCCTTCTGTCTGTGAAAGGCACAGCTTACACACTTGGATGCCACACAGAAAACAATGCCTAGCCACTGGGCAGTTATCATTCTATCTACATTCAGATGAAAAGCTCAAGGCTTAAGGAACATTAAGTAAGTGTCACCGCATTCCTTTACAACAGTGTTTCAACTTTATGTGCTACACTGTACTTTCCATCAAGGAGGAGCCTTCCTGCACCTGTCTCCAATTGTAATGTGAAAAATTCTAAGAACTGTTAGCTAAATGTTTCAAAACAGCCGAGTCTACAGACACTTTGGCAGAGGAGTCTCAGGCTAGATAAATATTTTAACAATAAAAATACTAACAAGGAAGTTGATGGAATTTTATTCTTAATAAACATTTTTTGAGCCTTAGGCAAAATAAATTTCAATTTTCCCCCACTTTGTTTCATAGTTGAAAATTATCTTGAAAGTGGAATTAGTATCATAGAATACTGATGCATCATGGTTTATACACTATAGAAATGTCTCTCCTTTTTAAAAGAAAATGTATTTATTTCATTTATGAGTACACTATCTTCAGACACACCAGAAGAGGGCACTGGATCCCATAACAGACGGTCATGAGCCACCATGTGGTTGCTGGGATTCGAACTCAAGATCTCTGGAAGAGCAAGCAGCCAGTGCTCTTAACTGCTGAGCCATCTCTCCAGCCCCCTAGAAATTTCTCTTTAAAGAGAAGTTTTGAGGAAAAAGGGTCTGGCAGCTGCCCAGGATGGCTTCCAGTTCCTGAGCACAGTGGATCCCCTGACCTAGTCTCCTGAGTAGTTAGGACAAGAAGCTTGTGTCACTTTTAAAGGGAAAGTAAGCACAAAACCCTCTGTGGTCTACTTTCCAGTGACGCATGATGGGAAGTATACAGTTAAGAATGCTTTCACTGTCTAGCATGGCAAGTTCCTATTCCAGGGCTAATGAATGAGAAAACCCAATGGAGTAACCTAGTAAACCACCTAGTTCTTACATTACATTGGGCCTTCCTACAGACCCTTAATAATGACAGCATCAGTTCAGTGTTAGGGAAGAAACCATATGAGGAAAACCTCAGCAGTCTAGTGATCAAGAACATTTCAGATAAAGGATATGACACCCGAAATCATAAATATGTCCTGTGCAGAGTGTGTGACACATCTTTCTCTCATCTCTGTGTGTAGGATATATGTGTGGTACGCTCATGTGTTCAAATGTGTGCACAGCACTTGTATGAGGTCATATGACAACTTCCAGTGTCTTTCCTGGCCTTCTACCTTGCTTGTTTGAGTTAGGGTATCCTGTTCACCATAGTCCCTAACAGCCTAGTTGTTACAGAAACTTCCAGGGATTCTCCTGTCTCTGCCTATCATGCTGTTAACAGCATTGGGATTATAGACTAATGTGTCAGGCTTTACATGGGTTCTGGGAATATGCCAAATTCAGGTCCACACAACACTAACCACTTTACAAACTGAGCCATCTCCCCAGCCCTGTCTAAAATGTCATTAATGAATTGGTATAAGCCAATAACTGTAGCACAGAACCCCTGTACTCTTCTTAAGGGTGTCAAAGAATTTACAACGCCATCAACGAAATTCTGATTGCAGGCAGACCAGTTCAAGAGAACTAACAAAGTTCTAAGCAAGTCAAAGGTCTCAGAAGTAGCAGCTTTCCTATTCCCTCTCCTCCGAATGTTACCACTTGATTTCTATTTCCTGCTGACTTGTTTTCTGAGAGCACTGATGAAGTTGGCTTCTTATGTCAACGTGTAAGAAGAGACTGTCTCCAAGTCCAGTGAAGTAGTACATAAATGCGATCCCAGCACTCAGGAGAATGACAGTCCAATGCCAGCCTGAGCTAATGAGACCTCAGCTTGAAAATAAAACAGGTTGCCACGAAAGAACTCCAACTGAAAAATGCTATGATCACGCGGCTCTAAGTCAAATCAGCAAGAGAAAAATCTGTAATTCAATAGACACTGCATCATACAACTCCCTCAAAAGAAATTGACTATTTTTTTACACAATTGTTCCTTTCTGTAACGGTACCATTTCCCTTTAAGGGAATACAGTAGAAGGGGATTTTTTTTTTTTTTTAGAGAGAAATACTGTCTGGCTGTTCGCAGGTATACAAACTGCTAGAATAATATCTACAAAAAATGAACAGCCTCCAGGACAGGGATTGGCCAAGTGCCACACATCCCTGTTGATGTATGAGAATACTGAACAAAAGTCACTCAACAACTATTTCAGATAAATCTACTCAATTTCTGGCAGTTAACTCTTTTTTTAGATTTATTTATTTATTATATGTAAGTACACTGTAGCTGTCTTTCAGACACCCCAGAAGAGGGCATCAGATCTCTTTATAGATGGTTGTGAGACACCAAGTGGTTGCTGGGATTTGAACTCAGGACCTTGGGAAAAACAGTTGGTGCTCTTAACCACTGAGCCATCTTGCCAGTCCCTTAACTGACTCTTATTATCAGTTGCCAAACACTGTGGGAGTTACCTTGCCCAGGCAAAATTAAAAGGATAAACTTTCAAAATGTTACTGACATCTTTCTCCTCAGGTTGTACCCGGCTCACCTAGTAATTTTGAATTAGAATATCAAGAGAAAGTGAACTCTGTGGCTATTCCATAATTACATATGCTTAAAAATTTCACCCGAGGAAGTTAGTTTTGTATTAACCAAGTTGCAGGGGAAGAAAAATCTCAGGGTTAGCATGTGAAAACACCGACGGACCTCAATGTAGTCAACAATTTCCAAAAGCTAAAAGGTAGAAGCTTTGTCAAATTGTATCCACTACGTAGCTTTTTCCGGGACCCAATGAACACTTCAGGAAGACATCAGTGATTGCAAAGCTAGTTCAATTCCATTATTAAGCAGCCTTACATACACCAAATAGCCACCGTGCAGCATTCAATCAGCTTTGTCTAACTTACTAGCAGACGCTGAGCAATTCAGTTTCACAGGGCAGCCTACTTAAACTCCAAGCTGGAAAACCCGGCTCTATGCCTCCTGCGGACCATCACGGCCATGGATCAAGCGCATCTTCCCTGGTTGAGTGCACTGCTTGCTAAATGGCCTTTAGGTCGTTGGGGTTTGTAGAGCGGGCTCAGACGGAACGTGGGACAATGGTCTCACGCACGGCACACGCGGCGCGTGACTTCCATTGTCAATCAATCCTCGGGCTGGAAGGAAACTACAAGTTAGGACGCGCGCTCCTAAGTCGCTCGCACTTGCGCAGCGCCTAGTGCCCGCTGCCCGGGCTCCACAACCGAGATCCCGGGGCTCCGGGGCCCGTCACGCCCTACCCTGAGCCACACTGACCTGCGCGCTCGCGGGCCCCGCTCCTGAGGCGGCCTCCACTACAGGCCCGGCCGCGCCCACCGGGAGGCCGTCACCCACGCGGGCCGCTCTCACGGGGACGCCCCGGGGATCCCGAGAGGAAACCAGGCGGAACCCAAAGATGCGCGGGTCAGGAGCAAGGAGAGCCCTGGTAACGAGCGCGCCAGAAGGTTGGCGCCAAGCCGAGCACGTGACTTGCTCGCGGGGCCACGCCCCTCTAGGCCACGCCTCCTACCGGACCGGGACTAAATGGCCGCCTCCGCCGGGGGGCGGGGCCTGTCCCTCCTTTCTCGAACAGGAGCAGGAGGACAAGATCTGGGTGTGGTGGGGGGGGGAGCTGGGGACAAAGAGGGGCGGCAGCATGGACCCTGAACAAAATAATAGTGAGTTAATACTGTGAGGAGTCCTTCTGAAACAGATACATTACCCGGAAGTCCAAACCTACATTTTTTTTTAAAATTTTTACTTGGGTTGCTACTACACTCATGTTAACTTAATTGGCCATGTAAAATTTGCCACACCTACCTCATTTTGTCCTCACACTTCAGAAACTAGCCTTACCCCCATCAGACGGATGTGACCATTGTAAGATAGGGGATACGTGAAGGTTGCATAGAAATAAGATTTTACAAATTTCCCTCCACCGCTTCTCCGCGGGAAACAATCTCGGATAAAGAACCTACCTTTTCACACTAGTGTATCTGACCAGTCTAGCCAGAGGAGTTACCACAGTCTATAACACCAAGGTTCTGACTCATATAATTGCATCTTTGAAAAGGATTTATAAGACACCATCTGCAGCAAGGAGCCAAGCAGCTCCAAAGCCTTCTGTGCTTAGCCCAGAGAGAGTGATCTCCCAGCAGCGATTTCACTTCCGAGTGCGGAGGTGAGATCTCCACCTTCTCTCTGGAGGGGTACAGCTAGAAGGGCACAGGGCACACAATCAGTGGAGCAGCGGGGACAGGAGTCTTCCCTTCCAGCCGCCATTTGCAGCAGGGAACCAGACAGCTCCACAGCCTTCTGTGCACAGACCCTGCCGGAAGAGAGTTGGTCTCCCAGGAGTACAGACACAGGTTTACAGGCCCACAGGAGGGGCAAGCTCCGGCCAGAGACAACAAGACCAACTAACACCAGAGATAACCAGATGGCGAAAAGCAAGCGCAAGAACCCTACCAACAGACACCAAGGCTACTTGGCAACATCAGAACCCAGTTCTCCCACCACAGCAAGTCCCAGATACCCCAACAAACCGGAAAGGCAAGAGTTGGATTTAAAGTCTCATCTCAGGATGCTGCTAGAGGACATCAAGAAGGACATAAATAACTCCCTTAAGGAAATACAGAGGAACATGGGTCAAATGGTAAAAGCCCTTAAAGAGGAAACACAAAAATCCCTGAAAGAATTACAGGAGAACACAAACAAACAAGTGAAGGAACTGAACAAAACCATCCAGGATCTAAAAATGGAAGTAGAAACAATAAAGAAATCACAAAGTGAGACATCTCTGGAAATAGAAAATCTTGGAAAGAAATCAGGAGTCATAGATGGAAGCATCAACAACAGAATACAAGAGATAGAAGAAAGAATCTCAGGGGCTGAAGATACCATAGAAAACATTAACTCAACAGTTAAAGAAAATGCAAAATGCATAAGGCTCCTGAGCCAAAACATCCAGGAAATCCAGGACACAATGAGAAGACCAAACCTAAGGATTATAGGTATAGAAGAGAGTGACGATTTCCAACTTAAAGGGCCAGGAAATATCTTCAACAAAATTATAATTATTCCCTAACCTAAAGAAAGAGATGTCCGTGAACATACAAGAAAGCTACAGAACTCTAAGCAGACTGAACCAGACCAGAAAGTCCTCCTGGCACATAATGATCAAAACACCAAATGCACTAAACAAAGAAAGAATATTAAAAGCAGTAAGGGAAAAAGGTCAAGTAACCTATAAAGACAGACCTATCAGAATTACACCAGTCTTCTCACCTGAGACGATGAAAACTAGAAGATCCTGGGCAGATCTCATACAGACCCTAAGAGAACACAAATGCCAGCCCAAACTACTATACCCAGCAAAACTCTCAATCACCATAGATGGAGAAACCAAGATATTACATGATAAAACCAAACTTACACAATATCTTTCCACAAATCCAGCCCTACAAAGGATAATAGATGGAAAACACCAACACAGGAGGGAAACTACACCCTAGAAAAAGCAAGAAAGAAATCTTTTTCCAACAAACTCAAAAGAAAGTAACCACACAAACATAAAAATAACATCAAAAATAACAGGAAGCATCAATCACTATTCCTTAATATCTTATAACATCAATGGACTCAATTCCCCAACCAAAAACATACTCTAACAGAAATATTTTTCATGTGAATCTTCAATTTTATCAGAAAATGTTTGTGATTCCTCTTTCAATTTAGTAATGTTTTTTATGTCTACCATTTTAACTGTAGTATTTTCCATGATAATCTTTAATTTTAACATTTTTTCTATATATCTCTTCAATTCTATCAGAAATATTTTCCATGTAAATCTTTAATTTTGTCAGAAAATGTTTATAATTCCACTTTCAATCAATTTAGGAATACTTTTATGCCTATCATTTTATCTGTATAATTTTCCATGAAATAGTCAGTTTGAACATGTTTTTCTATATATTTCTTGAATTTTATCAGAAATATTTTCCTTGTAGATCTTCAATTTTATCAGAAAATGTTTATAATTCCACTTTCAAAAAACTTAGGAATATTTTAATGCCTACCATTTTATCTGTAGAATTTTTCCATGAAATACTCAATCTTAACATGTTTTTATATATTTCTTCAATTTTATCAGAGATATTTTCCATGTAAAGCTTCAATTTTATCAGAAAATGGTTATAATTTCACTTTCAACAAACTTAGAAATATTTTTATGCCTACCATTTTATCTGTACAATTTTCCATGATAATCTTCAATTTTAATGTTTTTCCATATTTTTTTCAGAAATATTTTCCATGTAAATCTTCAATTTTATCAGAAAGTGGTCATAATTCTACTTTCAGTCAACATAGGAATATTTTTGCTCCTACCAATTTATCTGTATAAATTTCTTCAATTTTATTAGAGATAGTTTCCATATAAATCTTCAATTTTGTCAGAAAATGTTTTTAATTCTACTTTCAATCAATTTAGGAATATTTTTATGCCTACCATCTTATCTGTATAATTTTTCATGAAATAGTCGGTTTTAATGTGTTTTTCTATATATTTCTTGAGTTTTATCAGAAATATTTTCCTTGTAGATCTTCAATTTTATCAGAAAATGTTTATAATTCCACTTTCAATCAACTTAGGAATATTCTTATGCCTACCATTTTATCTGTAGAATTTTTCCATGAAATAGTCAATCTTAACATGTTTTTCTATATATTTCTTCAATTTTATCAGAGATATTTTCCATGTATATTTACACAACGGAATACTACTCAGCAATTAAAAACAATGAATTCATGAAATTCTTAGGCAAATGGGGAACAGGGGGAGGGAAGAGGGCTTATGGAACTTTCGGGGAGGGGAGAACCGGGAAAGGGGAAATCATTTGTAATGTAACTAAAGAATATAGAAAATAAAAAAAAAAAGAAAAAAAGGATTTATACGTATACTCAAACAACAGGAAATTACAAGCCTGTTAATATTTCAACATTCACAAGTTTGCAAAGGGACTTAGCAAACATAATTGTTGTGGTGAAAAATTAACAAGCATCATTTTTTAATTCTGAAAAGGCTGTCGTTCTTGAAGTCTGTCCGGGTCTAGAGATTTGTACTGAGGCCCAGTGACAGGCAAGTTGCTCCCTTGTCTCATTAGAGCGTGACACATCTCGTGTGCCTGCCACATATGACAAGTCTTTACCAATGAGGTCTTTGGAGAACACGGGCAGCCTGTTCTTCGGACTCACCTCTTTTCCTAATAAAGCAGGCACTTAGCTAATGCAAGGTCTCCTTTGCAAAATCTAGGATAACTTCCGCAGTTATATTTGTCTAGAAGAAACCCAGGGGCTTTAAAAAAAAAATGCTGAACCATCTTACATAAGCATTTTATGGGGAAACTTAACCATATTCACTGCAGCTAAGGCATCAACCTCAGACCAAAGCAATGATTCTACCGAAGTCCAGCTCCGTGAACCAATGAGTTGGACTTACAGGAGCATGAGTTAGGGGTTAATTACATGAATGTGAATGACCGCAAAGCAGCCACATCACTAAAACATTATCAACCCAGCATAGATAATAACTTCCTCTATAGTGCATAAATCAGTGGTTCTCTACCTGTGGGTCGTGACCCCTTAGGAAAATATCTTCAAAAAATATTTACATTATGATTCAAAACAGGGACAAAAAGTGCACTTATAAAGTAGCAACGAAAATAATTTTATGGTTGGGGGGTCACCACAACACGAGGAACTATATATTAAAGGGTCACAGCATTAGGAAGGCTGAGGACTACCGGCATAGATAGACTTGGACACTTGGATGACTAACTATCTTCTACATATTCTAGCAATATTTGAAAGTACATGCAGCTGAGACAGAATCACACACAGATAGGAGAGAAATGTAGGAAAGAGAGACAGGGCCTCAGATGAGCATATCCTGCTGCTGGGGCTGGTTCCAGCTACTGGGAAGGTAATGACTGTTATGAAGACGTCATTAAACACAAACTAAAATGCAACTTCACAGCCAAAATAAAAGGTGACTTGAAATAATTTCTCACGCCATTCCATGAGCACCTCATTTCTATTGTGTTGCTTTGAC